>JACSYO010001818.1:3090000-3690000 GCA_016806645.1 Ophiodon elongatus
GTTTTGTCAGTTAAAGTCATGTTATGCAAAACATCTGGAGCCAAGCCAAAGAAATTAGCTTGTCCTGGCCAACAGCCATATTGACTCGGGGGCTCCCAGTCCTAGTTGTTTTTGATGCTCTACTGTATTAGGCTCATAAAAAAGAAGAAGTTGAGATGCATTTCAGCAAAGCATGTGCTGAACCTATGCTTTCTATCTGGAGCGGATCGATGCGCATAACAATCCTTGAGGAAATGAGGGAACGGCCCGGACATTGTAGTGAAATCTTAAACTGAGAGTGTCATGAGATGCAAACGTGTGAGTGGTGTCTATCAAAAGCTGCTCAAAAGTGGGAAATCAATAGAGATATTAACAGCACACTCGCACACAGATATAGACAAAATCAATAGTGATAATCCTAAGTAATAGCGCTTGCAGCCTTTCTTACATTTATTTTAACGGGTTTTTTTTTCTGTCCCTTTGAGGTTTCCCTGACATAGTAATTGCTTGCCTAAGTGCTCTATTTTCTCTATTAATCTTCTTTGTCTTCCCTGTCCATCATTATCGATCTACTAGACACACACTTTATCTTTGCTTTTTAATACCAGAGATTTAATTACATCTGCTGATGCTGTACTTTTCGCCCGTGCGTGCACATTTCCTCCTCAATAACCACTTGCCACCTGTCCTCATGTGTTACAGTCCTAAGTAGTTTCGGAGTGTGAGTGCGGCAGTGTGTGCACGTCCCAGTAGATTACCCTCCTCCAGCGTGATGCCCTGTAATGCGGCGGTCCATCGCCACTGGTTTCTGAGTGTCATTCAACATGTTTGCGATGTGAAGACGAGGAATCAATATCCTCGCCTGGTGCTTGTGTAGGCGTTAGTAATTAGCAGTTCCAGCCTCAGACCGGTGGCAGATGGATCAAACTGCAGAGGGGGAAGGTTTCCTATTAGTCGCTAATTTGACAAATAACCGTGCAGAATGTACCATTCACACCTTGGACTTTGGCACTTTTAATTGACAGGAGTGGTGGATCTCGTGAAAGTTTCAAACTCTTAATTGGAGAGTTAAAGGAGACATGTGGCGATTATGAAAATAAATGTTTTCCAACTATACGTTTTGTATGTGTAGCCAAGCCTGATATATCTTATTTGAAAAAAAAAAAAAAGAAAATATCCACATTTTGAGTCGGCTGTAATGCTTGAACATGACATATTGTGATTTAAGACTGCATGAAAAATAGGGATCTACTGTTCACTGTTATTGAAGCTAAAGTAACATATACATATAGTGGACATTCATAGAGAAATAATGGATAGGATTAAACAGCTAAAACAGATAAACACTTGAAATAGCTAAAAGAAATATATAAGTGGTTGAAATGTCCACCGTCAGACACTTTGAGTACTAGGAAATGCCAACTTGAGCAAACCACCTCAACGTCTTTTTTTAAATTAATTTAAATCAACACATTTTAAACTAGTTGCCAGTCAACCAGCGGAGACTAGGACGTTTTTGGTCCCAGCGAAGGAATAATCCGGCACATAATTTACCCCAAAATGGCAAGTTGTCGTTTTTACACTGCATTTTATGTACTGATTAAACAAAAGAGATGTCATGATTATTGACCTTTAAAGCTACCGGAAGGAGTTTTTTTTCTTTTTTCGGTCAGAGCAAGGCTAGCTGTTTCCAGTCTTTGTGCTAAGCTATGCTAACCGGCTGCTGGTTCTGTCTTACTCTTGGGGAGAAAGCAGATACACTCATTTCTCAAATTGTCAAGCTCTTAGACCCCTACTTTTAAGACAATCAAGAGTTTGTAACCTAGCTTCAACAGACCTCCAATTTCCTCCAATTTTAAAATGAGATGTTTCTGGGAATAATAAACAACATGATGATGCATTCGTAGTATCTGCAAATGGATTCTAGCTTTATTATTCAAACCACATCATGAATTTGGCCCTTTCTCTTTGGCTTCTCACAAACAACACAGCATTTAGTGGCAGACATTAAGCATCTTATTAAATTCCAAAACGAGTTTGAGCAGATTTTTATTTCCAAAAAGCTAGACATCTTGTGAAATTCTCAAAGAAAAAAAGATGTCAAGCAGCCATTCATCCATTCAGCTCTTGTGTGGGTGGCCTGCAAGGCCACCGGCTAGACCGTGTCACCTTGTGTCACCCGTGTGACTGGAAACAGTCACCACTCCCTCCCGAATCCGGAGAGAAGGGTGTTATTACGCACGGGGAGTGACCACGGCCCGGCAGCAGGGCTACCCCAAAGGCAAAGCGTCTATGCATTTGAATAATCTATTGCACCAACTCACACATTTGCATATCTGGGCACTTCCAAGTCACTGGGGCGCTATGATTCACTTCCCTCTGCCAGGCTGTGTTGTTACTAGTATGAAACAGGATGGATATTAAGCTTGTTTGAATGCAAGTTCCCTCATGAATCTTTTAGGCCGCTGTGTAATAAGGAAAAAGAAAAATGGAAAGCGACGCCATCAGACAGTAGAATGACTTTGCTATTTCATTCTGAGACATCAGCGACTGCGGGTAAGTTTTGTCCACAAGGAGATACCTGACAGGGCTCTAAATTGTGAAGAAGACTGATACGAGTGTGAATTTAACAATTGCCAGTTAGAGTGTAAAGAGAGGTGGTGTGTGGTGTGCAGTGAAGCAGCCCCTCCATGCTCTCTGCCTCTTACCCACCTCTCATGGATCCTGTAATGGATACAGCCTCTGAAGGATTTGAGGATGGCCAGGCTGCTCACCTGTTAAAATGGAGCTTGCGCACGAGTCGATCCTCTGGAAAACTTTGACAAAGCATGACTTCTCTGCTGCAAGCAAATGATCTGGGAGTCAGTGGGGATATCCGTCGTTACTCACTGTTGTATACGCATGTACAATGAAAAATAATTAAATCTGTACTCTGACCTTTTGTGATGTTTTGACAGCCCTCCGCTGTATACTCGACACATTTCTTAAATGAACGTGGAGTGTTCGAGCGCTGATATCCACCAGTGCGCTGCACTGAATCAACAGAAAGCAACGGGGAACGCTGTGTAGTCATGCTCTCACCGCCGAGGTTATTGTGAGGATTGTCTTGGAAGAAAAAGAAGAGCACAGAGGAGCTACAGGAATGAAAGATGTTAGTCTGCCAGTTTGTCACAAAAGCGGTGTGCTCCTGTGTGATAGACTGGCAGACCGTGCTAGCTCAGTATCCTTGGGGACAACCGGGCTACTGTTATAGTCGCATTTTTATTTGAGAAGCCGCTCTCATTTTCTGAAGCAGAGAGACAGAAAGAGAGGGAGAGAGAAGCCACTGTTTCGGCGTCTTGGAGCAGACATGCTTAAGTCTCGTTAGGCTGCCCGTGTCTGTTGAGGTTTATGGCCTGTGTCGAGCAGAAAGTCCACAATCAACTATCATGACACGGAAGATAACAAAAAAAAAAAAATGTTACACTGGATGGATCCTCTCAGCAGCGTTTGAGTGTGTTTGAAGAGCTGCCCGGAACTTTTTGTATAATGACATCGAGAAACGCATCAGGACAGGGCTGGAGGTGAGAATAAGGAGCCGGGCCTCCGAATTCTCACTTGACACTGTGGGTAGTCAAATCAATTCCAGTCGACTTAACTTTTATAGCTCGGACTCAAAACTTTGTCCCAGAGGGTTTTGCAATCTGTACAGAACACCCTCTATCCTCAGATCCTTGATTCGGATGAGGAAGAACTCCCTGCACGGCATAAATCAAGAGAGTATAGTCAGACCTCGATGTGGTAGAACTACATAAATACAACATATAACCAAGAGCAACATAATAGTACTGTTGTAACGGATCATAAAACTCACGGTTCGGATCGTATCACGGATCGGAGTCACGGATCGGATCGGCACAAAAGAAAAAAGGGAGCAAATATAACTTTTAGAGATCCCTGATCATGTTTGTTTTTTGCCATTGATACTACTTTCAGATCATTGATGATCCATATTGGCAGATACAGATCCCTTTGTTGTTTGATTATAGCAGCTGGTCTACAAGGCTCATCCCAAACATCATTTAAACCACTCTGAAGTCTGTGTAAACCATCAAAAAAACATCAAAAAGTATCCTTTTTACTTTGTTATAGTCATTTGCAGTGTTTCTTCATAAAGGCAAACAATTCAAATGATTAGGAAATAAAAGATTGTATTTTCATTGATTAAAACAAATATTTACATTAGTAGTTTTAATAATGTATTATAAGCTGCTAGCGTAAACAGGTCATATCTCCAATACCTATCTATGTTGCTGTGAAGACGTCTCCTTCAAACAACTGTATTTATTCAAGTTTCTCACAAACACTATATTTTACAAGATAACGTGAACATGATAACATTATAATTTACCTTCATCCAATACTCAATCTTTACGAGCTCTCCTTCTGTCAATTTCAACACAGATTGGTAGTAATATAACATTATCAGGGATCGGCAAACAGGAAGCATAAATGCCGATTTCCTGATTGCATACTTCACTGAACATTGGCAGATAACAATGTCAGTTATCCCACCACAACAAAATGACAAAACTACAAATGAACTGAAGACCAGAATAACAGTTTCAATACACAAGTCAAAAATGTGTGTACCCCACAGGTTCATCCGATCCTAAAGCCAACATTTAAGTGGACAACACACACACACATGCGATACTGGAACAACTCATTCCAAATCCATTGGCAGTAATCTGCTGCTATAATAGCCTCCACTATCACTATTTCGTAACCTGGCTGCAGGGATTTACTCCCATTCAGCCATAAGAGCATTAGTAAGGTTGGTCACAGAGGTTGAAGGTTGGCGATGAGGTCCGGCGTTCCAGTTCATCCCCAACGTGTTTGATGGGGTTGCAGTCAGAGCTCTGTGCAGGCCAGTGAAGTTCTGCACGTATAATTGGGAAAAACAACTTCTGTGTGGGCCCAAGTTGGTGCATTCTGGTTGTCTTGAAATGTCCGTCCCCAAAGCGTTGCCACGAAGTGGAAAGCACACTTTAAGTCTGAACTATCGTATTCCGTACCTTTAAGGTTTCTCTTCTTTGCGACGTGCGATGTGTCTATTCCAAACAAAGCACAAATGATTCATGATTCACAGGCTTTATTTGTCACGTGCTCGTGCAATATGTGCAGTGAAATGCAGGGTGACATACTCTTGAAGGTTGGCGTGAAATAAAGAATAATATTAAGAATAGGGGCAAAAAAGACGATTACGTTATTAAATATAATATATGATGAAATTCAATGCAAATGTATGTCATATATGTCTTATGAGTATCAAATGTGCACTGGCCCAGTGTACAGATTGTGGGCTGTGCAATTTTTTAATATATAGAAATGTAAAATATACAATTGTCACAGTTGTCAGACAAATTATACAATAACATTTTGTACCTGCTCGAGTGCAAATATGCAAATGACAGTGCTTTTGTACAAAGCGTTAACCATATAGTGTACTTACAATGCACACAGGTACAATGGTAAACCAAGCATTTACATCATCAAAATGTAGCATATATTCAATTATTTCTTAGTTTTTTGCACAATTTTAGGTGTCTTAAGTAGAGTAGTTTTTTATATGCGTGTAGTTTTAAGTACCTCTTAAATAAGAATCGATATGGATTTTACATGATTGACTAATTTCTGTTTCTGCTTTCTGCCTGAAGCTACATTCTGCTTCCTGATCTGATCTCTGCTCTGCAAGTTCAAATAATTGCATTTGTCAAATGTGTTGTATAAAATCCTTAGGTCTGTATTTTCTTGAACATTGTGGGTTTTTAAATTTAATTTTTTTTTCAGCTTACGTCTTCTGCTCAGGGGGAAAATAAACTTATTGAGAAACAAATAATTAAAAGATAGCATGAAAAACAGCAAAGAAAAACAAAAGAAACACTGTCGTCATATCTTTTAAAGCTGTTCACACACATCGCCCACGCAACACGTCTTGCTATCATGGTTTCAGTATTTGGCAGTAAAACATGATGGGTGCGGAGTAAGTGTCCAGGGCACAGGTCAACTGGAGGGCCAACAGAAGCAGAATGGTGCCCCACTAAATAGCTAATTTAACTCAGTAACCTGTTACTGTTGCTTGGATACTGTGTGATTCTAATTAACAATTTTGTAATTCACATGCTCTCCCGCTAACCTCCGTTTTTCACACTTGCCACGCCATTACAGTTTACGAGCCTCAACCGTTGTTCGTGATGGCTGCTGAACTGAAGATAAAATTCAATTTCTCAAAACATTGCCTAAATTGCAAAAAACCCAAATCTGCGCTGACTTGTGGACCGAAGATCAGTTTGAAGGTGGATCTGCCTTTTGGGTCACGGACCAACAACCTCTCTGTAGATGCCTCCCTATTGCTTGTTATTTCTCATATTATAACACCACATGATTATATAAAATCACCATGGAGCATTATTTCACCCGTTTTTTTTTTTTTTTTTTTGTTGAAAACAATAAACTCCTTTATATTTCTTGAAAGCCTGAATGGTACTCCTGGGACTGGAGCTCTTTTAGCGATTAGGATAGCTGAACTCTCACAGAGTCTGCTCTTTGAATTAAGTCCCCCTCCCCTCTCCAGCAGGCCTCTCACTAGGCTGCTCTTGCAGGCTAATTGGCCTCCGGGTTGACGTGCAGTGTTTACCATCGGTCCTCCGGGAACCAGATGAACCGGTAGAGGGGAAGGGGTGCAGCGGCTCCCCTACCATCAGCTCTGGCTCACGGCATGGACGGCTAGTCCTTGTACTGTAACTGTCCCCCGCAGTGCCTGGTCGGGACCCAGGCTTTAGCCTCAAGTTAAAATAGAAATTCTTCTGTGTTCATGCCAGGTGACTTGAACCAACACACTACCAGACAAATGGAGGAAAAACAAACTCTGGACCACTGATTGCAGACATGAATTGTGTAAAAACATGTTTTACTTCTTTCTAGGTGATAGTAAGAGGTAGCATTAGCATGGAGATGGGGAGGACTGAACAAAACACTGGTGGCAAGGATTGTAAGTAATGTAGAAACGAAAAGCACCAGGCATGCACATTTCATTGTATGGCACACTTCATATACAAAGCAACCAAATAGCTGATAATGTGTTAAAAACATTAAACATAAAATACTGGAGTGCTAGCGCTGTAGTCGGTCATAATAGCTCTCCAAGCTATCTAGAATTCCAGTACAATTAATTCCACAGTCCACATTTGGAGAGTATACATTTGTACTATTTACTGTCTCATAACTGCCTAAAAATCATGCCTCTTTTGTAGGGGAGTTTGCTCCTACATAGAGTTTTAAATGTTGATGGTGCAACACAGCTAATGAGCAGTAAACACTTCCTCCAGTTTGGACTCAGCACTGTCAGGACTGTTCGCTGTTGGTCAATGTCCTAATGACCAAAACCGAAAAGATTAAGTAGATTTACTTCACTCTGTGGGCGAATCCAGTGATTGCAGGGATTACATAGAAATTAAGAGATTTTGCCGCTAAATCTATTTTAAATACTGACCTACAACATTATTAACATTCATGCAAATCGCAGCGTTAGATACTATTTAAAAATTAAATTATACAAGAAAAACAGATAGACAGAGATAAGTGCATGGCAGTTAATGATGAGTGCATTAGCGTTCATCAACGTTTTTTACAATAGGGAAAGCTTATATTCTTTACGTTTTTTATACCGCAACAATGATGTGTGACTACAGAGAAAATTACTGCTTTTTGTCAATATCAGAATACACATTAGAAAAAACATAGGTATGGGGTCAAAGCAGTCTCAATATTAAAGACTGCACTCAGCCGGTTCGCAATTTTCTTTTGTGATTTGTATATTAATCACAAAATACATCCACCAATTTTTTTTTTGTGCACAGGAATAGTTAAATGCAAATGCAAGCAAAATCCACATATAAAAAAATAAGATTCACAAATATATTTCTGATGCACACATAAATATGATTTATTTTCAAATCCTTTATATACACATATATTTCTGGATTTCTATTACATTTATTCAAAACAATAAATCATTTTTCTATGTTTATTTTGTTTATATTCATATATAATGACAACTAATTTTGTGTGGATTGAAATATAATTTCCGTGGAGAGTAATTGATATATAAACGTATATATATATATATATATATATATATATACATATATATATATATATATATATATATAAAAATCACAAAAATATTTGTGAATCCTTCTGTGTGCTTTCATTAATGTTGAGACTAATCTGACCCCATATACATTTTGAGACGATGTGCTCCTTTCTCAACATTTCGGTAGACCAGACTTGATCACTATTTTCTGTTTGTATGTCAACTTCTCAGGGAGCGCGGGAATCTTAATCTGTTACATTATGCTCTCTTCTCTCTCTCCAACCGGGCTTTGAGCGCCGCTACACTGTTAGTTGTTATGAATGGGACTCTTTGATGGAGAGTTGTTGCCTCCAAAAGTGCTATAGATTCAAATTGTCTGTAAATTAAGCAGACACTCTTGGTTTCAAACAGGCATTTGTTTCAATTATCCAGATAGAGCGAGAAGCTGTGCAACTGCTTTCCTTGAATCTTTCTCTGATTCAGTCAGAAGCCAGACGGGAAGCGAAGAGAGAGAGAGAGAGAGAGAGAGAGAGAGAGAGAGAGAGACACCATGAATGTGCTCATGGTGTATGGCATTCACAGTGGCTGAGACAAATCAATTTCAGATAAATGCCATGTGCAGCAAAAGAATGCAAAGGCTTTTCAGTAGTTTTGGAGTCAAACAAAGAGTCACTGCTTGAGTGTCACTGACCTTGTGTCGAGGAAATATGTGAAATACCAAACGTTTGTGTTTAGATTTCTAAAATCATTTTAGGGTCAAACATTGTAGCGTTTTTCTCTACTGCAGTCAATTTCTTTATTTATTTTTTGTCCAGTATATCGAGGAAATTCTACCAAACATTTCCTGAACAGAAGAACTCTGTAGAAGAAAGTCTGCAAATGAATGAGAACATGCGCCTCTGTCCTGTGGGATTTGTACCATTATTCAGTAAGTCCTGGATTATGATATTTCACAGACAGCAAGAACTGCACATCCTTAACAGGAATAGCACCCTAATTTCAAATTAAAAGTACGAGAGCAAGCTTTGGATGAATAACGGCCAAAACACATCTGCCTCAGAATGCAGAATTTTTGCCTTTCTTTCCTTGTTTGTGTCACAAGTGAGTCCACTTTCTTGCTGCTAATACCCAATTAGGGAGATGATTATTGATTGGGGTGTTGAAAGTTGACTGCTAATCTCCCCTCTCTCAGGTTGAGGCAATCAATAGGTGAGTGTAATGAGCAACCTGGTTTCTCAGTGCTAATAAATAGAATTAGATTTATACTGGATACAGATTTGTAATGCAATTGATGGAGGATTTGAGGTGCAGATATCTCCAGTATTTTTTTATTTTTATTGAACTGACATGCTATGAAGCACATGTGAAAAGGATATTATTTTTTTTGGAACGTCACACAAAAAAGTTTTTAGCTAGTAGCATAGCGGTACAAGTGCATAAAAGCCATTTCAGTACCCTCTGTTCTTAAAAATGTTGCATATACATATCCATAAAGCCACCTCTGAAGTTTCAGCCCTGTGCTTATATTTAAAATTTAAAGACCCTTGGGTGCTAATAAACAAACAGTGATTAAGAGCGAAGGTAAGCTACTGCCACCAATAGCTACAGAACAGCATGATTATGGCTAATTACTTCCAGAAGGCAATTCCCTCCCCACCTCCTTTTTGTTTTACCAACTTTGTTATGATGAAAGTGGCTCATGAATGAATGACTGGTTGTTTGTTGTTGACCCATCAAGGGCAGCGAAACAGTCAAAGGGCAATTTCGGGGCCATTATTGTAAAGAGGAATTTGCTCTTCAAGGACGATACAATTGTTCTTGACATTCGGGTAAGCCCCCATTCGTGCCTTGATTAGAGTTAAAACCTCAGCAAGGCATTGTTTTTTGATTTTTAGTTGCCGCTTTTGATTACTTTTTTAACACCGTAGTCTTCCTTTGTCCTGTAAGATACACTTAATATACAACCCTGGAATAGCACCTGTTTTAGTGTTAAGAAAATGTCATGTTTGCCTCTCGGTTGTCACTTCCCTCTGAAAGGATGCTACACTGTACCACGAGGCAGTCTCTGTGGGCCAGGTTCTGTTTTCAGACAGTGTATTAAAATGCAGGAAAACTTTAGGAAACATGACACATAGCCCAGCACATTAAATCTCAGACTTTTGGGCTTCCCAACTTATTCTGAAATACTGAGATGTGTGACAGTGGCAAATATAAAAATTCTCTACTCAATGTCTTTAATGATAAATAAAGCCAAATAAGCTTCGCTTTAAAATATTTTAAATAATAACATTACAACATGAGCAACATGAAAATAATGGAGAATTAAGCAGATATTTCCAAAGGGAGTTGGTGGAAACCAAAAAAGAGCTTAAAGTAAATATTGGTCACCTGATATACAACTCATTAATGTCTCCCTGTATCTGCTGAATATGTAAATATGCACTGTTGGCTAACATCTGAAACATATCAACTTAATAAGGTGACTTTATGTCAGTGTTTGGTTAAGCTTGTTGCACACACCAACTATTGTAGCTTTAAATATTGAGTCTTTTCTTCCGATTTTCTTTTTTCTTAAAACAACACAAAAACACAATACACTATTTGTTCACATGAAATGACGTCTTTGAACCATTAATCTCATTACTGAAACATTTGCAGATTAAAAGTGCGTAAAAAAAGCTTATTACAATTTGTAAACATTTTAAACCAACGAAAGTTGGATATATTTTGGCCAATATATTTTCTGTTGCTCCTCCACTCAATGTTTTTTTTTTTTAAACATGGTAACGATCTTACTCTACCTTGAAATATTTTTTGATTGGAAGGCACAAACAAACAATGTGAATGCTTCTTGCTAGATTCAGCAGCTTTTAGAGTTAGTGCTGCTATAGCTACTTTCATTGGTAAAGAGTTTTCAACACTGGGCTGGGTTTTTCGATTGGAGATGTTTAAAAATCGAGCGTACTCTTGCTGGTTTCTCAAGATTACCAACTCTAGCTTTAAGGGGACTGGGCCTGTAAACTTTAAAGTAGCCAACAACTACACTCACTCACTCAAAGGGAGAAGGAGAGGAGATGCTGAGTGCAGTCCACACAAGGTGTAAAAACAGCACTCACAGACTCATCAAGACACATTTTGTTGAAAGAAATGTGTGTGGGGGAAACCTGAGTGTTTTACAGATAATTTTGTGTTTTCCTTAACATAAATATGAAGATTTCTTCAATAAATTGGTGCCTAAAATTCACCAGAATGCAGGAAATTAAGTGTTTGTTGCTCTAAATTTCCATTGTGAACCTGTATATGTAAGCGCATCTTACTAGCTGAATAATGCGCCCCTTTAAATAGCAAGAAAAATACTGCGGCATTGACTTCAGATCAGGTTGTTGTTGTTAATTGGCGCACTCGCTTCCTGTGAGTAAGATAGGGCACAATGTGTAACTTTTTACTGGTGAACAACTCCAAATCTGGTCGTCCTTTCCAATTATGAAGCCCTTCTCTTTCCCCCTTATTTCAGATTTGTTTTATTCACTATGTTGTGCAACAGAAACGTTCAATAAATAAATGCTATTCAGGTCTTCATGCTGTAAACAAATACTTACAAGTCAACACTTTCAACTGGGTTAGCTTCCACTTTCCCTCCCTTTTGAAAACTTTGGACTTTTCTCACTCTCCGGCATCAGTGGAGAATCTTTACAGGTACACTCCTGCAAAAGTTTGCCAGCTCATTTGCAAAGCTAGGTTAAGCGTATGTAAACGAGATGCATTCTGAGTACGTTGGAGGGCCGGAAACAAACATTTTCCCCTCCTCCCCTCCCCTTGACAGACGAGTGACAGCTATTTAAATGCAAACTGTCATTAACAAACACAACCCTGCGCGACACCTGCTTTAATCACAGCAACAAAGGCGCAGCAAGTGGCCGAGTAGGAGCCCCCTCTCTGTGTGATATTCAAATGATGGGGCGGTGCAACATACAAAAACAACAACATCAAAGAATAGGCTGTGCAGGGAGAGGGATATGCTGCACTATGTGCCTCCTACCACCACTGTTAATCAGCTTAATTTCGAAAGTGATTAAAGCAGGAAGGGCTGAAAGGCACTAAATCGCTTACCCTTAGAATTGTGTAGATTGTTTGTGCTTTACTTCAAGTCTCTTTTTTTAATGGCTATTTCCTGCGCCCCACTTTCACCTTCTTTTCATACTGCATTCATATTTGCTTCGGGTAAAAGTCCATCTCAAGGGCTGACACATCCCCATGATCCCTGCTAATTATAGCAGAATCAAAGCATCGTATCTGCAGTGATATAACTCAGGTTATTAATTAAGAAAGACGACCACAGTTAGGAAGAGTTGAAGCAGTGTATTCTGAAATTCTGTGAATTGGTTTGCCTTGGACTTTGGCCTGATTTGTCTTGGTTGTGGTCCTGTCTTGGGTTGTTGTTGTTCTGCCCGGTCGTAATTTAAATGAAGAAGTCACTGGGCTGTAACATCCTGCATGCCCGCCAAGGCCTGGGCACTTGTAACTAATGCATGGCATTTGTTTTGATTAGTTTTTGTCTTTTTTTGTTTTCTAAGCAATTACTGCACAACATTCAATTGTATTTGCAACAAATTTGCTTTGTTTGTTCGACCACACATTTGCACAGTTTGAGCTCAGCAAATTAAGATCATAATTTCTTCCAATCTATTCTTTTTGTTCATTTCTTCCACGGTGTGTGTATTGACTGTACAACAAAAATCTGCTGCCACTCACAATAATTAAGGGACCATGTGTTCGTTTTTCTCCATTTGTCTTCTTCCTCATGTACAAGCTACGTTACCATTTGGTTCATATGGGCGGTATCCAACAAATGGTATCCACTATATAACAACTGGTGCACATCTACCATGAAAATAAGAAGGAAATGAGCAAAATTCTTTATTTTTTGCAAATCCCCTGCCTAATGCTACCAAACAAATGCTAATTTGATGGATTTAGTTAATATATACTATATGTTTACAGATGAGAAGTAGGCTATATATGTCATTACAAACCACACAGTCTCGCCAGCTTTCTGCCACATTTGATTCAGATGCGTGTATGCACTGATTAGACTAATTCCTGAAGTGAATCATGCATCTGTGCAGCAGACCTACGAGCAGAAGACTTGTGCATGTGTGACGGTTGCATCACTACAACTCTGGAACCGATGCAGCTGCGATTATTAGACATCTGGTACAAGAACAGGAGAGAATAAATCAGGAGCCACTCTAACTAATCAAATTTAATCACACAACCAGCCTACTGGATATAATTAATGGATACAGCATATAACATATATCTACTTCAATCTGCTGTGAATTGTACCTCCTAAATTTTGTAATTAAATATAACGACATGTTTCGCACACGTAAAAGTCATGCTCCAGAAAAACTATTTGTTGGGATAAATAAGTACACAGATCCTTCACTTAAGTACAGGAAAGAATCCTCAATTACGAGTATGAAATTATTCTAAGTGGTATTATCAGAAAAACTTGCTGAAAGTATAAATAGTAAAAGTACATGTCGTCCCATGTGACTGAAATTATATTATTAAATGATGTACTCATTATTAGATGGTATGTTTATACCGATGCATTAGTTTGTAAGCAGCATTTAACTGTTGTAGCTGGTCGAGGTGGAGCTAGTTAGCTACATTATTACAGTTCCTGTCGGTGGTTTAGTCCAGTGGCTCCCAACCTAGGGGTCGGGCCCCGCCAAAGGGTCACAGAATGAATATGAGGGGCCATGAGATAGAGACGTTCCGTTACAGAAATTTGCATTCATTAATGCTACATTTCTCTAACCTTTTCTTTTTTGTGAAATACTACTTTACCTACTGTATTTGGGCCGTGAACAGGTATTGAAATGAAACCACGTGAGAAGTCAAGAGGGGTAATTGACTCTTCCCTAAGCCCCGCCCCCTGCCGCTACTCCATTAAGACGTCAGCGCTACCTTTTATCCCACACCGGCATAAATAATATTATCTACTTTTAAGAAAAAAAAGATTTCAGAGAGAGGCAAACTGAAGGGTCTACAATATGTGTTTGAAGGATATAGCCAGGATGTCAAGCTGATTCAGCAGCAAAAACAGGTTGAAAAGATAAAGATCGAGGCTGAAGCCTACAGATCACAGTGAACCGCCACATCACCTGACGAATCGAGAGCGACGACAATGAAATTAAGGAACGACACTGATACCTTCAGTAGCTAGCATAGCTTAAAAGTCCTAACTTTATTTAACGATGTGCAATCGTACTCGTAATGTAATGTTAGCTCCACAGGTTTTTGTGTAGAATTATACCGTTTCAGATAAGTATATCTTCTTCCTACCGCTCCGGGTAACGAGTATCACTAAAACACAACGTTTAACCATGACTAGAAATCCAGAAAACTAGCCTGCAAATGGAGAAAATCTGAAACGGTTGCATGAGAGTCTGTGGAGCAGTTCCAGTTAGTGGACGGACCTCGGTCGGAGCTGGCCTGTTGCTACTCTATGATTGGCCAGACTGCATTGAAGGGGCGGGACTTAGCAAAGGGTCTCTGTGGAATCACTAACAATGTGGAATCACTAACAATCTGCATTTTCTGTAAAGTAACAACAGCTGTCAGATAAATGTAGTGGAGTAAAAAGTACAATATTTTCCTTCTGAAATAAAGTAACTTTAAGTAAAGCACTTGTACCTCAATTGTACTTAAAAGCAGTACTTGTACTTAGTTACTTTTCACCGGTAGCAAACAGTTCTTTAGTTTCACCCGTCAATTTTGTATATTCCAACACTTCCACGTTCTCACTGTGAAAACTCTTCACACTACAAGATTAGCCCTTCAGTGTGCACAGAATGCCCGAGCCATGACAGTGAATGATGGCTTTATTTAAAATCATAATACTTTTAATAAATTAAGTACAGGGTGCACTGAAAACTCGTAAGATGTGATTAAATACTCCGATCCCTTGTTAATTAGATTCCTTCAGGTGTTAACTGCAAATGCCAAGCCTCCCAAAAACGCACTCGCGGTGAAGTCTGAACGAAGACGGCGGACTATAAAGAGGCCACTCTCTATGTCAGGAGCAAAATTTTCTTTTATATATCAGCCAATGAAGCTTATGAAGCCTCGATCAGAAGAGGATTTGGAGGCTTTGGTCTTCGGCAGATGTGAGAAAATCCACCATATCCACGGACATGCCAATCCAGGTGACATTTAGGAAGAAAACCGGTGGAAGTCACTTTCATATAAAGCCATCGATCTATACTTAACGATTTACCATTTTTGTCAATGAGTGAAGAACTGCAGGTTCTTTTTTGGGGGTTTTAACTTCACAGCCGTTATCATTATTTGTATTATTATTTCATTTCTGACAATCCCTTCACAATGAGAGCAGTGCTCATAAACAGTTGACAGAATTATACAGAAAATCTCCAGGGCTTAAGTGGATCACTGCTTTCCTTTGGCAACAACTATCTTGCAATTACAAAGAAAGACATTAAGTCTGTGACACGATAGAAATCTATATATCAAGGATTTAGATGTCTCGTTGGTTCCTTTGGGTGCTATCTTGGATGAAAAAGAGGGTGTGAGTTTGTGATTTTCCATTTGAATCTTGCATACATTTATACCTCACAGAAAGCACCTGAACAAGAATGGACACATGCATGTGTGGGTTCAATTTACCCTCCTCCGTGCATATGAAATAATAAATAGATGCGTTCTTTGAGGTGGAAAGCATCAAGTAACTCTGAATATTGAATAACAGCTCTTCACGAAAGGCAGCTATTTTTGCTTACCTTTTGCTATGTTTTTGTGTGTGTGTGTGTGTTGTATTTGAACACAACCCCCCCGCCCCCCCCCCCCCTCCTCGGCGCTCTTTGTTCTCACCACCATGAACTGTAGTTAACTCTCTGATCTCGTCTCCTCACAGCCGTCACTAAACTCTTTGCATCTACTTGAATGTTTGCACCACATTTGATGAGATGAATGACAACGCCGTCTTTGTACATGATAGCAAGTGAGAGCAGAATGCGAGATGTGCAGGAGGTGCTTCAATGTAACCTCTACGGGGTGATAGGATATCCCGGCTGATACAGTTTGTTGTTCATTTTAATATTAATGTTAAATTAATATTATATTATATTAATGGTTGAGCCGGTAAGGCTTAAAGTGACAAAGGCAGCTAGGTCTTCTCCATGAGGAACCCTGCAGTCTGAAACGGTGACAACAGAGCGGGGTGACGGGCATCAGCTGGTCGTCGACTGTCTAATAACATCTTCTTCATATGCATGCTTTTTCTTTCCTCTTTTTGTCTTGTTAAGAAAGGAAAAAAGGACCTTGAACATCAACTTTAACCATTACCACAACTTCTGTGATGAATCCTTGGTCACAAACAGCTGTGTTTGTTTTCCATCCTTACTCCTCCCACCCACTTGGACCTTGGTGCTTTGGGTCTCAACCTTGGCTGCTTGTCAAGTGCAGAGGGTTCGCTCAATTTATTTGGGCCTTTTCTTTTTTTTGGGGGTTATGAAAAACAGTCAGATGCAGATGCTGATTGCGAGGAGGTGCAGTACGTGTTAAGCACCTCAGGGCTGAAAGGAAATAATTGATTTTTGCCTACAAGGTTAGAAAAAAGTGAACTTTGAAAACCTTACACATGCCCAGCAGTCTGCCAATTAATGGTTTTGAGTTGGTAAGAAATAGCGTCCAGGAACTTCTCTTCTTGTTTGCCTAGAATTAGTGGAAATCACAAAGCATGAACAGTATTTGCAACAAAACCTCTAAAATTCAACTTTCTGTCTCTTTGTCTTGAAATTTAAAGCTTTCGAATTGTGTAAACACACTTCCTGAAAGAGTATTTTCTTAAAAAACGCAGATATTTCCTTTGGCATTAACATCAAATACAGATATTTTTAGCTCCCTCTTTGTCTCTTACCTCGAAAGCAAGTGCAACTTTTGGTGAAATTAGAGAAGTTGCTTCACAATGCCATCTCCTGTGACTTCTATTTATACTTTTTAGCAACATATGTTATTAAGCATCAAAGGCTTTTGTCAGCATATTTATAATAATTTTGATTATTACATTGGGTTGTGAATTTAATTATATGAGGGTAAGAGGGAAGTGGGAGTTTAATTTTTCTTGAACATAAAAGAAAATATTAATAACTTAGTATTGGTCACTTTGCATGCTGTTGTGGGCTTTAAATAATTCCCTCTAGATATCTATCCAAATGCAGTGGTAAGAAGATGAACACATCTATTCTCGCAGAATTTACTGCATTAAGATGTTTTGTGCTACAGGTGAAAATCCTTTACCTCTCAAGTTGTCATTTTCTGTGATGGATCAGCTTTCAAAAGACAATGACTCATGGCTGAAGTAAAGTCAACCAGCTCAGTGTGAGTCCGCCGAGCCGGATGTTTGTACTGTAAAGCCGGTTACATCAGGGGGGTTTCAGAAAGCAATCAAGCCCCGTCTATAAAATGTTGGTTTTATCTAAGCCTTTCCATTTACCAAATGCACTGGAGAGTTTAAATGACTGTTGAATCAACATATCTTAAAAGCACCTCAACTTAATTCCCCTCAGACTTAATTGGTATTGATTAATCTGCACTGTCAACTCAAGATGTAGTAACAGGCCATTAGATTCAGAAATGTATCTGCATATATAATATTGTTGGTTACTGTACGGTTAAAACACTTTGGCTACTGTTACTAAAGTCTATACAGTAATGCTACAGCAGTATGCACGAGGATATTCATCATATGCTGCTCCTCCCATTTTCCACCCCCATGTTAAACACGATTGTATTTGTTCTTCCATGTTTAGCGCTATAGCGTGGGAATAATAAAGGATTATCTTATTAGATCTCATCTTAAACAATCAATGATATTTGGGAACATTCAGTTGCTACACTGCGATGATCGGATGGTTCTACAGTACTACATCCATAAGCCATCGGTGACTTAGGGGATTTGAAAAAGGCCTGAAATCCAATATGAGGAGATTTTAATTAGTGTCTCCTGGAGTAGATGGCTGTGCTATGAGGAACTACAAAGTACCGAAGCATACCAGTACAACTGCCGGTCAGACTCGGCATGTAACAGCACATGTCAACAGTGTTTTTGTAAATACTCTCACTACCAGAAGGGTTGACAAAGTATTAGTTCAACGAGAGAGCGAATTAAACTGTCTGTCTGCTAGCTAGTACCTGGCAAGCTTGCTATTGCCAAGTTGGTGGTTCTTGATTTTATTTATTCTTATTTTTGAATACCTTATCATAAAAACATGAGATGTCGACCTGTGTCTACTCAGTCTGGTAGTGAGAGTAAATACAAAAACACTGTGGACATTTTTGTACGCGGACCGGCCAGTCTCACACAGACAGCAGCTCCTCACAGCTCCAAAAACCTTTTCAAATAGCAGTTATTTGGATAAACTGATTACATATATTAAATATACATACTCATATTGAGAATCCAAATGTTTACTACCTTGCCTGAAAATGTAATTAAAGTTAATACAAGTTGCTTATAGTGAAATATTTTCACTGTGGTCCTTGATGAAGACAAGACAAATGTACTTAAATGAAGAACGTAATGAAGATAAATAGAAGTGTAATGTCTGTGAACTTACAAGCATTAGCTAACTTTGTTGGCATCAGCTTGGTGGCTAAGAAAGATGCTTAACCCACTTTTTGGCCACTAGTGTCAATTATCTCAAACAATGGACCAATCAGTGTGTGCGCTCACCAAAATAACAGGAAACCAAATTGTTTATAGAGTTGATAAATTAAAATGAGACGAGGGAAAATAAATAGAAGAGTAAAAATACGTTTTTTTGTTCATCTGCTAATTGGTGATTAAGGAAGAAAATAAAAAATCGTCTTACTTTTTTACCAACTTAGAGGTTGAAAAAAAAGTATAACGCTCCACCTTTTTTAACAACTCCATTTCAGTGTTTTTACTAACAGTGTTATTTATTGACGTATTCATTTGTGTTTTGGACTTATGATAATGTTCCGTTGCTCCATACAACACACAGCGTGTGAGCTTCGAAAATAACCTGAAAGAAGCAGGAGTGAACTCTGCAATCATCGTTGGGAGCCATTGCTTGGGGGACATTGAGTCAGATTTATGTGAAATGATTTAGGAGATAAAACCAGGATGTGCTACATTTTGGCGTGTACATATCCATTTATGTAATTAACTGGGAGTGCTCCCGTTAGCGACAACGGTTAATAAGCTCCAGTGGGAACATGGGGAGGCAGGTGAACCCGTGGCCCTGGAGATGTTAAACACAGATGAATAGATGCCATAGCACACGCACAGCCTAGTAAATCAGATAAAATGAGCAGTGGAACAGGACCCAAATGGGCCTTGCGGTGAAAACTCAATATCACATAAATGGACAGGCCTCTCATAGATATTGGAAACTGGTAACCTTGCCACTGCAAGCTCACCTTTTCTATTGCTCACACACCCACTTGTTCATTTACGGGCTTTACCTTCTTCACATCCATTTTAGCCTTCAAAACCTTTACATGTGCAAGCCGGCCATAATGGGCAGTTGGCTTAATGAATGTATAATTTTAATAGCTCTGGTAACAAGACAGTGAAAACAATATATTATAGAATCATGGGGTACTCCTAACTGCTGCAGTACAAAGCTTTAGCATAGTTATCAGGCACTGTGGCCTTTGGTTGTGGAGGCCAGAAACTTAAAGTTAAAGTGAGAAACTTTTGACTAGTTATGAAACAGTCTCAATGTAATACTGGTGCCTCTGTGTGACCTACACTAGTAAACACGGCTCTCTATTGCTATAGAGAAGGGAGGCACGGGAGAACCGCTTGCGTCCATAAGGTCCGCAAGAATCTGGGCTAAATAATAGCTCTTTATAGTAGCACAAGGAACATGCTTGTTGTTCATCAGGAGGAGAGGCAACGGCCTTGTAAACCCTTTGCACCTCGTGAAAATACAAGCTTTTATCAATAAATAGTTTCCTCACAAAGTTTTACTTACATTTTGATTAATATGCTTCAAGGATGACCCATTTAAATAATATATTTTGTGGTGTATATACCTTCGAGATACTTGTCAATCCTTTACTGCTGCCTCTAGCTTTGAATGAATCTCAAATGGATTCAAGCCGAAGACAGTTTTTCTCTTCCTTACATTTCCTGTTTCTAAGAATTCATGACACCCATTTATAATTTTTTTCTTAGATACGAATGGCTTGAAAATGTCTAAATCTCAATGACTGTGGATTTCAAAGGTTCTATAAGCAATTCAGAGCATTAATAAAGCATCAATCCATCCATTATTCTCTGCTTATGCACGGGCCAGTTGAGGGGGCACCAAGCAGTAGTCGGGCATTACAGACGTTCCTCTCCCCAGCAACGTTTTCCAGCTCCTCCCGACGTGTTCTGCGTCCTCTTACCAGTTGGACATGCCCGGAAAACCTTTTAAAAGGGAAGCATTCTGATCGGATGCCAAAACCTCCCCAGCTGCCCCCTTTCAACACGTTTCTATGCTTGGTTTGCACAGCCGGGCCGGCAGCGCGAGCATTTTAGTGCATGTGAGTCCCGTGCGTGCTAATGAGGAGATTACCTATGATAGTGACGTCGCAACCAACTGCGTTGTCGCGGAAACTCGGCACACACCCTCCAGTTCCACCCCAGGCTAACAGTCTTAGCGCTGTCGGCACTGTTGCCGTTATTTGCAGTTGTTTGCACCGTTTTCGATGTTAGCTTTGTTAGCTTAGTTAGCCGCGAGCCGCCAAGCCTCCAGGAAGAGCGCCGGGCTCTGAAGCATATTTTCACACAGTGGTGCTACGTGTTAGCAGTACTGTAGTTTGCTGAGGCACCTGCAAACATAATACAGCATATAGCTTTCTGATTCATCCACATTCCACTACACAACTTGCATACTGTCTACATTTTTTTGCTTAGTTTACAGAAATATAGTCAGTAGTAAATGTAGTAAACTGACATTTAGACATACTGAGTTTCAAGATCCCCCAGTTTTCACATTCTTCCTGCTGATGCCTCACTCCTGTCTTCTTAAAAGCTCCGTTCTTTTGGTGAGGCAGCTTATAGCAACGTAGATCTGGGTTCTTTACCCTACTGGCCGTGCATCCCACCACACGGCAGCTTTTAGGCATTTTCCTGTTGTTTGTTAGCAGATAAAAGTAGAGAAGGGACCTTTTACGCAATACAAAGTCAGTGGAAAGCGACAAATTGTTTTCCCATCCAGTGTGGGCCGGTCTTAAATGCACTCTGTCTCTATATAAAGTAGTCAGACCCAGTAATAAAGATTAGAAGATACAATAGGTTGTGATCCAATGAGTAGTCTGCCATGTCTCTTGGGCTAGTTACTGCAATAATTTATGACTCTAAGATTGTCTTATCTGACGCAGTGATCATCTCAAAACACAGAAATATTGTGTAGTCTGATCCCGGCATCACAGGTCACCAAGAAAATCATTAATAAGATGCTTAAAATATATACTGTGTTGATGATGAAGCACAGGGGATTTATATTGTTGCAGGGTTATATATTCTCTCCAAAGCGTAGCACTGTGTCATATATCATTAGGAAGTTATTCTACACACAAATGCACCAGAGAGAATAGGGAATAATTAAACTATGTGATGCTAGAAATATCCATTTAGATTCATAATGCAAGAAAACAGAGCAGAGAGTGTAGAAGGAACCAAGAGGAAACGCACTATGACTGCGATGTCCAACACATATCATATTTCATAGAGATACACACTGAAGTTATGACAGGAAGTTTATTTTCCTTTTTATTTAAAAAAAGAAGTACAAACTGTAAATAGTAGACAGTGTTACCGATCCCAGAATGTACTATCGGTCATTACCTCATGTACTCCCAGTCTTTTTACATAATAACACCTCACTGTTATCTTGCTATTTTTATGACCTTTGTAATTAAAGGATAATGGCTTGACCTTCTCCTGCGCAACTATGTTCACTTACATTGTTATAATAATCAAATAAAATCCTGTAATAACCCCATAACAATGCACTTATCAGAAAAGTGTTCTCCATTTAAGTTGTCCCTAATTGCATCGAGTTATGGTCTATTAGGTCGGTCTAGAATAGCTGCACTTGGCACTTTTATGAAGTGGGGATATGAGAGACAAAGTGTGGGAAAGAATACTTTTCGTGGTGTTTTTTATTTCATGAGCTTTTCAGTAACTTTGGGCCAGACATCCCCTTGCCCTGCCCTTTTTACTTTGTCTATTCCTTCCTATGATTTAAATAATGAAACTCCCGTGTTTTGCCTTTTAGCAGTGCTCTTGTACATCATAGTTGCACAAGAAGAGTGCCTGGATCACCAGCCGCTGTCACAAAGGACTTTACTGCACAGCGGAGACGAAGATGGAAATAATTTTTTTTCAAGCAATGTCACCTTGGCAGAATCACAAGATGGGAGTTCAGGATTTCTCTGAGAGTCACCGTGCCATGTTGTTTTGAGCACTTTGATGTCATGTAAGGTGTAAGTTAACGATAAGAAACATATTTCCTGACTTCAGGCTTCAGGTGCACAGAGAGGCACCGCACTCATCCTTTAAGCAGCAGTCAGATGAGACACTCTCCCCAATGATCATTAATGTAGAACAAGAAATATCTTCTAAGTTATGTGCTCTTATTTTGGGAACACTGCCCTGATTAGCATATACTCTCCCACTGCACAAGTCCCTTTGGTGGTGTTTGGATGATTTGCACACGGATACATTTTCACAGATCCGTACCACAGGATTCAATAAAAGAAGAGTCCAGTTACTTCGCCGCTCCCGCCGTTCTCCAGCCCTCTCACTCACTCCTCCGTCCTTCACACCGCTCGTCTCCGGCTCTGCAGTGGTAATTAACAGCCTCGTTACATCTGGGGAGATACTGCGAGCTATGTCAGAAAATTAGGCTGTGGAATAATGAGGGTTGAGGGACATGTACTGTACTGCTGGTCTGTAGCGCTGCATTAAAATCAAAGGACTTTCACAGCTAATTGGAGAAGGGTTAAACTGCTTGGCTGCCTCACCCCTGTCCCGAGCCCTACGCCCAAACCCGCCCCTTAGGAGATGAATGCCTCCCTTTTAACTGTAATTTTGTTTTTCATTTCCATACCAAAGTGAGATTTTTTTCCCCCTCCTTTACAGGGGGAATGTGCGGTAGTGAGACACTGTTGAGATAACTTTGGCTGTGCTCTATGCGGAGCCAATTTAAACTACAAGCAATTACTTCTTGTTATGACTCTCTTCCCCCCCCCCATCTTTCTGGGACTGGATAGGCCACCCAGCTGGGTTGTTTTCTGTTGGATGGCCACCAATTACCCCAACGTCCATGCAATTGACCATAAGATACACATAGCATGAATCAATACAATGTACCGTAATTTGAGCCGACCAGCACATTGACTTGCACAAGTGGAATGAGCACAGCATGGAGAGACGACACTCCCCCCGCTCTTGCCGCTCCCTGGTTACAATGATTGCATCAGCAGCATGACACTGTATAATGAGCACAGCTATGGTCCACTGCTCAGAAGAATACAGTAAATACACACCCTCTCCATTGTGTTCGGGCTTGTGCTGAGCAGCTGCATGTTACCACTGCTGATGGCTGCACGGCGGCTAATTACAAGTTAGCAGTTGTGTATGTGTGTATATATATTATTACATTTTATTTTGGTGGGGATGGAGATCAAACCAAATTGTGTTCTTTGCTTTTGAAATCAAAATATATACAAAAGCCAGTGTTTGTTTTCTGGACCGTGCTTTACATTCTGCATCCAGAATATGGCCTTTGTGCTCAATTATATTTATGAACAAGTAATATATTTTAATACTGCAAATGCTTTTGGCTAAACGAATAATGATAATGATGTTTGATAAACTAATAAAAAGGGAAATTGGTACCACAGGATCATTGACTACATCAATAGACCATTAATTAAGTGTAAATAATAAAAAAAATGGCTGTAGTTTTTGAAGTGTTACTTTTAAGATCAAATCAAACCTCATTAATACAAAATGGTATATATTTGAATCAATGAGAGATATCAGCTAGATTAATAAGTAAAGAGTTGAAACGCTAAAAAAAATTTGAAAAAGGATAAACTTCTCTGAAATATCTTCTTTATAATTTCTGGCAAATCGCTTTGACACCGCCTATGAATGTGAGACAATATCGACAAAACTCACTTCATGAAAACATTCGGTAGTTATTTTTAGCACAGCCGAGTAAATACAAATTTCAATAAAATGACTACAATAACAATGTGACGAGAGATACACATTTCATTAGAACTATCTAAGAGCAATGTGAGCTCTCAGTAAAAGAGGATAAATGTTTTCTCCCTGCAGGGATTTTGAAACCGTTTTTCCAGTAAGTCCTGTAAAACGTCATTAAAGGAATTCGACAACTTTATGTCAGTTTGCTATTAAATAAAGAAAAAAAAAGCACCCCAGACTCATAGTAGGTACATTGCACAGTTAGTAACTTTCCAGCTCATGGCTGCACTCAGCTACTTTTGCCCTCCACCTCCAGACTTGACTTTCAGGTCAAGCACAAACAAAATCCCTTTTATTTTTATTTTTTTCAAATGTTAGGTAAACTTTTAGACTTTTGCTCAATAGCAATTGACTAGTCCGCCCATGGCTTCAAGCATTCATCATAAAGCCATTTTCAGTCTGTCCATGCTCTGCGGAAAACACCTGCTGATTACCAATGAACCAATCACAGCAGGGGAAAGTTTTTACTTGCTTTAGTTTGTGTTGCTAGTCACACAAATGTGGTCTGTGTTGCCAAAGCAATGCTGGAAAGTAGCATTGTGGATTATTGTTATTATTACAGCTTCAGTTTTAAGTGTAGCCTAGACCTATAACTATGCGTCATTAAAATACATACACATATACATAATGATAAAGCCTTTTGTGTCCTGCAGTTTAAACTGGTACTGCACCTATCTTGTATTATTTGTGATATATTATAAGTAGTATAACAGCAATCCTCCTATTTTACAATATTTTGATCCAAAATTCGACATCCTCCATTAACTGGGAAAGTTTGATTGTTGGGAAATCCGTTTAGAAAAGTAGCGCCTTACACCAGCAGAGGCTTTGTTGAGTGCTGGGTATCAATAAATGTCAATTCATTGAGGTAATGCTTAACAAAACTTTATCAACATTAAAACAAAAGTGTCCACAAACACAGATTTAGCTATATATTGCTAAATGTGTGTTCATGATGCCCAGATGAAGTCAAAATACTAGTTTTCATTCCTGAAGCTAGCATCTTATGGCACCACAAAGTCAGCAGGTCACCCATTGTGTGTGAAGCAGCTGGTTTCACGTCATTGCGTCCACACAGTCTCAGGTTTTCACTTTGCATCTTTCAGAAAGATTGGTTCTTTCTGTCCTGGGACTGCGGGCCAACTTACTGCCTGTAAATCTTTTAAATGGCTGGCATCCTCCTCGGATTGTCAGGAGGCTCAAATAAAAACACCTTCACTTCACACCGAGTCTGTTGTATTATATATTGAAAAGCACCTTGGAAATAGAACTCCTCGTGTTTGACTTCACCTAATAACGCGCTGTGCTATTTTCCAGCTGCTGCTGCTGCTATTGTTAGGCTTCTTTTTTTATTGTTATTATTTGTGTTGGCGAGAGCGCTTTTGCTGTCACTGTCAGTCATTAACAGAAGGCACAATGAGTCCTGACAGATGAAAGATGCAAATTAATTCAACAGTGATATTAGAATCTGAAGTGTTACCATCTTGGCATGAGACTTGGCTGCATTCTTGGAATCTGCTTATTACATTGGAAATGCGTCCAAAGCTGGAAGATGAGGACATCGACACAAACAAACAGGGAACTTGTTTGTTTTGTTATTTTTATTCAATCAATCTACAGCACATAAATAGCATCGGCATGTTTCTCAAAGCTGTGTGATGTCAAAGTGGGCCGTTTTTCAGATATTTCAAATGTTCCCTTTAAATGATTTCCTCTGGTGTGGTTTTGTGAGGAAACGGTTTGAAGATGATTTGACGTATTCCAACATCCTGGCACAGGAATGTTTTTTTTTTTTTTTAATGCTTTAGATCAACAGATACAAATCATCATTTTGTTGTGCAAAAGTGGAAGAACTAAATAAAATATTCTTTTAATGTACTAACTCATGAAGTCGCTTTACTCAAAATGTCTCTATTTGGACTTCGTCCTTCCAGTGTCTCTATTCTGCTTAGCGATTATGTTCCCAGTGCAGGCGATGCAGTTGATATGGGAGGCAGGACAGCGCTTGGTTCAGTCCCAAAGGGAGAGCGTGAGGCTGAAGCTGCCGTTCTCTTGACTCCAGGTTCCCTGCAGCCGATGAGGTGGCCAGTGACCGCAGTGAGGCTTTCACTTAAAAAAAAAAGAAAAAAATACAAAGTCTGATAGTTTTGCATGGAATTTTAACAGGAATGTAAGTAAATTCAAACATTCAAATGTGTCTTTCATATTATCTGAGAAAGTCCAGTACAATAACGTGAATAACCGCCGTATTTCCAAATGATGGAATGGTAAAACCATTCATGCTCAAAGCAGTTGGCAAGATGTAAAGCCTTGAGCTGATTCCTTCAGAAATGAATAAAAGAATACAATAAATTATTAGAAAGGGCTTTGCTTTGGACTGTATAGGTTCAAAACTAATAATACAAATGTTGCATAGTGCTGCTTTAATTTGATTTAAGTTTGAAATTACATTCAATGCTGAAGAATGAAGTGTATTCAGAGTTTTCATTTTCCATCTGTACTAAATCGGTGTTAAAAAAGGAACTGTTCTTGAACTGCTGAGCTTTCTACCTTTGTGGTGTAACTGTTAATTTAAAGCAAAATACATTTTTTTTCTTAAGTTAAAGCAGGTATCATCATATAATACCATGATATGTCCTACATTAATTATGGATTACATGTCTACTTTTATGTGAAATATGTTTTATAAGGTGTAAGATTGTGTCGGCTGCTCCCCAGCGGTAAAGAAACCCAAACGGTTATTGCAGGTTTAAAATGAACCAATTGTTTTGCTCTTGAGGAATAGTTCAACGTTTTGGAAAGTACCCTTATTGGCTCACTTGCTGAGTTGTGTTTATTCCCTACCGAAACTAAAATGCCCCCCCCCCCCCACACACACACTCCACCCCCACCCCTCTGTTTTTATGCTAAGCTAAGCTAATCGACACCTGGCTCTTGCTTCACATCTAGTGTACAAACATGAGTAGCATTGATCTTTTCTTCTTACTCTCTGCAAAAAAAAAAAAAAAAAGCAAGTAGGTGCAGTTCCTAAATGTCAAACTATTCCTTGAGGCCTTATTGAACACATACATTCCCTTCGCATCAAAATAATGGTGGCCGACAGGCAGCCTGGGCAGACAACAATCAAGTGACATTATCACAGAAGCCCTCAAAATATGTTTTCAGAATTGAAACTGTAGTAATTTAGTGTATGGTGGGCATTAGATTATTTTTTTTCATAAATCCATTAAAGTGGAGTGAAGAATGAAAAAAAAAATGTTTAAAAACACGGCAGCATCTGCAGTAACTCAAATCTGCATTCAGTCTCAATAATGAAATTTGAAAGAAAGCCCTGGGGAGATTAGGGATTCCCCTTTGCCAACAGATGTTTGTGAAATGAAAGAGTTTAAAAGAGAAGAGGCCAGGGGAGGAGTGGAGAGGCAGGGCGAGAAAACAAGCAAAGTGTAATCTTGAGATGGAGGGAGAATGTTTGGATTCTCTCCGCATTTGCGCGGTGGGGACAAGAGGACAATGGATGAGCCTGATTTCTACATTCTAAATGTGCAAGCAGCAGAGTGCTGCATCAGGATCAAGACTTAACAATGTCGCCTCGCTTTTATCTCGGCGCCACCACACTCTCCAACGGACCTGCTGGAATTGACTCGCAGTCTGTTATTCCCAAACGCCTGAATCACAAACAGCTCCCTCTCGTTCAAGTGCAGCTTCATTGCTGCTCCAAATATGCTCGAAATCAAATATACGTTGCTGTTCTACTCCTTGGCTTGTGTGACACTTGCATTATGATTTAGTTTCCAAAGAGCTGCCATTTTTATCAGGGTTAAACTTTTTCTTTTTTTTTTTCATGGCAATAACATGCCAGTAAAGTTCACTTTGCGATAACCCCGGAAAGCCAACTTTGACCTTCAGTTATGATAAAACATCAAACAACACAGGAATCTGAGAAAGAAATTGCTTCAAGACGGGGAGATACAATCTTCCATTCGCCCTCTGCACAAATTCAACTAAAAGAACACTTGTTAAAGACCTCCACTTTATTGGACCCAAGCTGTCACATCTGATAAAGCTCACTGTAACAGAGTGGGCGACCCAGGGACAGCAAGGAGACCGGGAGATTGGTTGGTGCCAAACTCATGTGACACCAAAATGCACCTTTAACCGGATGATCATTTCAAGCTGGAAAAAAAAAAAAGAAGTCCCAGCCTCAAAGGCAGCAGACCCCGAACTTGAACAATATTAGAGCTGTTTAAAATCAGCTCCAAATGACAGACTTTGCTGCAATCTGGGAGCAACATTTGCCTGGAACACCTTGGACTTTAATGATGGCCATGAAACCGCAAATGAGCAAGTGAAGTCTTCCAGTGTGGAATCAGGAATGAACACATTAGCGTGCGCTGACAGATGAGTCTTAATTGTTACCTCTGGCAAATGGGACTTCACACGAGAGAACAAAAGCTCTCCTCCCAGCGCCCTGTTTGATGCAATGTGACGATGACCTTGCTGCAATGCACCCTCCGCAAGATCCTTAAGAGTTTATCTTGACAGACTCCCAAAGACTGTCTCTCAGGTGTCGCACTGATAGACCAATTCATTTAACTCTGTCACGATCCGGAGCTTTAGAGGCTGCTGCTTGATGAATCCCTATTGTTGCTCTGCCTGTCTGGCTTTTTGCACTCCTTGAGGTGAAGCTACATTACTGTTTCAATAGGCTAGACTATTACCACATGAAAAAAAAAAAATGGCACTATTTTCGATAAACATTCTCTTCTTTGTCCATTGTGCGATTCCATTGTAACAATGATAACACACACTGCTGGGTGAATATAATGTTGTCTGCTTGAAACCTTCAGAGCTTATTAAATAAGTTTGTGTTATGTCTACATGAACCATCAGTTGATCAAACACAGAAACCTAAAGCCTGCTTATATATTTGTTTTACCATATTGCATTGATTTAATGTACCATTTATCCTGTTTCAACACCCCACTAAGCTTTATAGTAAAATGAGCTGTGTGTCCGATTTGTCTTAGTTATTATTAAGAAATTAGTCAAGTTAGATGACAAAATTTATATCACTCTCAAGTCTACGCTAAACGTAAAGCTCCAGCCTGGAGAAGGTTAGTATAAAGACAGGAAACAGGAGAAAAGAGCTCATCTTTCTGTGTATCGTTGTCTGTTTAGAGGATGGTTTTCTGCTCCTGTCTGACTTTCTCACGAGCTCTTCTCTCGTTCCGGTTGGGCTGAGTCTGAGAAAGTTTCCTTATGATGTGCTCTCTCTCGTCTCGACGCAAAACAGATGTTCGCTCCAGTTCGCTTCGGCTCCCACAGGCAAGGAACGTAAAGCGACGTCCAATTGATGTAAATATTGCCGCAACACAGTTTGGCTACTGGTTCTTCTACATCACGATAGAAAAAAATATAAAAGATAGACATTTCCATCTTGTTTGACGATGTCTATCGTCATGTCGCCCAGCCCTATCTTGTTTGTTTAAGATGTACAAAAACCTAATCGTTAAAAACGCCTTACTGCTCCCAGTCAAGGAATAGCTCAGCTCATAACCATCTGTCGAGTGACAACATTACCCAGCGTTTTCTGTTTTCCCTTGTTTCCAGACTTTATGCTAAGCTACCATCCAGCAGCGGGTTTGCGTAGCGTAACCTAAAGACTGGAAGCGGGGAGAAACAGCTAGCCTCGCCCTGTCCAAAGGTTACAAAATCCACCCACCAACTCCTCTAAAGCTTATGAATTATGTTATATATGATTCCTTGTCTGTTTTCATCCGATTTTCAGTCTTTATCCTAAGTTAAGCTAAGTAGCTGCTAGCTATAGCTTTATATTTACTCAGCAAATATGAGAATAGTATCAATCTTCTCATCTATCCATCAGCAAGAAACCGAATAAGCCAATTCAAAATATGGCCAAGCTATTCCTTTATCTATTGTTTTCCTTGCCGTCTGACCGCATTGAATACAGGAGCATGACGGAGGAGATAAAAATAACCTGCAATATGATTCTTGTAGCAGATGACATTAACCGATAATAATTATTTAATATCGGTGCTGAAAGGTCAAACTCCAATATGAGTTTATAGATTCGAATGCTGTTTGAAAAGTAATTTTTGCATCTTGTTTTACAGCAGTTATACAACTGTGCAAAGAAAACGTGTGAGAGTTCATATTTTCGGCTTTATTTTTATTTTTTAACAAAAGCATAACTTGAAATAGGGAGAGGAAGCGTGTGAGTGAGATTTCCTCCAAACACACACACAAGGCACATTAGATGGTAGCCAGAGGTGGGTGGACATTTTTAACTTCAACATTCTCGTAACGTATCAGGGCTAAACAATAGGAATTGCCTTCTTGCCGGGTAAATGCCACAGCTACTAAATCTAGCAACTGTGGTTAAAAAATAATCAAACACATTGTTTTTTTTCTGGAGCTGAGGACGGAAGTAACTAAGGAGTGAGCCATCCCTGCTTCCCTCTCATCCCTGTTGAGAGTTGCATGTTCACAGTACCGGCGGGTAAAGACAAAGTTTATGACCCTAAGTGCAAGAAAGCATTTCAATTACTCTTGAAACAGGAGTTTAGTAGGGTGGCATTTGAGGATGTAGGCGAAAGTCCAGATTAATTTACTGAATAAAGATAAAACATGATGACAATTAACAATGGGCTTTGTTGTCATTTGATGACCGCTAATGAATAAAACGGTCTGTTGAAGGGAAAGTAAAAATGTACTGAGGGCAAGCAGATTTCTGACATTAATGTTAAACCCTGCTCATGATGGTGGTAAACTTCACACAGAATAGCCTGATATGAAAGGATACCAGAGGGATGAGAGAAATACAAGATCTAAAGCCCTGACATGTCCGGTCGAGCGACTTCCTCTCTGCTGTTTGAAATTTCCAGACAGCTAATTTTGAGAACACAGTGTAGAAGTACAGAAGAGTGCAAAGTAGACTTCCCTCACTCTGTCACCGACCCTTCCGTGTAATACATCAACAAATTGCCACAAGTGGCTGCATCTGACTGTGCACACTCATTCCGAGCAGCTGGACAACCTCATTGCCAGGCGGGGAGTGTGTGAGTGGTGTGGAGTGGTGTTGCCTGGTTCAGGAGTAGGCATGTGGGTGTTAGATGAGCCATTGATCCTTCCCAGCGGGCTTTTCCACCCGGCGATTCCTCTGCTCGCACAGACCCCTCCCCCACTCCATTGACTTTCTGCCTCGACGTTCCGCTGTCACGGCAAAACATTTAATGATCCTCTGATGGAGTAACATCACATTTATCATTTGCCGGCAGATGTGACAGGGCAGAATGCGAGGGGCGAGCAGAGGCCAAAGCTAAAAACAAACAAAGGGTACGAGCCAGGAAGAGGAGCTGCTCTCTGACTGACAGTGGAAGTAATTCAGGAGAAAGTCCCCAAAATGACTGCACCAAAGATGTCTTCTGCAGGAACCCCAAAAACGACACCGCAGGAATTACATTTTGAGGGGGAATAAGTCGAATCAAGGCTTTTACTCGACGGTGACATCTCCTTTTGCTTTCCCAGTTGGCCTGCATGAAAGTGATATTCAGCATTGGTAGAGTCTGAGAGGGAGATTTTTGTGCCTTTTTAGCCTAGAGGAATGGAATGGGTGATGTGTTTAAAGCAAAAAAACTTTTTTTATTTGAAAATGAAAGTGTGAAAACAAGTATGTAGTCTGAAGATGTCTTGAAGACTACCACGCTTCACTGCAAAGAACATTGGTTCTTTATTCCCACAACGATAATCAACTTTTTTTCCGACAGTAGGACACGCTAACATGATGTACCAAATAGTTTGTTGACACAGAACCATCTGAGAAGCCGTAAAGATATCAAGTACCAATACCCAGCCCTAGTTCTGATATAAGTGATGCTATTGCAATATCAATCTAATTTATGTAATTGTGATCTCTTCGGAAAGATAACGACAATTTGAAATACTGTGAATGTATGATACATTAAGTTACTTCTTTGTGTAAAAAACATTGAACAGCTGATTTATCTGCAGTGGTAACGTAACAAGCTGACAGAGTGCCACACACGCAGTTTTTTCTGACTCATTTCCCACAAGTATTGCTTTCATTTTCATTTAAGCTAATTCTGTTGAATAACGCATCACTTAGAGCTTTTTATGGACAGAATAAAAGGTAATCAGCAACTACAGGCGTGTCTCTTTCAGCCGTCTCTCTAGTTTATGCCTAAAAACAACATCTGTATTTTACAAAAAAGCTTCAGCAGAATAATTTCATGACCTGATTATCATGATATGATGATAATCATGAAAAGTAGGCTATGCTCTGTGTGGGAAGCACGCCCCTCATATACATCAAGTATGATAAGAACAGCGTTCAGGTGCAGTAAACCGCTTCCATTGGAATGGTGTTGAATCAATTACTCAGTTGGTATCTGTATCACTTTAAGGGTACTTTGGTACTGGCGTCATAATATTTTAAACAATACCCAGAACTTATCAGAACTAGAGTATGTTTTCATTGAAGGAAGAGCAAAGAACACTACAGAAGGCTTTTCTCGATAGAAAAGAAGTATCCGCTCTTCTCCCAGCTGGCTTCACTAAGAGTTTGATTGACCGACGGTTCATCTAATCACCTGCCACATATTTATTTTTCAAAGTGCCTGCCCTTTTTCTAAACTGTTTCCAAAAAAGGCTTCTCAGACAGTTCTGTGTACCAAACCATCTGGCGCATTGTGGTTAACTCTGAATATCAGAAACAAAAGTCTTCTATTCTGAAGTGATTCGCATACTATTTGGCGAGTACAAAAACATCCTAAGTGCGCCTGTGCCTCGAGCAACCAATCTGACTTACATCTGAAGTGAAAAATGTGCACCGTAAGGTAAAACGGTAACTATAAGGTCGAATAATTATGCATCCCTGCATGTGGCACACCGCTGCACAAAAAGCTGTCTAACAAATTTTGACTGGGAAAAAAAGAAGTAGAAGAGGAAAAACAATGTCGAAGGACACTGAAAGAGATGTGTTAATTTACAAAAGGCTTGAGGAAGAGTTAATTAAGCCAGCTGTAGGAATGGGAGAAAGTGCTGAGTCCTGGAGACACAAAATATTTATTCATCAGCCCATTAAAGTTTAATTCCCTTTTTCCCCCCTATTTCTAAAATGGAGGGAGAATGGAGGAAAGCTTTGAACATTTGACCTTATATGTAAAAGTGTAGGGTGAGTCTGAGGAGCCTCGGGGGTTGTTTTAATCATTAAAAATCAGCAGCTTTTGGAGCGGACTTACATATTATTCAAATCATATTATTGCAGCATTTGATTATTCCCTTTTCCTGTAAAACTATGAACCCGCGTGGGTGAGAAAACAGATGTGTGACAGCATATCAGGGTAGCAGGTAACCTCTACCGGAGAATCGATAATTGCCGACAGAACAATGACAGATTACAGTGTCAAGCAGCCGGCCTGTCCGAGTCCTGCTCCATATAACCACCATGTCACACGTAACACTTCACTGTACTGTCGGTAGCGCTCCTTCAATCTCTGTCTGATGAAAGGATGCGGCCCGGCTGAGGAGGAAACAGTCGCGTTCTTGATTTGTCTGCGGCCTAATTATATGGCAACAAACGAGTTGCCAATCATGAGAATATATTGTCTGGTTTTATCTCAGGAACTCATCAAGTCAACCCAATTAAAAGCTGCAATGAGAAAGACATCGGCAGTGAACAGGGCTTTCATTCAGTTAATTCATGATTGCCAATTAAAATAGAATAGCGTGCAAAGTTGTAAAGCTGTCAGGAGGGCCAAGCTAAATTACCCTTTTCCACTTTGAATGATGGATGTGTTCATTGCTCTCCCTTATCTTATTTATTCTCTGGGCAGAGGAGGGAGGGATACGGGGGCACCAGCAGGAACAGTTTAAAGAGTGTGTCGCTAATGAAGAAGGTTCCTGCTTTTGGAAACCCCAAATCTGCCAGGGCCAGATTGTTTTGCTTTTCTAGAAAATAAATAAATAAAACTTAATTAACACAGTACAGTATCCTAGATCCACGCAGATTTCTCACTTTTCTCTTATAGTCACTTATAGAAATGAAATCCACAGACTGCAGATTACATTGAAAGTCAGTATTGACAGTGATATTTCAAGAGGCTAGGTGTTAATTAAAATGCAATTCTTAATTGTTTTTTTTTTACCAACGGTAACAACAGAACTTGCACATATTGACAGCATGAATGAAGTTATTTTGTAGAAAGTCTAAAAAGTCGGTTTGTGTCAACACAGCGGTTTAAATGCCATTTAAATGTGTCCACAACAGTTAAAGTGACGACAACTTATCCTGGTTGTGTCTTCTGCACCATTAGCCACTGTTGCCATACTATTGATGGCCTAATTAAAATGTGTCAGGCTGAAATATGTCACTTTTCTTTTTTTAAAGGCTGAAATTGATAGCTCACATTAATTTTCACTTTCTCAAAATGACCTTTAATTTTGCTCTCCGAATGCAGGCTTGTGTCTACACCGGCACACCCTCCCAGTTCCCGCTCCTGAAACAATATGTCAAACGGCTTTGACAACACACGGAGCAAGCCGACCGTTCATCTCAAAGCTCAAATTGAAGCCGCTCTCGGGTTTCAAATATCCATGAGAAAATTATGTGCCAACGTCTCCCTGTAGAGTCCTGGTGTCCGGCTCATTCTTTTTCTTTTAACAACTAATCACTGATCTCAGCCCTCTCGCCTTTTCTTTTTTTTCTTTTTTGCAATTTTCTGACTTTTGCTCTTTTCCGGGTCGCTTTTATATTCCCCTGTTGGGATTTTGTCTCTGTGAAAGCAAAACAACCCCCACATCCAGAAGAGTCGCTGTGATGAGGTTTTCCCCTGAAACAACCGGGAAGAAAGTGATAGTTTCCATTTGGAGTTTGTTCTCATCCTCGGGAGACGTGCGCCACAGGTCAAGGTCTTTGCAACAGATTAAAAGAGAGTGTCACCCGGCCGAGGAATCAATGGCTTAGCGTCGGAAATGAAAGCTGTGACTGACGTGGGCGACCACATCAGCTCCCGTCACCGTGTGTCCACTCTTCAGTATTCTCTTCATCCTGGCAGCTGCCGGGACTCGAGAGTGTGTGTTTGGGGTGGGCCCTGTCAGCTGAAGCCAGCGTGGCCCCCGCACACTCCTGAACCATGGAAAGCCCACTGGGGCCTTTCTAGAAAAGGCTTACAGGGGCTTGAGACACTCACACCATCAGCTCAATCAACTTGTGCCACTCTGGACTGAGCTTTGCAACTGCTCCAGTGCAGAACTTTTCTCATTTCAAACGTGGGGTTTGTCCTCACATGAGAAATCAAAGTGTTTGAAGTTGGAAACCGAGGGGAAAGTGAGTTAAAGTGGGAAGCGGTAAACGGGACAGAAAGCATTATTTTGTGGAGACGTTTTTTTTGGTCACATCGATAATCAGCAGAGCTCATTGTATTAATCTTTATTTCATATACTGATTGCACCCATTTTTCAGACAGTGGATTTAATTGTCATCCTGTTTTTTTTATTTTCAAGTCTGTATATGCATGGAATATCATACATTTAGATGTATACATTTGTTCCAACAAACAATCTCTTGTTATTTCACAGCCATTGATTGTGCAAATGCGTTTTATGTTCAAACTAAATTATGACTTGCGTATTAACTGCTCTCCTAATTAATCAGAACACACAAGAAATGTGTCCTTGTTGAGGGGCTGCACGGTGGTGTAGTAGCTAGCACTGTCACCTCACAGCAAGAGGGGCCCAGGTTCGATCACCGATCCCAGGCGGTCCGTCTGCGTGGAGTTTGCTTCCTCCCACAGTCCAAAGACATGCAGCTCAGGTTAATTGGGGGCTCTAAATTGCCTGGATGTGTGAATGGTTGTCTGTCTCTATATTTGCCCTGCGATGAACTGCCCCGCGACCCTGAATAGAATAATGGAATGGGTCCTTGTTGAGACTGAAGAAGGCTTTTCATTTTTGCATTGATTAGACCGGCTGAAAAGACGAGCTAGCTAGCTAACTGCTGACATTAGCTCCATGACATGCTTTAATTGTTTGAAAGTAAAAGGATCTTAAATATGCACTTGATGACAACATTAATATGCTGAAAAACTGGGACCCAACAGAAGACATGTAAATAAAGAAACATTATTCTCATATTGGAATGCAGAGCCAGCTGGCGGTGTTCGTTTAATCAGGATGAATGTAAGATCACACTGTGGCAGACCTCACGAAAAATTTATGAAATGCTCTTTGGCCTTGGAAGTTGTCCGTATGTGTTAACCTTTGAAGCTTTCATTAGAGCGGACAAGTAGACTGATTAATCCATTCATATCACTTTTGCTCCTGTGATTTTGCTTTTGGAAAGGCTAAAATGAGACTGCAAACTCTTTAAGTGCAGCTCCTACCACAGCCCCATGCACACTGCTTCAACAAGTGCCTATGTAGTTACAGTTTGCTTAGCTATAATTGGACAGTGGCTGTTTGGGTGAGGTGTTCATCTAAAACCAGTGGCCTCATGGGAAATCAACAAATTGCGAAGGAAAGTTTTGGCAGTTTCATCCTTGATTCTCAAGCAGCACAGGTATTTTCATAATTATGCTGATACTTCTGAAAGTTTGTTCCATTATGAGGACGCATTAACGCAGCATCATTTTAACAAATTGAGGTATTCCATACTTGACAGCATATATTTGTCCTTGTTTCCCCATTTTAAACACGCTCCGCTCCACCTCTAAAGACTATTTTTATTCCGTGCCTAAAACGACGCCTCACTTTATATTCACTTTCTGTGTTCAAGAAAAAAAAGAAATATATATATATATATATATATATATATATTGGTAATGTATTTTGTTCTGCTCTCCCTCCACCCACTGACTCAGCAAGAGTTCTTGGCTCACACAATCCCATTCACATCAAAACAGAAAGAACACATTTAATGGGTAGAGTAGAAAACTCCTGGAATTAATGAAATATGTGATATATGCCCAAAAAGAAAAAGAAGACCTGTCTTTTCCACCATCATTCATTACCCTGTGTATTCAGTCAGCCCGGCTCCTCGTGCGTGCTTGTGTATTCCCATTTGACACTTGTTGGTTGATCGAATTCATTAGATTATCACTGTTCATTTCCTTTTCTTGAGATTAGGGACTCTCTTCTCTCACTGGCAGGATGGCTCGGGCACTGCGGGGCCCACCAGATTCAGCCTGACAGGACTGCATTGGATTTTTAGGATCAGGATGCAAACGCCACCTGGGCTGCTGGCCGTGCTGTTTGTCTTCACCTGTGGCTTGCGGGGGAAGAATGAGAAGGCGCCGCTTGTTTCCTTGTTACATGGTGGCCAGGAAACACGGGGGCCCGTTGAAGCAAACAGAATGCAGATGCGTGTGGTGTGGGGGAAAAAGGGATGTGGAAAGAAGAGCAGCAAGCAGACGAAGGGATGTGTGTGTGTGTGTGTGTGTGGGGGGGGGGATAACAAGCTCTTTGCCAGCAAGGCAGCCTTGAGTGCTATTGCTCTGCTGGAGTGAATGCAACAGGCCCGGGTTTTTCAGTCTGACTACTGGAGCATGTGAACACGCATCTTCGCCGCCATGGGAGAGGAGACTGTCATGACAAAGCCAATGCCTTTGCCTCTGTTTTTTGTCTTTCACTATCCCTTCCTGCTCTTCGTCTATGTCTGTCTCATCCTGTCCTCATTTCTGTCTTGTTTGTGCTTCCTCCCTGTTTCGGTCTTCCTTTCTTTCTCATTGTGTGTAACACAAGGTGACATTATTTTCCCTCTCTTCAAAATGGAAAGAAAAGCACCTGGGTGATATGCAGTCTAGGCTTGCTGTCAAAAGCTTGGAACATTTGCCACCTTTCAAGGAAATCCTAATTGAAAAGCCTGGCTCTGCAGGTGCAAGAAATAAACTCAAATGTGTAGACTAGAAATGAATACTGATGCGATCTGATATGCAACCTCAAGACGTTCCTTTAAATGATTGTGTGACTAAATGTGAATGGACATTTTCGACAGAGGATCCCACACAAGAATGGCTTAAGAGGCAACTTTTTGGTTAATTCCTAAAGAAATCTATCTTTTTGTGTACGCTGCAGATATGAAAGGATGAATTTGTAAGTCGTAGCTGCTTTGCACATGGTGGTAGCAGGAGACACCTTTGATTTATAGCAGTTACCATGGATAAAAGGAATCCTTTTAAGTATTAAAAAAAAAACTACTCAAACTACTCCTGCAGCAAAATCCACTTGTCTGCCCTTCATCTAGTATGCTTAATACTTATAGTTAGACCTAAATACTGTATGACTAAATACACTTTGATCACAATACACATGGACCAGTCTCTCATGGCTGAACTAGAACCTGCCTTCTGCTCTTCCATTGATCAGAACAGCTCACATATTAGATAGCATGCTCCATTTTGCTTATGATGCTGTGGTCACATTCACATCAGTGAGCAAAAAGTTGTGTCGTTTCCCGTTTCGATTGGGAATCTCTTTTCTGTTGTTGTTAGCCTGCTAGCCATGTTGGCGCCTGCAGTTTAAGCAACGCTAACTACGCTGTTTCCAGTTCTGCCTACTTTTCACAAACCCAAATAAGTAAATATCTTCTGGCAAAATTCGGTCTGACCACAGCAGCATCACGCTATAGCTAAGTGAGTGAGAGCGAGCTACAATAGGCTTATACGTGAGACAAATACAGGGTATTTAGCTAAATGTTGGTTTGCCAAATAAGTGTTGAGTGGGGGATTCAAGAAGTTTTCCACATTAACATTAAAACTGTTTCACCATTGGAATAACTGCTGACGCCCTCCGTGAAAGAACAAGCAATACAAGGGGTCAATGTTTGATTCTAAAGTGATAGATTTTGAGTGATATCGGTTTAAGCTAGCTATGTTCAGCAAGTGTGTCGTTCTGGTATTTGCAACATTGCAGTTAAGATTAAACCTGCATTTTTGGCAATTGAAATAAGATATAAAGCTTAAACTTGACTCATTAGTTATTTCAGTAAGTGTTTTCACGTTTTTTGCGTTAGCTGAATTAGCGTTACTGCAGCTCCACTAACTAGTGGTCTTTTTTTCAGTCCCTCCCGGACTGTAGGTTTGGATTGTTTCGACCCAGTAGTAGAGGTGAAATACTGCCCTCTGTTTGTAGGGAGCATGTGGATAGATGTTACAAATTGCACCTTTAAACTTAATTAAAGGTGCAATTAAAGGTGCAATTTGCGAACCGTGAGCTTTTTTAAGCCTACTTTAGCTCATGGTTAGCTTGTACATCAACATCATTTCACCAAAATGTGCCGCACACAAAACTGAGAACTGGTAAAGTCAGCAAATACCCACCAAAGAAAGTCAAACAGCAGCTAAGCAGCTAATTATTTCCTTAAGTAGTTTGTGGAGGCAAAAAAAGAGCTAAGAGAGAGCAAATATTGAACTCTGAACATTTGTCGTTCATTCGTCATCTGAAATACTCAGAGTAAATGCTTACATTGTTGTATGTCCTCTGGATGTGTAAATCATATTAACAACCAGTGCTCAGAATTAAGGATGTCCTGTTGTCCTGGAGACAATAAAAATAGCCCCTGGGACATAAAGATACAGTGTCTTAGACAATTCTGGGACAGTAGAGAAACCCATCATTATTACAATGAAATGATTACAATAATGCTCCATGGTTGTTAAAACTTGTCAGCCTTATTGGAAAAGCAGAGGAGCAGGATGTTGACCCCTGTAGAGTGAAGCCAGAGGCTAGTGAGACGAGAACACAGACGAGCCTTGTGAAAGTGATGCGAGTTAACCTGCATAGTTTATAATTAGTAGTTCATAACACTATATTTGTAATATAGAATGAATACTTAATTATTTATTTTTATTTGGTCAGTGGAAAAAAAGATTGACAGCCATGAGTCAAAAGCATTTTTGAGTTTTAACCCGATACTTCAAAAGTCCTACGTGCAGGACAGTTTATTATAATGGTTGTGTTGACAAGGAGCATCTCCTCTGACAGCCTTATTTCCCCGTTGCAGAGATTTTTGTAGGTGCAGAACCGAGTGTGAATTGAGAGCAGAGCCCGAGCTGCCACGGCTCTGTGACACACAGACCACTGAATACTAGCAAGTTGGTGTGTCATTAGGATTCGGATCAGGAAGCTGTCTCAGTCGACACAAACTGAGGTGAATGAACATGTCTGTCTGCAGTGAGACGCTTCTCTTTCAGAGCCTGCTGTGACTCGTCTGGAGGGAAATTGCTGGGAGTGACCTCTGTACTTGTCTGTTATCTATCTCAAGTATTTACCTAGATTTATTTATTTTTCTTCTCTTTTAAGGGTTTTCTGTCTCGATCGTCTTGAGAAAGGATGAATGTCACTTTACTTCAAGATGCGATTTGCAGGGGGGATATTGCCTGACGGGATATGAGAGATGCCACGAGTTCATGATAAACTTTCAGAAACATTGATTATTCGCACAGATGCAGAAGATTGTCCTTGAAGAATGGCTGTCTCTGCAGCGTCGGCAGCCAGTGTCACCAACCACCAAGTCATAATTTTGCTTGCGTGCAAAATTGCATCTGCAAGCATGACAACATTTTCAACACACTGTATATCAATGAGGATTAAGACAATTTATATATGGAGAGTGTGAGTCGTGGTACTGGGCGCTGCAGAATCTCCATGTGAGGAAATATGAGAAAAATATAAAATACCTCAAAAGGGAGTAAGGATGATAAAAACCTGTTACATTAAATTATTCGAAGTCTAACCCTCTGGAAGACAAGTTCTAAGCTGCAACTCAGCAAGATTGCCATTCCTCCCCCGTAATCTTTTTAACCCCCAGGGAACAGGAGAGGTATGGGCTAAATTAGTGTAATCTGAATGAGGGTTTCTTGAATATGGCCGTTTCAGCCAGTGAGTTTTTTTTTTATCCGCCTCCAGCTTCAGTGGCCTGACAGACAATGACGATATGACCATCTGAATCGATACAGCCAATCCCCCATGATTAGGTCATCCATTAGTTCACTTGATCTTTCGACCCTCTTACATAGCTTTAGATGAAAATGTAATCGCTCAATACTTGCTGGATGATTAGTCCAAATCCCTGCGTTTAAAAGAGGAGCTGCAGGAATGTTTAGATGCATCGTATGCAAATAAGTTGGGCTTTTGTATTTTGGTCATGGTGTCGGAGTCAGGGGGGGGACGTCAGCTACTCGGCCTTGTCCCTTGAACATCAAGGCCCCTCTGATCCCGGGCTCTCTGCAGCCTTACGAACACCGTGTAGAGAAATGCATGTTCACATACTGTGTGTGCAACGCAAAGCCCACACCAGCTGAGCCCTCTCCGGGAGAAAACCCTGTGCCTGAAAGTGTCTGAGCCCAACAGAAAGAAAGAAAAAAATCAATCAAGAATTGGAATTACAATAAAATACAAAAAAAATAACAATTAAGTGGGCATTTTAACTTGTGTGCAAGTGTCTCGGTGCAATTATGGAGAAGAGAAGGAGTCTGAGATGAATTAGAACAACCACTAAATGAAATTCAGTTTGATGATAAATCAAGATCCCACTGTCAAGATCACGGTGTGAAAAAGGTCACGAGCTGTGAATCATTGCTCCGCCGGCACTAAAGAACACGATGGCCAACGCAGTGCAGTGAAGTCTATTTTCATAAACCTAAAAAGTTGAATAAAAATGAATTAAACTGCAAGTGCACGGACATTTCTTTTTTAAATCTCAAGGTGGGTCTTCATATCTGCATCCCCATAATAAGAACATAGATCATGTGTGTCTGTATCAACTTCATTCTCCTACTTTCGCTTGCTGTGCCTGACTGTGTGTTCAGTGTTTTGTCTCTGCGGTGCCGTTCAAAAAAACATATGTTATGACAGCTCCTTAGTTGTGAGCACAGCGACTTGTTTTCTTTAAATGTCCACTGGGGAAATCAATACCCTGTTTGCAGCTGAAATTGGCCAGTCAATGTTACAATCATCTGTTTCCATCTGTTTCCAGTTACAGTGAAAGGCAGATGCTATTATTATAATTATGTCAATTGTATTTTAGCAGGTCACAGATTGACCACTAATTAAGTCCATATTCATTATATTTTATAATTAGAAATAGAAATGACAATTTGATAAACATATATATATATCCATAAATAGAGTCAGCTGTAACACAGAGCGGGAAGTGAGCAGAGAATTCTGAACAGTTAGACAAAAGCAATGGATGCACAGTTGAAATTGTTTACTAGAAGTAGCTCTTGGATGAATGGTTAAAGCGTATTGAGACAAATGGTTGAGAGTGTTAGCTAACAGTATCCTAATGGATAAAGAAATAGAATGGTGTGGTTTGCATTGGAAAACGGGGCTCAGCGTTGTGCATTGACCACAGAAAACGGAACGAGTTTGCCCGCTCCAACCGTCCCAGTTCTTTGCAATGGCAACACATAAATATGGCCACCGTTCTGACCATCCAGCTTGATGATTGGATGGGACTACCTGTTCTTCTCTCATTCTATATTTCTGTGGGATAAACAGTCAAGATAGCCAAAAAGCAGTGGATAGACATGCGGTGTTAGCTAAAGTAGTTGAAGCCATTCACTAAAAGTAAAGGATTAAATAAACGTAACCGAATATATATGCGGTGAAAACATAGCTGAAAGTAATGGATGAACAGAATAGTAGGTGAAGTAAATAACTTAACTATTAGATAGGCCTAAACAGTTCAAATAGTTAGCTGATTCTACTGCATTAATAGTTTAATAAATATAGCTCAATGTATTGGAAAAAGGATTGCACAAAAATAGGAGCTTCAGCCATCCAGACATTGATGGTTTAACTGTATGAAAACATTATTGTATGCAATAACAATAAACAAAACAACAATATTGCTTCCCCCCGGCTCATCTGAATGCATATGAGGCCATAATGTAAATACTAAATGCAGCCATACTGAGATTAAGTATGGAGGGGCAAATAATATGCAAACATCTAACTCGATTGTCCTTGGAGGTCATCTTTTATTAATGCCTCGATAGGCTGCTACAGTAACCCTTCACTGTTTTTCTTGTTAGTCCGTGAACAAAAAGACCCATCAAGCAGCGCGTCCCAGGGGAGCAGATAACAGTAGGCCAGGTGAGCGGAGGTCAGAGCATCCTGATGCGTGGAGGGGGGGGGCGGGTGGGGGAGATTTAATGGAGGCATGGCAGCTAAATGCCGGGGCCGGCCGTGGGATCCGGAGGGAGCGGGACGCGGGCCACATCACCTCCGGCATCTCCTGACCGCGAGTGATTGATGGGGAAGAGCTGACAAGCCGAGCTCCCAATGTCACTCTCCAATTAAATAACTCTCACCGCTGAACTGCAGCTCCCCTCCCCCCCCCCATCATCTCTCTCTCTCTCCTCCACTGTGCCCCCCCCATCCTGCCATACACCTCCCTCTTCTCCTCCCTTTCACCTCTCCCTCTATTATCACACACCCACTCCACCCCCGCACTCTGTCTCCCCTGTAAGTTGACTTCTTATTTAGTCCGGCTTTCCCCGGTTTTATCTTCTTGGCATTACGCTCCTTTTTTACGTTCCCTTTGCCTCCAACAACATTATTCTTCCTCTTGCCCCCCTCCATTGTGCCGTAGCTTATTCTTACCTGCCCATTGTCCCCTGTGTCTATTTCATCTGCGCTAACTGCTCTTCCAGGTATGACAGACAGAGGCTGCTCTTTCTATTAGTTTGGGTCAGCGCTCCTTTCCTTAAATGACAGAAACGGCTGCTCATTTGTAATGCATTCTGTCTCGAGACATATTTTGCATAAAAACCACACAGAGGCAGAGCGCTCGGATCGCTGGTCGTCAGTGCTCTTGTTTAAAGTGAAGCGCAATGTTTATTTATGTGAGAAAAGGTGTACATAATGTGGAAGTGAGAGTTCAAACTGTTCACACTGACGAGGCTGGAGGAGAATAGTGGTATTAATTATTTGGAGACTCCGGTGCAATGCCGTATGTTTACTGTCGTTAATTAGGAATGCAACCAATACCGGTTTGGTTTCAAAGGTCCGCGAGAGCTCAGAGGTGCAGGAGCTCGAGGGACCAGCCTCGTGCCGCATTCTTCTGTCACTGCCGGAGCTCAGTTTGCGTCTAATTGGACGAAAACCACAACTCTGAATAGAAATGTGCGCCCAGATATCTTCGTGGGAATAAACTTAAGAATGTGCGTATTTAAAAAAAAAAAAAAAGAAGAAGAAAAAAAAAAGAAAGTCGGTTTGGGAAGTGTGTGTTATGCAAGGGAAAGGGAAAGTGTGTTGTTGTTGTTGTTGTCGTCAATATTTAATTTAACTCTTTTATTTTGACATGTGACTTGCAGGATTTAATTCATTATCAATGTGAAGGGAGGGAGAGGGGGGGGGGGGGGGGGCATTCAGTCCTTCTCATTGGCTGAAGCTGTCAACAATTTTGTATTGGTTTTTCTTTTCACCAGCGAGGCAATCATTTAACAGTGCACATGCCATCTGCTGCCAATAACCTGGCAGGTTTTTGAAATTCGCAGCCTCATTGCGTCTGCCAAAACGCCGCGTGCGTTTCTGGCTCCCTCCCGGCCAACTTATTCTGGTCAAACTATTTCGATGGGCTCGCTCCTCTCCAGTCAGCGGCGATTTGACTCAGATGAGAGCGTTTTCCTGTCTCGTGCGGCGCTCTGACTCTCCTCGCTGCTGCGCGTCCCCTGGTGCCTCAGTAAGAGAGCGATAGATAGATACATGCCCGAACCCTGCAGCTGGGGTTCCCTGCACAGAGGCAGCACTGCGCAGGATAGAGAGGGGGAGAGAGAGAGAGAGAGAGGGCGGGAGAGAGAGAGAGAGAGAGAGAGAGAAAGAGAGAGGGGGAGAGAGAGTGAGAGAGGGATGTGGCAAGTCTGATCCCTCTCTCCGAGGGGGAAAGCATTTACGCGCGATCCAGTAGCCGATCTCCAGCAGCCCTGCTCTGCCACCGGGACTATTTTCATCATGACAACTTTTAAATTGTTCATTTTGACATAAGCCGTTTTTGTCTATGTGGTGCATGGAGACAGAGAGAGAGAGAGAGAGAGAGAGGGAGAGAGCGAAAGAGAGAGAAACACCCCACAACTTTTAGCCCCAGACACCATCTGTGCGCGGCGGTGAAGTTATTCCATCTTCTTTTGGTGAGTAATTCCTATAGATTTCACAGCGCAGTGAGGACAGTGTGTCGACTTCTTTGTTGTTGTTTGACATTCCCAGAATGCATCTCAGTTAATTTATGGTCCACTTATGTATTCTGTGCATTTTTTTTCTCCTCCCGTCTGTAATTAGTATTCCATGGACACAGGTTTCCTGCGGCGGCCGCTCACTGGCGTTCTTCTCACTGTTGGTTTCCGTGCTGCTTGATTCCCATCATGCGCGTATTTGTCACCCTCGTCTGTCCCCTTCCGCGTTGCTTCTCCAAACCCCGAAGTTGTTAAGATGCATAATCGATCCGTGTTAATGACGCGAGGTGTTTTTTTTTTTTTTTTCTTTCTTTCTTTCTTTCTTTCGGTCGGACAACCGTCTCTCGTCGATTCGGGAACAGGTGCGCCCTGCGAACTTTTTCTGCGTTGCGCAGGTGTTGACAGCGAATGCGCAATGATTGATAGTTAACAGGAGGGTCAAAGTAATCAGGTCACAAGGCCGAGCGGAGGATTACCTGCTGATTTACACTGCAAAGAGTCCACGTCAAAGAGTCACGAGTGCAGAACTGGGCTGCAATATATCTTTTTTCATACATATAACACATTTTTTTTTAATGAGGAGTGCGAAAAAACTGCAAGCAGGGTAAAAAAAAATAAAGAAAGAAATCATATTCAATCAAATTAAGAATTTTCTAAATTACAAAATCTGCCCTATTTAAGGTTAATATACCTCGACTTGTTTCGAGGGATTTCATAAATAACTGCAGTGGGAATAAAAGGAAGAAATGTTCCACGTGTTTAAGGACAAACAATGGATCAATACACAATAAGATGACCAACAATGATGGATGTTTATTGCAGTGCAAGTTTATTTTGAAGCAAAACGCGTCAAATTATATGTGATCTCTCTGACTGTGCGAAACGATAACCTTGTTTTCGTTGCCTGAGCCCTGCAGTCCCCACAGAGAGAGTGTATAGTGTGTGATAGTGTTTTGCACAACCCATCAGCAGCATTCATAATTTATATTATTATCATGTTGCTGTGAGGTCAGGAAGGGATTTGTTTGAGTCTGTGCATGTGTGGAATTTAAGGTCTCAGCTGAATGACTTTTAAAAAAAAAAAAAAAACATTATTTCAAAAATATTCATTGTCCCTTCATGTTTTTTGTGCCTTTTATCACGGGGATGTGAACTAAAATCCATGACTGGCACTATAGGATTCATTCAGTGTCACACCTCTGACTTGTTCAGTTATCAATTATCCAACTGGGCAGACCAGAGCTTCACAGTGCAACTCAAGCATCTTTTCAAGAGTGTTTTAACAAAAGAAAAGGAAAGTACATCATGTGTATTAAACTGTAAAAAAAAAACAACCAATTATTGGACTCTTTACAGATGTGGCGTTGTGTCTCGCCCACAGTGTCAGTCAGCCTCAAATCTGCTCGCAAAGGATGCGAGAGGAATTCAAATGAACGCGAGATGAGTTACTAGAAATCCGTGAGTGGGGGAACCTCCCTTCAACCGGGTTCAAGCCCCGGGTTCAAGCCCCGGGTTCAATCCCCGGCGTCAGCGAGCGCCTCGTCCGTCTGTACTGAAAGGTGTCCTCGCTCTGCAGATGACCCTGTGCTCCGAACCCCCCCCCCACCACCACCCGGACAGAGGCGAAGAGGAGACGTGCAGGAGAAATCAGCGAAGAGCCACATTATCGAAAAGGCCGTTCACATGCCGCCTTTTATAGTTTAGTTTTTTTTTATTGCAAACAGAACTTTCCCTGGGAAAAGTTCTGATCCACATGCTGGTTTACTTTATGACAACCTCAAAAAGAAAAGAAAAAAACATCCGCCACGAAGTGTCTGACACCATAATGAACTTCAGTTCTCAGCGGTTTGTGTTTTGTGTATTCTGGACCATGAGTGAAGACACTCACATGATTGAGGGGAATATGGATCAGAGGAAGCATGTGATTGGTTACTCAGCGCCCCAGCACTGGTAATCCTGTTGTGACACTGGCAAATGGGATTAGAACACTGTGTGTAAGAGAAAAAGAGCCGGGGGATGACTGGGAGGCTTTACGTCCACGGCTTTATCTCAAATTTTCACTTAATTTGGCGTCTTCGCGTTGACACAATGAGTCTGCTTCTCCACAGGAAGTCAAACATGGACTTTGACTGTTTTTTTTTAAAAGGCTGGTATTGGTAAACTGAGTCTGCCAGAATATGATATTTTGCGTTGATATTTGAATATTTGTCAACGGTAAATAGAGGCCCCAACATGCATACAGTGCTTTAATGCAGGACCCCAGCTATTCACCAGAAGGCTAAAACTGCCTTTATATGAAGAATAATAGGCAGTTTGATATGCACCTCTGTGTCTCTTTTTTTTCACATTTGTGCCAGTTATTCTTTACATGTTTCCTGTTTTGTAGCTCCACAGTCAGTCATCATACTTTAAGACATCAGGCTTGGCTGACACTCCTGTAAAGTATGAAAAAAAAACTACTTCCACCGAGTGAGATAATCCATCACAGTCGACACGACGCCTTCATTTGTTTGTTGTTGGGTTGTTTTTTTTTGTTTTTTTGGGGGGGCCCAAAGTTTTCTTTTTCTGCTTCGTTGTCACTTCAGCGTGCCCGAGTCGAGTGTTTTCACATCAGCGTTGCGTTACATTCCACTCTGCTTACTGTCAATCACCTGACACCAACAGGAAGAAGAAGAGGGGGAAAACAGTCCAGAGAAGATATCCACATAAAACACTCCCGTCACATGCGTCTCTTTGTATTTGTTTGCGAGTGGAGCAACTCATTTCAAGCTAGATTTGACGTTCTGCGCCTGTGATCTTTAAAATGATTAACAATAGAGATGTATTGGAAAAATGGATTTCTTCTGCGGCATGAATTGCCTCATAATTTGGACAAATCAACTAGAGAGCAAATCAGTAAAAACTCATTTAATAACAAGCCAATATCTGCTGCACCCACATTAGTTTTTTATCTCCAGCCTCCATCTGACTCCCAGCTCTTCCAGTCTTCAGGGTTTAGCGGAATGAGAAGCATTAACCTGAACGCCTGGCTCAAACTGACCCTGCGCCCATTTTCTCCCCCACAATACCACCGCTGCAACCTGCATTCACAGCTGCCCTGCAGGCAGATCTGCTCCACTTTCCACCTCTACCATTAAATTGTCATGCAGAGGCAGTGACTTTGAATGTGTGTGTGTGTCTGTGTGTGCACATTCATGTGTTGCGGCCCTTGTGTGTATTCTGGGTTCTAGTTCACATTAGAGCGGATCAGGGTTTCCACAGATGCAAGGCCTCTGGGATGACGTCGTGAGACGCTTTGTGTGCTTTCTGCACCTTAACCAGGAAAAGGGTGGAGGGTGCGGGTGGGGGGGGGGTCATTCAATATGCCTCCATTACTTGAACTTATAACATTCAGGGTTATCCTCACAAACACCTAGGTGTCTGCTTAGGTAACAACTGTTGGTATTCACATCCGCGTTGATTATTAGCACCGGATAATTACTTTGCTACAGCAAAATAGAAATAGAGCAAATCACTTCCACAGGATGTGTGGTGTGCTGTTTTTTTTTTTATTTTTGCTAGGGGGAACAGAGAGGAAGTAAAATGAGAACCGAAGAATCTGTGTGGGAAGAAAGAGGTCACTTTATGCCAAAGCAATTACCTTCCTCGTCCAGGGCCCTGCCAATACTCAGCGTAGAGGAGAAAGAAAGAGAGGTCAGCGAGGAAATAAATATGTGTGTGGTCAAGCTCTCAGTTTTTCTTTCTGTTTTTTTTTTTTTTAAACGACTGCTTTCAGAAGACCTCCTGAAGTTTAAATGTAATTTCTTAGTCAGTATCATGCCAAGATGTTGCATACATTTGCCAGCGAGCTCTCCTTTGTGTGTTTCCACATTCCTCCTTCAAAATATTTATTGAGGGGAAGTCACTGTTACGCGTCAAATTAGACAGATAATACCAGCGGTATTACGAAGTTTATGTAATTGCTCAACTACTCGGGACTTCCCGGATGTGTTGTGACATGAGGAACATTATCTGTCAGGAGCCGACTCCTTTCTCCGCTCTGACAGGGCTTCATGTTCTGGCATCTTGGGGGATCTGTCACGGCATGACGACGGCAGGGAGACAGATCCCCTCGCGTGCGCTCGGGCCGGCGAACAGACTGCTCGGAGTAGAGGTCAGGAGCGCTCGGGCCATCGTGCTGCTGACAGCTCAGATTTATTTTTAATCTCGGTGATGAGAGCTCGCCGCGCAGATCATGTGGCTTGTTAGTTTTGAGTGGCGCGCTCGCGCCACCGTTACGCCACCATTACGCCCGAGCTCTTATACAAAGAAAATGTGACAAAATAACGACCTTGGAGAGGTGAGGCCCAGATAATAGGGAGCCAAGCGTTCGATTGCTATTCCGCGCAGCCACTGTTGTTTCAGCCGCTGTGAAATCATTGTCATTTCCCCCTCCATCTTACCCTTATTAACATCTTGACCTCAGGCCATTTTGCTCCGCCATGTGTGCAGGTGAAGGACGCTGTGTTGATTGTGCGCACCATATTTACTGTCTATTCATTTTTGACCGATCGCTTCAGGATTGGTGAAAAACGTCATTATCATTGCATCAGCAAGCACATTACTTGCTGTCTAAAGTGACTGCGGTCACGGAGGCAATATTGCTGACGGTACTTTCTCTCCTCTCTCCTCTGTATTTGTCTCTTTCTTTTTTGCCCCCCCCCCCCCTTTCCCTCTCTCTCTGTTCTGATAGGTGCCAATTATACAGCCTGTGTGTTGAAGACTGCCCGGTCGCCCCTGACCCTGTTACCCAGCTTTAATGTCAACTCCCTGGCTCCTAAGTGGAGGGAATTACCCCACTTCTAGTCTCCAATCAGGAAAAAAAGAAGAGCAACATGGCAAAATGCAGAGCTTGACTCTTTTTCAACCCATGCGCTCTTTTCAGGGTCTGACTGCTCTTGCTCTCTGGTGAAACACAGGGTCAGGACTGTGTGGATAAAACCCTGAGGGGTTTTGACATTTCATATCTTGCTGTCTGTTTATTTATTTTTTTATTTTTTTGCTCCTCTTCTGGCCTCTGTGCTTTTTGGAGAGGGCCCAGATGATGGGGTGGTGTTGCTCAGGCATATGCGGAGCCCTGGCTCTCCTGGCACTCCTGTGTCCCCTGCGGGAGAGGGGCTGCTGGGGGCTGAATCCCAGCTCTGGGGATCTGGAGAAGTCCCCACACTCTGATCCAGACCCCTGGGAGGCCCTGCACAGGCACAAACGCAGCTGGGTATGGAACCAGTTCTTCGTATTGGAGGAGTACACAGGAAATGAACCACTTTATGTTGGCAAGGTAAGCGATCTGTGACTGTTCACGGTTCAGTGTAAGCACGGCTTAACAATGTGTTAATACATGCGCACAAAATTAAAAAAATAAAATAAACACTCATGATGAACTGATTCACACATATCCTATTTTTTGCAGGTCTAGCACCAGGTTTAGTGCACCTGTACAGCGATACACATATCAATAAGCTCTTATAATAATAACCTGCAAAATCTGGGACACAGCAGTGTTTTACAGAGTTGTACATATTCCCCAATGCCCTATATAAAATGTTAAACAAATGAAATATGAACAGACAGTGTAGGAAGGCATTCTGCATTTCTTTCCCCAGCCAGGCTGAAGTATGTGCTCGTATAAATGTGCAGTTTTAGTTTAGAAGCCGGTGTAAGATGTGACAGGGTAATTTGCATTGTAATCAGTCCCCAGAAAAAAAAAGAAATATATACATATATTACTCAAATGTGTCTTTGTACAGTAGGTGCTCTACCAAGGTACAAGCAAATAGATCAAAGTAATGCATGTTTTGGCGGATAAATAAGTTTGAAACCTTCCCAGTGTCACCAAAGGCGCTAGTTAACGTGAGGATACGGCGACAAAGTGACTAATCGTGCGTTCGTGAGGTATGGTAACACTGCATTCCTGTTATGGATCACATTTGCTCAGGTGAAAAATGTATGCAGTGGAAGAAGTATTCAGATACCACAATTTAAAGATGACTTAATTATATTATATGTTTGGATTTATTATTATTAGGACCTTATGTGTAAGCAGCATTTTACTCTTGCTGGGTTGCTGAGCTTGGAAATACTCAAGTAAAATACAAACACAAATACCTATAAATAAATGTGCTTTAGTACAGAACTTGAATAAAAATACTTTTAGGGAAGTAGATGTACAAGACAGTATGAATTTAAAAGAGTCAAGTAAAATGTACTAGGTATGTACTATGTTTAAGTTACAGTCCACTACTGGAAGTAACTAGTTGCTATAGCTGTTATTTTTCCTTCTGAAGTGTAGTTAAGTAGCTGAAATTATATTATAAAATTGAACTGGTCGAGTAAGATGTAGGCACAAGTACAACAACAACAACAAGTATAACCTGAATAAATATAAGCAAGTATAGCAAATTAAATAATGTACTTAAATAAAGTTAACCTTCCACCACTGAAAGGATATCTAAGGTTGTCAAATACATGAAGTGTAAAAACTGCAATATTTCCATCTGAAATGTAGAGGAGTAGAAGTATAAAGCAGAAGAAAATGGAAATACTCATGCAGGCACAAGTCTAAATAACATCCATATTATAACAACTTTTAGTACTTTTTTTTATCAAATTAAAATATTTGAGGTTGCTCATTGTAAATTTGCTGGTTTACATCACAGTGTTTGTTGTACACAAAGCTTTCAGCACCGCTCTGTAAGTGGACAGCTCCTGCATAGAAAACAGCTCCAGTGTGTGCCGAGCAGGCCAGATGGGTCTCGGATTGGTCTCTAGATCCCTGTTATCTTGGAGAATTTTCTGGTCTTATTATTAAATTAGTTTTCATCTTTCCGCTCATCTGCAGGATAATCATTCTCATCTGCATGTATTTGCCGGGTCTGCTCTCACAAGCCCATTTCCTTGCTGTCTCTGAACTGGATTAGCGTCTCCAGCTGGAATTAGGATACATTTGACTGTCCTATTGTTCTCCTCTATTTTTCGCCGGAGGGATGCTGGAGGAAAGCAAACCAGAACGAGAGAATTTCGTGACACTGCTGGAGTTCAGCTAAAGGTCATTTTTTGTCCAGGCGTCCAAAGTATCTTATAAAGACCCTCTTGTCTGATCTGTGTGTCCCCAGATATCTGCTCTGACTGTGGCGAGAGTTTTTTTTTTTTTTTGCTTCTGAAAATCTGTTTTCTGATTTAGATGTTGTTACTTGTCCTGTGTTTGCCATCTGAAAGTTACAGGAGAGAGGCCAGTAGATTTTGAGTGTTTCATTTATTTTACCCATGCTTGTGTCTGATTGTTTTTCTTGTCGGTACAAGGCTGATTATATATTATTATTTATTCATATATGTGTAGAGATCGGCTCATCTGCGTGGAATATACACATTTTGAACCCCTTTTCTTTTTTCTTTTTTCAACACATGTATTGATTGATTCTTTTCTTTTAGTATTTGTGTGTTTATATTGGTGGTGGCAGTCTAGGGCAAAGACAACGTGTAAAAAGCCAGACTGGCTACATCTTTACATCTGACCTCATGCCCAAGCTCGATCCAACCCTTTCAGAAATACGAAAAATCGGATTCATTTGGTCCCTGCTGGCAGAGCAGACTGCCTGGGAGCTTGAGGGCCTGTCACATTATTTGTTCCCTAAGATCATAGTTGTCACATGGTGTGTGTTTGTTTGGTATCACAAGGGCACGCCGCCACTGCAAAAAAAAAAAGTCTGGGCGGGACACCCTGACCTCGTGACTCAGTGTGAGCGACGTGGAAGGTCCTGCCATGTCAAGAGAATGACCTTTCTAGAAATGAATTTTGTATGTAGCGTCCGACAAAACAAAAAATAAAAACCATGCAACCAAAGCTTCATATATACTGAGCTCCAAAATTTCCAGCCGGTTATAGGCAAAAACACCAGAGTGACATAAACAGTAATTGCTTTTGTCAGATGTGTGTGGGTATCTAATATGACAAACAATAGGACTCTGTGTCCAAACAATGGCACAGTTGCAGCACAATTTGGTCATTAGTTTGGCTGGAAGCAAAAGGGAAATATGATACAGTTGGTAGGAAATGGGAAGTCATCACTTTGGCCTGGCTACTCCCTTTGCATCTGCAGTCTGCTTGGCTTTAATGCATTCTGTCAGATTCTGAATTTCACAACCAAATGTCCTATTATGCCTTGGCACTCTGCCTCGGGTAAGTGTACTGGCCCGGAATCAGCTGCAGTCACATCAAGCCATTGGAAACATACATTAAAGAACAAACTGCACAGCCTCCCGCTGCAAATTGGCCACGCACATATTTAAACAAGCGAAAAACGCCGGAGCGACTCATCCACTTAACAAACACTTACTTGTAAACATGACGTGATTAACATTTTCTGCCGGGTGTTCATGTGATTAAATATTTGCAAGTGTTGAAACGTACCAATCTGTAGCTTCTGCTGAATAAGCAACGATAGCAGGCACGCAATTATTGTAACACATGATTGGATCTTTGTTCTGTTAATGCACCGACCTCCTTCGCTTTACCCTTTGGAATACCCCCTCTTCTATTCAATAACTTTTGTTACTAGGACTTTTTTTTTTTTTTTTCATGTATCAGTTTCAATTCAAGTGACGGGAGAAATTAGCTGCCTTTGAGGTACAAGCACACAGACAAAGTCCTTATGCTGAATCTCACTTTATTTATAGAGGTTTCTTCAAAGTTGGCACTCCGGCTAACCGTCAGAGTAATGGTTAGACTTATATCACCTATTATTTAGGCTGCATTCAGGCTCACACTCACAGAAGGGCTCCTACCAATGAAGAAAAAAAAAAACCTCAAATGGGAAACATCTCTTGATGGTAGAATCTCTTATAGCTTGTCGTCAACTGAGACTGGAGTGAGACTGCAGAAAGGAAATTACTCATATCACATAGGAAATAGGAAATGTTCCTTTTCCGCTTTGCAACAAGTGCCACCGTTTGATCATATTTATTGCAACAGCGATTACACGTTCTCATGAGTGTGCATCATGAGTAATTTCTGACCTGGCAGCAAGAGCCTGGTGTCGTGCATGACAGTAATTCGGTTTAATAATCAAACAAATTTGCATCATGGGCATCAGGGATAATCCCACAGATAATTACAATGGAGCCAACGTCGCATGTTACTATGCGAGCAACTTCATTAGCATTCTGTTAGACACTCACTGTCAAATGGGTTGGAATCATAGAGCACAGGGCGCCGCTGCAAAGGTCAGTCTCAGTGGCGTCTACTCACACTCGCTGGTGCCGCAGACACAGCGTTGCAGCTGGGGAGCGGCGAGAGCAGCGCGTTGAGCCGCAGAGGAGGGTGATTCAAGCTGACAGAGGGGACATCGTACACACGGCACCCAGAGACAAGAGCTCACAGAGGGGGGAGCTCATGAGAAATCCTGGGGCCCTCTGGGATGGTGGGAAAGCCTTTATCAGAGCCAGGGAATCAAAGGGGATGAAAACAGCAGTGTAAACTAGACTAGAGGGTAGTTATCGGCGGGGTAGGGGAAAGGACAGGAGAGGAACATTGTTTACACTTTCTCTCACATATAGGGGCCGATACTGGAGTCAACATCAGCAGAGCAATTTATAGATGTCCAGCAAAGAGGTCAGGACAAAGTCGAGACGGTGTAGTGTAAACTGAGGCTGATTCCAGACCAATATTCTCAATAAACTGTGTCTTTCATCCAGGAAAGAAACTATGAATACGTATAATTGCAGAGGAATTAACTGTGTTAAAAACATCGAATTAAGCTAACAGCTCAGTTACATCTGCACTGGTCTCTGTAAATATTCCTTCCACTCCATGTCGCTGAAAAATTCAAGATGCTAGAATTATTGCTTTTGAGAGAGAACTACTTCGACAACACATTCAGGGGTTCGCCAAGTTTACACCATTGGACACATTCATCTTGCGTGTGATCAACCATCCTTTTTTCCATTAACCTCACCAAACAAGACGCGGGGACCAAATCAAGACAGTTTAACACTTTAACAAACAAAAGTCGCACAATACAGTCACAAGGAGGTTTTGAGTGATGACAGGGGCTTTCCATCTTTTTTCAATCTTTATTTATCTATTTCAGCTTCCTGCAGGGATGTGGTTGTATGTGTGACAGATCCCGGATCCGTTTTCCCAAATACGTTAATGACGTATTAAAAAGAGATAAGAAAATCGGATCATTTGCATGGCTAGCCAACAGAAACAGTATTGTTTCGCTGCATCTTATTTGTTAAATGGATTTGCTGAATCTAGTTGTGTCCCATCATTGCAATTAGTTCGGTTAGCTATGACCAGACTACACTCAACAGTTACTATTTTTGGAGTGTTTGAGATGCACTTATTGCAATATTCTTTGCCGAATAAAAAAAAAAAATTATCTGCCCTGCCAATTCAGATTTTTTCCAATTTAGATTTTCTTCATAATTGACAGCATACACAAAAAATGTTGTACCTTTTCTTTCATGGAATATTTAAATCCAATTGTATGTTCATAATAAAACATTAACTATTAAATGAACTTCCTCCCAAACTGCACCCAATTGCCGGAAAACAATTGGTTGTTCCTCCACAGCTTATTTTTGGAGGAGTTACAAATTGTGATCTTTATGTCTTCCTCACACACACTGAAGAACCTCCGCACCGACAACATGATGCGTGTGTGGCTGTACTGTGCGTCGCAGCTGCAACTGTGTGTGTGTGTGTGTCGCTGGGATGCAACCGCTGTGTGCGCGACGTAAAACGGCACGTGTGTGAATTGGACTGGCAAAAGAATCTTATGTATGCGACTGATCTCACTGGTCATGGCCGATCAGTTGACCAACGGCCAGTTTCGACCGGTGGCCAATCAATCGCTGCATCTCTATTTTAAAAGGCTGTCTAGATTTAGCCGTTAGACATATACATACATGATCACCAAACTGTTTTGTAAGAATGATAATGGTAACAGTGTGCCTGCCCTAACACCTGTAACAATTGTCACAGGGGAGAGTGAAGCGAGATGTCATCCGAGCTCAGTTTGTACACGCCTACGCAGTCCTGAGAAAGGTCTAATCAGAGAACATCAGTAAAAACACCTGAGTGGGTAGACTGTGGGTCTGCAGGGCCTGCAGCTGCTTTGACCCAGCAACTCTGAAGGCAAATTTTCTCCAGTGGGTAGCTTGCACACTCTAAATTTGATAAATCTGTCGAATAAAAGTGCTGCTCTCCAGACACAGTGCATAAAATGAACTACAGCCCAGCATTTTCTCCCTTGTTGACTAAAAAAGGACCTGTCCAAGACAAAGTAGGTAAGCGACAAAGGCATCCCAGACATTTTGAAAAAGGGGTGTGGGTCTTGTGCAGTGATTTACATCTCATATGTTTGCACTCATCACAGAAGCAGTTTGTCTTTTTGGCATACTTGAGATGTTATTTAGAGCTTGGATTTACTCACTCTCGCCTTGTCTCACCTCCGGCTTTCAATTCTTCAAATTTATGGTGGTCTGTTTATGGCTCTGTAAAAACAAATGTCCATCATCGTGGCATTTGGTAGATGTACTGTATAAGATAAATACTTACTCTTGTAGCTGGTAATACTGTAACTTAATTAAATATTAAGGAATACTGTGGGCGAGAGGGAGTTGTGAGATAGTTTGGAGATGTTTTTTATTTCATCTTTTCTGTCTGAATCCTCTTTTATATGCTTTTTTTTGTCTGAGTATGGGGAAGTTTCCTGAAGTGCTGATCTATTGGATTTTCCACATCCCCAACAGGTCTGACCTTGAATAATTCAAGAGAGGTCCTCCGCCTGTGCGGAGAGTATAGACATACTATGAATACACAAAAGTTAAGTTTTTAGATCTCTCCATTTTCGCTCTACAAAATGGATAACAGGTGGCCCGGAGACTATTGTGTTTGGTATATTGGAGGTATCAAGCATTCTTCTCCATTTCAATGAATAATGTAAGCATTGCAGGGCTTAACAGCAGCTCATGTATTACAAAGAAGACAGTTAAATGTCTGCTACTTATTCCTCCTAGAAGGTTTTTTAGTTTAAAGAAGAGGTTGGAAGACCATTTACCTTTTGTGATATACGTATTTAGTATTAGTCGGTTGAACAGAAGAAAAAAAAAAGACATGATTTTAGAGGCACAGGACAAAGAGGTTGGTCAGGCGTCTGTGTGCATAGGCTACTCGACTTTCTTCCTCAAAGACATTATAGAGGGGCGGTCATTTTTCATGCACTGACTAATTGCATTTCACATGTGTATGAAATTAAAGCAGTTTGATCTCAGTGTATCTGAAATTGGTTTTCATACAGCCTGATACACCACTAGACAGAATCATAAATGTTTCCTTAAAAGACAATTGCAGCAATATTGAGTTTCCTCATCCCTCTATTATTTCTTCTTCAGAGAGTCAAGCTTGTTTTTAGATTGGTTCATTCTGTATTACCCTCTGTTGCTTATGGGACCCCAGGTTAACGCCTATCAAACCTCCATCGAGTCTTACAAACATCAAAGTTTCATAGTAATCCGATTGTTTTCCACTTTCAGCCGTAGTCTAATTTAAGAAACATCCATCAAAGTGAGAAAGTTGGTCTCATTTTTCATGTTAAGGGAAGGAGAAGAATTTGATTAACAGAGGTTGATTTGTGAAGGGGAAACCAACTTACTTGGTATAGTATGACCTCATCTGGGTTTCTTGGATGTGTTGCATGTGATGCTTTGGTCAAAAATACCACACTAATGGAACACTAATGATTCCCAAGGAAGGGTAGTTGTATACGGGGAAGGTGGAAAGATTGATAAATGGGAAATCTGGGCAGAAATTATGATTTGGTCAAACATATAGTTTATAATATTACCTATTTGTGATTACGAATAAAATAAATACAAGTAGACGTGTAAGTTGGTGTGCGGCTGATCGTTAGTATGAATATTTTTACAACAACCAATTAAATCCCCAGTAAACTCTAACCTGAGTCAGTTACACCTCAACACCTGAAGGCCACATAATTCAATGGAAAGCAAGCAAGTGAGCTGAGAAGATGATTACTAAAAATAAAGGAAACATGATCAAACTGCTAGCAGCTCTGTAATTCCTTTAATAATGCTGGTCAAAGTTGAGGTGGTTGTTATAGATAATACCGAGGTTTCTGCAAAAGTAAGTAATGTTAGATGGGAGGAAATATGATTCAGTAGAAAATTTGACGCCATCCAGTTATTGATTCGTGCAATGCAAAAGTGGAGGTTGTTTAATTGGTTGGTGTCATTAGGGTAAAAGGAAATATATAATTATGTATCGTCAGCATAGAGACGGTAACTGATGTGTTTTTAAATGATATGACCAAGTGGAAGCATGTAAATGCAAAATGCATGGGCCTGAAACATAATTTCTTTGGAACTCCATATTTTAGTGGTATTAAAGCTGATTGATAATACTCAATTTCCACACAGAATTACATTCCTGAAAGATAAGAACAGAACCAATTCTGAGACGCCCATTGCTACACAGCTCACAACCTCACAGCTATACTAGTTGATGTGGTAGAGACTTACTGGGAACGGTCTGTTTTGATGGTTTTAACCCGTTTGTGCATCTGGTTATCGTTGCAGCTGCACCGCTGAGGCTAAACTCATGAGAGGTTAACCTCACGTTGCCTTCGAGGTATTGTGTGCTGTTGTATCGGAGAAGTTTTTCGAGTAATAGCACATGAGCACAGCAATGGACCCGATACCCGATATTGGCATCGGTGCATCCCCAGTTACCATCCAAACACAAAACAAAACTGAGGCTGATGGAAATATCATTTGTTTTGCAGGTATTTGGTAATAAATCAGAGAGTCAGAGAGCCACCAAGGTTATTACAATTCATCTTGTCGCCAATCCATACATTAGTTGTTGAGATAATTCAGTCTGGACCAAAGTGGAGGTCCATCCCAAGAGACGTGCTGTTAACATTGCTAAAATTATTATAACAATATCCACCTATATAATTGATAGTGTTTAATATTAATAAAACTTTTAATGCAGGGTACTGGGGATTATTTGACAGAGCTTTAAAGGTACAACAACATAGCACTACCTTATCTCTGACAACAATTAATTGCTATAACAAACTGGTTGTTTGTTTGATTTATATCAATGGTAGACAGCCTTAATAACAATTTGCATTCACTCTATTTGTTTACAATAGTGCACTGAGGCTTGATTCTGATGTCTGACTGTTTTTTGGAAATGCTGGGAGAAGAAATACATAAACGAGTTATCAGACTTTCTCGCCTTAACTTGATTACTTTCAGTAATCTGTTTGTGCGCATGTGTGTGTGTGCGCTCATGTAAAACTCTTCTAGAGTAACCTGAAGACACACACGGACACACATTCTTCATACGACCCAACCCCCACACCCTCCTCTAGACATTCACCATCCAATGGCTGTATGTTAAAACGGGGGATGCATTGGCCACCTCTTGCTGTAATTAAATTCAGTCATAATGAATCATATGCCCTAATCCTAAAACTGGCTATATTTCCACAGGGAGGAGAAATGACCTACATGTACTGGGAAATCTCTTAGTATAGCCTTTCTACTACAGCTTTCTTACTTGGCATTTGCTCTAAAAGCTTGACAATCACACACAAACTTCACTTTGAACTGTGTTGAAAGTAAATGTGGTGTGCTTAGTTCCATATTAGTGCTGTTCATTTGTATATATATACACATCACACAAGGCGCCGTTAACATAATCAGGTAGCAGCTTCAAAAGATTCATAGGATGTCATGTCACAGTTTGCAGGTATTTCTTAATAATGTGGTCAAATCTTCTTTTTTTTTCTTTCTACAGTTTTCTTTTTCTTTTTTTCTTGTTCCAGCTAATGTTTTGTGACTTGAAAAGCAATAGGATGTGCAGCGGCTCATTGCTCTGTGGAGAAAGAATTCATGCATAGTAACACCAGGCAATTAGGGTATTGTATGGGCCAGTCATCGGACTAATGTTGGTGATTCACAATGGTGCTTCTGTACCTTTTGCTCTTGGAGGTGTATTTTATCATTTGCAGAATCCGTTGGTAGTTGGTAGCAGCCCAAGATGCTGTCAGCGGTTCATTGTGTTAAAAATATGCTTGGCACCCGGAGAACACAGAGATAATGCCTACTTTGTTTTTTGTGATTTGAATGGCCATGGATGGAAAAATAATTGCGCATTTGGATGCGTTAATCACCATTTACATCTTTCATTCGCATGTTTGAATCATTGTGTTGAATACATTAGTCTTTTTTTCATTTAATTGCATATAGTCACTAATTGCATTGTAGAATGCAAAAAAAAAAAAAATCAAGCTTTTATTCTTGCCTAATAATAGGCCTCAACTATCAATCATGTGGTCCTGGAAAACAGACATTTTTATTATCTTGGCAAATATATATATATATATCTATATCTATATCTATATATAGATATAGATATATCTATATCTATATCTATATGAGTAAAAAATATACGAGTCAATCCTTATAGACCCTCATGTTAAAATGCCCATCTTTACAGCATAATTAGGTTTACAGCCAGGTACAGAAAATTGTTTTGTTCTGTCTCTGAGGTTTAAACTTCGACATAATTGAGGGTGTGGACATTTTGATTGACAGGTGGGTGTTTCGCATGTCGCTCGCCGCTAGCTGTCAGCTCTGCTGCGTCACCTGGGCGCAATTGGGGTTGGCCAGAGCCACCGACTTTGAGCTTCACAACGGCTTTAGAAACCTGTGGGTGACGTCACAGAGACTGATTCCATATTTTATACAGTCTATGTGGCGCCAGAGGAAAAGTCAGATGATCTCCAAAGTCACAAGGATGTATTGTTTGGGCGTCTGAACAACTGAACCAAAATGTGTGCCAATCCATCCGAGAGTTGAGATTCAGTCTGAACCAAAGTGGTTGACTGGAGAAATCATAGATAGGGAAACTAGCTTGTGTCGTTTGTTCAAAAGGTATTTCGTTCAAAGCCTGAGCTTGGCAACCAAATGATCTGGTAAATAATCAGAATGCAAAAAGTGACCTTTGCCACTCACTCTCCTCATCTGAGGTACAGGCATGCCTGTAAAAACATAATTGCCCTATTCAGATTTTAGTTGCTTCAATGAACAAAACTAACCCCCTCATTACTGACTCCGCTTGACTGATTTTGGAAATTCGATCCAGTCTTGATCAGACTGTCGGAGCTTCAGGGCTGATTCATGGAATTCAGAACCACAATAAGTGTATTGGAAAGAGCTGGTGGCTGAATCAATTCTGTTTCTTTTCATTCTCTTACCCCAAAACCTGTATTCAATTTCAGGGACAACAAGGATAAGTGAATCTTAGGTGGTGCAGAAAATGTTGTGTTGTGTTGTAAATAATGGTTCTTTCTCATACTGAACTGTAGTTATTTTTATGCCCATGACAAACCAAGGACATTTTCTTTCATATGGCTATTCAAAAAAACTGTCTGATCCCTTTCTTCTTATTTTTCCTTTCTTTTTCTTCCCACTTTATGTAATTGATTTCATAAAAACATGTGTAAAAGTGACAACTTTTATAACAATGTCCAAACTACCTGTATTGAACTGTACTGCCAGCCAATAGGACCTTAGCCTTAAGCTGATGATTGGTTAGGGCTTATTTAAAAAGTAAACTAAATGTGCAAGACAAATTATTTCACCTCCATTCACACCAAATTTTATTCCATTTCAGTCTATTTTTGTCCTTCCAGTAGATATCGCTTTGACACAGCCTGAAGTCAGTTAAATGTGGTGGCTCCAGAGAGGTTTGAGGGATTTTTGTGAAGATATCCCGGTCTTGGAACCAAGCCCATTCATTTTCTATGGAGGAGATGAGTTCATAGTCTGACAGTGTTAAATTATGCCGAGGGGCTAAGGCTATGCAAAGACTATGTGATGATTCAGAGATGGATTAGGCTATGATCTAAAGTTATTGAATTTGGCTCCTGATATCCCTCACAATGAAGAATGGAGGCAGGAGAGTGATTTGCTCTTTTTCTTCATGCAATACTAAATATATTCACTACTGGAGGGATTGTGTACACATCAAAAGTCTTCCTTCCCAAAGGCCCTCTCATGTTGAGGTTTAATAAGGTATTTTATTGTTTGAAGTAGTACTGCTTGTTTGAGTTGTTTATAATCCCTTTGGATCGTAGCCGCACTGTCAGTAGTGTAAAAGAGATGGCATTATCCTCATGTTTTCTTTTCTTTCTCACCAACACGGCGTCTTTGGTCACATTATATAATCCAGGTGGGCTTTTTCATTCTTTCCCCACTGAATTAAAGGAAGCCTTGAATTACATGGCTCAGGATTCGTATTATATACTTTAATGCCAGTGGTGGGCGATGGAATTTTCTGAATACAGAGAGTAAAGTAAACATGTTATTTTACTGGAACTGACTTGTGTAGGTCCAGGAAATAGCAAGTGATAATCAAGTAAAGAAGCTCCCGTAACATGGCTGCAGTCCTCGATTGTCTCATGGTGGAGAGTGTATTAGCCACATTGGATTTGGTTTCGTGGTCTGTTGCTCCTTGCTCCGTGTTGTTTCACTCAAACACAAATTCAAATCATTTCTGCCATTTCTGAGTTTTCCTGCAACCGGAAGAATGCTGGCCACCTACACGAATCAGTACCAGGTCAACAAAAGAAAACCTTAGACGACTCACATCAACGTCCTTGTAACTTTGGTGAGAAATCTTTTCTTTTCAGGCAGTAATTTGTTTTACAATACTGTAGTGCTCCTTTCAAGAGCCTCATATTGACCATTTTTAAACTTACTAAACTGAAATGTGAAAGATATTTTCTAGGTTCCATTCAGGAGTTTATAGTAGAGGTTGAAGTATTGGATACTTGTGGACCTTTAAGTTCTATAGGTCAATGAGTTCTATCAAAAAGTGTTTTATTCACATTCTATGCCAGAGGTGGGTGATGCACAATATCATATTGTAACAATTTCATAATTGATTAATAGTTCATGTCAAATTTCAAGCAAAAGTACAAAGCATTTGTTAATTTGTTGCTTTTCTTTGTTTTGCATGATAGCAAACTAAATCTCGTTGGTGTTAGTTTTAGAAAAACAAGCTTTTTTGTTCAATCACCTTGAGCTTAAAAATTGTAATTTGCATTTTTCCACTATTTCCTGGATTTAAAAATATAGGAAATAAGCATACAAGTCAGAAAAATGACTTAATTGTAGCCCTAAGATTATAACAATTACTGTGGTAATAGACAAATCACAGCTACTTTACAAAAAAGTACTCTGTCTCTGAATATCCTCCTTTACTATAGAGGGTAGGCTGCAGCTCATAGCTTGACTGGTCGGGGGTGTGATTCCCACATGGCCACCTGACATGAACATTGGTATAGATACAAGCACAGTTTGACTTCTTTGAGTCAAAGTCCACCAGAGCAATGTGTCAAATACTTGAAATAGGCTGAGGACATATTATACTTTACTGCGCTATGCAGCTGAAAATACTTCACCTCTCAAAAAGGAGGATATTTAACAGCAGCATGACACGATGAAGATAACATTGGATAATGCTGAAATGGCAAATGTTTAATTCATTAGTCGATCGACAGGAAAACGATTTGCAACTACTTTGTTAAAAGATTAATCGCTAGTAATTATGCATGCATAAATGCTTTTTTCAGCCTCTCAAGTAGCAAAAATCCTTGCTTTTCATATCTCATGAACTCAAATATATTTGGGCTTTAGACTGTTGGTTGGGCAAAACAAGACATTTAAAGACTCTCCTTCGACATTTTTCATCATTATCTGACATTTTTTAGTTCATAACCGTCGGCGCTTAATTGAATGAAGAATTGACAGATTCATCTATAATAAAAACATTTGTGTTAGCTGCAGCTAATGTTTGTTCAAAAATACAAATATACAAAGTCTAAAATGAAAATACATCTTTACAGAGTTGAATGCACATCTGTTGTTTCTTGAGAGACATTGTCCTTGAGACAATTTTTTTGTGTCAGAAAGAAATCCAATTATTACAAAGGCCTTTAGCAGGCAAATTGAAGGTATTTAAAATGAGAGAACAAAAGTGGCGTTGTCTTTATTAACTGATCTACTTTATTTGTAAACTGTGGAATAGATTGACTTTGAGCATTTTTCACACCTCCAACAGTGTTACATTTGGCGAAAAGATAGCACAGTATGATGTAGTGCAGTAGTTATTAAAGAGACTGACATCAACACACACTGATATAGTTTAGTGTGGACATGCGTCAGCCCATTTTGACTGCGTGCTACAGTAGGCTTTCATTCTAATTAGCTGTGAACTGTAATGCAGATGGGTAAATGCTTTGTGGGATCATTCACGTCTGTTTCATTTTCCTATATATGATCAACTCTACTTTACATAGCATTCCATCAATTAAAGTACTTCATATAAAGCTGTCCGCTTACGAGGAGCTCCTGGAGCAAGCACTAAGTACTCTGGCTATTTGCAGATATGTACGTGGATAAAAAAAATTGCAGTTTCTGTTCTCATGATTTTTACTATTCTTTCTGAGATGCACACTTATGGTACGCTGATGTTGTTACATGTCATTTTACATATTACATATTTGTTCCTCACCACGCAGACTAGATTTAAAGTTCTTGAATTTGATTACATCTGTCTCGAGCTTGATGGTCTCTACAACCTCCATGGATATTAATATTGACAGGATTTAATGCTAGAATACCACTGTAAGAAACTTCTGATAGAGTCTAGTTTTTAGGTCTAAAACATTGTCAAGAGACTCTGATACAGGCACAAATAAAATCAATAAACCAGAGTGCACCCACAAGAGTTGAGTTGAGTTTGGTCTCAAAACACTTCAGCACTTGCACTCACTGTATTTAGATGTATTTACAGTATCACGACTGCTCTCTCCACCTACACATAAAATCCATACAAGCTACCTCTGGTATGTTGTCTGTGCATCTTGGGAAATGTAGGCACTCATTTAGCGAAGTAGAGGAAGATGATCGGAGATTAAATGGAAAAGAAAGTTGTTCTGCAACACTCGCACTGATCATTAATAATGGCCTGTAGACAAAGAGTGAGCCTTTTTATTTGACTTCTGTGTCTGCTAAATTATTATTATAAGCGAACAAATCTGATCTGAATCTGCATTGGTGAAATGGGTTTTCAGCAGGTGAATGTGGTTGACTTTGAGATGCAAACATGCTGCACTTTATTACCTGATTCATCTATATTTGTCAAACACAATTATTCAATTTATTGCAGACAGATTGCATCTGATTCACTAACGAATAATATACAGAATTCGCCCACATGCTATTTGGCGCTTAGAAAAGATGTCCCTGATATCTTGTTGAAAATGAGTTGCACTTATCTCACTGTGATTGAGCGATCTCTGGCACGCTGTGTGTTAGGCCCCAACAAATTACCAGGATGCATTGCGGTTTTCAGACTCAGACTTGGTGACGGAAAAATCGCTTTAGTTTCAGAGGGCTTACAACTCCCCAAAAACATTGTAATGACATTCTAATAAATAAATAAAAGCTCTACCGATCATTTGAAATATTCATTAATGCTAAATAAAGCATGACCAACACTTTTTTAGGCTAATACTGATGACAATATCGACATGACACATTTTTTTTAATTTTGTTTAATTTTTCTATAAACATATAGACATTGCTCTTGTCCACGAAAACAGTAAAAAAAAAAAAAGTCTTGTATTTTATTTTGAATATTAAGAAAAATCCATTCAGATAGTGTACTTTTAAAACTGTACTGTACTAAAACCATTCCATTATCCTATTTAGGGTCGCGGGGGCGCTGGAGCCGATCCCAGCTGACATTGGGTGAAGTCAGGGTTCACCCTGGTCAGGTCGCCAGTTTATCGCAGGGCACATATAGAGACAGACAACCATTCACACTCACACCTACGGGCAATTTAGAGCCTCCAATTAACCTAAGCTGCATGTCTTTGGACTGTGGGAGGGAGCTGGAGAACCCAGAGGGAACCCACGCTGCCACAGGGAGAACGTGCAAACTCCACACAGACGGACTGCCCGGGATCGGGGATCGAACCCCACCGTGCAGCCCACTAAAAACATTTACACATAAAAAAAAAAAAAGAAATTCTGGTCTGTTTGTAAAAGGAAGGAAGAAATATGCTAAATTTCCATTGCTTTTATTCTGCATGAGACGATTATTTGAACTAATTTCAGACAAACGACGAGGTGAAAAGTAGTTACAAGTTGCCAAGTCATGCAGTTCTGGTTTGGTGTAGCATCACGGAGCACAGGGAGTTTACATCCCGGCGTTGGCCAAACGTTTGCTGACTGTTCATCTCTTGGCCTCAGGGTTTCCTCAGCAGACTGTGGCACATACAGCAGAGGTGTCATGCTGACTCTTGTGCTGTCTGGGGTACTTCAGGCAGCGACGGGAACAACACATCGGTTTCCCACAAGTGGCAGACAAAATCAAAGTTGACTTGTTCTTGACAGTGAGATTCCCAAATGTCATGTGAGCAAAAGATTGAACAGTAGCCCATAATACCACATTATTCACAAAGGAAACATACATGCTGCTCGAATATCCGGGGTGTCTGCACTGCTCAGTGTTTGTTTCCTCTCAATGTAGTGGCCAAATGTTCTGGTTCAACTGTATGTTAATCATCCAAACTAACAGCAGGCTGCATGAAGTGACGTGCAGCAGTGAACAAATGTTGTTCGATTATTGTAAGCTAACGAGGCAAAGAGTCCAATTCCGTGGTCATTTAGGGTGGATAGAAGTGATGGGAAAGATTCCCATGTTAATGACTTGACTGAACGTTGACATAGTCAAGATGAGAGCTGATAATGTGATTATTAAAATACTGTGTATTGACAGACCCATGCCCATTAAATTGGGTTTAATTTTGTTGCTGCTTTGGCTGGTGTGAAGTGTCCATATTTGTTGTTTTTTGGTATTCAAGCATCAGAAAGGTTCAAGCTGGATAAAGCAAAGCTTACAGAAACAGGCACGTTTCGTTATTATAACTTGGAAGTTTATGTGGTGGAAATCTGAAATTAAGATCGAGAACCAAGTGGTTTTTCAAGAGTTTATCATTGCTTTTGCAAATGGGCACCGATCATACAGTGCTTTGCTCTGAAGGATGTATGTGTCATATGCTGATATGTAATCTGCTTTGAGACAGACGGTCATAAAAGGAAGTGAGATGCTGTCTTCTCAGAAACAGACGGTTAGCGTGAACTAAAAGGTCAGTTACAGGTTAAAAGAGAACCGAGAGTTAAGGTAAGGTGACTGAAAGTCTATATTTCTAGGATCAGGATGTACAGGGTATATAATTTAAAAAAACAATTAACATTTCTTTTAAATTGTACTAGATGTGATGTGCTAGCTCATTCACAAGTCAAAAACATGTAATTACTTTAACTCTGGTATGGCATGAATTCATACAGGGAAAATCGCTTGTCGAGCTCACGGTGACCAACCGCTTATATGGATGAAAGCGATTAGGGCAGAATCATTCCTGTACAAATGCTCTTGAAATATTTTCTTTTCTCTATTGTAATCAAGTCGTCTGCTTACAGTGTTCATTTTGGGTCTTCTCATAGATTGACCACATATGGAAAACATTTAAAAACTATGGAAAGCTTACGTTATTTATTTTTTTGCTTTACTCCCTTTATACTTTGCCCATCTGCTTCCCGGCTGGATACCTGCTGCTGCTGCTGCTGTGGCACATAAAAATCATGACCTGAAAAAAAATCACTTTCTCTCAATGAAAAATGAAGGCGCACGGGGAAGCACCTGTGGTTCAGGCCACCCTCGTCAAGTGGCAAGTTTTGTGGCAACCATCCAATAATAACTGATATTTCAGTCTGGAACAAGGTGGTGGACGAACTAACTGACCGGCCCTAAACACAAAACACTACAATGGCTAAAAAAAACACTCACACACAGATGCACACAAACACTACAATGTACTTTTTTCATCTTCCACAAACATTTGTGATCTTGTTTCTGGTTGCGATCCAAAACCTTAATTAAATGGCATCAAGATTCTGGATGGCAAGCCGCACTACTGATTTGCACATGTCAATACATATAATAATAAATACAGATATAATTGTTTGCACCTGTTCCTCAGCTGATGTGACTGAATGATATATTGCTCTTTTGACACACCAGTTTCCGCCTTATTGGCCCAAAAAGTGGAGAAGCTTCACAGGCTCATCAGAAAACCTCTTCACGCTTTAGCTATGACTTTTACTAAAGGCCACTTTCAATAAATGTCAGGCTGCAAACATTGGTAAACAGTTTTAGCTCTGATCAAATTCCAGAGGGGTGGTATACATGGTGAGGTTGCCATGTCTGTACGATTACAAGGGTTCCACTTCGGAAATGGCACATTAAACAAATGGAGCATTTCCCACTGGTGACGACAGTATTTATTCCCAACACTTAGGAGGCCTGCCCTTTCACTTCACATCCCACTCATCCAAACGTTGAGCCCCTCCCCTTCCCATCGCGTCACTGGTGACAACTTGTTTCACTCGAGTTACAAAGTACAGCTTTATTAGAGAGTAGACGGTTGACAGGAAGTGAGGGGGGGGGAGAGACATATACGATAAATGTCCCAGGCCGAACCTGGATTTTTACGACTACATAGCCAATGTCCTAAACCCCCGGAAACAGTTTTTGTGTGTTAGAGTCATAAATGGTGAAGTAATGTCGGTCTCCAGTTCTTGAAAGATCATGATTTATGGGTAATAACAAGGTGGTTATCATTCTCCTGATCTACTTCTCCAATATTTGGATTGTCCATTGTCCTTGTCGGTCATCTTCATCCATGTATTGGAGGTGAATGTCGCCTGAGAAGAGATTATTGATGTCACTGTCACCAGGCGGTCACCTCCGAGTGCTCGGAGCGATGAGTACTCTTCGCCGAACAGGTTTTTAATCAAAATAATGTGTGTCAAACACCATCGAAACCTGTTTGCTGGGGAGAGCTTGAGTGCGTGTGAATAACTGGAGTAAACAAACAAAGCCAATTATGCTTCCCCAAGCATTCAAAAATAAAAATAAAAAATGAATGGTATGAAAACAGTGTTTGTCAGAATCACCAAAGGAAACGTGAGACGTAGAGTAATTTAAATAATGGTGAGACTACAGTATGTGATTATTTGATTGTTGTATCTTTTTTCTTATGAATAACCTTTTGTCTCTGGTATTTGTTTTCTTTGAAGACAAATCATTTTCATCATTGTGTTTTTATACTTAATTTTCCACAGCTGGTTACCAGCTGGATATCTGTTGACTGTGCTGCATAAAGCATGCATATACATTGTCATAGACAAAACGCTGCTACACAATGTGGTATGATTGACATTATTGGCACGATAGAACACATAGAGTGCGTATAATAATGGGAATTGATGAACACATGAATAGTTAAGGGAGTTGCATACTACATCTTAACAAGACAAAGATTATATAGCCATGCTAGCAGCTTTATGGCTTCTGTACTTAGGCACAGCGTGCTTTAAGCTAAATACTATGCTCACAATGACAATGCTAAGGCCATCAGACATTTCATTGACTGGTTATGATGTTTTTGTTGATATGGGGGATAACCGTGTTCAAAGTTACAACTTGAGCGCCATTCTTTAGATTCATATTTGTTGACAATTCGGCAAATTGGCACCATTAAAAGTCATGCCGAAACAGCTATTAACACTTCTCGTTTGCAATGTACCCGTGCATGCGGAACACCTGAAAACCTGTTGATTTTCAGGCATTGTCTGGAGCAATAAGAAGCATTTTTTTCTTTTTGATGATTTCTAAGTGGCTTTACATTTATTTGAGTCTACAGCCAGTGAATCTTTCTTGGCGATTCAGCCGATGCTTGCTGATATTTCAGTGTGTGTGACAGACAGATCTGTGATTATCTGCTTGAAGTGCTGGCCTGTGCGGTTGCACACCACTTCACAGCTTTAGAAACGGACTTTCACGACTCGCGAGCGCGACGTTTCAACTCAAACCACCTGGACGGGTTTAAATGAGCAAATATAGTTACCTTTCACATAAAGACAGATAGATTTCCCCAAAAATACGCAACAAGGCCTTTACAACTGCTGTTGTTTTAATGTCATTTTAACACAAAAAGTAGAGTGGATACAACTACATGGTACAGTGGAGATACCCTCCTCATTTTGGCCAGTTTTAAGGCGTTTTAACAAACTGCCAGGGCCTTTTTTAATATGACAGCCAATGGTGAGTGGCTGCAAGACAGATGGAAAGCAGCCACTTTGGAACGGCCTGTCACTTTTGTTGGCAGAGTGGAGCTCTTTCTAAAGTTGTACAACATTTTAACTTTATAGACGTCACCACACAAAGTGGATAGTGTTTTTTGTAAGCAGACTGAGTTCACCTTACACAGCTGACACAAAATGGTTACAATATAATGATAGAGTAGTTTGTAGTCGTTTTTGAAGTCCTTGTTGAGCTGTGTTGATTCTTTGTCTGCTGAACATCTTTTGTGATTCACCTTTTTCTCTTTTCTGCACAATATAATTGTTTTTCTCTAGAGAGCCAGGAGAAAATAAGGATAATCTTACTTTGTCAGATTTAAAAGTGTAGTACTCAAACTAAATCATTAAACACCAAAATACCATGAGCCTCATGCATACCTGCAAACTCGTCGTCTTTCAGCAACTATCGCCATTTGTATTGTTCACCAGGTCATTCACGTTTATCATCTAGAGCCAAAGAGTTTTTTTTTTTTTTAAAAGCTTTCCTTTCCGTTGCGGACATTAGAGTGCGGCACTTTATTTGCTCATGCTAAATTCGATCAATGTGCCGGTAACGGCACCGTAGCCGCTGCGTCTGTTTATAGCAAGGCAGGGACAAGAAGAGGCACAATGCATTCACTGACATTTGTGCATGTACACATTTATGGTTTATTTTTGCATTTTTGTCACATCTCTCAATAGGATTGTGTTATTTTATTAGAAAAGCAACTTCTGTATGAACAGGAATAATTAGTCTTGATCTGAGAGTGGCCGCTCCCAAAGTAGCTGAAATCTGCATATTCAGATGTAAATTTTGATATAGATTTGGTTTAACTTATTTTTTACTCTAATCTTGTCTACCGGACTCCTTTTTATAAAAGTGACATTTTTATATCCTCCACATAATGGAAATACTGTATACATACCTTCAGATTGCCATCAACTTTTAACAGTAAAATGTTGAAAGTTAACCATTTTAACATTCAAAATGTGATAAAGTACTTTTATTTGATATAGAAATGTAATTGCTATGTACACACTTAACTACAGTATACTCCTTTTGTACTGGATATTCATCAGTGTATTTTTTTATCCTTTGTATTTCTATAATTCTTCATTTTACTCTAATTTAATTATTAATCTGTATCACACACATGCCACCCTGCATTTCACATAACTATGTCACAAATAAATCGTCCAATTTTGCCTTTGTAGGCTTTATTTCACATTAAATACAAATGCTACTGAATCACCAGTTAAATATATTATCCTAACACATTTGAAAGCAGAGACGTTTATCAAGTGCTGTGCAGATGTCATAGATTTGTACATTTCAGTAGGAAATCATAACGTTGATATATTATACGTCAAATTGTGATAAATTATTAAAAAGTATCCATAATCTATGACCTTGGGGTGTAGTCAGTAGGGATTTTGTAGAAACACATTGTTTTAGTGGATTCAGAAGGTTGTAACACTGGATGAGTTTGTGTCTGGGTCCAGAGTTCCTGAACAGTATGTCAAGTGATATTTATAGCCCCCCGTGGCCTCTTATACTGTACTGTATGTCCTGCACTCATCCCCAGCAGCTCTTTTTGTCACTTGTGCATCTAGTTTTGCAATTATGTAATTTATAAGCCCGTGGCAATGTCACAAACTTCTACTGTTTTATGGCAGCGTACTTCGAAAATAGTTAATAAAATGACGAGATTGAGTTATCCATTCTCAGTCAGAACGCCGGCTGTCCCGTCCACACAATTCGTCTCATTGATCCGTCTCACGGCCAATCAACATATCAATAACCCGTGTCCTCATTAGCCATGATGAGCTATGATGCTTGCTTATAGGTCTTCCCTGTGTGATTTCACGTGTGAGCATCACAGTTTGGTTGTGACCCGTTCTACTTAACCTCAGCAATTAAGTGAGTAAAAGTTCTGAGAACTGAGACTATTTTATTTTTATTCTGGGGCTGTCGTAACCTCGATGTTTCTGTCACTTTCACCACAAACCTTGCAAATGTCCTAGACTAGATGGATTAAATTCTGACACAATGAATTTTGCTAGTTTTTTTTTGACAAACACAGTTCTACATATGAAATAAGTCCTCGATTTTCAGATAGTCCATGTTATTCTGATAAAGAAAATGTGCAATACATCCATATTTGGAGCTAGGGAGAGACTTTGAGAGGCGGATGGAGGTGTCGTGCTAAATGCAGTTTGCTTTTTCAGCAATTAAGTTAATTTCAGTAGACAAGTTAACTGCTTGTTTGTACAGTTTTGTTATTTTTCTACATTTTAACCAGCAGACAAGAGGAACAACAACTATTGTAGCTCCAGCATGAAAAGATGATTTCTTATATTGACGCTACCTGCTATGGAAGTACGGTTCCCTCCTTACTGTTCACGTTTTGGTTGTGATTCATCCTTCAGTAGACTGTCAGCTGTAGCCTGTACTCACTTGCACATGAAAAAAAAAAAAAAACAGTCGTCACACCGATAGCATCTAAGGAGCCTTTTTGTGACAAAAGAGCTTTGATTCCCTCACCCGTGATACTTTGAAAGGGATGCCTATTCCTGTCTTCCATTTATGTGCATCTCTGTGATGAGGGCAGCTGAATGCCACACACACGCACACAGACACACACAGACACACACACAGACAGACAGACAGACAGACAGACAGACAGACAGACAGACAGAAAAATAAAAAATAAGTGAAAGCTTGCCCTGATTGCTCGCTTGATTACTTTCATTGATGCGGATGACAAATCTGCACGGTGGCAAGGCTGGCACGCCACAAAAGGCACCGGGGCACCAGATTGACAGACCTGGGAAGCTCTCCAGCAAGTCTTTAATTAACATGTGTGTGTTAAGGGGCTACTCTGAACTCTGTAGTATTGTGCAAAAGTGAATCAAAGTTAATTTTTAGTCACATTTGAAAAGTATTCCAGAGCTCATGTTGGGCAGTACATAAGCAGCTTTAATGTGATATATGCTGCTTCTCTTGCTCTTAAACAGGTGGTTGTTTATGTGTGTTTATGCCTGTATATGAAGCATGTGTAGTATTTATTTTAAAAAAAAAGGAGAAAAAAAAGCATCGATTAATGAATGACACGTTTATTACTGTGTCATGCATACTATGCAATATTTCTCACAATATACTTCGAAAAGCCAGGACCTGATTAAAGCAGAGAATTCGAGAAAAATAGAGAAACTGCGAAAGCATCTTTCATTTTACAATGAAGTACTGGAAAATTCTGAATATATACTAATTAAACAATCTATTGTTTGAGAAAAAGTTTGCATACTTAAACACATACAAATGTATTCATTATTTCAGGGTTTTGTCAAGCCATTTCATAGAACAATAACTCTCTTAAAACATTATATTATCTAAAAATAAGGTGGGAGTCACTTTCCAGTGCATCTAAATCACATAACTCACAGAAGTTTGCTGATACTTCATTATTTGTAACATTCATATAGGCACTGATACAGCTGCTTAATACTTCTGTACCTTCACTTGACCACAACTATGTACATATCGGACATCTACAAATATATTTTAAATAGTCATTACTACAATCTGACCATTTTTCAGATTTATAATTCAAGATATCTTCAATTGCTTTCCGGTTGGTAAGAATAGCAGCTCAAGATGTGTTCAGATAGATTTCAACTGGTGAGAAATCTTTTTAAGATATCTATAATGACTCCCAAGAAAGCATTGCGCTGTTTTATAATTTATAATTTATTATACTGATGGGATTCACATTTCAGATATCCACAGTGCAATGTGGTCAGATAACACTAATTAAATTTGAGATCTTTTTAATTACATTTTGACTATTAAGAATTAATGATTTGAGTTGTATGGAGAATCTCATGAGAGATGTGTGAGAGAATATCTTGAGTTGAAACTATGACTAGACAAAACTAGATATCATATCTATTTTATTCTCCAAACACATCAATGATTAATTATTACTAGTATTAATCTTGACTTAAAGTTTTCACTTTGCAGATATATTTAAAGTTTTTAAATATTTAAAAGGTGTGCCCTGTTAGTTATTTCTTCGAAAGCCTATTGGTTATTATTTTTGGCCATGTAACTTTCACCAACACAACACACTGGCTGCTCCACTGTTTCCATTCAGATCTGATTGTTTCACTTTGTCAAAACAGAGGCTCTTGAATGCATCACGGGCTATGAGTTTATTTTGTGTAATGGATATAAAAAGCGCATTGCATTGTATAAATAATACATGTAACTGACATTCACATTCATTTTTATTTAATAGCGAAAATGCTGAAGGAAACATAAATGACTAATTTAATAAATATTCAGATCAGAACTTGGACTTAAAACATGTGTATATACTATTGTTTTGCCTTTGAGATCTTGACTTTCAATTTCTTCGAAAACCCAAATTCATTCTCCGCACATGGAAACAGAGCCATTATCTCTTCGGTGTTATGACTCAGTCAGCAGGTGCAGATATGAGCTGCGGCTGTCGAGATGGAGACAAAGTGTATAAATGGCAGTCACAATTCAGAAAATCATTCCTGACTTTGATTGAAAGCCGATTCTCGCATGTGAACAGTCGCCACGTCGGCGAGAGAGGGAGCCGTGAACCCATATCCCTTATCCCTGCTGAAAACTGCCTCTCTGCATTTTCATATTTATTCTCTAAAAAAAAGCTATCGGAGCTTTCTTTGTACCTGCTGTCAAACCATCACGCACATCTGTTTGTGTAGATTTAAACTGCCCTTTTCACTCATTTTGAAGCAGCTTATTTGGGACAGACAACAGAATATCTCCTTTTTTGATTTTGTTTAATAAATTAGGAAAAAAGCGGTTCTCTTGATGATCCAACATATTTTTTTTGACACTTCAACTACTCCTATTTTAATAGCGTCAATGCAATGCACACACTTTACCTACTTCTAGTGCTTTACATTCAACTGCTCTCATTGCTTACACTTCAAGAGGCTATTTAACTGCTAACTGGGCTTGAACTTAAAACTGAAAGTGCTCTCAGTGATTAAACTGACTGCTTTTATCTCTAACAGTTCAACTGACACCTCAACTCCTTTCAGTTCTGAAACAACAGCTGACACTTCAAAGGCTTACAGTGTTTCAAGTTATTCTACTTAAGCTGCAAGTGCCGTAGAATATTTCACGGGCAAAAAATTCACGTTTTAAGATATTTTAAGTTGTTTACAGTGTAAACAAAAGAAATTTTGAATGTTGAATAAAATGCAACTCTACTACCTACTTTTAACTATCCATTGATGTTAATTTAGTGTAATATTCTTACAACACATGGAGGTGAGCAACATATTTAGCATAACAGACGGCCATGCTTATCTCTAGTAATGAAAGGAGCCTCCAAAATGTGTTGAAAATTACTTTGGTTCTATTTTGGAGTAAAGCTAAAAAAAAGGTCAATATATCCTCATTCTCTTTTTAATTATCTTCTTCGAGGTAGAAAGAATAATTTCACCTTATTTAAATTGTGCAATAAATTAAAAAAAAGTGTGCTGCTCTGTACTCTGACACGTTAACTACTTTAACTTGTGTTTCTACTGCTGCCACTATACTTTGTGTAAACTGAATTCCCATTTTTACTTCTCCAGACAACTAACTGCAGATATAACCGTCTATTGTTGTAAAATATCTGCTAATTTGCTCTTTAGGGTAGCGTAATTCTTAGCAGGGCAGACTGCCTCACTTCAAATGACATATAAACCTCAGATACTTAAGGGAGTTTAGCTAAAAAGGAAAATGTACCCTCCACCAATATCTTTGTGCTTGAGAAGGTTTTCCTCTGGCAGAGTAAATAACTTACAGTTATTTTGGGAAAATAGACTGATTAACTGCAAATGAGACCAAAAACAATACTGCTGCTCAGCTTTGTTGGAGAGAATTCTCTGTGTCAGTAAATCTCTTAAATTGCTTCACAAATTGCGGAGAGGTTTATGCTTTTTATAAACTCTATGTCTTTATGCTGGAATCTACCTCATCTCAATGACTCCATTTCAGATAGCACTAATCCAAACCAGTACACGCAATCATGGCATTTTTTTAGTGTTTAGGGGATTGAATATGACAATAATGCAAATTTTCCAAAACAAATTCTCAAAGTGCTTTGCAACTCAATAAAACCAGACAACCAACACACAAACACTCACTGTCAAACGCTTTAAGATTTACATTAAACACTTAAAAAAACATACAAATATAATACCTATTTATATATGCGCTTTACAAAAATAGTGTTACAAAGTGCTGTACATCTGTATAACAGAGCAAAACAATGAAAGACATGGGGACAAGAGACAAAGTATCAGGCAGCAAAGCAAGTAGGAATTACAAATATTAATGTAAAAACTGTAAAAGAGAAAACAAATAAATAAATAGAAAAGCATCAGAATAAATATTCAAAAGCAGCATTATACGTGTGATGTAATATAGAACATGAAGAACATAAAAGATAATGGAGAGGGGACCTATAAATGAAACACAAAGACATAATTCAGTAAATTTAAGGAGTATGAGTACGAGCCTTATGTGTACGGATCCCATGCATCCGCATACCATTGTGTGATGGCTAACAGTTTCTCCATGGTGATCGCTAATTCCCCAGCTCCCAACTTGAAGTGAAAGAGGGAAGGCTGAGCGGCTGAGCCTCTCTCAGAGCACAGCACCATGGCTACTCACCAGAACATGGCCGAGTGAATAGATGAAAAGCCAAGCATGTCAGTAACAGCTGCACCAAAGCCCCCGTCTACATTTGTAGCTCTTTTATATGGCAGAATGACCCTTCTTACCCCCGTCTCCTGTCCTTCTTTATGTGCGCTTCATGTATGTTTTATTGTGTCCTGTAATAACGTTTATTCGCTGGCAAATTTATGATTTCTGTTGGATATAATAACATTATACAGTATATGATTTACACAGAGGGAAGGCTTATTATGTGCAGGTTTCTCGTGGAACATCAGGAAACAATGTCAGAGTGCAGTCGCCCATGCGTCACATTTTATTTTTAGGTTGTTTGTGAAACTACCTTGCTCGTAGAGACCCCGTTAAGCCCCGACATTGAGCTGCTCTGTGAAATATCTTGAGGGCGATTGTTGATTAAGGGCTCTTGAGCAGCGGCAGAGGCTGTTTCGGTGTACCGGATCTAGTATTGCTCACAGGTTGCCTGTAGGTATGGACTTTTGTATCCATTTTGGATTTTGCACAGTCCATTGAATAGGGGAATTTGTACTCTCCTCAAGGGAGGTGCAAATACAAAGCTTGAAACATACATCTTGAGGTTTGAGCATTTGTATTTTCATATTTATTTATACTTTTCTCCTTGCTGTGTTGCACAGTGCCAAGCCAAATAGGCGTAAAGAGGAACTAAATAGAATTACACACTTTCCAACATGATTTTTCATGTAGCGTAGAATTGCAAAACTCCAAATGCAAGAACAATTTGGGCACATTGTGCAGCAGTGCTAGTGATAGGACAAGCATGTTTCTGTGAGTTGTTATGGGTTCTTTTATGCTTTTTACCCCTCTCCCTCGCTACAAGGTAAACAAGCAAACACAAAGCTAACAGGCTGGTCCCTGGAGAACTGCCTGCATACAAAGTGATGATAAGTGTCAGCACTGATTTCAGAAGGGTTCGTGTTCAGATTCCACCCCTCCCTCGCAATCCCTCGGAGTGCCTTTGAGCTACACCGCCGCGCTGCATGCTGTGTTACACCCACCTCAAGGGAAGCAGAGAAAAGAATTACAGAGGAGTCTTTACATTTTTTGCAAGTGAAGCAACTATGGTGCTGAGTAAAAGTAATAAGAGTTGAAACTTCAAATACCACCTGAAAATGAGCAGTGACGGTTTTCAAATGGGTTAGATTAATGAGAGAGGGAAGTATTTGACCAGGGTATACTTTTAATAAGCCCTGCCACGCTACACATATTTTATGCAGCCCTCAGTGTTGATGAGCTTTAGAGGAGGAATATGTTGCGACAGTTGCTGCACTGCCAGGCAGAGAATGGGAAATGGAGCAAACAGTTCACTGAAATGACCACATAGTGTGCTTGACCTTTGACCCGGCTTGCTTGCTTTGTGACCTGTCAGCTTTGTCCTTCTTGTCCATGGCATTTGCCGGAAATCAACCTCCACGGATGGCTTCCTCAAGATTAAATGTTGACTTTCTCCACGGCTGACAGTTTACCTCAAGTTTGCTCCTGACAGCAGGAGACAGTGAACAAACACGATGAGCTCCATAAGAGAGGCAACATATGCAGGCTGAGGCTCGAGGACACAACCAATGCAATCATCCTGGCCCAAACGCAGCATCCATCAGCGGGCCTGATGGATTCCATTAATTTAAGACCTTTGGTGTTGTATCCACTGTTCAGCATGTACTCCTTCAGTGCCACCAATATAATATTGACCTAATCATTCCCCTCCCCTGCAGCGCGGACTCCGAACCTGAAATACCATTGTTATTTATCCGATAATGAGCTGTTGACATTTACAGACAAATTGAAGGAAGAGTTCCAACAACATTACAGTGGGAGTGCATTGTATAAAAAGAAATGCCTCATAGTTGGCTTTTGTCATTGCGTTACACAATGAACAACAAGAGAGGCCAACGACGTCACTGTAAACATTGCGAAAATATTTGTTTCCATTTTGACAGTAAAAGAAATGATCATAATGATTTTAAAACTTCTAATTTCTCTCTCTTCAAACTCTCTACTGCACAAAGTAAAACTACTTTTTATTCTCTTGAGCACGGGGTCAGTTGTGGTAAGGAGTTTAAAATCATGTGGCATCAAAGAGGTTTTGACAAACCTTTAGACGACTGTAGAAGTCAGACCTTTACCCTGACAGTTTTTCACCAGCGATAGTTGGCTACTGACCTCAACAGGGTGTTAGGAATACAGCGAAGCTCTCCTGAACCCAAATGATGATATTTTGGCGAACTCGTTCTAAGCCTTATCCATCTCCCTGCATGCCATTTGTTATTTTCAAGGACATGCTCTTGAAGGACAGTGTAGTGGAGTGGTGGAGAAATGTACTATTTGATAATCTGGACGAGCTATCGGGTCTCAACTGCGACAGAAGTATTTTTTCAGAAAGTGTTTCGTAGTGCACCTTTGAGAATCTAAAGCCTGTCTGCTATAAGACACAAAACCTTTGTTTGCATGTTGTAAAAGCTTTGCCTTAAGTTTTAAGATGCATTTTTCCTAAGGAATCATATGTTTAAATTTTTATGGAAATAAATACCATTTACCAAATAATCATTGATACAAACACATTTTGTGCTTTTAACATTGGCTGAGGTTGGGTTTTATGTGAGATGAGCTAATTATTACCAGCTGTTTTGTTCGTAAATTGCATGTTTGATCATTTCTAGCAAGTGACAGTGGCATTACAGTAACTTGCCCCATTTGGATTTAATTTTCTTATGTGGTGCAAAATGCAAATCATGTTGGAAAGTGTCTGTCCTTAAATATCCCATCATGAACCGATGTGAGAGCTGTGTTTACAATCCTAACAGATTTAAAAGTATTCTTCAATCTTCCGTAATGCATAGTCACCAATCATGTCTGTTTTTTTTATCAATTTGATCCACAGAGTCTCAAAGAGCAGGCCTGGAGAGAATCTCCAGTTTATTTACATTAGGGTTGGGGTATGCTCGCTCAGAACTAGTTTGTAAGACATGTTGTCTGACCATGTCAGAAATCAAAAGTGTTTATAGTTGTTCTGAACAGCCACACTCAAATGTCCAAATGTCAGTTTCAGGAAGCCAAAGAAATAGAAAGCCAGGCTTTCCAAAATCTGAAGAAAATGTCTCTGGTCAATGAGGTCATTAGGATGATCTCATTTTGGGCTTGAGACTTGACATTTTTTCAATACAAGTTGGAGGTTTAATGAGAGGTGCTATTGGTTTGCATTATGGGAAATGTGGGTTCCAGTGTCTTTGGAGTTTGACCCATAATAGGGACTAAAAGTCAAGATAGTGCACCATCAATGTTGAAAGTTATTTCAATCTGCTTCTTGTGTGTTCTCCAACTTAATTGAATAACAATACTAAATGGCTGAAGAAACTTCTTACATTGTGGACACTGTTTGTGTTCTTGATACTTCAAATAATCAATTTGTCTGCAATAGGCCAGACAAAGTGTGGCTTGTAATAAGTAGGGGAAACAATTATCTGAAAAGAGCCATTTTAACAAACCAACAGGTTGATATACTCACACCGGCCTTTCCTGATTTCATAGATTTTAAAGCAGTCAGTTGAAAAACACTTGGAAGATTGAGGTGTTGAAATTACAGGTTCAATTGAAGCTTTTTTTCTATCTGCACACTTTTAACACCAAATATTGAGTATAGCGTTGAGAAAAAACATCACTGAAAAAAGATCCACTAAAAGCTTGCTCTGCATGCTGTTAATTGAGGTGCTTTGTCATGTTGGAGGTGATGGAGTAAATACATAAATATGCACTCTGCTAAATGCTGACAGTTGAAAATGGTCCATCTGTCCATCTTTAAACACCAACAATGGCCTCCCTCTAAGATATATGCCAGTTTCTGTGATCACTTTGATGTTGAGACATTGAAGGGGTGGGTGGCCATCATACAGCTCTGGCTTCAAACAAGATTATTCAGGGTTGCTTACTTGTCATGGTAATTTTAATGCTCCAAAAGCTCCAAGTGTTCCTTCTTTAGAGTTGCTCAAGGATTATTTTTGTTGGAGTTGTACTTTGAGGAGGGGTCTTAAAGTCATCTTGAAACTCATGACTTGTTTTACTGTTGTAGTCAGTGCATAGGTTCAATGGTAAAAAAATGTAGCTTGTCTGACTTCTTTGTAGACCTTTATGTCTGTTTGTCGAACATTAAAACAACTCCTATTAATATTTCAGTTACTTCAAGAAACATAACTCTGACTTCATAGTGGAAGCCCACATGCTTTGAGCTAAAAAGATTTGATTTGAAGAGATACATTTGACTGTTATTCGGTGTGCCGATTATTTCAGACAAGGGTGTTTTATGTAGCCATTAAAAAGGACGGATTTGACAGTGTGGCCTTAGCTCTTGCTATTGATTCTCAGGGGGCAAAAACCTGTAGAATCGTTTTTGCTATCAATAGGCTGTTCTTGATGGAAACAAGAGGGAACTGTTGAAAATATATCAACTTTAATAATTAGATGTCATGCCAAAGAGATATGTCATTTGAGAAATTGCACAGAGAACATTCACGTCTACCAAACCATCTGTGCTCCTTTTATTCCAAAGGGCAGAACATGGTTGAAAGGAAGCACAACATGGAACACAGAGACTTTATTCACTGCTATTTAAAAGGCTTTTTGAATATTGGACAATCTGTGGGCAAAAAGAAGCATCGACACCTGACATCAGTGTAATTTAAGAAAAGATTCAAAAGACAAGGTCAATATAGGGTCTCCCCACGGGCAGAAGCATTTTTGCATGAAACGTTTCCAAGTGCACCTTTATAAAAGCTTTGCATTAAATCTTTGGCAAAATGTTTTTGAAATATATTTCCTGGGGAAACATTTTATCTAGATGTTCCAAATTACAGCTTTCTGGACAGAAAGATATTATTGAGTTGCATTTGGTGATCTCTTTGGTGAATCGTCATTTGTTATTTCTCGAGGTTTTAATGGAAAATTGCTAGTTTGATCATCTGTAATGACTATAATATTAGTAAGCAAGTCACAGTGACATTGCAGTAAGTGGCACCATTTCATTTAATTCCATTATTTTGTAGCAAAATGAATTCACGCATAAATGCGGCATGTTTTGATCTGATTTAGATGTTTGTCCAATAAACATGATCTCTATTTGCTTGTATTGTGTGTGTGTGCTTGCTGTACATATCAGCAGTGAAATTCACATGGTGTAGATGAATATTTTAAACAACATTTACATATTTTAGTAATAGTTAATATGATAAATTTATACATTGCATTAAATAAAATAAGTGACATGAAATGTTCTAAAATACTTTCAAGTTCACATTCCAGTTTCATCAATTTAGCTTGTTATCTATGAATAGATAATGTAACATATCCTTACTAAGTAATCATCAATCCTTCAAGACAAAAAATCAAAAAAACAAAAAGAAATGTCTCCAGTAGATTCCTTATATGGTCACCTTAATCTGATGTTCTTTTTTTCCCTTCAGCTACACTCAGATGTGGACAAAGGGGATGGCAAGGTGAAGTATGTGTTAACTGGCGAGGGCTCCTCCTCCATCTTCACCATTGATGAGAACACAGGGGACATCCACGCCACAAAGCGCCTTGATCGAGAGGCACAGGCCTACTACACCCTCCAAGCTCAAGCTGTGGACAGAGTCACCAATAAACCCGTGGAGCCCAGGTCTGAATTTGTGGTCAAGGTCCAGGACATCAACGATAATGAGCCAAAGTTTCTAGATGGACCGTACTTGGCTGGAGTACCAGAGATGTCACCCTTAGGTAAGCCTCCCCATTAGCCTTAGATATAATCCCATATAGTTCCCTCTTGTACATCTTCCCCTTTTCCATTCATTTACTTTATCCCTTTTTTTTCACATACTTTCACTTTCTCTTTGACTTGCCCTCGCTCCGACATCTGCATTAGATAATTTTCCACCTCACTGAATTTGTCTTCATCTCTCTGAGTCTTTAGGTCATGGGGGGGAATCGGGAAGTTTGCAATATTAATTTGAATCCAGCGTGTTCGCTTTGTAACACTCAATATGCACTAATCACATTGGGCCAAATTTAAACTGCATGAGCATGTTCTTGTGCATGAATTGAGCTCCACATCAGCTGAGGTCCAGGTTAAGCTACTTGGATTTTGGCATCGTTTAGCCAGAGCATGCAGGTTCATTGTCTTCTTTGTTCTTTTCACTGATACTGTATGCTGTTGAATTAGTATTACTTTTCTTTTTTTTCATGTTTTTTGTTATATATAACAAGAAGCAGACAAGTGCCAAATGACCAGAGAGGTCTTTAATTTCAGTTTGTGGGCTAGGTCTTTAAATACTAAACAATATTATTTATCAGTTTCATTGGAGTTATTGAATTGATATAGAAAACATGTGTAGTAAGAAACACTTTACTTACATTTAGCTATCGGACATTTCTTATCTACCTTCTATTCAGTGTCATTTCAATTCACCCTTTGCTAAGCCCCGCACCCCGCTGCTACTCCATCAAACTGTCAGAGCTACAATGGAGCCCATACTGTCACTAACTGCTCTCACTCTTTCAATAAATAATATCTACTTTTTGAAGAAAAAAAAAAAAAAAAAATTCAGAGAGAAGCAGACAGAAAGGTGCAATATGCGTCTGAAGGATATATTCAGGATGTCAAACTGATTGAGCAGCGAAAACAGGTTAAAAAGATAAAGATAGAAGCTAAAGCCTACAGATCACAGTGTAAAAGTGAACCACCTGGCAATCGAGACAGAAGACAATGAAATTAAGCCCCAACACTGTTCCTGTGAAGTTGGGTAGGTCTTCATCCACTGATACAATCATTACAAAGCAAAAGCAGCATGCGTTTACATTCTGTGTACCTTCAGTAGCTTGCATAGCAATGACGTGCTAACGCTAGTTAATGATGTGCTAACGTACTCTGCTAATGTTAGCCTCATAGGTTTGTACATATATATACGTAACATTTTAGAAACATATATTTAGAATCAATTGCATGAGAGTCTATGGAGTAGAGCCGTATAGCTGTCGGACCCTGCTCAGAGCTAGCCAACGCTACGCTATGATTAGCCAGTCTGCGTTTTAGGGGTGGGACTTAGCAAAGGGTCATTTGATCATAGTTAATAGATAACAAGAGTTTACAGCCGTGCTAGCAGCTATGTGAAGCTGTACAGGTACAGCAGTGCTTTGAACTAAATGCTGACGTCATGCTAATATATAATGATTGCCATATTCACTATCTTATTCTAGCTAATTGGTAGTAAACACAAACTACAGCTGAGGCTGATGGCAATGTTATAAGATTTGTATTTTGTCACAAAGAAAAGTATTGGACAAATTCATATTTCTGATCCGATGATGGTGCTATATGAAGTCAGACGATCACCAAAGTAATAACAAATGAACCTCAAATGTCAAGCTAAAGACATTTATAATTATTATTTATAATTTATCCTCTCGGTACCTTGAATGTCGGTGCAACATTTCATAGTAATCTATCCAATATTTGTTACTATATTTCAGTCAGGACCAAAGTGTTGCACCAACCGACCAAAATTGTCACTTACAGAGCAACTCCGTTAGCATGGTTAAAAACATTATACAGCTGTAGCTGTCGTAAGGACTCAGCAGCTCAAATTTGGTTCATCACATTAGCATTTATCACTGCAGATATTTCTTTTATCTGTCTGTTTTAAATGCAGTCCTGGAGGAAGCCATCATATCAGACCCTGTCTTTAACGTGCTGCTTCCTGCTGCATGGTCAAGATTTCCTCCAAGGTTTAGAACGGGTCACGCTCGAGCTCAAAATGCTGGTAAATGCAAATGAGCCACAACAACATCCTGAGGCTTTTCAGCTTAGCAGGTGTGTAAGAAACAGAGAGAGTGACCTCCATATTGATACACCATGGTGTATGTGCTCTTTATATTGAACTTAACATAACACCTATACTATTTGTTTCACAAAGGTTGCTTGGGTTATTTTTAAACATTTGTTTTTGCTTTCTTAGTTTGAATTTACCAGGATACCAATACATGCCAATTAAACTCTACATTTTGGTCAAGAAGAAATGGGTGGTGCTGAGCATAAAATTCTGCAAAAATGCTATTTCGTGGTTTCTTTATGTGCGTCTGATTTACCTACATTTACATATTTATCGCCTCACATATGCCAGCAAAGACCTCTAGGCTTAGAAATGTTGATGAGTGACGCATGTTTAAAAACTGACTCGAGCAAACTTAAGGTCTGAATCACGCTTGAAGGCCATGGGCATGTTTTCCACAAATTGGGCTCAGAGTTCATACGGCCCACTACTTACAGAGACCGGTCTGCTGAAAAATGTCTCTGAAAAATGTCTGATCCAGACAAATACATTTCTATCCATCCATTAGACACAGCAGCACAGGCATCCTTAACGTCCTCCAGCTCCTCCCGAGGGTTCTCAAGGCGCTCCCAGGCATGCTGGGAGCTGTGGTCTAATCACAAGTGAGCTATGAGTGATGGGATGTAGGCAGGATTGAACGTGGGAGTCAACTGACAGAAACAGGGTGATATGTGGTATGTTGCAATTAATTTAATTCGTAAAAATGCAAACACAATTTTGACCCTTTAGGTAAATAATACATTATATTGATTATATTTTTAGGTGTTTCTGCTGATTATTAATTGTAGACATTTATTAAATACATTAATTTGCAATGACACAATGCATTCCATGAGAGGAAAATAAATAATTCTAGTTGTTTGATACCGTACACTGGTCATAAACCAAAAAGATTGTCAGGCACTTCAATCTGCAGTCTGAATAATAATTCATTATCGGAATGGGAGCAAGAAATCAGTCATCCCTCAATGTTGAAAAGATTAGAAGTGGATGTAGGTTAGTCAGTTTACACAATCGACATAACTTTGTTCAAATATGTATGATAAAGCACAACAGGCATCATTCAGCAAGAATGTCTAAGATTGGCCACCTTTTGGATTACATGGTCAGTCACTTAGTTTTACTATCAACATATTCTGGTACCAGTCTATGGGGTGAACTGAATGGCAGTTATTTTTGCCTTTTTCTAGAGAAATTGAGAAATTCTGCAAAAATCTGTGATGTTGCCACATAGTCTTCATCAATACTTTCTAATAATGTATCTACGATCATAACTCTCACTGTAATTTAAAAGGAGAGAATGAAAGTGTGTTAGTGGGCCTGTGATAACTGGGGGAACATGGGGAGTGATGTTTTTATTTGAATGCATTTCTTTGAATATATAAAGAGGGCTTTTTTGAGCTAAAGCGGGTGTTCAATTGCTTTTTAAACTTGCAATAATGATTGATTTGATTTTTTTGCCACACCTGAGGCAACACTAACAAGCTGTAAAATCAACACTGACAAACTATCACCTTTGAAGTAGATGTCAAAAGTGTTAGCAAGTACTGTAACATTAGCTTCTTTGAGTTGTATTTATGTGCACGTGATGAATATTTTCCCACTATTCACGCTCTTTTTCTGTAGCTCTGCTTTTGGTTACCACCAACTGCTGAGAGAAATATCTCTTTAGCTACTAAAGGCTCCACTAATATTCACTATAGTCGCTAACTGTGTCTGTCTGCGGCTTGCTGCCGAGCAGGTTTAGTGTACAGAAGGTTCTTAGATGTTATTTTTGGTGAAAACAGCAGCTGAGAGCAACCTTTTAAAATCAATGAGAGTGAGGCAGAACAGTAAAGTTGTGGACCAGTAAAACAAAACAATGAAAGATGCTATAAAGCTCTGTTACACTGAGGGAAACTGCAGAGGATCATTTCCTGCAGGTTAATCATTTAGCACGACCCCTTTCACATGCATGTCAATATAAAATTATTCATTACAGCCACTTTAAATTTCATGGTTTTACCAGCATGGTAAATGAAAGCACACTGCACTTTTGCACACCAATAAACACAAAGACCTAAAAAGGTCATTCTGCATATCAGCATCACCTCAAAACCTCAAACATGCTTGGCACCATGCAAATGGAAATTAGTGAAAACAAAGGTGTTATGGCTTTCTTACAACCTTCAAAGTGAAAATGAAAATTTCAGCAGGCACACAGTGGCAGTGGGAGTCGTTCCAAGGGAGGCAGTGCTTTGCTTACTACACAGGCAGGGAGATCTCTGAAGGATTACACAGCCGACTGTCAACGGGGGGTACAGAGCTCAGGCTTAAGGAACCAGAGGATTAGAGTACAAGGGCTTGGAGTCTCGTGTCCAACCCAAGATAAGACAGCAACTCGGTACATCAACCACAGAGGAGGAATGCGTTCACACCACGAGCGCCAAGAAGCAGGGTCACCCTCGCCACTTTATTTACTCTGCCAGTTCCTGTGAAGGTCTTCATCGCATGTTGAGAGAACAATGCACCGCCTCCCTTTTGTAAATATCCGCTCAAAGCAATCATCGGTGCAGTAAAGAGCAGGCACCTCCTGTCTTCAATAATTCCTTTATAGATGTCTTTAAATCATTAATGGTCACAGCTCTGCACCGCTGATGAATGAGTTCAATTTAGAGGAAATCATGAATTGAATTAATTAAAGTAATTAAAGGCAGTGCTCGTCCATACACATGGAGACCTTTTGGCCCGGGGATCTCTGAAGGCTTTTGTCTTAATCACGGCGGGGATGTCAAATAAAAGACAAGAGAGCTTGAGGACAGTTGGAGGTGTGAGAGTCGCGAGGCTTGGCTCTCTCCCCTACTGCACAGCAACGGGGCAATAGGAACCGTTTGAGGGCTCATTACAGGCATAGAGAATGTAATGTCAACCCAAGGCCACAGCTCTTGAATTTACTACTCACCAGTCCTATATCCAGCTGTCAGGGTTCCTGTCTAATTCACGAGAGCGGAGATCAAAGATGGGACAGACGTTTGATAATGGTAATGAAAAAGGGTTTCGGTTTAGGGAAAATTGATAGTGTTGGTAGTGTTTATCTCTCAGATCCTAGTTGAAGGTGGTGTTGTAACTAAGTTAATTTACTGGACTGAACCTAATTACAAATGTGAAGGTCTGGTACTTTACATTTGATGCTACTTTATACTTTGACTCCATCGCATCTCACAGGTAAATATTGTACTTTTTTCTCAACTATATTTGTATGACAGCTTTAGTTATTTTTAAGATTACAAATATTGATACCCTTCCTTGTCCTGTGAAAACCATGTATCCACAAATTGGCTGATTGAATTGAATCCTTTATGTTTTGTGACAATTCTCCTACTTCTTAAGCTAAATAATATTTCAAAAAGCCTCTTGGATCAGCTGGAAGATGCATTGTCACAAAGCTAAAAACAGGGCTGTTTTAGAGAAACATTTTCAAAGGACAGCGGTGCTACAAACATAGGATGATCTTATAAAATATGATGCATTGCTGTAGATTAAACTACACACCAGTATATAAAAGAGTTACAATCAGCACAACTTTGAACATCTACAGCCGTATATAGCCACATACACATTAATGCTGCCAGGGAACATTTTATTGCACAATTACTACTTTTACTTTTCATGTGATTAGCATATTTTGATGATAATACTTGCATGCTGTTACATAACTACAGTTTAGAATGCAGGACGTTTACTAGTAGTGAAGTATTTTCACAGAGCAGTATTGATACTTTTACTCCAGTAAAAGATCGGAGTACTTCTTCCACCTCAGGGTGTACTGGATAACATTATATTGAAGGTTGTTTCAATTTTTTTTATTTTCCTTTTGTCATTGAACTGAACATTATAGGCATCATAAAAGTGAACTTTACGGCAGAACTATTGTATTTGATTGCATTAGATTGTACGGGTATACCTAATAAAGTGGCCACAGAGTGTACCTTGGATGTTGAAAAACACAGACAACAGCAGGTAGTTAGTGGCTTTCTTTAAAAGTGCTGTAATTAGTTTTCTCTTAGCAGTTGCAAATAAATGTGAATTGAACTCTCAACCCTGTTTATCTGAAGCAACAGGGAGCAGGTGTGAATGTGCAGAAATACAATCAACTTAATCAACTGTGGCATCTTTGAATACTCATGAAGGCATTGCAGAATTAGTTTGTATAAATGGAATATTTTAATATTCATAAAATAGATTCTTTTTTTTTTTTTTAAATGTATGCATGTTGCAATTCAATTTCACAGAGTCACAGATTTGGTTTCACATTTGCTCTCCTTTATTGATGTGCTTGTATTTCTACATGCAGAAGATGGCCCCTCATTTGAGGACGCGTGCAATTTGCATTGTGCATTCAGAAATGCATATTGACAGTTGGATGCAGCCTGTATATGTAAGAGGCTGAGGAATACCTGTCTCCCATTCACATTTGAGCACGCCACATTTATTTTCATTACTGGCAGATGACAGTTGCTCACCCAAGATGCGGAATTGATTAGGAAACCTGTTTTGTACACAGCTGCAGGGGGATAAACAAAAAATGTGAAGATCAGCTCCATCACGTCAATGAAGATGGACAAATATTGAAGGGACGCGGACAGGGCAAATTGAGTAGCAGATGACAGCCTCGTGGAGCAGAAAGAATCTATTCAAATTTTTGTTTTGTTTTTGTTTTTACAACCAGCTCACTCGGATGGGATTACCTTTCATTCTGACGATACCGTTCGAACATGATGTTTGTTGGACAACCCGTAGGATAAAAACAGAGCCTTTAAAATCTGTGCTCCATACGAGTCCATATTGAATGTTAATTTACAGCCTCATCTGCAGAGCACTCTGTGAAGGGATTTTAACTATCAACCTGTAATAGAGATTTTTCCCATCGCCCGAGTTCTCTTTCATAGAGCCATCCTTTGACCTTGGCGTTTTAAACTACCTGTAATATAACCTGTCATGACTAAGAGGTGATGATATAATCGAGGTGTCCTTCTACAACCAGCCTGGTGATAACTTCTCCAGCTTCTCCAAGCTTTTTTTTATTTTTTTTCTATTATATTGTTCAGGCCGGAGCCTGTTAATTTTGCTTTATGGCCAGAATGGAGGACTTTAATCTTCAATTTCCATGATCACTTTCATTCTGTAAAAAGACTGTAAAAAACATCTCATGTTAGAAAGTGAATTTTTTATTAGGATGTTTTTCTTTGAAGTAAAATATCACCAACTTGCAAGACAGCACTTTCTGTCAGATGCTACAATATTATAGCTCAGTATATGTGCAGCTAGCCATTAAAGTGAAATATTCCACTAGCTATTCATTCATGTGTCAAACTGGGAAAGGCATGTTTTTTTCTTCTTTCATTTTCAAGGTTATTTCAACAATGGCTTTTGTTGATGATTTCACCGCTGTAAAGTATTCGGTAGGCGTCAGCTTTAAGGCCATCACTGACGTATAGTCTAACACCAAACAATAGCCTGAACCACAGTAATATATTATCAGATGGCTATCAATTCTTTGACATTAAAAATCTGTAGCCATTAAATGAGCCCAGTTGGAGCATCAAGGCTAATTCATAGCAATATGACCGACCTATTGAAATTGATTGGCAATGATTGTCGCTGATTACGTTTTCTCCGTGGAATCTTCAAACGCTTCTCTGCCTTTACCTTCCGAGCCACGGCTGTCAGCTCAAGTCACATCAACCGCGTTCAGTCGGTATGTTTAAAAGAAATACATGAGGAGTCATGTCTGATGTCTTCTCTGCCTCGGAGGAAGAGTGGGAGAGGACAATACTGTACTGCACACAGAAACAGTTGTCAGTTGTCAGCAGAGTTCACAGTCGGGTTTGAAAACAAATTTCCTTCTTGTAAGCTGGGAGGAAGTTTGGGGATTCGGGGATCTAAAGGGCACTAAAACAAAATCAGACTTTATATCTTGGGTTTTATAACTTTATCAGCTGTACTTCACTGTATAATGTCAGTTTTTTAGTTTTTTGTTGCTGAGACAAATGGGATATAACTGCATGTCAATGATTTCTTTACAGAGTACAATACGTGTTATATTTCCTGTTAGACTATCTCATTACATGTCAATCAAACCGACGGTCGTTAACTGCGGCTCAGTAGCTAAAAGGCAGTGGAGGGTGTGGTGTTAGCATTAAAGCTAACTGATGTGTGCATTATATAATACTGATTAACACATGAATTGGTACTTCATTAATTGGTTTCTTTATTTAACAGCCAAAATCACCCATTGAAAGCCTCTTAATTCATTAAGTCAGGGTCTTTTTAAGTGGCTGGCTTTTGTATGTGTGAATTATAGGCGAATCATATACCCCTTAAACTATACTTAGTTTGTAAATTTAGGGCTTTTTAAATTAAGAGGTTTTTAATGGGTTTGGTTTTCACCTTTTAGATTAATGCAGAAATTACAGGATCTCTGTGCACCAAACTACTTTTATCCACAACTTGAAGGAGGTGTATGTTTTCATGGGTAGATTAAGTATTAATTTCTGGTAATTTAAGGGATTATCTTTTATATGTTATACTGTATGGATTCCATGCTCAGTATATCCTTTTTGCATAGATAACTTGCATTGTTTTGGTTGAATTAAAGGTCCCCCTTACCCCTTTTTACTTTACTAAGCCCCATATCCCTCCATCTAATCCAGGAGCTCTGCCTTGCACTGTGTACTAGCACCAGAATTTCACAGAGCATCCTAAACAAACAACACTTAAGATGTGTTTGCAGCAAAACTGCTATCCTGGCTCTCGCTTTCAGATTTTATTTTGTTTACCTAGTTACATTTTCCTCTCTGCTGATCAACATCTTCTCCAGAAGCAGTTTGCGGATCCTGAAATCAGTAACTGAATGGGTTACCATCTGTGCATGCTAACAACGATTTTTACTGGAAAATTATATAATGAGTGTAAAGAAAAAAGGGGAAAAAAGAAAGGATACATTTTTTCCCAACTGTGCCTATTTCTAAAACTTTGTGTGATCAAATAATTTTATCTACTGAGTTTTTATTGAGCCCTAATTAGTGAAACACAAAGATACACTGTCGTCCTATGACATCGCTGGAGGACAAGTTCAAACTCTTTGACTCTTCTAAAAAAAAAAATTGGGATCAGTATGATATGAGATGCATAATAATTTCTTTTTTGGTGGGGGTAAAGTGCCAGTTTAAAAGAGCACAGATTGGTTGCAGAACCCATTTGGCTGCTGGATTTGAATCAACAGATTGAAGTTACCGGAAAAGCTGCTGCTGACTGATCTGCGGGAGGGAAATGGAAACAATGGCAGTGAAATGATCTCCAAAGGCTCGGAGTTACACTTTAATCCTGCTGCAGCATCCCTGCAAATGATTGCAAAAAAACAAAAATGTTATTTGTTTCTCAGTGTTTGAGGCCGAGAGCCAGTACACAGCACATGTCAGATCTTTTGGTGGTGAAGAAGTGCTTTAAACTCAGGCATTTGTATAAAAATGAAACTCCAAACAAAACTAAAGTAAACAACAAAAGAATATGTGTTATGACTAATGACAAATGAGATTATTTACCGCCTCAGAAGTTACATTTTCATTGCTTTCTCCCTTTTTTTTCTCCTTCTTTCAAGTAGAATTGGTCACACGCTCTGATGATATGATGACTGTTTCCACATTTAGCTCTGTTTGACTTGGCTTCTGGATGCTGTCTTGGAAACTAATGAAGGGTTGTCTGCCCACAGGAACCATGGTAGTACAAGTGGCAGCCACAGATGCAGATGACCCAACATATGGGAACAGTGCCAGGGTGGTTTACAGCATCATCCACGGACAGCCGTACTTCTCAGTGGAGCCCAAGACAGGTAGGAACAACATGTGTCAGACAAAATGGTGGTGATGTCATGCACAGATGTGGCCACAGTGACTCATTTAAACTGTATTTGTGTGTTTTTATTTGAATCAAATGACAGTTTGGGGATGAAAAGGCCAGTTGGCAGATTTAGCTGATCGTATGAGTGGTAAACTCTTCATAGATAATAGATTACCATTATTAAAAGAAATACTCATAATCAAGAATGGCACGTTTCAGATTTGTTTTTATTATTTTCTTTGATTATAATGATTAATGTACGTATCTTTAATATTGCAGTATTTTTTACATGCTGCTGTGTAACCTAATCTATAATAACATATTTAAAATTTGTGGATTATATTTTGTATCAATAACGTGAATATGTAAATTCACTAGAACTAGTTATAACAAAATTATATTATTTAGAGAAGCTGTATAAAGTAGCGCATAATTGAAATACTCAATTAAAGTACCTGGAAATTGTACTTATGTATACAATTTGACGACAACTAATTGCATTAATGCTGACAATGAAAACACTATTGATACTTTTGTTTTGAATCAACAAGCACTGAGTTTCAAAGAATGCAGCCGGCAACCAAATCAGCAATTGGAAAACAGTGAAAAACTAAACCCAGAGAAAAAGGGCTGAAATAAACTGCAAGATAAGATGTGAGGTAGTTTGTTGACTTGTGGGGCGTTTCATCCTGAGAAGTGCAGCGGCAGTCCTCGCTACATCTTCATAGCTGGCTCATTAGCCACTGCCCTGCCGAGGCTTGGCTACTTCATGCAAAGCACTCTTGCAAGAAAACAGAAAAATATGGGCCATCCCATAGGCTTCATCCTCTGCTTCAGGAGCAACACATACACGTGGCAGGACTTTTATGAATGTAGTTCATGAACTGGTGAGAGCCACTGCAATGCAGGGATTTATGTCGGTTATTTTTCACACTCAGGCAGACACTGAAATATGAGGAATGCTCGACAACAAGTACTCCACGGTGACCTGTGAGGTTCACTGTAAACATTCAATAAGCCTAACCACCGGAAGGAAATAAAAGCATTCGATAAAAAGGATTATATATATATATATATATATCGCAAGAAAGGAAATGACTTCAAACTGTGTTGGTATAATGGATGTGGTGTCTGAGGAGAAGAAGATGTTTCAGCACACTTAGCTGTGAAGTCTGCGCAGTATACAGAATTTCTATGTTGTTTTTCACTTTCTAGAGACGTTCGACTAATGAAGCCTCCCGCTGAAGCTTTCATTAGGACACATTTCTGTGTCTCTGTGTTTTGGGGGCGAACATTTACATGTTTTACGCCCTCTAAATGAAAAAGTTCCTCATGGATACTCTTTAAGCTCCGACGGTTCCACTGGGACTTCTCTAAGGATGTAAATCTTTGATTTTAAGTGATTCTTCATGGCTGCTTGAAGCTAAAATTTCTGTGGGCTAATTAATATGATAAAAAATTCCGTGATCACCTTCATTAAGATGAGTTTGGTTTGGAACTTGTGACTTATTTGTGCTTTAATGTTTTTCTGCAACTAATTACACTGGTGATCAAGCACCTGACATCCATAGATGTTGGTTAATCTGGACTTTTTTTTTATAATCCAAGACAGAATAAAGGTGGTTATTAGACATGCCATATAAGGCCAGATGGCTATCTTACAGTAGCCCATGTTTACGTTGAAGAGAAGTTTATACGATCTTAAATAATTAATAAGTCATTTCTTTTCTGAACATTTCCAAGACTTCTATCTTCATTCATCTTTATTGATACTTTGCTGGGAACATGTTGCTAAAGCAGCCCGACCCCACAGAGTCAACGTATTTGTCCCAATGAACAGATTTGGACTCTTATCTTGATCTTTAGCTGCTAAGTGCTTCACTATGTTCACCAGCTAGCTGCTAACTGTCTGTTGTTTGGAGCTGAGCAGGTAGCATTAAGTGGGTTTGCTCTTTAGCCACGATATTCACCAGCTAGGTGCCAACTTTATCTGTGCTCTGTTGGATGCTGGACTGGTCGTGTACAGTAGGTTTTATATCTTCACTGAATCTGGAAAAGGTGCTGATGAGCAGAGCAAAACGTTAAAGAGGTGGGTTGTAAAAACAATGAGCTTAAAGGAGCTAAATTACTCAATAAGGCCGAGGGGAACTGCAGACTCCGGAGATAATTCTCGGTGTCACTAAAAGTCACCTTTCTTTCACAAACATGTGTTTTGCATATTATTGCATTTGTTGTGTTTGAAACTCCTCCCCCGGCTCAACGACACCAGAAGCACGCGTCCACTGACCGTGGTCGCCAGAACGCAGCCCAGTGTTCCACCTGCAACGTTGCCGCTCGTCTTGGAACGAGCTTTGTCCGCTTTGCGTTTTGCCTCGCTATATTTGCGTTTTGTCTGCACTGTGTCCACCATCTTCCTCTTGGATGCGTGCTTGTGCATGCGTTGTGGCCACACACACATTGCCCAAAGCCTCTGGTGCCCTGAATCGTTCCCGAACACAGCAAAATTAGAAGAAAGTAAAAAAAATAAATACAGGCAGAGGGCAGATCTAGATACTGCCACCCACTTCTACTGGGTCATAAGTGATGATTGAGAAGGATCACTTTTGTATGAGTCTCTACATTGTTTTTCAGGAAAATCCGGTTTAGTATACCCTTTTATTTAGAAAACTTTATTGTATCCACTTTCAAGAACTGAAACCAAATGTTTGAAAAATAAATTAACAGATGACCTGAAAGATAATCCTCTGAGGAGGTTTCATTTTACTAAAACACTGGGACATCCAATTTCCCCTGATAAGACACCACATAATCCCTGTATTGGCCCAAATGTAACGCTAACGCTGGGTATAGACATCTTCTTCTGGCAGTGGAAACTCCTTTAACAGTTTACAATACAAATAGGTAAAATTGTTAGCTTCCTGCTGCAGAGACTACACAGGCCAATGCGGTTGGATTCCTGGCTCCAAGGTGTCTTAGAGCAAGACGCTGAACCCCAACCTGCTACCAATGTGTGTGGGATGAAAATGCTGTCTTCAAGGTGTTTCTTTAAGTTTAAGGCTGCAAAGTTGCTTTCAGCGTAAAACTTGAAGCTCACAGATAAATCCCAGCTTGGTACTCTTTCTGTAGGACCACGGCTGGTTTATTAACCTGTCAAACACACACACACACACACACACACACACACACACACACACACACACACACACCTAAATGTGTACCCAGACACAGCCCTTGGGTCCCCGCCAGCGCCTGGGCTTTCTGCCGCCCATCTCTTCCTGACCACTACTGATTATACTTGGCTCTCTTTCCGTCCTCTTAGAAGACGATTGGATCTCGTGGTTATGAGATGCAATACTGGTGTCTGAATTGAATAGCATGGGTGGCTGTCAGTGTGACTCCATGTGGGAGTCGATGCCGGCAAGCATGAAGACATGTTGTTCGACAAGAGTAACCTTAACACCAACCGAGTGTAAAAACACGGCTTATGGAACAGTAACTTGTGCATCAAGGGGGAAATCCTGCAGGCTTTTATAGCAGCTTTGTTACTGTCTCAAGGTCTCCGTTGGTTTGTGGAAGTTATTTTGATAGATTTTTTCCCCTTATATTGCTCCCTGAAAAAGTATGAGACACAACTGTAATTATTATAGAAATATTAGAAAGTGTTCACACGGTTAGCTTCATCCTCATCTTAATTTAGTTACCTTTCAGGCAGAACTTCCTTGGGGAAACATTTATGCTATTAAAAAATGCTTTGCTGTTTTCCTGTTGAAAAGATCCTGTTGTGTCATCAACTTTTCACTCTGCAGCCTCTTTTACAAACTTTCCAACTTTTGTATTTTTTTTGTCTACTTGTGTTTATTTAATTTGACCTGGTCTGAAAAAGCGCAGCACTTATCACGGTATCAAATGTGATTAAATTATCCAAAAGCAACTCATCTCCCTTTCTGCTACTTCTTATTTTAAAATTAAATTAGAATGATCACCATGAAGAACTAAAAGGGGGTCTCATTTATCACGTTGTGTCCAAACGGTAATTTCTAAACCAGGGACTGCCAGAAACTTGACCACTTGCCTCTGGCTCTTCAATGATCTTTAACAAAGTTTGCGAGAACACTTGAACCCATCGTCGAGTCTCGAATTAGACTTCATGACACCAATACCAATTAGAGCGAGAGCAGACATTTATTTAAGTGATGCTCAAACAGCAAGTCTGCCCCATAAACTCTCCATTATACTCTCATATCATGTTTTTCTTAGAGCCATTCAGCTCAATGACCAGAGCTCATACTTTCACAGCCCCAGTTGCTGAAGTGTTTTTCATTAAACGAAGTGGGTTCTTTAAATCCCAAGGTTGATATTTCAAACGATTTGATGGGTTATGATTGCTTACTGTAAGTGGCCTGTATTCTCCTACAGTAGAACTATGAACAGGCTCACGTTAACTTGCATTTCTGTTCAAGTCCGACTCGAGCCCGATAAAGAAAACCTGAAACGCTATATAAAAGAAAAAAAAATTGTGTGGTATCATTTGCCTTCTCCTTGACCGCCCCGTTAGTTAGGACAACATGTTTTTCAACACAGAAATGCTAAGCGCCAGAAAATATGAATTGAAACAAATAATTGCAGCAGAATATTTATATATATATATATATATATATAAATGAAATTATGCTTTTGAAATGATTACATCTATCTCATTTCAACAGATTTAGAGTTTTGATTTTTTTACAAAGCTGTAAATGTTTTATCGCACAAGTCGTAAACGATCCTTGGCAGCCGCCTTTCGAATCAAATCTACAAATAGTATAATAATATTCGCTACCGCGCCTGTTAGAAACCGGTTTGGACAACGTTATCTTCGCCTCACCTGCCTCTCCTCTTCCCCGCTCCGTGGTCTGGTTGGGTTTGGCAGAACGAATGTACGATCGCTGTGAGGAGAAACCAGCCAAGTACAAAAAGAGCCAAACGTTTCCTCATCAAGAAGACTTAGATTATCCTTACAAAATAAAAATGAACCAGTAAATTATTATATCTACTGGTTAATATATAATATTTACTTATTATAATGCAGAAATGTTATGACTCTATAATGGACAATTCGGCATAAAGAGTTCTTTTATTTTGGATACTTTAAGCATATTTGGACTTTAATACATTTATACTTTTACTTAACTTTGAACGCAGGACTGTTACTTGTTGAGTATTTCCACACTGTAATAATGCCAAAGGATTTCAAATCTTCTTCCACCGTCGGGAAAAATACCCTGAGGAAAAAGTCAATCCAATGCAACAGTACTGGAAACAATAGTCTTAAAAAGTAGAATTAATACATGCCAATGGCAATTTCTTGAATAAGCTTTATAAAAGTAACTTGTCGCAAACCGGGACTAAAGTTTTTTTAGCGTCCACTGTAGTCACAAGTGGAAGTTACCGGATATTGACACACTGAATTGCCCTTCATTTTCCGAGATTGTCTTGAGTCAGTCAGTGAATAGCATTGAAATGTTTATCCGTGGCATGTTAGGACAAAGTGAAACAGTACACGGAGAGAAGAGGCATGAAGTCAGCTAACTGACTTGGTAATGTCACAATATATGAAGTCAGCTAACATTAACTACCACAAGCTACTGCTGATACCTGACCAAGAAGGCAATGAAAACAACTAAGTGCATTGAATTGAGTTTTATTTCCTTAAAAAGTTACATAGTCTCGCTTTAAATGGCATTACAATCCCCAGAGGAGTTAAATATTGTGTCCGCCTTCTGCCTCGGCTGTGAAAGGGGCCACATTGTTTGTGTTAACGGTTAGTTTTGAACATATTGTCAATACCATGTATCTTACAAAATACGCTCAGGGGGTGAGACACCAGCTTTTTAGACAGCGGAGCAGGATTGAGTGTTGTGGGATGAGCGTTCTTCTGTCTTTGCGAGCTACTAATTAGTCCCATTTGCAGCACACGCCTGGGCCATAGCAGAGGGTGACTTTGACAAAGTGCCTGGGCTGAAATACACTCTGAGCTTCACACTGCAATACTGCACTAGCGATTAAGTGGCAGAGGGCTAATGGTCAGGGGGGGGGGGGGATGATGCGCCTGACCCGGTGTTAGGTGGGTAGCATCCTGTCATACTCTCGTCTAACAAGTCTCTTTACTCCGGTCCTTAATCCCAAATTGAATCTACAAGGTGCCCTTGGGAAAAGTACTTAATCCCAAATAGCTCCAATGACTTCCAAGCAATATATAATATCGCCAAAATACATAAGTTGCTGCGCCTGAAGGTGCTAAGTTAAGACGGCATTTTGTAATATATATTGATTGATACCTTGTAGTTTATTTTGAAGGTGACGCCGAAACGGTAAATGCCGTTAAGGACTCGCGTTCTAATTGATGGCAGGCTCAAGGAGGTTTGAACAGCTGCCTCCAGCCCCGTACACCTTGGCGTTATGGCAAGTCCTTTAGAGACAATTATCTGCGCACATTAGCACTGCTAAGCATGCATGCCTGCTCACGAGCCTCAATGGCTGGAATAACAAGAGATTTTGTTAGTAGAAAATGCCAGGTGCCCGAATGAGAGGATTAATTACACTCTGAAGGGGGTATTTAAGATGTGACACGGCATGCCTCTCGGAGCGACACGAGTATGACATCTGAATGTGACAGGCACTCAGCTGAGAGAAGCCTGGACGGACCGAGCTTTGTCTCTTCTCAGCCTGGGAATCTAATTAAACTGAATACGCTCAAATAAAGGAAAAGGCCAGGTCCAATCCTTGGGTAATCATCACGTGGGGAAATCTGACGCAGAGGTCAGGAGGAGACGGGTTGGCTGTGATCAGCCTGTGATTAACTTATTAGTGTGGCCTTTTTAAAAGCGCGTGCGCTTTTCTTTTTACCCTCTTCTTTAAAAGTGTGCTTTGTTGTGGCGCCGCACGACACTCTTTTGGTGGCGACTGCACTAAATCGAGAAAACATTACAGCTTAAGGCTAGATATAAATCTGGCTGTCTCCTGTAATATAGAGAGGGAGATGCAATTTTTCAATTCTAATCACAAACAACAACACACCACCTGGATGTTTGCACGCATGGACACACTCCCTTTCAGCGTAACATTACAAACGAATGGATCCTGTGTTCTCTAGTATATCTATACAACACGTGGGTCCTTTGTGTCGTGGCCCTTTCACACTGAGCCTGTATGGTGACCCGTGATTAGAGCATGATGCTTGAATGTCACGCAGTACTAAACTACCTGGACTGGAGGTTTTATTCCCAGTTTGTATGGCCTGTTTTCGTGTTATGGGATCTATTCTTTGTAAGTGGACCGCCTCAGGGCTCGGCAAATCACATACTGCACCCTTCATGTTTAAGTGTTCATCACCTTCATCAGTACCTCTCATAGCGGCATGCAGAGCCAGAGGGTTCCTCCAAAGTCTGCACTTTTATTTCCTCTTCCCAAGACAAATGTCAAGTATCTGGGCTTTAGCAGGGAGCATGGCCCACCCGTCTGCCGCCAGTGGTGTGGAGACAGCTAGATAAATGCACGGCTACAATGCGTCTGGCTTGCACCGGAGGCGAGGAGTCACGGCGCAATGCGAGGCCGTGCCGAGATAGCGACAGCAGGATTTTAATCATCGCCTCTCCCCAGGAATGACACCAGCGCCGCACGGGGTAACAGAGATAGAGAGCGAGGGGGCTGGCACCCAGCAGACAAACAACAGTCTCGCAACATCGGCGTGTGGATTAGCAGTGTCGCTCGGTGAGAAGTATGTGTGCTTCTGGCCAGGCGGGGGGAAAAACATGTCTCATGTTTTTCTTTTTCTTTCTTTTTTTGGAATCAGGATTCATGGCATCATTAACCACAGCCAATATCTCTCAGGCTCCAACACACCAAGCTGATATTAAATAAGTATATAAATTGTGTGTGAAGCCCATCTATGGTTTAGTGAGAGCATTCATTTGTCTCACTGCTGGCTGTACAAGCTCAACATCTTTTTTCCAGTTTATTTCACTTTTTTGGAGGCATCCATTGCAGCTGTTATTATAACCCAACCATTATCCAGCTTCCTCCTCAGCTTTGCTTCACTCGAATGTTTAAAGATTCCTCTTTCAAGTCTTTTGCTTTGTCCCTATGGCCGTGTGGTATGGAATAAAGAAGAGAGAAGTTTTATTCTGTTTGTGTCTAACTAGTATTGTGGGAGCCTTGCTGGATTGAAGGCTCGAAGTAACCTTTCCTGATGCAACTCAAGTAAACAGGGTTCACAGGTGTCGCTGCAGCAGACACCAGAGCAGTGGTGGTGCTCTCTAATTGGCTACAAGGTTACACTGTGGAGGAAGCCTCAGAGAAGTGGTCAAAGGATGGAGGACGGATGCAAGGCATAAATGGAGCAGATGGGTGAATATCCACAGCACAGAGATAAATGTCCAAATTATCAGCATAAAAGCACTAAAAAGAAAGAAACAGATGACATGTTTTGACTTTGTCGTTGGGCCTTAACCAAAGGAGAGAAAGGCTGCCTTGTTTTTTTCCACTACTGCATGACAACGTCCCACTGTTCATTATTTGATGCAGGACTGAAATGACATGTTTTGCAGAGCAACAGCAAAAGATTATTGCTTTATTGACCACCGTCATCCCAATGTAAGCCCACTGGCAGGGACTTCGGAGGAAAGAAAGTGGACAGCTCACTATAATTTAGCTAACTGAGCCATTTAGTTACAGCAGCCAATAACATTTTTCAGCTGGAGGGACTGTAATGACATTAATAAAGGATGGCAGAGAAAGAAAATTAAACACTTAATGGAATTGTTTATTTTTCAAGTACACCCGCAGTTGACGGTCAAAAGGCATCTTCATTTTTCTCTTGAAGTCTTTTGACCCACTTTACTTGATTTGTTTGTCCTTCCTCCTCTGTTCCTGGATTGAGCTTAATTGCAAAAACTATGTGAGTGTGTGTAGGTGTGTGCGTGTGCATGTGTAAGAGAGTGTGTGGGCTTGTACTCCGGTGAGAACCTGATTTTAAATGTTTAGAGATACTCAAGTTTAAACAAGAATGAGGGTAAGGTTAAGCATGCAGTTGGACTGTGGAGGAAAGGCTTGTGTATTGCAAATTATTCTTTAACCCCCAGCACCCATATAAAAGCAGCACCTGTCCTCTTCAGAGGGAAAACAGAGCACACATAGTATACATAGTGCTAGAATTGGCGGACCTTAATCATCCTAAATCTGTCTCTTGGGGAGTCCTCATCTAAAAACTACACAGTGTTTTAATTCATCCTCGAGAGATTGGACCTCAATTATATGTCGAATTTCTTGGAAATTTAAAGGATTATGAAAAAAATCTTCAGGTACTAACTCCAAGCAAGAGCCGCACTTTGATCTGCTTCATCAGGCTGTGAATGCGATAGAGAAACTAAAAATGATTCATTTATCCAGGAACTGTGTGCTTTGGCTTTGTGTGTTTCCTAATGAGCAATCTTCCATGTTCTGCATGCATCTTTAATAAGTGCCATTTAATGAATGAAACACACTGTGTGGTAAGTCATTAACTTTGAAAGCAACAGTGATTGCTTTTGAGGGATTAGGACATTTCTTCTTTGCATTTAAATGCGTTGTGTGGGTAATTTTCATCTTTTCAGCCCAAAGATAAAGTTGAGATTGGAAAAATGGCATTAATGAAAAGATTTCTCGACACGCGTTTTAGTATTTTGTGCATGTGTGCCGTGGCGTGACGGTAGCTGTTCCATGCAGCAGCTCAGGTACAAACCGATAAATGCCACTCACTTGATGCCACTGTCGTCACACATCTCTGATTTTATTCTGATGACGGATCAATCGTGACAGGAGGAAAGACAGATAATGCCTCCCCTGGCGGCGGAAAAATGTCCCCTTGCATGTGCTCACTTTTCTGACAGCATCTTAACATTAAACTCATCACATGTCACTCTCCTAAACCATTCGGAGTGACGGCACATTTGAGGGCACGGAGGAGTCACAACTCATTGCTGTTGTGTAAACAAGCTACCAGCCAAGCTGGACATCCACCCATTAACCTCTTGTAATCACTACTTGGTTGATGTGCCCATGTGAACATGCATTTTTGACTTCCAGTGCTTGAGTCATCTGTCAACTCTCTTGGTAGGGTCAGGAAGATGTCGCTTTTTATGCTTTTGTATTAAAAAAAACAATACTTTTGGTGAATGGAGGCATTTAAAGCTGTGTGGGAGAAACCAATTTCTGACCACAATCAATTCTCTTAAAAGAAAAAGAACGAGCAAAATACAGATGAATATAACAGAAACACAACTATTATAATTAGTGATTCCCATTGTGGAAAAATTGTAGAGCTCAACTAATTTGAAAAAAATGAATTCTTCATAATTAACAAAAAAGATTTCACCACTGACTTACAACACTTTAAGAATGACTGCAATTCAAAAATAATGAGCTATTGCTGATACTTTTAAAATGTATTTGAGAACATAAGTGTATATCAGGGCTGCCAAGTTTTCCATTTAGTCTGGGGGAATTTGTATCGGTGAGAAGACCTTCTATGAAATGACCCACAGCAGATGTCGGGGTCATCACTACTCAACCCATCAGGATCTTTGTTTTAAAAGGTTCAGCACAATTTTAAACCACTTACAGATGAAAAGCTGAGTCAATGATCATGGTCAATGATGAATACATATGGTTGATCAGCATACTTGCCAACCTCCAGGCGTCATAGCTTTAATGATGCTGATTAATCATTCTGAGTTTACTTAAAACGCGTGGAAACGTCCTATGATTTATGCTCAGGTGGTATCTGGAGAAAAATTGTCATTCTTTCTGTTTGGTGGTTTGAGATGCTTTTTCTATTTGACAATTTCTATTTGATGAAATGGATACCTGAGATGACATAGTTGCATGGACAGAAATTAATTTGCAAACATGAAACAAATATATACCATCAACATGTGTGACACCATTATTGTAGGCTATCCACTTTCTAATTAAGTGTTAAATAACATCATGTTTAAACATCAGTCCAACATGTCGATGAGGAGTTACTTGAGCTAATCTATAGGGACAGTATGTCTGACTCTCTGACTCTCTCTTCAGGTGTCATCAGAACAGCTCTGCCAAACATGGACCGGGAGACGAGGGACCAGTATGTGCTCGTCATCCAGGCCAAAGATATGGTCGGCCAGATGGGGGGCCTCTCCGGCACCACCTCCGTCACTGTCACGCTTACCGATGTCAACGACAACCCGCCTCGGTTTACTCACAGTAAGACTCCTGCTCCTGATTGTCCCTACAGGGTCAATTAAGCTTGACATGCACAGTACATGCCGAGTCTTCAACAGCTACTCAACAATCAGCAGTAAAGCCATCAGCTCCTTGGTTCATTTGCATGTTTTCTTTGTTCCAGCTGACTGGGGCTTAAAGATCTATTATAGCCGGAAAACCACTTGAACTCACAGACCCAAATGAGAGCACATACTTTGTACTGTATGTAATGGATGGCGGTACAAAAATGCCTGGGCTTTTATTCCACCCCTTGAAAGGAAATCATTGGACACAATTGAATTTGCTCTATTACTCTGCAAACAACACTCAATACTCAGAAATCGTAGAAGCAAAATACACTCATTAAATATTCACCATTAAACCTCATCTCATCCGCTGTCTAAAGGTTTGTTAGCTGCCGTCCAGACACAATCCTCTCTTTATCTTTGCAACCTCCCTGCGTTCATATTTTCAACAAACATTTGGTCTTTTACAACTAAATTAAAAAGCAGCCTTCCTGCAAGGTGTGCACCTCCGTTCTTTACTCTTCATCAGAGCCGGGGACTGCTTCGGCGTTCGATACCGGGATCAATCGGGCTCCGTTTTTTTTTGTTGTCAGCCTATTTCACGGGCTGCAAATGGTTTCCAGGCCGTGCTTTAAGATTCAAAGGCATGCAGTGCTTCTCATGATAATCCGAAGCGCCAGCAATCGGTTTACCGCTGATACCCCAACAACTGTCTGGCTGGTGCACTCCCCACTGGACTGCTATGAAGCAGAGTCAATTTGCTGGCCCCCAGGGGGGAAAGAAAGGTTCAAGTCTGCACAACAAGTCATCAATGCCGTTTTAACCCAGGGCTGTCATGACGGGAGGAAAGAGACATTGGAGGAGTTTGGGTTTTTGCTCCTGCTGTTGCCCTCACAGGGTCATGGGTCAGAATCAATAGACCATTATGGAGCATCAGAGCTGATAGAGAGTACAGTACCTTTAGCTGGTCCTTGGAAGAAACGAGAGAAGAGAAGCCAAGGTTAGCTTGCATGAGCGGACAGGGGTGGGGGGAGATGGGAAAAGAGGTAGGTGCATGGGGCAAATCGGAGAGAGGAAAGCAATTCTTCGGTCTTTTAAAGAGCTGCTATTCCACGGCAAATTAAAAAGCCATTATAAAGATTACATGGCGGCAAACAATGTCAGGCAGATTAGCATTTAGACGGTGGCTGAGGGAGACACTGTGAGGAACACAGAAAGGTCTGGTAATGAGCTCTGCCATGGTGATTGGGGAGATTATGATTATGAATATGATTCCCTTCTTTATTCTTATAAGAGCACTATAAATCCGAAGGGTCAGACAAAAGCCAAGGGAACACAATGGAGAGTTTTTGAGTAATAGAATCTTCAAGTGGACATTTCATCCCATGAAAGATACCAAAAGGATCTTAGCATTACTCTGTTTTTTTTTTCTTACTTTGTCTTTTTTGGTCCAAGGGATGACTCATTACATCCAGCCAGCATTAAGGGAGCTTTATATGTTGCTAAATATTCCCTCCCAGCTGTAAAACCTGCAGGAATGTGACAACTGAAATTGGTCATTGCTTTCTTAATTGTATATCCAACGTTTATATTGCATTGTCCACTGCCTATGCTGCAGTATGAAGTGGAAGCAAAGCGCTTTATTCCATGTGTGTCACAATTGCTGCCTGTCTGTGTTACGCAACATGAATTTATTGAGGAGCCACACAGCCGAATCAAAGCTGAAGGGGGTATGAAAAAATAAAAAAAGCTGAGCTGCTTGAAGGTGAGTTGGTGGTGAAATAAGCACATCCATTACCAGCAACCGCTCCTGTCCTTCCTCTTCCAGAAAACTATCAGTACACGGTGCTGGAGTCGCTGCCGGTGCAATCTGTTGTGGCCAGAATCAAAGCGGCTGACGCAGATATAGGCTCCAACGCAGAGATGGACTACAGGATCATGGACGGCGACGGGCCCGGCATGTTCAACATAACAACGGACGAGAACACGCAAGATGGGGTCATCATTCTCCTGAAGGTACTGCATATGAAACCGGATAAAAACAAAGACAGCCTCTGGTTTTGTCAGAAACTAAAGCCTTGTACCGTGACTCTCGGCACATAAATGGTGCTACACTTTCCCTCCTGAAAGTCAGTGAAGCATAAGGCAGCATTTTCTGGCTGTTGGGTAGAGCGCTGAACTTGATCAGCTTGTGTGGAATTGAATATTACTTGGAATATCGATGGACTATTCCACATACGGTTAACCGTGGTCTTTTTCTACTTGCAAGTACTGATAAAGAGATATCAAAATACGACATGTTTCCTTCCAACTGGATGCCAACTCTTTATTTTTTATTTTTGTATTGTTCAGAATCTAACGTCTTAGTTACTACACTGTAATGTGCAGCTAACTCACAGATATGAATGATTCCTAAAGCTCAATGTGAAATATTAAAACCCCTAAACCAACAATAAATTTATCCTATTACCAAGTATGTTTCCTGTGCAGCCTGACATAGATGAATCCTCTGTGCCATAGATCAAAAACACATCAATGAGCCGCACTGTCGCACTGGGCGATGTGCTCCTTCATTACCATGAACCTGGAGACTGTAACTTATTTTGAGTCAATCCCACAGACAACGTCCTGCAGCTGTAAATATTTACTAGAGCACCAAATGGGTATTAATCCACAGCTGATAATAGTCCCCAAAAAATACATACATACAATTTACTCCGGTTTGAGGAACATTTTCTATGAACTAGAGTGCACTGCTGTTTCAGGAACTTACTTGGCCTTTTTATTTCCAAAAGAAAACTACATATTTGTGACTAAATGTTTGAAGTATTTAGGAGGAATGAATGGGCATGAGGCTGAGTGCACAGACAGGGTGGGGGAGTCAGAAAGTATTAAGAGACTGCAGCTTTGTTGATTTTGGTCTTTTCATGGGATTTGGCACCATGAGAAATATATATGAGTAACCCCAGCTTTGTACGTTTTCATATTTGGATCTGTGGTGTATTGGATAGCACACCGGCATTGTAGTAGGATTGTAGATCTCGCACAAGAATTTATGTTTCTTTAGTTATATTAAACAGAATAAAATGATAATGAAACCATTTAAAATGCGTATTTACTGGAGGAAAAGGACAACTGCCTCTCCCGGTTTCCCTTTCTCCTCGCCTTACCTCGTTTCAAGATGTCTCCTGCACCTTTAGATTAAGTGATAATCATTAATGATAAATCAGCATTGACTATCTCCAACACCTTGGATCGAAGTTTACATCCCATGGTCACTCGAAGGTTTACTACCACAACAGCTCCAGACCTGCGCTCACCACAGGACAGCATAGAGATCACTGTATGGATTGATGAAGGGAGACTTAAACACTTAAAAACACTCCTCTCACCACGGGAACCAAGATGCTATAAATAATAGAATTGATATCCGCCTACATAAATAAAATATAACATCTCAAGTTAAATGTGTAACAAAGCCATTTATTCATTTTACGCAGGAAATTCGTTGCATATTCTTGCCTCACTTTCTGATGCTCCAGCGCTCATGGCTCACGCTTTACATTTCATGGTTTCAGAGGACTTGAAATGGGCTCCTCGGGCCACATGGATGTGACAGTTCATTGCTGCAGCTCTTTTGTGGGAGAGGGAGAGCCATTGTTGGACGCTAGCAATTCTTGTCAGATGGACCGATTTGATTCTTTGTTTGTTTTGCAACAAACTCACACAATTACAACATCGGGAGAGAGTCACTGATAATGAAAGTGTCAAATCAGCGTTCTTCTGCAGTATATTATCCGTTGCAACGGGGAGTTCGATGAGACAAGATGACAAAAATATGTCAAAAGCATTTATTTCTCTATGCTTTGCACCGTGTTGTGCGCCTTTCTTAAAATCAATAGTATTGCTTCACAGCATGAAGCAACTACAATCCATCAGCAAATGACTTTAAGTTTGACTTTCCATCCACATCCTTAATTGGGATCAATATCACAGCATTGTATGAATGATTCACAGCCTTACATACATATATAAACTGTTCTTTTACCCTTGGCTATAAATGTGGAGTAGCAATAGCAGTGTAGTCTTACATTTCCAACAAAGAACGATTGAGCATTTTCTGCCACCTCTCTTATTTTGATAAGAAAAGTGAACATCTCTCACATATGTTGTGTATTCTGTGTCCCTAGCCTCTAGACTTTGAAACAAAGAGCAGCTTCTCTCTAAGAATCGAGGCCACAAACAGGAATATTGACTCCAACTTCTTGAGCGTGGGCCCATTTAGTGACACAACATCGGTCAGGGTGACAGTGGAAGATGTGAACGAGCCTCCCGTCTTTTCTGCGCCACTTAGCAAGATGGTTGTTTCAGAAGACTCCAGAGTGGGCACCTCAATCGGGAGAGTCTCTGCCCATGACCCAGACACCTCCAACAACGCCATCAGGTAACAATTTGCCCACCTGCCATTTCAACATGTGAAACTTCTCTTCTCATGTAACTTTTTCAGTCATCACTCCCTTTCCAGAAAAGTGTGCAAACAAATTTTCCACAGCTGTTTGTTAAAGAACAAATGAACTCTCAGAATCCCAAATGAAGCACCCGAATCAAGTGAAGAAAATGAATGTGTTCGTATTCTGTTCAACTACTCCACATAATCTGCAAACGCAGAATTCATAGACCCTCGAAAGTCCCCCATGTGGCTGTCGCAAAGACAATGCCAGATGGTGGGAAGGCCGAGGAGTGCAACATTTGCAAAAGTGAAATGCCATCTTAAACAAGAGAAGGGCATTCCTTCAGGAGGGTCAAGGCTCAACACTTGCGTCTTGGCATTTGTGACTCAAAACAAGCACTCGTATTGCCAATCTGTGCGTTGTCACTCTCGAGATACCCTACTATTTTGCATTAATTGAATGAATATTGTCTGGTATTCATGCTTGGTCTGTTAGGATTGTTAGTAATCTTAATCAGAAAATCAAATTACTGCACCATTGTAGCTGTAAATTGCCTCTTTTTGCTCCTGTGACTGTTATCAGCGTCTGCAATATATTTCACTACATCTGTTGAAATTAAAATTATTGTGGAACTAATGCAGCCACAAGAGTCAAATTACATTGCAATAATACCCTTTGGATGTAGGCTAATTGAAGTTGTAATTTTCTCTAGAAATACGAGTTGCTGTGCATTGAAAGGGTGTTGTGTGCTGAGGGGCCAAGCAGAGAGACCTCAATTTGATTAACACATAATAGAGTTTTGTTTCATTTGTGCTATGAAGGTCCAAGTTTCTGCTGCAATTCTGAATTCGAAGTGTGCTAATTATGAGTACTTTATGAATTTGGAGAACATCTCACATGTTATATGAAATGTGAACACAATTCATTGATGGTTGATTAAAACTCTCTCTTTATCAACTGACAATCTTCAGAGTGATTTCTGTACAGTTTGATGGAAGAAATATATAATCTTTGAAGAACCACTGAAATGTCAAATCAATACCTCTATCTAAAAGCATTTTTTAAAGGTATGTCGACTGTGTGTATGGTTGTGTATTTTTGTCCAGGTACTCCATTGACAGAAACACAGACTTGGAGCGCTTCTTTAACGTGGACGCTCTAAGTGGGGTCATCAGCACAGCCAAGCCTCTGGACCGAGAGGCCAACTTGATCCATAACCTCACCATCTTCGCCATCGAGAGCCGTAAGTTTACTTGCAGCACACATTCTCAAATCTGCCGTACCAGCCAGAGTTGACTGTTCACCACTAAAGCCCCGGTGGGTATGTAGTTAGAGTGAAACCCGCCATTTTAAGAGTTTGGAGGGGGTGAAGTCTTTTTTTTTTCGAAACCAAAAACACATGCAAAAGTGAAGAAATAAGCTATAATTGTTAGCAAATCTGGCTAACTACCTTACTACCACAGTAGTAACCACGTATTACTTTCAAGACCAAGGAGCATTTTATTAGCTTACTACATTCATTTGTGGGTTTAATGTGTTTTAATAGGCCCTGTTTAAGTGTAGTTTTTCCGACTGTGTTGAAACTCATCCTGGAAGCTATCAGAGTTCAGGGTAACGTCAGAAGCTCCAACAACCTCAGCCAATGGATTACACAAGATAGTAACGTTTGCAACACTCATTTATTTGTCCTCATCTAAAAAAGCCCTTCAAACTTTTACTTTGAAAATAAGAACAAGTAAGTAAGCTAAGCAGCAAAACAGGGATCTGATTGCATGAAATAACAGTCTGATCATAAATGTTTCTTTAAAGTACAAATACTAGCACTAACAAGCTCAACATTGTTTGTTTATTTACATGTCCTCTACAACTTGAGTTCAATTATGTTCATCATGCATGTAGGCATCAAGTACAGATATTTTTTTTCTACAAGATTCTCATTTCAAAAGGAGCGTAAAATGTCAACAGTGTTCTCAACCAACTAATGGTTAGCTAAATTAGGTAGCTACAGCAGCTAATTTGCTAGCAACAATTGTCAGTTTGGCCTGCAAAATCGATGGTTGCTGGCTAGAAACGAAAAGCCTGTTTTGTCTGAGTCTATTTGAAATTAGACCAAAAAATTGTCAAAAATGACAGACATTTGAGTGGTAAATCTTCCACCGGGGCTGAGTGAATGGTCAGATACTTGTTAGGATCTCAGGTTTCATATACTTTGTCATTGTGACACTACCATATCTGTCCTGTTATCCTCCTCATGATGTCCTATAGCCTTCTGTGCAGAGGGCAATACAGTTGTTGGGGTTGTTGTAGGGCTGTCGGGGAATGTTAATTCACATACAGGACAGTCGACCTCCATGTGTCCATGAGCCGTGGGGACGAGATGCTGACTAAGAGTGGGCGATCTCACCCACGGGTGAACTATGTTAATGTGATGTGAAGAAGTGCCGCCTGCCTTTTTGATTATCTCTCAATGGCTCGAAGGACGCGGGTGTCTTTTCTTTTTTTTTTTTTTTGCCTTCGTATCATTTCACTTCCATAATGCAAACACAATGGACAACAATCAACAGCACATGATCGGCAGAGCTCTCTCGACAGCAGCGTCACATTAGTATAAGTTAAAAAAGAACGCCAGCCTGTCAGCCTGGCAGTTCCTCTGCTTTCACATCTTCACATTGAACACTGTATGAAAAGGAAGTGTTCATTTTTCTTCAAAACCTTTTTTTATCACTCTTTGCTTCAAAGATTTGTTTTTATTTACATCTAACAGCACACAGACACACCACTCGGTTGATTCCCGAGTGTGAGCGCTTGCCTGATATAGCAACAAAGAGAAGGCAGCATATAATAATAGCCATATGAAATGTCACAACAGTCCCTCATGCATGAGGTACTGGCTTCTGACTCATAGTGACATTGGGAGCCGTTTCCATTTGAAAACATCTTTGAGTTTACGGACTGGCTACATAATCCACTGGCCTGTATGCCCGATCACAGTATTTATAGTAAATAGGTTCTCTCTAACTGAAGAGAGTGCACGGACTTGAGGGATGTTGTGCATTTTGAGCTGCAGTCACTCACATTTCATCCGCTCAGGCCAGACCGCGCCAATGACAAGAAGCCTGTGGCCCGAGGCGCCGCGCGTCCTTTTTATCACCATCAAATCAGCCGGCCCCGAATGTCAGCGCGTCATCTCTGGCCGGCATGGCGGCGACGCCAGGCTTAATCATCATCTTGCACTCAGACGCAGCCATTTAGCCATCAGTGTGTGTCAGGCAGACAGAGGCGTGAAGCCCACAGTGCAAGATGGCTCGTCTGCACACGCAGCCTTTCCCGACAACAAGCCGGCACCGAGTGTAATCACTTTGGCTGATCCACAGCAGAGTGGGTAAGGACGCCAGCTGTTGGAGGTACACTGCATATTTCATTACAGCAGCACTTTTTACCCCCCTCCTCCTTTGTGATTAATTAAAACACATGAGAAAGATCAATATTCCATAAAATGGCCAAGTGCATCAAGGCAAAGTTAAGGCAGAATTAAAGTGTTTAAAAGAAAGTTTGTTGAAAGCTCTGACACGAACAGGGACTCTCTTCTCTTCTCTCTTTTCTTCCCTCCAGAGGACCCAACCCAAATTGGAAAAGGCATCGCTCTCATCACTGTGCTGGATATAAATGATAATGCTCCAGTCTTTGCCATTGACTATGAAACCCTCCTCTGTGAAAACGCCATGCCAGGACAGGTAAGACCCTGAAATGCCTCTGCAGTCTGTCCAGCTTTCTTTCCTTTTCTCTCCCCATGCGCGCTTGAAGTTTGACTCACAAAGGCAGCCTGCTGACGCTCAAAGCCATTAAAACTCTTTCTTGTTCCTCAAAACAAGTCCACTGTGCACATACCCACTTCACAGCTCGAGGTCATCCCAGGGAGACGGCATCATTAGTATGAGACACATCCTTAAGATTTAATAGAAGGTATTGTGTTATCAGTCATTGGAGATGTAACTCTCATTCCATACTGTCAAAGCCGACTGAATTAATGACAGTGCTTGACTCTGCCTGTGGTCTTAATCCACAATAATATCCCGACGTAATGTGATACCTCGTGATGGGAAGGATTGGTGCACTGCCGTGGTTTGACTTTCTGTTCTGAGGCTTTGTGTAATTAAACGATCACCGCAGAGGGCAGCGAGGCAGAGGAGGCATCACGAAATCACGAAAAAAGAGGACCCAGAGAGATTTGAGGGCTTTAAGACTGTGTGATCCAGGAAAAGAAGGAGGGAAAAGAAGCTGCAGCCATGCGTCACATTTTCCCCGTGTTTAGCATTTGGCTTCATTGTTGCTAAATGACTTGTGTGTCTGCGGCGGCGATTCGTCTGCTCTCGGCATTCGGAAAATACAATCAGAGGCGAAGTGTAAAGGAGGCGTGTAGACCTGAATAAGTACAATTGATCAGAATGATGCATCGTATTGGAAAATGGCTATTAGGCCCTTTTAAATATGCTATTTGCGTTTATATTTCAGAGTTGTTTGTCACCGTGCTCACGGGAGGGTGAACAAATTTCATTTGCAAAAATGAGAGACCATATTTCATGTCTGCCTTCTTTTGTCTGTGTGCTTGATGCTTGACCACGACGTGGAGCCTCACAGGTGAAGCTTTGTGGGGTTGTTGCTGTGTTGTATTTTTCTGTTTGTCTCTTATTTGTTTTGTTCACACTGAAGATCGCAAAAAAGAACAAAAAACTGAATGAAGTTCGGTACTTACAATTCAACCTACCTTGAGCTGTTTTGAGATATTGCTGAATCTATATTTAATTAATCAGATTCTAGCCTGAGGGTACAGAGTATTTGCTGAAATAAACATTGCCTCTACATTAGTTGCCATCATTATTGAAGAATGCTTTTCTACCACAGCTGAATGTCTATTTCTGGTTAATGATGCTGCCACTTATCTTGAGATGAGTGTTGTTGCTCAGTAATATCAAATTTAGAGCTTCCCTAGCAACCATCTATCACCCATCAATACACCCTGACTTTCAAATTCAACAGATAATTTGTACATTTCTCCCCACTAGCATCTGATAAATTATGGCGCAGAGCCTATGACAATACTGAAACAAAGTAATTCCCCAACAATCAAACCGGCCCTGAGGACATAGCAACAGCCATGGCCCATGACAGCACCATCAGCAGGAAAAGGTACAGCATATCTGTAATTACTCAGCTGAAGCAGACAGATTGCTTACTCAATGCCAGTGATAGCTGAGCTGTGAGGTAACCCCTAGGTGTAGCTCGCAGCCACACTGCTGCAAAGCGGGGAGCTGTTGGTGACGGAGGCCTCTGTCCTCATCCACCCGGCGAGAAGACGTGCTGCATTCAAATGCTCTCCATATAGTTTTAAAGTGCTGCAGCCATAACAAGAGCTGCTGCAGCTACGAGCTAGTTTTTAAACATGTTAGTAGTTTGTGTGTGTCTGTGGTTGCGGGTGGATTGTTTTTAACCTCCTTTATATTCAACTGAAGAGAAATATCTGACTGATGAATTTAGTGAATTAGCTGCATCAGGCATTTAGTTAGCTTAGACGTTAGTTAGGTAATTGGCAAGTTAGTAACTTGACTTGGATCTGCCACTTATAGCTCAAAAAACAGAATTTGAATGAGAGATACGTTCTGGGAAGTCATTATAAAATACAAACAAGCGCTGGGTAAGAACGTCATCTCTCACTGTCTCTGTATCCCTCACGCTGTTGATTTCATCACATGGTGGGGGGACACAAGTTTCATAAGTTAAATTTGAAAGAAATCACGCTTCTTTATGTGAATTAATAACATTTGAAATGTATTTTTACATATTATAAAACATGTGAGGTTGTTGATGTGACTGCTTACATCTTAACAACAGGTGTGTCGATACCATGCTAATTTGTAACATATTGTAAAACATTCTAAAAAAAATACAGACGGATTGGGTACTAAATTGAAATTTAGTGAAATAGTGAAAGTGAAATTTATGTTTTTAATATTTTGAAAAATTCCATGTGAATTTTATACATTGATATGTGATTTCATATGTGACATTTCCCAAAACCATGTGTCTTTATTGTGTTTATTTATTCCTATAATCACAATAAAGCCCAAAAACCACATCCGACTTCATGACATGGGCCATGTGTTTTACATATCATATATTTTGTACATGTCACCTGTGAAATATCGGAAAATCCTACGCCGATATCATGCAAATGTACAGTTAACAAAATAAAATGTAAATTTGGGTTTCACTTGTAAAGTGTGCTTTCTCATCTCCTTCACCTTATTGCTAGACTGAATGACTCCGACAGACAGTATTCTCATTTCTATTTTTATTTTATCCAATTTCTATTAAATCCCACTCAAATACAGCTCTGTGTTTAGTCAACACTCACGTGCACCGGCGGTGGGATTGCACCTTCAGTCTGAATAATGAAGGCAGTCAAAATGGAAATTTCATGATGAAATTTACACCCAAAAACACATTCGGAGCAAAGGGAAGGAGCGATGTTGGCATTTGAATGCAGAACCCAGTTTGAATTACAACTAGGTGTCGGCTGTCTGTTAGCAGACAGACTTGTTGGACTCGTAACCTGTCAGATGTGTGCTCCGCCATCTCCCTGATTCCTAATTCATTAAAACGCTCCCGTTGTGTACTGTATGTCCGGCTGTAGCGCCGAACTGTTGGCTGTACTAACTGTGTTTGCTTCCCTGTAAAGCGTTGTTAAAAATCTGAGGCCGCCCACTGGCTGTCACGCCCATTGGCTTATTCACAAATGCGACAAAGATGAAATAATAACATTTGCCAGTTGGGGCCGGGGTTGACTCGGTGGCTCTGTAGCACAGATTAACAGGGAGTGTGCAGGGATGGAATAACCTGCCATTTTTCAGGCCTAATTAAGGCCGTCTCGTGGCACTGGTTCTCTCCAGAGATGCCACTTGTTACGGATCATCGGTGCGTCTGTCTTCTGCCATAATACTAATTGATATTATGATGGGGTGGACAGAGCAAGGGCAGCGCGGATGGCAGGGAGGAGGGAGGGGGGGCCGGGGGGGGTCACATTGTACAATCACTTTAGTGTAACCATTACATACATGAGTGGGCTTGCTTCCCCCCAATCTGCTCCACTGCCCCTCCCTGAACTCCTGCAGCATCCCCGAGGAGGCCCAACATCCTCCTTAGGTTCATGAACGTTGGGTAGTCAAGAACAGGGGCCGTTGAGAGAGAGAGAGAGAGAGAGAGACGTGAGGCAAAGATACTTTATGACGGGATTTTCCAAATATGTTCTAAAAAAATGAACCAGTTGGTAGTTTCTTCCTTTTTACTCCCGTTAAAGTTTTTTTGGGGGGAGTATTTCCTGTTCCGATGTGAGGTCCAGGACAGAGGATGTCGTATGTGTACGGATTGTAAAGCCCTTTGAGGCAAATTTGTAATTTGTGATTTTGGGCTATACAAAATAAATTGAATTGAATTGAGTTGAATAGTTGTGTACATCCATGTACTGCAAACAGATACTTCTGATAGGTAATTTAGCACGACTTCACCAAATTGTCAACAAATAAAGCCGAATTGTAGCCCATTGCAACATTATACCTTCTGTTTGTGTTCCCCAAAGTGTGATAGTGATTATCCCACAAATTAAACTAATCAAAGAATAATCATAAAGATCCTTTATATTTAAATATTGCTTATGCTGCATCAACATGGTTCTTATATTCCTGGAACACTGCCATTATAACTTTACGGACGTGTAGTTGCCCTGTGTTAAAAACATTTGGATATACTTTGAAAACTCTTGGTCAAAATTATTTATAGTGTCCTCTCCCCCACTTCTCCCTAATCAAAACTTTACTTAACACCTTCAAACTACTGCCTCGGCTGTCAACATCAGTCACACAAACACAAGAAATATCTTCACACCTCAAGTCTTCATTCAAATTATCAGTTTATTATGAGTGTTGCATCAAGGTGGGAGATGAAAACGGATATGTCAAGGCACAGAGGGACGCGGAAAAGATTAGTGCATGGCAGCATACTGTCTGTTCTATAAAAAGACGGAACATGGAGAAAATTTTATCTCAGATCTCACCAGGAGATCACTTTAGCCTCGGTAGTTTCAGCTCGTCAGGATCAGGCCAACAAAACATGTATTCAAACGAATCTCAGCAAATGAGTCGGCCGATCAATGTGAAACGAGAGAACCGGCTTATAAAAAATGGAAAAAGATTGAAAGATGACATTTGTTGATTGTGTGTGTGTGTGTGTGTGTGTGTGTGTGTGTGTGTGTGTGTGTGTGTGTGTGTGTGTGTGCGTGTGTGTGCGTGTGTGTGCGTGTGTGTGTGTGTGTGCGTGTGTGTGCGTGTGTGTGTGTGATAACAGCAGGGTGGAATGTGTGAGCGGGTGCTGTTGATTCGTTGGTTCACAAAGTTCTGGGTGTCACATGGGTGATGTTTGGGTCGTCGATCTCATGGGAAAGGTGTGAAGAACGCAGGATCACCTCTCCCTTCCTTCCTTCCTTCCTCTCTTCCTTCGTCAACACAGCCCCCCCGGTGGCAGCTGCCGCCATGGCAACAACTGCCACCTATTTGATGCAATGCTTATTTATACTCTTAGTTCAACTTTTTAAGTGTCTGGCTTGATTTTGACGTATGAGTCATCCGGTTAACTATATGATAATTACAGTCTTAAGACAATATTAAAACACGCGGCATATTTTAGAGTAGTAAAAGAGTAGATATTGAAATGCAGCGTGGTGTTTACTCTGCTGGTGTCAAAGAGTGGAAAGCATTATTCAAGCTCGTTATCTCTCAGATTTTTCACACACCAAAGCCTCTCTGTCTAGCCATGCTACATTAGCTGGCATTTCTTTCCTCATTATAGAGGCCACATTTCTAGCTGTCTCTCCAGTGAGTGTCGCAGTCGGCACAGACACACCACAGCGTACAGATGCTCGGTGTCAAAGGTCCAATGAATTATGGTCATAGTAGCTCACTACTACACTTCAGGTGTTTGGGATAGTTAAATCATAAATGTTTGAACTCCATACCGTTGGAAACACACTCATTATAATTGGCAGGATTTGATTTGGGGAAGTTTTGAGTGAGCAGTCGGTATTTGGTCTGTGAAGGTTCAGCTCAATCATCCAGGTGGTACGTAGTCTGGAGGAATGTGTGTCCAACTTACTAGACTGAAGTCTTCAATCAAAAAACACGGACTCACTAGTTGGCATTGGATTAAAGACAGAAGTGTTTTTTGATCATAGTTGAAGCTCATTTGTCGGACTCGCTATCGTTGGGAAAAATGTTGATATCAGTATAATACCTGAACTTTCATACCAGTGCCTTGTGGCGGAGAATACATGTGTTCTTTTTCATTTAACTAAATATGCTGAACTGCTCATTGCATCATCTTTGCCTGATTAAAATATCTTATGCCGGAAGAATGTCTAATTTCAATGTTTAAGTTTTTTCGCAAATGTCTGATCAAAAACAAAAAAACAAAATCTGTCCAAGCACTCATCAATATCAAAACACTTGACACGTTTTAAAACTCAATACTATGAACACATTCCAGTTAAGAGTCTGTTGTTCCTTTTTGTTGTTGTTTGCAAGGTACTGTCAATTTAGATACGGAAATACTGGCATTCAGTAACTTTTATTAGACGCTCTCTGCCTCTTAAATAACCACTTCTGTCCAATTCCATCCGCCAGTTTGTAACTCAAGCTTTCTTTCAACCCAGATCTTTGGTTGATTGTATGCAACCTGTGATGAGGGTTGGCAGGTTGATATTAGAGCTGGGTCAATAATTCAGCCAGGTGGTTGGTTAGCTTATTGCATATGTATCAGTATCAGGGTATATGTCGGCTGATATGAAATGAAAAACATACAGAACAGAAATGCCAAAATAGAATTGAGGTTAGTTCAGGTCAGAAACGATTACATAGTTAGTCCACCAGAGAGCTCTGACAAGTAAATTTTTCAGCGAAAAATGTCCTGCTCAGTATGTATCTTGGTCACAATTTAAATAATAAAAAAAAAAGAAAAATCTCGTTCACATTGAACGAGAAGGTGTGTCCAAACTTTTGACAGGTACTGTATTTGAGATGAAAGTAGAAAATCTAATGGCAGTCACCGCAAGATGACAATCTTTGCACGACCAATGAATGTGTATGGAAATGTGTGTGTGCATGTTGTTTGCACACTCTCCTACTCCTCCTCCTCCTCCTCCTCCGAAGCGACAAACCGAGACACCTTTGTCCTTTTTATATCCTTTTTGATCTGATGTGCAGCCGATGTGTACACTCCTAAAAAAAAAAAAAAAAATCTAATTCTGTGATTCATAGGCCTCCTCAGTCTTGCCTTGCGACAGGCACCAGTCTGCCGCTGCCGTTAATGTCTTTCAGCCAGAATTTATGTCTACACCCATGCCTCTCTCCTCCTGTCTGCTACTCAACCCATTAGAGAATTCCCCACCAAAGGTTCTCAGGAACGCCTTGCATCAGAGCCTCACTAATGAAAGGCATTATACATTACAAAGTGTTTGATTTAAGGATGATTTACAGTCCTTTCCCTCAGCATAGGGAAATAGAAACCTTACTAGAGATAAGCTCCGAATCCATCTGCAATATTCAAAGGACATCAAAGAGTTGAAATTGTGTATAGGTTTCATCGTCGGAGTAAGAGCCACAAAGCGAGGTTTCTATCAGATGTGAAATTTCCATAACAGAGTGAGAGGCATGTGAGTTATTATGATCCCTGAATCAATGGCAGCTTTCATGATATGCAGTCGGGCATGCACACACTGCATGTTTAGGTGCTCAGTGGTTGTGGCACTGATGTGGTGCTGACACAAACATCAATTCTGTCTGTATATACAGACGTCCCAAATGTTCTTGAGCTAGAGCAGATAACCTCTTTGCATCTCTGCTTCCCATATAAATTCCCCCTGCGCTGCAATACCAAACAGAAAACGGGGGGAAAAAAGCATACTTTGTGATTACTTTGGATGATGAAAGACCAACTATTTTAATTTTGTTAAGAAACAAGAGTAAAATATTCATGAATTTTCACCCCGCCTGCCAGTTTTAATAATTGGCAGGATGTCGTTTGCCACCTACACCAACCCCTAATACCTGACAGCTTGTAACCAGCAGCATTTAATCACAGCTGACAACTGATAATCCATGTCTCAGCACTGATGGATCATTTGCTTTTATTTTTTTTCGTCTTCCTCGCCCCTTGTTATTTATTAATTTTTTCATAATTTTGTTTTTGTCTTGATGTTTGACACAGAGCCGTTTGGTGCTGGGAGATGTGATAATTTAGTGTGAATTGCTTCGAAGAATCTCTTGGATCCCGTCCACGGGTGTGAGTTGTCACAGGGTTGAATTCCTAGATTGCCTACAAAGGATTCAGGAGGCTTGATCTAAATTTATAAGGACACTGCTGCAGTAACTCCCACTTTGATGGCCGTCGTGGTAGCTATCATTTGTCGTCCATATGGCGTGTTTGTGTGTGATATGCTCCTCCTGTACAGCATGTACCGAGTGAGATTTTTCTTCTTTTTTTTCCCTTCTTCTTCTTTTTTTTCCCTTCTTACTGCAGCTAAATGCTGCTGCACAGAAGAAATTAAAGTGTATTTTTTTTTTTTTACTCAAAAGAGCTCACTAGATTTTCAGATAGCACGTTTGTATGAATAAAAAAATCATTACAGCACATGCTGGTGGGTGTAAATAAATTGGATTATTTGGTAATTTGATTTCCTGCATTATTTATAGATGTCAACACTGCCATACAATAAAAGGGAGGAAGATTCTGTGTAGTCCGGAGTTCAGAGGCAAAATAAAGTGGGCCGAAACAAATAGCATTCACTTGTTTAACTCAGAGATATGAATGCTTGTCTTGCATCGCCTCAAGCAATAGCAGTTCTTATCATGAGTCATTTTCATACTTGTGATAATGAAGTGGGAATGTCTGACTATTGTTCCTGCTCAAGATAAATGCATATGCTATGCAGGCAGAGGACTGACCTGACATTGCATTTATTTATTTCATGGTGGTCAATCCAGACAGGTGTATGTGATTAGAGTAAGAAGAATGTGTGTAATATTCATTAACCCTTTACTAGTCTTCTCAAGTGGAGGAGCACCTTTTGAGGTGCATGTGATATTTTGTTGGAAAGCTAGTGAACCAAATTAAAACTTAAAAAAATCAATAAATAAACAATGTGTTATTTCATTATGTATTTGATGTCGTTATGTATTTTTTGACTTTTTTAAGTGAAAATATAATCACTACTGAGGTAAATCCAGGGTGATGCTGAAATTTAGGATTCAAAAAGCCGAATTTGAACATATTAACAGTTGTGGAAATTGACAAATGTCACTCTTATGACCGAAGGTAGTGCAACTCCTGCCCAAAGGGTGTGTCCAAATTGAAGTGTATAGGAAAAACGTATAAGTATATGAGCCAGCGATGTCTCATAGAAGTTCACAAAAAAATGTGTCCATTGCCCAAAACACTATAATTTAGTTTTTATGTTACATTTAAAATGTTTTATTTCTTGGTGAAAAATATATGCAGATTGTTTGAGATTGAGATGCACGTTTGCCATCTCAATACTTGGCTAATAATTGGCGGACAGCTAAAAAAAAATGTTTTATTTGATTCGTCTTGTCATTGCCCAAAGGAACAATGTAATGCAAAAAAATTAGTTTTTTCTGGGTCAGCCCATTATTTCACTAAATGGATGTCATGGTTTGAGGTGTGGGGACAAAGAGAATAGTTGCTGGACAATAATTTGCTTCAGAAGAAATCACTTCCTAAAAGAAAACACTTTCATCCCTAAGAGGTTGCCAAGCTCTTGCCAAATAAGCACTTACTGCACTTGAAGAGATAAATGACACAAAATCACAGCCAAACATTATAAAACAAATCCTTTCCATCAATCACTATCAAGTTGATTTTCTCTAGTTCACTCACACCATTGCTTGGCTTTTTTTTTAAGAAAGATTTATAGTTCTATACAAATACATTTATGACAACACTTTCCTTAAACTGATACCATAGTTCTTATTGCATGCACACATGAAACAATTTACAGCTTCAGTTAACATCTAATCTGCCAGTGAGATCAGATAGAGATCAACAGGAAAAGTAATCTTGAATGTCTTGTTGTTTTACCTGTTGTCCTCAGGTGATCCAGACCATCAGCGCAGTCGATAAGGATGAACCTCTGAGCGGCCACCGCTTTTATTTCGCCCTTGCTGCACCTGTTGCCGGCAACCTCAACTTCACCCTGCGTGATAACAAAGGTGTGACAACTTTCTGTGTTATTTAAAAAAAAAAGACCTGGTTGTTACTGTTACTTTGTGATTATCTGTGATTAGAATGCAGAAAAATTCACACAAACATCTGCAAGTCCAGGGAATCTATAAAAGTCCTAGAAAGCACTGAGTTTAATATCACCAAAAAAAGACCATGGAAGATATCAAAAAGTAAAATATTAAATATTTTCTCTGAGCTGCTGTTGGTTTATTTTAAGCTATAGTATGAAGCTTCAGTAGTCTTAGTTTGACAAATCAAATTAATGTTTTTATCATAATAAAAGTCTCTTCAGTGGACTTTTTAATTAATTTAGCAGAAAATTAGGTCTGTGGATTTTGTTCCCCATCACTTACATTGAAGCCTCATTAGCATGTGATCTTTAAATGGGCAGTATGAACAGGATATAGAAAGGAGAAGAAAAGTATTTGTATAAACTGCTGAGAAGTCCTGAAAAAAGTAATATGATTAGAGAGACTAGGCCATAAGTCTCTGTTGTACTTTATGCAAGGGTAGTCCCTCAGACATGAGCTGACATGGAATCGTGACGAGAAAACGTTTGGCTCTTTTATACTCTGTGCAGGTTTCTTCTCTTACCGGCTAACCAACATTCTCAAAGCTCCTCAAACTTCTCCATTTTTTACGCCTATCTGCGTCCGTGTAGTTACAACATTTTGGATGTGCAAGGACAGGCAAAAAAACTACCACATGGAACCCCGATGAAGGGCTGTGTCTGATGGTGGTAAGATAGTGAAACGGGTATCGAATTGAATTTTTTTGTGGTCTTAAAAAGCTGCAGAAACCTTGGAGTAAGTCACCAATTAAAAAATTATACTACACATCTACAACTTTGTCAAAGCCCCACGTGGCAGATCAGTCCTGTTACATTCAGCTGCTGAATCAAAGGCTCCCTTGAGAAAATTGCCAGTGGCCTTCGGAGTCTGTAAAGGGTGTTGGTCAAGTTAGGTACGGTCTATTTGCTGCTTACTTCCTTCGAATTGAGCCTGGCAGCAATGCAATTGACACTTTGGCCATTGCTCACTCTGGCTCTCTATATCTGCCCTGAATCTGGACAAAATCTACTCTGCAATCTGACTCGGCAGAAGAAGTACAGAGTAACTGGTGCCCCCCGGCGTGCCTAGCCGTGCCAAATGAAACCATAATTCTGCCATGACAATGCCCTCACTGCCCTTTTTCTGTAATTGTTTATCAAAACTGAATGCAAAAACAAACTTTCTGCAGCAACTGGAGCACATCTGAGACTTGCGCTACAATAAGTGACAGCAGGATCTCCATGTACTAGATCACAGAATAACTCTGACCTTAACACACAGGCTGGAAACTGCCTTTGTACCATAATGATGATTCGCTCACCACCTACACACAAGGCAGTGGGTGAATGAAGAAAATGAGCTTCTCATATAGGGAAACTTTGCATATAGCTTTAAAAACACATACGAATCCCCACTGATTTATGCTTTATGTAGAGCTGATACACTCTATGATGTAAATGCTCTGTGTTTTGTTTGAGCGAATGTTATATTTCAGAGGTAGCAGCAGCAGCCAGGTTGTGCCACCAATATGTTGATTATGTGCATGTATAATTATCTTCTTTGGAAAGAGCCAAGTGAGCTGTGGCCGTTACAACGGGCCATCCGATCTCTGTACGACTGCAGTAGGAGCTATGTTCGTATTCTCGGCAATAAGTCAGACGCGTTCCCGGTGGGTGTTGGCCTCCGCCAGGGCTGCCCTTTATCACCGGTCCTGTTCGTGACTTTCATGGACAGGATATCTAGGCGTAGCCGGGGGGAGGAGAACGTCGGGTTCGGGGTCTCGGGATCGCCTCTCTGCTGTTCGCAGATGATGTGGTCCTGTTAGCCTCTTCGGACCATGACCTCCAGCATTCACTGGGGCGATTTGCAGCCGAGTGTGACGCGGCGGGGATGAGGGTAAGCACATCCAAATCCGAGGCCATGGTGCTCTGCCGGAAACCGGTGGATTGCTCCCTCCGGGTGGGGACGCAGTGCCTGCCGCAAGCGAAGGAGTTCAAGTATCTCGGGGTCTTGTTCACGAGTGAGGGTAAGATGGAGCGGGAGATCGACCGGCGGATCGGTGCGGCTGCAGCAGTAAAACAGGCGCTGCACCGGACCGTCTTGGTGAAGAGGGAGCTGAGCCGGAAGGCAAAGCTCTCAATTTACTGGGCGGTCTACGTTCCGACCCTCATCTATGGTCACGAACTCTGGGTCGTGACCGAAAGAACGAGGTCTCGGATACAAGCGGCCGAAATGAGTTTTCTCCGTAGGGTGGCCGGGCTCAGCCTTAGAGATAGGGTAAGGAGCTCGGACATCCGGAGGGAACTTGGAGTTGAGGCGCTACTCCTTCGTATCGAAAGGAGTCAGCTGAGGTGGTTCGGGCATCTGATCAGGATGCCTCCTGGACGCCTCCCGTTAGAGGTTTTCCAGGCACGCCCAATTGTTGGGAGGCCCCGGGGAAGACCCAGGACACGCTGGAGGGATTATATCTCCCAGCTGGCCTGGGAACGCCTCGGGATCCCCCAGAACGAGCTGGAACGTGTTGCGGGTGAGAGGGAAGCCTGGGTCGGCCTGCTAGGCCTGCTGCCCCCGCGACCCGACCCCGGATAAGCGGAGGATAATGGATGGAATGGATGGAGCTGTGGCCCACCGTCTTTAAGCTAAGCTAAGCTAACCGGCTGTAGCTTCATAATTAATGGTAAAATATGAGTGCGGTGTCAATCTTTGCATCTAACTTTTGGCAAGAAGGCAAATATACTTATTTCCCAAATTATCAAACTACTCCAAAGGATTGGTTAAATCCCCTGAAAACTTGGCTTCAAGGTTGCATTCACACCAAATCAGACACTGTGGCGATTAGCGCAGGGTTGTGTCACTTAAATAGCCTATTTTTTGTAACGTCATGTTATGAACTTCGCCCCCCCGCCCCCCGACAATCAACAAATGGACACAAACCAAAAGGAGCTTCTTTGTATTGTGATTTGGAGCATAAACATCAGAATGCTGCACACTAAAGAAGGTTCTTCTTACCATGAGCGTCTTTCCGGTCTGATCCCTTGATACGTGATTGACCACTGCAGCGTGACGTCGGGTTTCGTTTCTCTAAAAGTGGATTCTGTGTGTTTCTGGTTTGGTGTCCCAATGCGCTCCCCACCGCCGGAGCCTAAAATCACTCAACACATTCAAATGAATGGGAGAACTGACGTTTTTGCCTCAACGCTGATTTGGTCTGAATCCAGCGGAAATCTTGGCTTTGAAATAAATGCAATCTGAATATTGCTGAATATCGACAAACAAAGGAGTTGTCCTTCAAGGCAAAATCTACATTCCAAGTGGGACTGCTCAATTTGAAATTGCATTTCAATCTATTGAAGTAGTCATGAAATTATTATTTTTCTGCTGCTGTTATGGCATATTGTTCTCCTCTGGCTGCCTCTTTCTCTCTCAAACGCTGAGATTTCATATAAATTCTTTTTTTACCATCAAACCAAAGCTGTTATTAGCCAACAGGTGGTCAGAACCAGGAAGAGACACCACAGTGTGTCATATAATGAATTGTGTTAATGACACCATCTGTTGGCATTCCGTTTTTTCTACTGTAAAATCATTTCAAACTGCACCGAAGCACGGCAATCATTACAGAATAGACGTTAAACCTCCTGCTAGTCATATACATGCAGTTCATTGTGCGTTTGATGCCAATAAGCTTAACAAATAACAAATTAAACTCAGCTCTCAGGCTATTTTTTTTCTTCCAAGTTTGACCAATGTATGTTCTTCCTCTACTTTGCAGACAACACAGCTTCAATTCTGACGAAGCGAGGTGGTTTCAGGAGACGGGAGCAGGCTATGTATCGGCTGCCGGTGTTGATTGTGGACAGTGGAAGTCCCGCCCTAAGCAGCACGAACACACTCTCCGTGCGAGTGTGTGACTGTGACTCTGACGGCGTGGCCTTGTCTTGTGGAGCCGTGGCCTACACTGCGACTGGCCTGAGCACCGGCGCCCTCATGGCTATTTTAGGCTGCATCATCACGCTTCTGGGTAAGATCTATATGACCTCGTTGTCAGAGGTAACAACAACTTGTGTTATTTTTGTGTCGCTGAAGAGGTTGTTATAAAGCTTTGAGTGATCTTTATTGTAGAGGTGATCTTTTAGCAGCTTTGGCCACTACTCCTTTTGGATATGAAGACATTTTATTTAAGAATTGTATTGTAGTTGCTCACCAAAATTACTGGGTGTTTGCTCACAACTTGTCTCACCATGGTGTTGCTTATATCACCTGGCAGGGGTGGACAAATTATTCAGATCCTTTACTTATGCAAAAGTGGTAATACCACAATGTAATAATAATATTATATTATTTGTTAATTATTAAATCTTACTGATGCTTCAGAATTTTGCTGTTGTATTTGGTTGAGTTGGAATTAATGTCAAGTATGTTCTATGCTTGTTTGTTAGTTTATTCTAAAACAGAGTACAACATTCCAGTCGAAGTACAAAGTAGTATATCACGTATTACTCAAAGTACCTCAAAATTGTGCTGGAGGATAATGCTGTAGTAAATGTCCTGAGTTACATTCATGTACTTTCCTCAAATCCCAGCTATTAGGTAACAGGAAAACTATACTTTCTGCTTGAAATGTGTTTGTTGCCAAGACGATTAGGCTAACAGCTAAAATGACAGACGACAAGCAAAACCAAATCACTGAATGCCAGAAAGCAGTAGCAGAAAGCACCACATAAACATTGTTATGCATATGAAATATGACCAGCAGCAGCAGCAGCAGAGATGGCAGAAAGTTTTTGCATCAGAGTTATAGATAGTAAGCAAATGGACTTCACAGAGGCAGCATCACATTAGGGACTGTGCAAAAATGATTGGGGAGAAGCGGCTGAATCTTTTATTTGATTTGATTTTTTTTTTTTAAAGTAAGTAGCTCCCCAGTCTTACTAATATTTCTTTGGACCTTTGCCTCCATTTAAAATTAAAAAAGAAAACAAATTAAAAACAAACAAGCAATACCCTCCATCCCGATATCTTAGAAGGATATATTAATGACAAACATAACAAATGGTGGATGTTTAAATATTTCAGCCATTCACTGTTTTTGAATTTTGTAAAATATAACACATTATGAACAAAATCAAATGATGATATGGCCTTTTATGTACTGTATAAGATCAGATGACAATTATCCTTGCCATAAATCTCACAAGGGAGGAATGAATCTGGGATGGGAGCCCTACCCTGCACTCTAGTAAAATTCAGAAGAAAAAAAATACTCTCGGCCTTCTCTGATCCCCTCCCCTCTCACTATAATGTTTGTACAGACTCTTAGCAAATCAAAAGCGGGCAGGTCATTAATAGCTTATATCGACTCTAACTCTTTCGAGTTGTCTGCCTGAAGTAGCTTGCAGGCTTTGCTGCAGCAGGAATATATTTAAGTCAACAATCTTTGCAGTTCAGATTTAAGTTCAGATTTGGTAAGTGGCGGTAATGTTAGATATGTGCTGCACTACAAAACACTGCTTACCTCAGTCCTTACAACCCATTCAGACCTCTCTTCACTGTTATGCATTCTGCAGGCGGTTAAATGTGTGTGAGAAGCTTTGCTAAAACAGAGTTGCATTGTGAGGTCTTGCACATGCCATACCTGGAGGGAGATATCTTCCCCTCACATTTCCTCTTTGGTAAATACATGTGACCTACAGGCCAGCCTGCTCTGAATAGCTGCCTGAGTGTTTACAAGTAAAATACCACTGAAATCTTGCCAACAGGATCAATTAAGTAGAATCGGTAAACTAGGTTTTGGTATTTTTATTTTTCCAGAGTATTTAGCCGGACCCAGCAGATGATACAATATATTCTCTGGGACTGATGGACTGTGTGGTCTACCAAGGATTTAACTGTGATTATATTTAAGATATTTAATTATGTTTATCCAACCCTTGAGGAATGTAAGAGATTTGTCCAAAAGACACATTAGCTGTGTTGGCATTGCTCTAAATTTTATTTTATAGGAACACATTCATTTGATTGGACACTTAAACATCGGGGTCCTTTAAGTATGTATACTTTGTGTTTAAGTCTCCAGCAGCTTTTTATTAAAACCTTCAATTGCCAGTTATGATTATGTGTCATTTATGTGACAGTGCTCCTCCTGCGCTTGAGCACACTGAAAAAAAAGTGTAATTTCATTGTGAGAAAGCAGTGCCTGAAGGCAGCCTGAGTCAGTGATGAGATTTTAGATCATTTCCCCTCCTAAAAAGAGCTCTCGTGGTTCTTTCCTCCAGATACGTTTCAGTGTATTTTATAAACTTAATTATAGTATTTCACGGAGGTCATAGAGAGAAGTATTGTATGGAATACTGCATTTCAAGGACAGGCACTACCCTGCTTCTGTTTCCTAGTGCGACACCAAGATATTAGTTAAGACACTTGTAAATGAGAATTCATTAACATAACCTTAAAGATGATGCTGCACTGAGCCGTCATCTCTGTTATCACTCATAAAACCATAAGGCAAAGCATTACCACATCAGAGTCCTAGTATAATGCTTAGGTGATCTCCATTGAAAGCTGAGGAGCATCTAAACAGCATATACAATAACTGAAAGGAGTTCTTTGATGATCAACTTTGCTTTTTATTCCAGTCCCCTTGAAGTTCATCTTCCTTTCATTGCTACAGAGAACACTCCTCTTGATAAATGAAAACTTCAAAAGAGCAACAGGGGGAAATATGTGGCGGTGCAACCCTGAACCCAGCATCGCTAATGAAAGCTGGCTCCATTCTACACGGCATGGCCCCAGGCCACAGGCTTAGAACTAATGGCCTCCAGTTTAATATACCTCCAAGTCGCCTTGTCTCTGTGTTTGTGTGCGTGTCCTTAGCTGTCCCCATCAGTCTGTTTTGCTCAATTGGATCAGCCTCTTTCCTTCTATTCTCTGTTTGCTCTTTGTGCATACCCCCCTCCCTTTTATTAACAGCCCATGTGTGATCCTTTATTATGATCTTCCTTGAAGCCCTTCCATCAAGACCTCTTTCAATCTGTAGGTAGCAATTGCGGCTGTGATTGCATGTGATTGTATCGTTTTGGATGCGACGCGAGCCGGGAATATGACCCGAACTGCTGTCGTCCTCAGATGCTCTCACTTGATTTTGGAAGAAGTATTCACATCTGTTACTCAAGGAAAAGTAGTAATACCTCAGTGTAAACATACTTTGTAATACTGTAAGTAAAAGTCATGCATTTAAAAGCTTGCTTAAGTAAAAGTACAAACGTAAAAGTAGTACCAAAAGGAAAAGCAGTCATGACTCAAAATTGTTCACTTCATAAAAATATAAATAATATTACTGAATTTGAATTAGTAATTCATTAATAATACCTCTTAAATGTTGGTAAAGGTGGAGCTGATTTCAAATACTTAATATACTGCTGGGTAGCTTAACATATAGTAATATATCATAAATTATTAGTTGAATTCTGTTTTTATTAATAATCTGAATTGGCAAAGTAATTAAAGCTGTCCAATACATTTAGTGAAATCAAGCGAAGTAGGAGTATAAAGTAGCATAAAATACAAATTCGCAACAAAAGTCCAAGTAACTCCAAATTGTACTTAAGTAACCACCCTTCAATCTGCTTTTTCTTTCCTCCACACACACTCCTGCCTGTCATCAGTCTAATAACTACAATGCAATGCTACGAGTGGAGGGCTCTTCAGAGTGCCACTCCTCGACTCGTCTTGGGTTTGAGAGATTCAATCACAGCAGTTCGTACAAAGTGTGCAGTTTCCACCTGCCTGCCTTTAAACCACACAGAGCTGCGTGCACACTGGCTTTGGCTCTACATGCTCATAAGCTAAGTGGTCATTAATCATGAGTTGATATTTTTAGATTTAATTACGGAGCTTGTCCTCTACTCTTTGCAGTAATACGCCTGGAAATATCTGGGTACAACTATGTTTTTTTGAAGTTGTTTTTTTTTTTGTAAATGTCATTTAAAACTTTTTTTTAATGACACAGTCACTTTGGGATGATGCACCCAAACTACTGAGACAATCATTATCCTGTCAAGATCCAGTGGCTTTTTTCCATAATACATGGTAGGTATGGCTCAATCCTCCAGAGGGCCAATTAGGACATTACATAGCACTCTAAATCTCCAGACAGTTATTTCTGTCTGAGTATTGCTTATCAGTTTCATTCTATAAATGTCTATACAACTGCCTCTTATTTTACTGTCCGTGTCCCGTATTTGCCCCTCCATCTGTGTTTCTATTTATGAGTCTGTATTCAGACGGCAGACTAATTTATTTTTCCCGATCTGAACTTTAAGCTCCACTGTGCACATTGTAACCTACGGATTTGTGCGTTCAAACTGTGCAATTATTTGCTATCACACTGGTTGACATGCTAAAAATAAAGGAAGAATAGGAAATCTGGCCTTCTTTTAAGCAAGTCAATTAAGAGCAGATTTGTCTTCATAATGACATCCTGGCAGAAGCTAAAAAGACCTCTCGTAAGGGAGCTGGGAGAAAAAAATACTAACAGCTTGCAGAAGGATGCATAGAACAAAAATAAAAACAGAAAAAAAGACAGTAAAGAAGCGCAGGCACATAATCCGTACGGATACGCAAGTGTGACAGATAACATCAGCAACAACAAAGAAACCATAAAAGCTGTTTGAATCATGCAGCAAACATACAGCAGCGCTGATAAAGAAGCCAATAACATGGAGGATTTGTGTTTGCAGATTGTGATTGTTTCTCTGCCCTTCATCAAGTTGTGGTGCAGAATGCATTTTGTTGCAATGTCATCTATGCAGAAGAGTGATATCTGTCATGTTGATGAGGACGCATGAGACCTCTGTCTAGACACCTTTATTTTCTTCTTTATTCTCTTCCGTGCTTCTTATTGTTCTCGTAGTCACGTATTCTATGTCAGTAAGTCAGTAACTAGAGCTAAACAAATGCCTGTTGCAACTATCTTCACGATCAAGTCTTTATTTAAGTAATTTATTTTGGAAAAAACAAACATTTATTGGTGCCAGCTTCTCATGTGAGGATTTGCTGCTTTACTCTGTTTTATGTCAATGTAAAGTGAATATCTTTAAGTTTGGAACTGTTTGGCAAATAAAAAAAAGCTTTTTTTCTTTTTGGTATAAACAATTAATCAATTAATTGAGAAAATGATCTGCAGATTAATTGATAATAATCAATAATGATGTTTTTCAGATATTATATAGACCAAACAATTAATTGATTAATTGAGAAAATAATCATAAGACTAATCAATAATGAAAATAATCACTTTTTCTCGCAGCACCCATTAGTTAAAAATGTTTTAGAAAGACTAAAATCATTAAGTTGCTTGTAATGTAACTTATATGTATCTACCTTATTGTTATACAGAAGTAGAACAGTCGTTGAGAAAAGACTGCTTTGATTCTTCATAAATAGGCGCCAAGATTGCAGATAAATTCAATACATTATGCATTCTATGATCTGTATGTGAAAAATATTCTGTCTGGCTTTGTGAATAACTTGGCCATGAAAATACCCCATGCTGTTTTTACATGTACAGCGGATACTGAACAGCTGGTTAATGAATCTCCCATCAAATCAAGCTGTTAATCAGAACCTAAACTGGAGCGGCATAATCTGTCCAGTCACGTAGAGAGTTATGAATGGCCTCACAGAAAAAAATTGACTGTACAGTCATTGTTCAATAACAAGCAGTTGACACATTATATATATTGATGGTTTGATTTGGAATGCTTTTCAGCTGCGATTTAGCCGAGGGAGTTTCATTCATTGATTATTGAGGGTTATTTTATTATTACTGTTCAACCGCTGTGTGCTTTAAAGTATCTATTGGAACGCAAAATAGTCACAACTAAGTTAGCAACAGTCAAAATTTAAATTAGAATGAAAACACAGACAGTGAACCCCTGTGTTTCTTCATGAATGTGGATGTGGTTTGAGCCCACTTGATTGACAGTGACCTTTATTTTGATTCAAATGTTGCTGAATGCTAATTGTGCATTGAGGTACATTACATCATTGTGTACCAACTGAGTCCCGCCCATTCCAAACCAGTTAGAAGATCTCAGAGAAAAACACGAATGCAGAAATATCTCGTGACCAAAACTGTCCAACGTTTTTACAGAAAATCTTGCATTCATGTCGGATCTTTTCGTAAAACGCTAACCGAGAAAATAGCTTTTCAGGGCCTTTAACGTTTTGTTTTTGACCACAAAATAAAAACAGAATGACACTACTACAAACATGATATTCCTAGCAGACATTTGCTGATTGATACCTCTCTTAGAGATTGCACTGCAGCACAGAGACACAAAATGAATGAATAATCAGTCTGTTTCACCTGAATCACAGAGCACATGGAGAGAAAAAAATACTCTAATGAGAAAGTGCATTCAATGATGCATGCTGGTAAGAAAAGGGCAGCACAGAAAACTCACCTTGTTCAGTATCGATTGTGCCGAGTAGATCATTTAAACAATTCAATTTCAGCAAAAAGCCTTTGTAACTCTAAATTGATCTCCTTTGCTTTTGTTTTTTTTGTAATTTAGTGTACATCATCAGTAAATGTGTTATGAAGATTCATATATTGTGTGTGTGTGTGTGTGTGTGTGTGTGTGTGTTTGCTCAACTGTCTGGGCTAGACATCATTTCTTACAGGACCCGTGGTACCTGACACAGACTCACTATTTGTATGCCCAGCCATCCACCTGCTCATCCTAGTAGGATGTGATTGGATGTTGGCCTGTTTCCAGTCTGTGAAGCATCAAGGCTGCCTTCTAGGCATTAAACCCTAAAGAGCTTTGCTGGAAAGCACTGAGAATATTCTATTTCAATGTGCCACTTTGTAATTCACTTTGGAGAAGCCCTACTGAATCGAATAGAATTTAGAATGACTCGAGTTCCTAAAATTAAGGGAAACAATCTTCATCAGAAATGTTTGCCGTCCTGTCTGAAAGTGTCATGGATATTAGTAGTGGTAGACTGGAGGAACCATTCCAAGTATTTTCCCCAAAAAACTGCTGTAAGGTACCAATAGCCAACCGAGGGCTACCCATTCATCTCCTGCAGCCTTTCCATATGACACTTTCCTCCCTTCCTTCTCTTCCATTTGCTCCCTTATTAGAGGATGTGAAGTGGTGTTTGAATGCGGTTCCTGGGCTTCTTTCCCAGCTGCCTGCAGTAGCTCGACGTCGAGAAGGAAAAGAAATATGGGCCCACGGAGCGATATTTCACTGGCACCAGCTTGACATTGATGGATAGAGGATCATTAGACATTTGCCAGTTTGCTTGGGCGTAGAGTTATTTTCAGCAATAATGTATGGCAGAGGGAACAGGGGATGGAGGAGGGCTGCTGGTAAGATCTCAGGAGGACAACGATTCCAGTTTGGTGGAGTTTTGTACAAGTCTTGATGTAAAATGTAGGTGGTGGAAACCACAAAGGGGCACAAAAAATTACATTGCAGGTTGAGTTTTGTAAAGTATAATTGGATTCATAGTGCAGTGGTTTTCCAACCATTTTAGTCAGATGTTCACCCACAGCCCTGATGAACTCAAATACCCCTTCATTGACACCACTGCCATGTCTCAGATATGTTCATTGGAATTGATTTTAAACAGGGTGCTATTTAAGCCTGACAATTTCATAAAAATGGGGAATGTTAGCCTGCAATCATATTTATCTACAATTTAACTGTCAATTTTTGAGTGGTTTGCATTTGTACCACTACCATTTAGTGAGACTGAAACTGGATGTTTCAACCATTTATTTGTTACTTTTAAGTAATCATTTTCAACCATTTACTTTTTCAGTTTCAACAGTTTATCCATTAATCTGGCCTCTATTTCACCTATTTCACCATTACTTTTACATACATATATATTGTATATAATCCCTCCACCACCACACCCTTGTTTGGAATCTCTGTCAGACTGTATTCAGCTCCATAAATGACACATTTCCCTGCATCCTTTCAGCTGACTGGCACAAAAAATATGCATGTTGTCCGTTAATATTGACTCTGACATCTCTTCTCCTTTTCTCTGCAGTGATGGTTCTGCTAATTGTGACAATGCGTCGGAGGAGGAAGGAGCCTCTGATTCTCGAGGAGGAGCGGGACATAAGGGAGAACATCGTCCGCTATGATGACGAGGGCGGGGGGGAGGAGGACACGGAGGCCTTCGACATGGTAACCCTCCGCAACCTAAACGTCATCAGAGACCCCAATGTTAGGCGAGACGTAACACCAGATACTCCCACCTTCTTTCATTACTCGTCAACTACTCGTCCGACCTATAAATCCCTGCCGGACAACGTTGTGTTTCGAGAGTTTATTTGGGAGCGACTTAAGGATGCTGATGTGGACCCGTCAGCTCCCCCGTATGACTCTCTGCAGACTTATGCTTTTGAAGGCAGCGGCTCTGTTGCAGAGTCACTAAGCTCTTTGGAGTCACTAAGTACAGACTCAGATCAGAACTATGACTATCTCAGCAACTGGGGACCACGCTTCAAAAAGCTGGCTGACCTGTATGGCAACAGCGATGGCACCAGTGTCTTCTCATAGCCCCTAAATGTCTCTCTTAACATTTCTCGGACTTAAAAAAAACACAAAAAAAAAAAACACGAGTAATTTATTGTCAGAGAAAATGATTTTGTCTGCCTTAGTGCACTGGAGGAAAAGATTCAAAGACAACAGAAGAGAGATTGAAAGAAAACACTTTGACTTCAAAGGTTGTTGGTGTGTTTACCTCCTTGTGTGGATTTTTCAAAAGCGTGCCGTGGTGAGTTTTGACACAGATTTCAAAAGTGGCTTGACTGAGGAGGAGACCTTGTGTGCAAAAGACATTAAAGGTTTCAGATCTTTGGCTCCAGTCCAACCATTGACTGCAGAATGCATACATGTTGGAGCCTTTTTACGGGGAGGCACCTGTTCTTTCATTCCAGCGATGGGCATGGGTCCAGTTCTCTTGCTTTGATGCATTCCTTTGCTATCTTTGTGCTAAAAAAAAAAAAAAAATCTCATGAAATACTGTGTCCCTGGCGGCTAATCAGCAGTCACTTGACTGTTCATATGAAATTTGACAACAAATTTCTGTGGGGTTTTATTTTCTTCTCCTTTTTTTGTGTTGGGGATCAAGGTAAAAAGAAGGAGTTTTTCATTAACATTTTCCACATTATTCATGGACTCATACCTCTCAACACTATATGAAAAGTTCAGCTGCACTCATACAGCATAAACAAGTAGTTGATGTGCTAAGGAAGTGATGTGAAGACATGCTGTGCAAATAATAAAAAGAATGACACGTCTTTGATGTCTCTACTGGGTGAAACAGGAAAGTATAATTTCTCTTATTCTCCTAACAATACATTTTGCAGATGTTGCAATGTAGTGTTTGTCTAAGTCTGTTTTTTCTTCCGCCTTTCTATTGACAAGTCCAATGTATGATTTCTGAGCTTTAAAATGTCAGGATTCGGTCGTTCTGCTTTTGTACGAGGTGGGTGGGGGGGTGGGTGGGGGGTGGGGGGGGCGGGGCTGGGATCATCTGCTACTCGAGAAAGCTTTGTTGAAGGATCAGTCCTTGTTGTGCTTGATGGCAAGATTCACGCCTCCTAGATTCTAGAAAAGATTATTTGTTTCTGAAGTGACATTAACTCGATGAAGTTTGTAATTAAATAAATTTTGCCTCTGTAGTTTGCAGATTTAAGCATATAATGTCATTCAGAAATGAAATCAATAATGTCCGTGGGTTGTTTGTTAAATGATGGCAAAAGGACACTGTATGATCATTTGTTTTTCCAGCTAAAACAAATTAATTGGGTGTCATGTACAACCGATATGTATTATTTATTTTGAAGAGGCAGAATTGTGCAAATGTTTTTATCCTTTTTGCTGAAAATAAAATTGACATTCAGTTCCTTAAAAGACTAAAGGGATTTCTTTCAGTTCATCTGAGTATATAGTAAATAATGGGTATTTATGATGAAAAAAACTACAACCAAAATCTAAAAGAAATAATCAATGAATCAAAAAAATATGCTACCTTACTCCTGAGAGATCCAGAGAGGGGGAGGAAGGGGTAGAATTATTTTTTTTCATTCATATATCTTTTTGATGAGGCCTTTGTACTTGAAAGGCTTAACTAAAACGCTCCAGAGAGGTACGTGTGATATCGTCAGCTATCTGAGGAGTGTTGCAATTTAGCAAAGCTTGCATCATATATATACGTATATATAGTATGCCACAAGAATTTCATCAAAATGTCACAGTATAGTATATATAGTATATAGTATAGTATTATCTTTGAAAGTCACAGTATAGTATGAGATAAAAAAAGATCTTTGTAAAGTATGTAATAAAAATGTTTTTTGTAAGTCTTTGTATGGTATGTCATAACAAATGTTATAAAAAGCCATAGTATAGTATGTTATAAAATATTGGCATAGTATAATGTTAAAAACCTGTCATAGTACAGTATGTCAAAAAAGACATAGTAAAGTATATCATAAAAAATGAAATAAAAATACATAATATAGTATATTCTAGAAAACCACGGTATAAAACGTTTAAAAGTACGTCATAAAACAATCATAGGATAGTATGTCAGTAAAAGTTATAAAAATAATTATAGTATAGTTTGTTGAAAAAATACATTAAAAAATTATTGTAGAGTATTTTGAAAAAATTACGTGAAAGCACCATAGTGTAGTATGTCAAAAAGTCAGTCAAAAGTCATACTGTTAAACGTCAAAAAAAAGTCATAAAAAGTCTTTGTAAAGTATGCTAAAAAAAGTATTGTTTAGTTCATCAAAAAAATGTATGATAAAGTCAAGGTATACTTTGTTGTCAAAAGTCATTACAGAGGCATAGCATATGTGAAAAAAAGTCATAAAAAAGGCATTGGGTTGTTTTTTGTAAAAAGTCATCACAATGTCATAGTATAGTACATCGAAATGTGATAGTATAGTAGTTTGATATGTTATGATATAGCTTTTGGAAAAAGTGATGAAAAATGTATAGTATAATATGTTGAAAAAAGTCATAGTATGTCTAAAAGATCATTAAAAAGTCATAGTATGTAGAAAAAGTCATTACATATTCAAAGTGTCGAAGAAAGTCCAAAGAAAATGTATTAACTAATTGTAAAAAATAGCCATAGAAATTCATGCTACAGCATTTGGAATAATTACAAAAGGTTATAATATTTTCATAGTATAGTATGTCAAAAAAGTCATAAAAAGTCTGTTGAAAAATGTCATAAAGATGTCAAAGTATACTATGTCAAAAATGTATGAAAAAGTAAAGTTAAAGTATGTTGTAAAATATCATAAAAAAGTCAGTATAATATGCAAAAAAAGTAATATTGTAGTATGTTGAAAAAGGTCCTAAAAAAGTAATAATATAGTGTGTCGAATGAAGGCACAGTATGGTACGTCAAAAAAATTACCCTAGTTAATATATCAAAAGAGTAGGTCAAAGTATAACATTTCGAAAAAAGTCATGAAAAAGTAATTGTATAGTATGTCCAAAAAAGACAAATTATAGTATAAAAAGCCATAGTAGTATGTTGAAAAAAGTAATTAAAAAGTCATGAAAATTTCATAAAATAGTCATAGTATGTAGTATGTCCAAAAAAGTAATTAAAAAGTAATAGTATAGTATGTCCACAAAAGTCATGAAAAAGTAATCGTATTGTATGTAAAAAAACAACAACATATTTAAGTATCTAAAATAAAGCCATAGTGTAGTATGTTGAAAAGGGTCATGAAAAAGCCACAGTATAGTACGTCTAAAAAGTCAGAAAAAAGTAATTGTGTAGTATGTGTGAAAAAGTCAAGAAATTCATAAGAAATTCATCGTATATTATGGCGAAGAAAGTCATAGTATAGTATGGCAATAAAAACTGATAAAAAAAAGTAATAGTGTAGTACAGGGTTCACCAATAGGTGAGTCCGGACCCAGACACCGTTGTATCCGAACCCAGACCTAAAACTGATACATAATTGAGAATTATACAATTTTGACAGAGCGCTTCTATTTTAACCAACGCCACTTTTCTAGCCTCTAGGCCACTTGTTCAGAGGGTCCAAGAAACACACCGACCAATTACATGCGTTGTAAATAACATCAGGTGATGCTACTCAGCTAATCAAACATGTGTATTTTGATAAGCTTGATAAGGTGAGAAACCGAGTAGTTGGAGAATAATACACGAGTCAGAGAAGTTATTTCACATGGCGTTCTCCAAAAAGAGGACTGTGGTCAACGAGACCAGAGACTTTAACCAATAATGGACAGACTTTTAAATGTTAATTCAAAACCAGTATGTCTCATATGTTCAGAGACATATTAATTGAATATCCCGGTATTAGAGGGAAGAGAAAATGTGTTTTTCTTTGTAATTTAGGTGAATTGAAGATCAATATACCGACACCCCAACTGATGTACATTTCTGCTGATGATCTGAGTTCATCTTCCACCACTGATTCTGAACCCCGTGTTCAGTAAATTGATAATGGGATACATTTCCAACAGCAGTGTCACATGATCAGTTTACCAGCGTCCGCTGAAGTGGACGCCGACTCCTTGTCATTCCTGATGAGGTCAAGTCGTCTCCTTTTCGCCTTCTTCTTCTGTAGTCCCTCTCCATCTTCGCTGACTTTCCTCTTCACCCATCTCACAACGACGTCCTCCTCAGAATTGGTCGGGCTTCCAACACGAAAACTTCAGTGTGTGTGGATCGAACGCTTGACTCTAGCTGAGTGAGTTTGTCAAGTGTTCCAGAATGTGCAAGTGAGTGTTTGGAGTAAATCGTGTGTGTGTGTGTGTGTGTGTGTGTGTGTGTGTGTGTGTGTGTGTGTGTACAGTATATTTGTATAGATGGAGGTTATCTACTGAATAGATTCATTCAATGCATAAAATACTATGTGTACAAGCCTACAGTACTTGATATTGACTCTTTCTTAGTCATCTGGCTGACTTTCCTACAAACTATTAAAATGTCTTCAGGTTGTTTTTTATAAACCGTTCATCTTGATCTTAAAAGTCAGACACTTTAATAAAAATGAATACAAAACACATTCTTTGCTTTCGGGATGTTTTTCTGAAATATCTCAACAACTGTAGAATCCTGATTTTAACAATCCCCTGACTTTTCCTCAATTGCTACCAGCAATTTTTGTCAATTAGTGAAATATCTCAACAATTGTTGGATGGATTGCCATAAAATTTGGTGCAGATATCCACGGTGCTCAGTCGATCTATCCTACTGGCTTTAAGTGTTCTCCTCACTTTCATCTAGCGCCACCATGTCCAATGGTTTCACATTGTTCCACTAATCATAAGGTAACGGTAATGTGACAAGAAATGCTTCACATGAACTCAGCAAAAGATTGCAGGTAAAGCATATATTTATAGTCCAGGTGTAGTTTATCACAGGGCACATATAGAGACAGACAACCATTCACACCTACGGGCAATTAAGAGTCTCCAATTAACCTGAGCTGCATGTCTTTGGGAGGAAGCTGGAGAACCCAGAGGGAACCCATGCTGCCACAGGGAGAACATGCAAACTCCACACAGAAGGACCGTCTAGACCAGAGATTGAACCCAGGCCCCGCTTGCTCTGAGCTGACAATGCTAGCCACTATGCAGCCATAGTCTGCTCATAGTATTTCATAAAAAATATAAATAAGTCATAAATATGCCATAAAAAGACATAGTGTAGTACGTCAGGAAAAAGTTATTTTTTTTTGTATATAGTGGGATTAAAATATGGTATAGTGTGTCACAAAAGTAAGAAGAACTACAAATTGAACTCAGTTGATGACCCACAACAATCTTGATTTAAGTTAAATAGAAGCCTACTTCTCAACAGCACTCAGAGGTTCACAAATACAACTGACAGTATAATTCACAGTGATGCAAGAGCTTGCAATGAACTTGTTATGCATCTTTGCTTGGTAAATATGTCGTCTCCTTACAGGTATTGACATAGTTTCCAAAGCTTTGAACCTGGCAAAAACAAAACATCAGAGATTTTTTAAATGTGAGTCGGGAGTAACCAAGGTCACGGTGTGTACTCATTATGATGCAGTTCAGACAAGGCTGAAGGAAGAGATGTGGAGAGTGTTCTCTGTTACATATTCACAGGTACCGGACGTAGTTGCCTCTTGTAAAAGCTAGACAGAGCAAATAGAGGGTTCTTATGGAAACTCTTGTGGTGGATATGGACGACATTTTTGAATCAGTCGAAGTTGCAATTGTTGCATGTTAACACTTTCTAAGAGTGTCAAGTGTACAAAAACATAAAAAAAAACAAAAAAGGTAAAATAATCATTACATTTTCATAATTTCATTTAAGACTATGTTTCATTTGAGAGAAGAAACAACACATTCTTCCACTTACAGATTAACAAGTTTAATTCATGAGCAATAAAATGCATCATTGCTCAGTTAAATACACTCTACCACTTTGCTGCTACAACCTTACTTTGGTCTGGTATGACCAGCAGCTTATGGTTGCTAATGTTATCTAGTGTTAAGAAACTTGACTAAAATAGAGAGTACATAAAGTATGATAGTAAAATGGATGCTGCATGATCTCTCGACTGGTTCCCTCAACAAAAAGCCAATAGTATTTTTCCATTGGATTTTGATTGTTGCAGAAAATAGGTCTGTGGCAAACAAACATTTATGATACTTGCACGTTTTGGTCATCAAGATAATCTTCACAAATGAACACAACTTTTGATATTGTTTCAGTGTAAATGCAATCGCAGATGTAAAAAGCTAACATTAGGCCATAACCAAATGACACCACAGTTACATGACTTCAGTTCATCAACTCTAAGCTTAAGGCAGACTAGTGTTCATCGTGATTACTTTTTATAGTGTCATTTAGCCGCTTGTTAGCAACCACCTTTTTTAAGACACGTAAAAGCTTCAAATTTCACGAATATTCTGGGGCTTTAATATGTGATGCCTTATGAATAATTCAAATCAAATAATAAAAATCAATTCTAGAACGAACGGCTAAAATGGTAGCAATCTCAGTGGAGCTTTGGAGAAGCTGGAGTCAATTAATTGAAAATTCAGATAAGCCTGAGAAAAAAGTTACATTACAGTCATCTAATGGGGAGATTACCACGGTATGTTATTATCACTTTGAACATTTTATAATCTAAAATTTCACTTATGCAACTGTGTTAATACTTTAGCATCTGAACAATAGCTTAGCATTTAGCATCATCCCATAATTGTCAGCCATAGTGGTTATTCAGCAACAGTTACATAGTCTCACTTTAAAACTTCTATACTATACTATGAAAACGCGTTGAAACTCAAATACAACTCTCCTCTATTTCCTCCTCAGCCATGGGTTTTAAAGAAAAGGATTACTAGTAATAATACCAATACAGATTTTAGTGATATGATGGCAAGATACAGCTGGTATATCACATAGAGTTCATGAGATTCCTTTTATCAAAGCAGATATACTTGAACACAGACATGCACTGATAGCGGCTGTGACAAGGTGATGATTTTGATTGACCAGCTGTCAATCAAAATCAGCAGAAGTGTCTTAAATAGCTGCTGCCTGGGGGTACTTATGAGCAATCAGGGACCCCCTGCTATCAGGAGCTCAATCTGGACTTCGGTTGATTACTCGTGTTGGCCTCGGCTCTGGAGGCCCTGGGCAGTGACAGACACTTCACTCAATTCTTATCATAACCATGCATCATCAACAAATTGCCCTGACAAAGAGGTGTCCACTTTCAGAAACTCTCTAATTTCTCGAACTTCTTTAAAATGTGTGTTTGCGTAAAACTTTTAGGAAAAGAAGATTATGACGTTTGTTTCTGTGCCAGTATACAATGCATCAACTCAACTAACAGAAGCATTTTTATATGTGGGCAGTTTATCATGAGAGTAATTTGTTAACGATATTAAGGTAAATTAATGTGCCATAGGTATGTCTTTCTGCAGGGGTTTAAGACATTTAAATCAGGTATTAGATGTCCTCCGCTCCAGCACACAGACTAAGGAATGGGTTGAAATACAACACTAACTCTAAGCCAACTGGGGACTAAGTCCTCGCATATTAATGCATGCGGGTGAATATTTATTTCTGCGATTACCCAGCGTGAACCAAAACTCTAAAGAAAGTCTGCCTCCGTTTTCTCGCTCTCACGCAGAACAAAAATTAAAATAAATAATGTGCTGGCCGTCCATCCTGGGGTGCACGTTGGTGGCAGAGAAATGGAGCCCCTGCACCGGCATCAGCTGGACGACTCCTCACTGGTCCTTTGAAAAAGAAAAAAGGGGGGAATGGAAGATCAAAAGCCTTTGCAGCAGCATGTTTTATTCTCTGTCTCTCTCAGCAGCGCTCACAGTTTGCCTGCCTTCAGCAAGAGAAATGTCAGACCTGAGGTTTGTGTACTCTATAGTTCCACACAAATTAGACTGGTCCCAGACCTGGGCAATATAAATAATTCTCTTGAGATGTGTGTGGGAATATGACTGCAACAGCTTGCTCCTGAGGCGCCTGGGGACTGCAAGGAGTGGAAAAGTAGGTCAAAGTGGCAAGATTAGGGTAATAGGGTGTAAAAACTGAGAAATTTAGGATAATAACTGGAACATAACTCCAAATGGATCCATCAGTGATAAATTAATGTCCAAGGAGTGATAAAGTAGCCAGTGGAGGACAAATGTTCCATACATTTTGAGATAAATATGAAATGTGATCGTCAGGATGCACAAATTGTTTGGCTTTCAAATGCTGCCATTTTGTTCATCTCAGAAAGGTCATAAACAACAAGATCATTTTGAGAACTCACATTTAAAATTCCCTCCTGTTTGAGTTGAGGGTTTACACAACTTCATACCTGTAATCTGCACATCTAATTTAGCCATAGATATACAATCGTTTAAGTCATGCATAATACTATTTCCAGTCTACTATTTCTTGGTCCAAGGAAACCGCCACAAATGATATGTATGAACAAATGATATGCATTTACATGATAAACAAATGTTTTGTAATCTTTAAAACACAATTCATCTTGTCATCTGATACATGTGCCACTAACGTAAAGATGTAAAGCGAACTGCAGCCCGACTTGCTGAGTCAAAATGCCTCACCAAAAATCAGGGGCTCAAAACTGAAAAAGATAAGGTTCAGAGAGAACAAGAATATCTGTGGCCCAAAAAAAGCGTGAAGAAGCACCACAGGCGATGCTGAACACAGAAAAGGTGGGGAGCTGGGATTTACAGCTTGTTGGGTGCAGGTGGTACTGAAGTGTGTGCGGATGAGGGCCCCAATTTGGGAAAATTTTGTTTTTTGACCATAAATCCTAATGGCTGGGCTGGACTATTAAATCCATATTGTATTTGATCCTAGTTCTCCTAACTTTTTTACTTTGACTTTTTACATGTGAGCTTTGAAAACTCACCCTGGAAGAAAATCTTATTACATCATCCAATTTCTTTGCCTTGGATAGTTGAAAGAAAATCTTTTGGAGCAATGTCTCATACAAAATACAATAGGAGCGAGTGGACAGTCCGCTCTCTGCAAAAAACAATCCCATTTTTATTTAAAAGAAATTTGGGGGGGTTATTTAAATTCTATAATTGTCATTTAAATACGTGACCGCAGATACAAACATGCTTAGAGCATCAGTACAATGATGAATTAAAGTAATTAGAAAATGATGCACTGGAGCCCTCTCCAGTGATGATTGGCAAAAACATGTCAGGGCAACATCAGCATTAATGAGCCATAATCGACATAGGCCTAATTAGCAGCACTTTGTACTTTTACGTAGGTTTATCATCATTAGCCAAGCCTGGCTTGATATAGCACAGAATATGTGGGTGGCATAAGTGTTTGTTTATCATGTAGACACGGAAAATACTTACATGCTACAGTGGCCTCGGTGGAGGGGGCTGTTTCTGTAGGCCTACATCTGCCATCAGGAGGGGCTTCAGGGCTAATTAGATCTCAAAAGACTCTGGAAAATGTGGAGGGAAAACCGCGAAATTTGGTGTAGATGTTTTTTTAATTTTTTATTAGTCATCTTCAGATGAATTATACATTAAAATCAGGATGATTATTAAATCATCCATCAATGGGACTATCACGGCCCATCAACAAAGGTTTAACACCACTTCTGTGCTTTTTAGTACCACTATTGTGTTTAAATATATCAGTCTGACGTCTTGGGGCTGCAAAAAAGCGTTCACAAGTCTGAATCTACTGCGGAAGATGTCTCTCTCTACGGATCTTAGGCTGTTTGTCTGACATAATTAATGAAAATATTCATCAATCATGTCTTCTGCCATCCACTAATTTACATATTTTTACATGAAGCAACTAAGCACACAGTCGACACCCTGCTCAATAATTCACCGGCTGTTTTCCCTTTCTATTGTCATTTCAAGGTGGGAGCATGCCGGGTTTATTTTTCTCATAAAACCGAATGGCACAATGAGAGGATGGAATTATCCTGGTTGTATTTAATTGAGTTTGACCAGGTCCCTGCTCAGTGTCGGTCTAATCTCCCCCACAGCACTGTAGTCTCTCTCCCAGGGAGACAGGGGAGGCCGATAAACTTTGAAGCTCGCGCTGAGAACCTGCTCGCTGCACCCTCTGCATTATTCATGATGCAGGGACTAGAGCATCTTCAAATGGCCTGTCATTTCCTTTTACCCTCCATCACAATGGCCATATGCTGCACACACTAGAGGTGGGGATGGGGGAAAGCAATCTCCAGCTAAGCCTAGCCCAACAGGAACACATACATACTAACAGATACATTCACCGGTAAACCCACACAAGGGGATATGCACAAGGAGGGAAGCTTGGGAATTCAAAAATCTGCCGTGGCATATTTCAATCTTGTGCCATCCAAAGCTAACCTCCTCCCACAGCTTCCACCCCACGCAGCTACTGCTGCTAAAGTAAACATGATGATATTCCCGTATTCCTGCCAAACTCGAGTGCTGGTAAAGTTACGAACAAAGGGAACAAGCAAAAGTTTTCTGCAATATTTTCAAAGAAAGTTTTGTGACATTTGTGGTAAGTAAGAAATGCACCGGTGTAATTGTTCTCATAGGAAACCAAAAGATGTATATCTCGCACAGTGAGGTGCAGTTCATTTTTGTGTTGTTTTTGGTAAACAAAGTGCGGAGGCGTAATCGTTGTTTGAGCATGAGTCGCATGGGCTCCGGTTCCTCAATGCTTTTCTCAGATCTCTGACATTTTGTCAGCCACCCCGGAGTCCTTTCAGCCAATGTTCCGCAAGTTATTTATATTTACCGAGTTTGTTTGCGTGACAAAAGCACACAAGGCATGTCCCTCAGAGGTAATTGGGATTGCCGTCATTTGGCCTCCCTAATGTCTGCCATTCAGCATTAACATATCATTAGCTCTTTCTGGGACCGTTCACTCAGAAAATTAGAGGTCTCCATAGACCCCCGGCTCCATCAATATGGCAAAACCAGTTGACACCTTCCCTTTTGTCGTTCTCTGGAGAAAGAAGCAGAATGAAGGGAGTGGAGTGGGTGTAAGAGTGTATTTTAGGTGATTACGTTTATTTGTAAAACTTTGTATTTGCGGTTGCAGTTAATGGAATATAACAAAGAAGATAATTGACTTTTTTTTTCTCCCCCCTGACCTTCACCTTGAAGTAAAGACCGTGCAGACAGATTGTGGAACGTGATAAAAATTACATATATGGTTCCCGAGGGCTGACGGGGGTACTCCTAAAATAACATCAGCCTTAAAGTGATTCGTTTTAAATGCTATTGTAAAAACCCTGTCCTTGTTGAATGGTGGAGATGAACTGCGCTGCCTTGATACCTAATGACAAAACATCTGGTAGATTGTTCCTACGCTCTGATGGAATTGCTGTAGCTCCTGCATTTAGTCTTAGTAAATACCTTGTTTTGACACCTATAATGGAGTGAAGTCTCATTTGTTTTGTTGTTGTCTCACACACTAAATAACTGCTTTAAAGTGAAGCTGTTCTTCTCCCTGGTAATTAGAGGTTAAAATTGAAATACAAAGAAGCAACATCACAAATGACTCTTACAGTCTAATAAGAGAACGATGGTTCAGGATGTTGATGTGTCAAGGTCAAAGTAATTAAGTTAATGTTCATTTCATCTTTTTCTCTCATCTCTCCTGTACATTTATTATTTGGAGGAGTAGAAGAAGCAGTACGAGAGAAAGTACTTATATTGCATAACCTGAAATACAAAGAGACACTACTACTCTTATTGAGAAACATGAGTATGTGACAAATAAATCCTTGAATCTTTGATACAAAATATCAACATGTGTCCGTCTAATTTGAGTTTATGCCATTTAGGATCCCATTTTCAGCAAAAATGTGTTTGTTGTTGTGATACGATACATTTTATGAACATTTTTTGGAAAAACTCTTCTTTTGGATTATTCAAAAGGCAAGAATTTGACTAATCAAGCAAGTTCAACACCTACAGTAAAAATATAAATACAAATCCTTCATTACATTAACATCATATACATTTTTTTTTCATTTTTTTATAAATCTGTAAAGTAGTTCTGCTACTTTGCCCACAATAACATAATGCACAATACATATTTAAGGGTTAGACATCCCAGGATAATAATGTGGCGACAAAATATTGTCTCTGTGTCCTCATATCACCTCTCCTTTCTAAAAAGATTTGCCAGATGAATCAATAACATTAGCAAGTTGCAGGCCCAACAGTGTTGTTATTACCTTGTATTTCTATTTTCATAAACCAGATACCAAACACAATCAGAAAGAAAAGTTTCAGCCTCTCAGGGCTTCTTGGATCAATTAAATACGGAAAATATCCTCAAGGTTGTGACATAGCTGGCAGCTAAATAAAGCTATCAGGCCAGGGGACGAGTTTGGGCTCCTGATGGGCGTGTCAACACATGCGAGACACAGAGTAAATATTTCCTGTGGACGGCCATTAGAAAGTCACTGTTCAGTGGTAAAGGCTGTCTAATCCCCGCTGGTATGTGTTTCAAATTCAGCAGACTGAAGGAAGCTGATCCAATTCCCTGCATCCTGCAGGACACAGATCTGCATTTCCTCTGCACTTTGATGAAACAGCAGCCAAGCTGTCCGCCTCCATTAACAGCCCCTCTGATTTTAAACTGTGCTCTGACAAGTCTCTGTGTGTGTGTGTGTGTGTGTGTGTGTGTGTGTGTGTGTGTGTGTGTGTGTGTGTGTGTGTGTGTGTGTGTGTGTGTGTGTCTGTGTCTGTGTGTGTGTGTCTGTGTGTGTGTGTGTGTGTGTGTTTGTGTTTGTGTTGGTGCCTCTGCTTGCATGTGTGTTGGTTTGTGCATATAATAAATATGTTTGAGTGCCTGTGATGTATGTCTTGGGATGTGTATGTTTATATTGCTTTACAGAAGGGAGCTTCACGGTATCATGACCGGGTCACAATCTGTGTTTATTTTCAGAAGATCTGGATAGTATGAAATCTGTTGGGGGGCGTAAAAAAAGAAACATATATATTTTTTGCTTTACATTATGGCTTGTAACTCTTCCCAATTTGCAATGACATTTTTTGCAGTAGATTACATGTACTGTACATATTGCTACGTCTCGCCACACAGGATGTGAAGTGATGTTGGGAAAAAAGGGGGTAACAATCTGGGAATTTTAAATGTATTTATAAGTACTTGTAAGTCTTTTTTAAAACTCATTCAATACTCGGGGTCCTCATTCCAAAAATGTACAATTGGGAAGAGTTATGTTGCGATGTCTTTGTGTGCCTTAATCTAGATTGTACTTTATTGTCATTGCACAGAGTTCAAGTAATGAGACAACAAAATACAGCTTGGCTCCCAACCAGCGTAAGCATTAATGCAGAGTAATGTACGTATGTCCAGTGGTAATATAAAGAATGAATAAAGATAAATAAGTAATGTGTTATAATGCCAATACAGTTTATCATAGCTGTTTTCTTTTGTATCAGAGGCTGTATTTCCAGGTTTATGATCAAATGATTTCTCACCCTAGCATTCAATATACATTTAGTTTGTCAATAACATATATATTATTGGATACTTGTAATTCACATTCAGAAGACTCAAGGGGTTAAATTCACAGCTATCGCTCTGTTATGTTTATATATTAAGCGTTTTCCAATTAACCAACCAGTTGCTGCCTTTCAATTAGAATATATTACACTGTAATTAGTAGATTTAATGAACACAATAACACTAGAAAATGAATAGCAAATTTCTCAATTCTGAGATGCATCGCAATGGAGACGTGGACGGAACATAATTATGAGTTTTGGTTTCATTTCATTTCAGATCAGTGCACTAGTGTTCTTACTGTGTTTTGCTGTCTCTAGTTTCTTTCCTCTCTCCTCTCCTCTAGTCTCTGTGTTTCACAGGGGGCGGAGCTTTGCACACACACACTTTATGCGTGCGGAGCAAAGAGACGGCATTCAAACACTCGGCAATCCACTAACATGTTCCTCTCGCTACCAATATTAGCTGCTCTGTTTTAACAATATTGGGCTTGCTGGCTAAAATGCAAATGTACTGAGGTGGCCCACACAGATACTGGCATTTAAAAGACTCAGCTGTTGTAGTCAAATTTTTTTAAAGCACTTCCCAGATAAAAAGGCAGTTCAGATTTATCCGGATGAGTATATTAATTGATGAAAAACTAGCCATGTGCAGTGACATGGAAAACCGAGGATTTCATTCATTGCGATGAAACGAGAATTGTTGTGGATTCAAATCGTTGACGGGTGAATCGTAATCGAATCTTGGGTCCAGTGAAGATTCACACCTCAAGTAATAAATCCATTTTCATGTTTTTAGATACTTATATAGTACACTCGCAAAAGTAGAGCGTCTCTTTCTAAATGCTTCCACACATTTGAGAGTCATTTCTTTGTTAATTTTGGAGTAAATCTGCTGCTAACCAGACTACAAAAGTCACATTTAGACAGCAGCGTTTCAACCTGCAGTTCAAGATTGAAGCTTAACTAGCAGCAGGAGGTGTATTAAAACACAACATTGCAATATTCTTTATTGTCATGTGCTGTCAACGTTTAATACAGGTGTTATAAGACAGAGACAAGGGCAGTGTAGTGGAAATAAACCAGCCCTAGTGCTTTTTTTCACTGTAGTATTTTCCAGGTCACGTCCTGCTAACACTATCAGCACGAACATGGCTGGTGGCTCGACTACTCAGACTTTAGGGTCTGCTAAATGCCACACAGGCTTGTCACAGTTATGCACAACAATGATCCACGCAGCTTGAAGGGCAGGCTAAAAAACAGTGCATATTTTAGTTCCACCTCCTTGATGACGTGTATACACAGGATGGTTAACTACGATAAATTGGCCAGAAATTGGCCAATGAGTTCAGACGCGCTTGTAATGTGGCTTAAATTGCATGCCCTTTCAGGCGGGGGAACAAACCTCCTCAATGTCAGTGCTCTCTCCCACATGTTGAGGGCTTAGTTTGCCATGCAGTACAAGATCTCCAGGCCTGTTTAGTATTCACCCACTTGAGTTTCCTAAAGGTTACCAAACCTAATTAGACATTTATGCAGGATCTTCAAAGGTCCCTCCGTTATTAATGATGTGCTACTTCTGAGGACTGCATCGATGGCTTTTTTTCTGACTTGTAGAGCGCCTCACAATATGCGCATACACAATAGGGACACACAGACATCCAAAATAAAGACGAGACTGTTGGCTGGCTCGTAGTGATTACTAAAATTGCTTGCATGGAGTACAAAACACAAGTGCACTCACACTGTACACATTATTTTACCATAAATATGGTTTAAAACAGGGTCAAATAAAGACTGTCCAACATGAGCCAACAGAAAGTAACTAAACGAGGCCTTGTAAAGCCTTCAAAATAAAAGCACCTTGTCCCTGCATTAGTGGTATGTTTAGCTGTTTACACACAAAGAGAAAAATGGATAATAAACCAAAATAATTGTATACAATTTAGAGCCACAACTACGAGAATCTGAAGATTATTTTGTCAATTGACTGATTCATCATTTAGTCCAAAACACTGTCAGAAAATACCAACAATTCACCAACACTTTGAGTCAGTGTGTTCAAGTTGATGATTTGTTTGAGCAGTAGTCCAAGAGCCAAAGATATGAAGTAGCAATAATACAATGTAAAATAATAATCCTGTATTCGTAATTCCAGTTGAGTAAAGGTACTCAAGTCTTACCAGCAAGATGGACTGAAAGTATCTAAAGTAGAAGTACATGTTATGCAGAATGACGGATAATAATTTGTGTGCACTAGTTATTATGTTGTACAATAAGATGAAAAAGCATACATAGCTTTTAAATTGCACACAATTTAAACCTGAGTAGGTCTAAGTATAACGTTGCATAACATGGAAATATTTAAATAAAGTGCAAGTACTTCAAAAGTGGGGTACAGTTCTTGAGTACAAAGCAGGGATGGAAAGATGGCCGAAGAGCAAAACCTCATATCTGAAAAATGCAATTTATTGAGAATACAAAAAAAAAACTTGTTGTTTTCTTGCAGAATGCTATTTGTTAAGGATACCCAATACATAATACAAAATACAAAAAAACACAAGAATACAAAAAAAGAAAATTATACAAAGTGCAGATAGGGGGTTATTCCGACTTTTCTTTTGTCTTCTTTTAATTCTTTAGACATTTGTTTTTCTGATTTAATTTCAAATTCAGAACATGAGGAACGGATGGAGACCAGGGTCCTGGTGTTTGCTAAAATCTGACACTTATTTTGGAGGATCCTTAACTTCTTCCTGAGAAGAATGCAAAAACAGACTTATTATAAGTTTCTCGGTTCCTTTGTCATGCATGAGTTAGAATGTCAATTGTTCTTCCGACTTCCTGGATCATCTTGCAGAAAGGAGGTCGAGTAAAAGTACAATTACTTCAAAAGACATTTCACTCAACTAAAAGTAGGTATATAAGCAAAGTAATTGTCCTTGCATAAATGAGCTAAGATAAAGAAAAAAACAGCTCAGTAATGTACTAAATCTTACTGATTTATAGGCTAAATAAATAATTGCATTAAATGTCAAGGCACACACTATCAAGCCAACGAGTACCTATTGTCCAACTGATTATCTTTTTCAAACATAAGCCTAAAGCCGCCTTCAACGGTGTAGCTTCACTTTTGAAACAAACAATATTAGATAATAATAATTCATATTATAATAATATAATATTGACCCACATGAATTAAATAACCTGACACTAGAATCAACAGTAAATAAAACATCATCAAGACAAACATAGAGATGCATAAATAATATAAACTCCATTGTGGCTGCAGCTACAAACACCTATTACAGCAAAAAGGGAGTGTGTTTCACACACAGGTGTGTAGTTACAACAGTAAGAAAGTGTGTTGTTGTACTCACCTGCCTGAACGTCGTCAGCGAGTCCTGTGCACCTTGAGGTCCTCCACCCTCTCATCCAGGTTCAACTTCTCCGCTCCTTCATTGTCTATGGAAAATATAACGAGTCCACCAGCCTCTCTGTCCCAGTTAAACCACCAGTCCACCAGCCTCTCTGTCCCAGTTAAACCACCAGTCCACCAGCCTCTCTGTCCCAGTTAAACCACCAGTCCACCAGCCTCTCTGTCCCAGTTAAACCACCAGTCCACCAGCCTCTCTGTCCCAGTTAAACCACCAGTCTCTCTGTCCCAGTTAAACCACCAGTCCACCAGTCTCTCTGTCCCAGTTAAACCACCAGTCTACCCAGCCTCTCTGTCCCAGTTAAACCACCAGTCCACCAGCCTCTCTGTCCCAGTTAAACCACCAGTCCACTCAGCCTCTGTGTCCCAGTTAAACCACCACTCAGCCTTTCTGTTGCTTTTTTTGTACCTCTGCTGAGGTACAATAATGCTCACCATAAACCATGATGAAATTTTTTATTTTCTTTTTAATTATTCAAAAAGGTAGGCTACAAGTACATATAAAAAATGACTTTGTGGCAGTAACAAGAGTAAATGCAATGTTATACTTCCACCACTGGTCAGTTGCTTACCATACCTCACAATCATATCAGACAGAGACAATTTCTCACAATATCAAAGCGGAAAATAGGTCATTTCCATTAATTTACAATATCACTTAACCCTCCTGTTGTGTTCGTTTCTCCACCCTTACTACAAATTTAACCGGTTTGTTTTAACTGCTCTTACATTAACACAAAAAACATTCATCATCACCATATTTTAGAGTCTCTCTGACAGAAAGTCGCCTCATCAGTCGCCTCCTCATTGTGTTCACAGAACAAAATGAGAGCAAGGCACAAATAAAGGTTTATATGGGGGGAAAGTGAGAAGATATGAAACATTGTTTATTCTGGAAGGTGTGGGTCACGTGGGGGGATGGGCACATAAGTGCGGGATAGAGATGGGTTCCCATAACAAACACCTGATTTTTGGTTTGAAGTTTGAAATGTGTACAACTTTATATATGGGGCTGTGAACAGCTGTTCACACAAGTGTGACTGTGTGTGTGTGTGTGTGTGTGTGTGTGTGTGTGTGTGTGTGTGTGTGTGTGTATGGGGCTGTTTTCCATCTGATGAATGGACATAATCTAGTGTTTCCCATTCATTTCCTATGGCGGTCCCTTTTGACCGGGAACATCATGGGTGTTACAAAGTTGACTAAACCACTAACAATTCAATGAAAGTGGTGATCAGCAATTTGATATGTTCAAATGCCTAGTGTGGGATGATATCATAAGTCCTTGAGGCAATCAGATGTAAAACACAATATTTATGATTGATTAAAGTTGTACAATCGGTCAGATTTGACCCGAACATGACAGGAGGGTTTGATTAATCAATAATCCAAATGGTTTCAGATTGCGTTTCTGTCAAGTGTCAGGCTTTTTGGTCATTCTGGCACGCTGCAGAACAAAAATCATCATATGTTCTACATACTGCAGGAGTCACATGTCGTTTATTAATTGTCTCATATTTTGTTTCTTGTGATTTGTCTGTTCTAGTATTTTTTTCGTACAAAACTTGCACACCGTGCCAGGTCTGGTCATCTAGGTGAACACCAAAGTCCTTTTCTCAACTTTATCAAAATATTTTGTCTTTTACATTATAAACAGAACAGAGAGGGAAGAAGATTGGACACACTTTTCAGAGTAGACTCTCTGTGTGACTGATTGACTGATTGATCGGATCATTTTACCACCAAAAACTGCAATTCACATTCTAACTCATGCATGACAAAGGAACAGAGAAACTTATAATAAGTCTGTTTTTGTATTCTTCTCAGGAAGAAGTTAAGGATCCTCCAAAATAAGTGTCAGATTTTAGCAAACACCAGGACCCTGGTCCATCCGTTCCTCACGTTCTGAATTTGAAATTAAATCAGAAAAGCAAATGTCTAAAGAATTAAAAGAAGACAAAAAAAAAACCGGTGACACGTCTAGACTCGCTTTGCCCTTTAACATGATTAGGTAAATTTGACTGGCAAATTATTTTGCAATTAGGCATCCACGTTTACATCCAGTCTCAGTGGTGCCCTAGGTAAATGTAGTTGACAAGACACCCCAAATAAAATCCAATTTCCATTTATTATTCACATTCGGACTTTCATCAATTATGAATGACAGCTAATTAGTGGCGTGCAGGGGCCATCGCTCTCTGCAGTGTCAAAGTCTACTAAATGTACTGTATGTCATGTATGGACATTGACAAAAAACCTCTCACCACTTTACAGATTTGGGTGTCTTTTTGCTGAGGAGACTTCACTAATCATCTGTGAAAAGTGCGTGCAGTTTCAGTGTATACACACGCCCGCTTGTGTGCGTGTGTGTGCGTGCGCGCGTGTGTGTGTGTGTGTGTCTGTGTGTGTGTGTGTAGGTGTGTGTGTGTATATGTGTGTGTGTGTGTATATGTGTGAACGTGTGCATGTGTTTGATAATAATAAAGCAAGTGAAAATGAAGAGGAGCTAAACTGTGTAAGTCATTTCTCATTTCCTTGCTTCAGTGCCTGTCAGAAGAAAGCCCTGCATTTTGAATGATGGCTCAGACAACAAAAAGTGAACAACAAACCCTGTGGCTCCGAGGAGAGCAATGGAGGAAGAAAAAGAAAGAGAGGAAGAAAAGAAAGAAAGTGTGCAAACTTCAATGACAAATACACAGTTTTTAAAAAATGACCAAACCGACAAACAAACAAAGCAAAATCCCGATATCAATGCCTTGATAATACCACTGAACATGCCCTGAAAGTGAAACAAACTAGAAAAAAAAAAATCCCCTATACAGTTGGCACTCATACAGTTTTGGAAGGACCTTTCAAGGGGCTGATTTAATGTGAGAGCATCAATCCTTTTGCTGCACAGGGCCTTGACAGCAAGTGAAAGTAATCTCTTCTTTATTAATGGGACTTTTCACTTTGGACCCGAGGCCTTTGGTATTCCATAATAGTAGTTTCATAGTACAGACCTAAGGAAAGAACAATATGAAATCAGATCAAGTGGATGTGTTACGTATGATAAGTGGGACGCATTTCTTTCTAAAGAAGCAGTGATCTTCGAGAAGAAGAAGAAGAAGGAAAAATGATGAGACGGAGGAAGCCAATCTCTGAAAATAGCTTATTGTGTGTTATTAAATGAAAAAGTCTGATAGCATGTGTGGAGAGGGAAACTCTTTCTTGTGATCAGTAGGGACAAAGGAACACACATTATTTTGGTGCTTCAGTTTAAAATCAATTTAATTTGTGTTTTGGGTCAGTTGGGCTCATTCAATAATCGTGCCTTGTTCTTTTGAGATGACAATGGTTACAATATAGTAATCCTAGGTCTATAACCACAAATGGCACCCTGTATTGGATTCTATGGTTGATACTCTCCTCCAATCACAAGCATGCATTTGCACACTGAAAATGTATGCGTAGCTGGGCAATCAGGACTAGTAATACTGTATATAATAACCAATATATAAGGCAGCACACACCGTGTGACATCCTACACTCACTCAAGCAAGCGGCGTAGGAGCAGCAGGGCGTCCTTGATAGAGAGCTACATGCTTATAGAACTAGGGTTACAATAAGGTAACCTTTGTCCTAACTCACACACTCCGCCCTCTACAGGACTCTAGGGGCAAGCTCAATGAATGCACGCCCTGCCATGCCATAACATCGACCCAACCCAGAGCAAGCGGCAACGCTGTCTTGAATGACAATGCAGGGTATGCATCACTGGATGTTGTCTCCTCACACCCTGCAAGAACTGCTTCATGAGAGGCTGGTCAAAGACCTGTATGTCACTAAAATCCATTTGGCATGAAGAACTGGCTGCTGCATATACTGTGGCATGAGACAGCCCTCTATCCACTAACACTAGCAAATAGACCCAACTGCACAGACAGGGGATCTAGCCGTTGTTTGCACTGTTTCTGCTTTCAGCACCGTTAGCTGCTAGCCGCCGGCTCAGCCGTCCCTATGTTGAGAGCCGTGTGGCGTCCTAGATAGTCCAAATCCTAGATTTGCTTTGAATTCGGAATTAGGCATCAATATGTTATAATAACACTGGATCAGATTACTTTGTGTGATGTGAATAATATTGCCCATACTGAAATTTTGTAACCAGATTCAATGATTTCTCTCAGATCTCCAGACTGATACAGTTAGAGACTAGATTGTGAAAATGCAGCATGTAAACTGAATGCAATTGAAAAGGTGATATGTGAAAGTTGTGTTTATAGATTGTTTACACTACCCCTAAGCGGCCCAAAAATTTGTTATTATAAGTATTTCTCTATAAAATGGAATATTGATGGCTTAATAAGCATCGTCAAAAATAGAAACAAACAGACATCTTAAGTGTTCGTATTAAGCGGTTAACACTCAATAACTCAGTTAATCTGCTTAATCAGGAGTCTGTGGGTGTTTTTTCTCAGATTTGATGGACAGTAACCACACAACCCACCAACTGTCAACTGAGTCCTGCCCACTTCACACCGGTGAAAAGAGCACAGAGGAAAAACAAGAAATTCAATAACCAAAGATAACCAAAGATGTTTTAAATTTGGCCGAAAATAGTGTGTTCATGTAGGAAATCATCTCTTCAGAAACTGTTTGAGATTATATAAGCATTCCATTGCCTTTAATTAACCGAAAACCAACTGGCTCTGCGGAGACAGCTCATTTATTTGTATGTTTTATCAGAGTGCAAGGTTAGTTAGCTGCTACAAAAAGTGCATCTCAACCAATAAAAGTCAAACAGGAAATTACAGAACCACATAAGTGCCAAGCGCACTTTGTCAGTGATAATGATGGCTGTGATGGGGCTTGAAGCCGAGTCTTTGTAGTTGAAGGATGACCTCTCTACCATTCATACCACTCTACTGCCTCTTGTGCAGCTTGCTGTTCAGTTTTCATGAGACAGGGTGAATTGCAATCTGATTTGTCATGGGAAATGGCAGGACATGCTTTTTTATGTTCATTTTATGCTGTAGTCAAAATGATGATTGGTGATTAGCAACAGGCTCACTAACTCTATAACCACAGAATCAAAGTCTGCTCTGCTTTCCTCTCATTCAGGAAGAAGTCACACTATACGGGCTGGTGCTTCCTAAATTAACATCATGAGCAGTATTATATTTTAAAGCTGGTAATGTCTAACCTTAAGTGTATGTATTGTGGTGCATTCAATTAGGCTGACAAGGTCACTGCAGTAATTCACACATTTTTATCAGGTATCTAATGACTGTGCAGTATTTGTATATTCTCATTTAGATTTAATTTTATGTGGGTCTTGGTAATAAATACAGACATAAATTCTAAATCAGATAGAAACTTGGAAAAGTTATGTAAATCATCATTCAGTTGTTCCTGAAAGTGATGCGCAGGTTGTGGCTCAACCTGCGGGTCCCGTGGGAGGAGTCCGCTCACAAAGAGACTTCATGTCTCCACACTACCTCCTGCTAGCCAGGAAGAAATACTCACAGTATAATATAAAGAAGAATTGTATTCTCACCAAGGCTATCGTTGATTATTATGGCTCATATTATAATATTCCTCTTGCAGTAACAACATTCACAGAAATAAAAACATAAACAAAATTGTCCGTCACACATAGTGTTGCCAGATCAGACTCCCAGTTTCCAGCCTAATCACAACTTCGGCCAATTCAATAAAAGAAATAGCCGAATTCATAACCTTGCCAGAAACCCGTGTAAAATAGTAAAACGCATAATTAGCAATAGAAAATGCATCATAAGCATACAATTTTTGTTATCTGCATCAAAAAAACTATAATAAAATGTCAATGATGATGATGTCAAGGTCAGTAGGTCAATCTGACAAATGAATACGCCCCCTCTCTGGCGCGTCTAGCGCGATGAAGCGAAATAACCACAAATAGTCCGACTAAAGCGGCGCGAATATTCTATTATATATATATATTGTGAACATATTATATATATGTGAACACAGCAAGTTTTATGTCCGTGTACTTTGTACTTTTGTAATATGTGAAGTTCTCAATAAAGTTCTTGAAATAGAAATATTCTGCATTTCCCCCTGCGCCCCACCTGTCATACCACTGCGCCCCACTAGAGGGGTGCGCCCCACAGTTTGAGAAACACTGTGTTAATCAAACATTTCTCAAAAAAGTGAGTGGACACAAAGAGGTTTACTGAATTTAGCATCTGTATTTTTGACCATAAAATGACAGCTTGTTAATATTGTTTTCACAATATTTTCAAAAACCTTCCAAATGTTGACAAAAGCACTACAAATGTCATCGAACAGCTATTTTTCCCAACCCAACTTAATCCAAAGTGGCCCAATTTGGCAACGCTAGTCACTCGTTTCCTTGATATTTGATAATCTATTTTATTTGTGAGGGACCATGTACAATATATGTACAACATACCATTTTATGGATTATAGTTTGATTAACTTAAAGCAAATTTTCATCTGAGGATCCATAACAACAGTTGGTGTGTCGGTCCTGTCCAGCTATTATAAACTGAAATGGAAATTAGATTTGGCTGATTTTATAATGTTTCCAGCTGACTCATTTTGATACAAGAACCCTGTTAAATAAATACCATACATGCTAAAATATTTAAGGTAACAGGTGCATGTCCCAGGCTAAGAGTTAGCATCCTTCCTCACTGCGAGAAAATACTACACAGTGGATGCTCTAGTTGTGAATAGTTCTTTTTTTTTTTTTTACATGTAACCAGCACAAACTATTGTAGCGTTAGGTAGTATTAATATGCTTATTGGCCTTGGAAGTTACCTTTTTTGTCAGTTATTTTGCCAGGCATGCTAATGATTACGGCTTACATTAAACTATATGAACACAGTGTCTCATCCATTCCTCACAATTTGGCTCTTGTGTTTAGGTATTTTGAAAACGCCGAAAATGTAACACACCACCCTCTAATCTTAGTATCTGGAGTATTACTCTTACTGCACTTTAGCATGTGGAGAACAGAACTGCCGAACTCAGTTGCTATGCTATGATTGAATCACTGTCGGGGGGGAAGGGTTTAGCAAATGGTCAATTTGCAATGTAAACAGTTTCTTCAGCCAGATCCATCAACCCAAAACAAAATTCAGCTTGAGCCCAAATAGTCTTGACAATAATCGAGTTGCCTCAGGCATGATATGAAACTATCAACTGTCTTGTAAACGAGGCAGTATATTACCCCCAAACTGCCACCAATTAGCCTCTGGTGAGCAACAAAACAAGTTTCTAAAGTTTTTGCCCAGCATTATTAATTTCTTTTCAAAGTGTGACAATCCCCAAGTCTCATCAGAGGGAAAGCTCATTAATGGACCAGAGTGGCTCACATGAAGCAACTTATCCCAAAATATTAAAGTTTGCATAATCTTTTAACACATTTGCTGTCGGATTTGACACCAGCGCACATGCTGGGGTGATAACAGCTTCATGTGTACAGGCTCATACGTTGACGTCATCTCTGCTGGTGAATATCATAGTGTGGTGAGTGTCGTTTAAGCTTAAGTCTCTGTCCTGTTCCTGCTCAATTGTTTGCATTTTGACATTACTGGGATCGGTGGCTAATCAACAAAGGGTTTTTAATATATAAACATATGCAGTATTCACATATCATCCTACTCAACCAGTCCACTTATCTTCATCTTCCCAGGCATCTTATTGTACTTGAGATCAGATATAACACATATGGGTCTAATTTATGGAGCTCTCTAATTTGGTTAAAAAAAATCTTTTCCTTAAAATCCTTCTCACTTTTGTTACATTGTCCTCACCCACCCATATATTATGTGTTATATAAAACAAATCAATAATACACATATTGGCTGTATGCACTGAGGTTGTAACCTCCTCTATCATTGAGGTTTGTTGGATGAAAACATTAGAGACACTAATAAAGTATTGTGATGTTCAGAATCACGTCCTGTCTTTATCGTCATACTCTTTAATTACATTCACAGTACCAAATTGCACATGAATGATCTGATCAGCCGAACCTTGAGGCATACATGTTGTTAATTATTTTTTTTTTAAATATAAAAATAAGTCTCAAAATCCTTTCAGGCATCTTTTCAATCAACTCACTGTCTGCCAAATGAGAGTCCCCTCTCAAAGACCCTCCAGTGAGCATTGTGGTGCTTTGTGATGAGTTTGGCACCGGGTTTGAAAAGAAGAGCTGAATCTATAACCTGTGCAGAGGACAGAGACAGTTGACGGAGCGAAATCCTTCACATTGCTGTAATGGGTATAATTACACAAAGAAAGGAGCTGTTAGGTTAAATTACCCGTGATATTCACCATGGGTAATGACAGAAATTCAGAAGGTTAAATGACACCAGGAGCTGAATGACTTTTGACATTAAGTTACTTTTTGAAAAGGGAATTATAACAGAGCGAATGTGGGCAAATCCAATACCCTCCATGTTGGACAGTGGAGATTGGTTTGAAAGGACTTTAAAAAGACCTTTTTTTGAGAGCACCTGTGTCTTTAGAAACCACCGTGAGACAATGATTTAGTCTAAAAAGAACTGGCTGGATAGATTGTTTCTAACAGTGGAAGCTTTTTGAAGCTCACTTTGAGTTGCAGTGATCTGGAAATTGTCCTGCTGAGTGGTGCACCTATCGTGCAAGTAACCACGGCAGGAAAGGAAAAGCTGACTAGATTCAATCAATTAGTTGTTTCCTTCATATTGTCTCTTACCTCAAGGCTTTCCGACTACTTTCCAAATAGGTGTGCAAATATATTTGTGTTCAGTTTTTTATTCAGTGAGAACTCTACTCTCTCTGGTCTAAAAGCCGACCTTTGCAGACGGCAAACAGCCCAATTAGTGGACGAGAAGGTGAAGGGGGCTGGACCTGAGCCCCATGCAATTACCTCGAGTCACCCCGCGAGCAGCCACCCACACAAAAAACGCGATCGTGTTTGCCAATAATACTGTAAATGGCCAAGAAGAAAGAAGAGAGCCAAGCGCTGTATACATAATTTTTTTTCACAGCACTAGAGCTGTTGTGTTTCTCAAGTTTCACTCTCTTTATACATTTCAAATCAAGCCTTTTTTTCTTCTCTCGGTCTTACTTTGCTGGAGTTTTGCTGCCAGTCGCCCATGCGCTCTCTCTCTGCTGCTGATTGGCTAACATGAGTCCTGTGATCTACTCTCTCGTGAGTCAACAAAAAGCAGAAAGTCATATCATACAGCATTATATATGTTAAAGAGTTCATATTTAATGAAAAACCCTTCGCTATGTGAACTCTAATTTCTGTGTGAAAAACGATTAATCAGGAAACAAAATCTGTTTAAAAAAAATATGTTGCAATACATATACCCAAGGAAGGTATGCGTTAATTTATATAATTTCATAATGTAAAATACAAATACACATACTGTACAGTACAAACTGTTCTGAACAAAATACCAAATATAAGACATGACAAAAAAGTAAATAATATTACAAATAGTATCAGAATTGTAAATTTCACAGGTCAGTAATACTGTAGGTATTATACAATTAGTGTAATAATATCACACTGTAATAACTGTAATAATTAAAGCATGAATCACTCTTTGAGAACCCCCCTTGCATACTGTGCTCTCACCCTGCTCATTATGGCTATAGTAGTCTTGTCAATGTATTTACTTTCATGATGGTCTAATTTATCTTTTTGGTTTAGCCACCTTCTTCTAAAATGGTTTTTCTAGTTGTATTTCAGATTGTGACGTACATATATCTGCCAAAGTGACTTTATACTCAGACTCAACGACTGGGCGTAGAATATTCTGTGCACTCACCAGTGACGAATTGTCAGTGTGGGTGTAGCGAGAAAACAGTGTACAGTGGAGGTGTACCAGACAAAAGTCAAGTTTTGCATATAGTAACCTGTCTTGTGGGTGGATCTCATCATAGGCTATTGACTCTGCTGCACATGCAGCAAGTACTTAAACAACAAAATAGGTTGTTTGTCAATGCCTTAAAAATCAACCCATGTGACTGAATAAAAAACGATTCACCTTGTGATTAAAGTTTGATTAAATTTAGTTCAGAAGTACTTGGTAAAGGCTGCTTTAATCAAGGATCGATCAAATGACTATGTGCAATGATAAGCGGCCTCTCGTAGTGATGAACCAACAAAGACACATTTTTTGCATTTCCTCTCATCTTGAGGAGTGCTTTAGCCTTTTTAAAACTCATTGTTTTGGTTTTCCAGCCAACATAGACAGCTCTCAGCAGAGTTTTTTTCAGCGGCAGCAGGAAGCTGTTTTCAGGATAAAATGATTCTAGTAAACCCTATGTGCGCCCAGAGCAACACAACAGACAGACAAGCTAAACATAGTGATGCAGCTACCAGCTAAGAAGCCCTATAACGTTTCCTAAGGAGAGCTAATATTGGACTCTGACTTAAAATAAATTCTTATATTCTTACACACCCAGTTCAACTGGATGTGTAAAATGTTAACTAACGCAGTCACCATAACAACTTATCAATTATCACGGAACTTCATTTCGTGATAATACTGCGTCTTCAACTTGGGAAGGAACAAGGTTAAGGTTGGACAACACAAACATTAACTTTTGGTAGAACAACGGACGCAAACTGCAGTTTCTGAAGAGTAAATAACACGTTTGTACCCTCAACATGTTGTCAGGTCATGCTAAACCCACAGCCAATATTTGCACAACCATAAAAGGTAGCTTGTCAGGAAAACACAATAAAAATTTAGCAAACAAAAACGGGTCCAAAAGGCAAAAGTGAAATTATTAATATTACAGATTGATTTAATCTTTAAAGAAATAGCTCGACATTTTGTCAAATAGACAGTCGCTCAGAGTAATTTGAGAATGACATACCAATCTCATGTCTATATGATAAATATGGAGCTATACAGCCAGCAGCTAGACAGAAGAAAGGAAGAAAATTGCCGACCAACACCTCTTAAGCTAAAGCTTAAGCTCTTAAGGCTAACTGTTTCACCTTGTTTCTAGTCTTCATGCAAAGCGAAGCTAAGCTAACGGGCTGCTATAGCATTATATTTACCGTACCTATATAAGAGTGGTATCATTCATCTCATCTAACTCTGGGCCAGAAAGGGAAAATAACATATTTCCCAAATTGTTAAAACTTTCCTTCAAGTAGAACTTCATGTCACTGATGAATGCTCATTTTTATTGCACTGAACTGGTCCATCATAGAATTGGGTCAATTTTTTCCGGTCCGGTCTGGTGACACAAACTTAAACCGGTTTTGATTGTATGTAAACCGACTGAACCGGAATTCTTCATTTTAAAAAGCCTTCAAATTAAAAGCCTACATGAGCAACCTACCGATGCCCACGGCATCACAGCGCTAAATCCAGCTTGTATCGCATTAGCAATAAGCAATATGACAACTTGATTAACATAACATCATGTTTGCTTCTAAACGCACTAATGGAGCAACTGCCGAGCCGAGGCTGGCAACAGGAAAGAGATCCGATTTCTGCAGAGGTGGGAGGCGGGAAGAGTCGCAACGTCGTGTTTGTTCAGTAGAAAGTCTGTGTGTTTTTGGGAGGTGCTGAGACGAGACTGGGCAGAGTTCATCTGAAAGAAAACTAAAAACATGCCAATGTGGCAACATTTGGGATTTAAAGCCGACAAAAGAGGTGAGCAGAAAAAAAAAAAACACGGCCAAATAGCCTCATGGACTCGCTCGGTCTCATTATGCTCTTCTCAGGGAGCAGCTGCTGAGTCAAGTGCAACACCTAGAGGCAATATTATAGTAATATATAGGTAAGATTAGATAAACAGCCATTCAAGAAGAAGAAGAAGAAGAAGAAGAGACCCTCAGAAGATGGTGTCTTCCTCTCCTCCCCCATACCACGGGGTGAGTTTAACAGTGAAGGGTTTGGGATTACAAACAGGTTGCTCAGGTTCAAGCTCCAAAGCATATGAGTCCAGTGAGCTCAGGGACCCTGTGGGAGACCCTGACCCCTCATATGCATAGGTTCTTAGGCAGTCGAATGGAGGAACGTAAGGATCCTGATCCGCCTCTGCCAGCCTGTCCATAATAAACTGTCGGAAGAGCTCGTCGTCCGGCCCGATGAGGTGGGATTCTCTGAGAGACATCCGTATGCTTTTCCTGACGTCCTCCCTCCGCAGCCTCCTCTCCCTCCTCCTCGGGTGGTGACGCAACGGGACGACAGGCTGGCAGAAGTCCAGGACCGCTCCCCCACCCCCTGGTTTTCCGTAATACAGCACCTTCTGCGACACCGTCTCAGGCAGCTCCAGATCCCTCACCTCCACCTCCAATCCCTCCTGCTGCTTACGCCTGTGCCTCCTCACCATGAGAATTAGAACTGACAGCACTGCAGACACAACACAGCAGGAGATCATTACCGTTAAACACCAGGGCATGAGCTTAGTGAGACAAAAAAGCATATTGGGTGCCTGATGGAGCATAGCATGTACTTGTGCATCAAAAATAATGGCAGCCAGATTTGTTTTTCTGGAACGTATTACGGATGCAAAAAATCTAAATGAACGCAAATTAGGCGATAACTTACTTTTAATTTCAGCTCACACATAAAAGAAGACTTCTTTATTTGCTCCATGCGGCACAGAATGCTAAAAGAGTGTTTATTTTATTCTGCCGTGTTTTCATCGGGTACTGTGCTCATCCGACAGAATGTTAGCATAGCAGGTATTGTCATTAATCTTTCATGTGATGGGCACAGAGGGGACACAAAGCAGCCGAGGTCATAATAAAGCTCTTCACTATGCAAACCCATCAATGTCCCAGGATGGCATTGCTACTGATGTATTGCAACCAGTATGGTCATTACCTGACATCATTGCTCTGCAAGCTTTCAGCATTTTAAAACTCAGTGTTAAAGGCACGCTTGTGAGTTTAAAAAAAATAAAAAAGGGAAAAATGAAAGAGCAAATTTGTTAATGAAAAATCCTGCTGTTTAACACACGTTTATGTACTTGCCAAAATTATGTGAGATGGAGCTGCTTTACCTCAACAGATCTGCTGAAAAAGAATGACTTTTTTTACAACAAAATATCAGTGGGATAGACATCCATCCATCCATCCACCCACCCACCCATCCATCCATCCATCCATCCATCAATCAATCAATCAATCAATCAAAATATACAGACTTTTTAGGAGTTTGATCCCCGGTTACCTCCGAGGACTATAAATGAATTAATCATAGGTGTCTGGCATTATTCAAGGTTGTCAATGTTTTCTATCTTCTGAAAATCTCTATATCGTTAGTGACATCCTTTGTGAGGCCACAGTGGAAAAACAATCAGCTCGCTAGTACACTTCACTTCTTTTGTGTAAACAAAACAAACTTGCAAAATATCTCTCACGTCTCTCTCTGAGGTCTGGAGAAAGTCTTGCCAAAAAATTGGCAGAACAAGATCTTTGGTGATTCTGCAGTGGCCTTTTTATTGGCTGCTTGAAAGATGTTTGAAGATGCCAAACTCCAGAAACAGCACCTCTGGATGATTTTCTGTAAAAACTTTATTATTCTTTACCCTAGTGTAATTTGATTGGCTTGTACTGTATATAATCATCCTGCTGTGTTTCTCTTGCACTTAAATTGCTCCAGACATTAAGGAGGTGTCTGGAGGATAGAGCTGTAAAAATTACATTCCTTTTGAAAGCACATTATCAATAGTAACTTTTAAGTCTATTTCAACATTCTGTATTTTAACAACCCCCCATGTAACAATCTGGTTTACATATGTTAAATGAAACTGATTGGAAGTTAAAGGAAAACCATGAAGCTCGATTTTGTTGGTTTTGGGGCTCTACATTTTGCTTAACACATTTTTCAGCCTCAAATTTTTTATTTTCTTATCTTTGTGTTTCTGATGTGGGGAAGCTGTGGCTGAGCGGGTAACCCCAGCCAGCTCCTCCTGTCTGCCTGTCAGAGTGTCCTAGAGTGAAACACTAAACCCCAAGTGGTCCCTGGGTGCTTCACAGTAGCCTACTCCCCCAAAACAAAACTGTGTATTCCTTATTATAACACAGATGGATATTCTGGACTTGGATGGAATGTGAATACAAAATAAATCCATGCTTTCTTACCTGTGAGTGTGACGAGGCAGACCAGCAGCCCTAACAAGGTTTGCAGGCTGACCCCCATGGACAGGGCGAGGGCCTCCACCCCCCCTGTGGGACAATGTCCAGCAGGCTGGCAGCTGCATACACTGATGGCCAAAGTGCTGGTACTGGAGAGAGCTGGAGAGCCGCTGTCTGTCACCACAACAGGCAGGAGGTACTGGGTTCGATCCTTGCGTGTAAAAGTACTCCTTCGTGCCACGATACCGGCTGTATTGTCTAAAAATGTAGCGAACAGAGGTGCACTTTTCAATTTCTTAAAAAAAACATGAGTACTGCTTCCACTGTGAGTGCTGATATTTTGGAATTCAGTTGACACACGTAACGCGATTTAAAATACAATCCCAGCCTTCTGAAAGGCAGGAGCACCTTGTCAAATGTCATTTTCAGTGTGTACAAAAGTAAATTTGGAAAATCTGTTTCTGGTTCACTTGTAAGACTTCATCAAGTCCCCTAACAATAACTTTTTGGAAGTCAAATATGCCTTGTGGCATTCAAAAACGTGTTTTATTTAATGCGTGATTCATTATTAATTTCCTGGTTGCTGACTGGACTGCTGTGCTTGCATGGCCAACCACCAGCACAGTTCACCTGCATGCATTACATTCCAACTTCTTCGATACAATCAAATATCCCTCTGCTGTTCACTTTAACAACACTTTTTGTTCGATATCTGCTGCCCATTTTCATTATAAACTTTGAGAAAAGGTTGACCGCCCACTGACCCAATTTACATACTCGAGGGGTTGTCAAACACAAAATAACAACAACCTACTGAAGGATTTCATTCCAAAATGGCATAAACACTTAGGGTACATAGTGTTCATTTAAATTCAAATTCTTGCAGTCATAACAACATGCCTTCATTTTGCCTTTGTCACACAGTTGTACCACTGCTCATACAGGTTGTGGTTAAGCCGCAGCTCATTCCTCCGGCCACCAAATGGGACTTTAAGTATAGCTTCATCTGGTTTCATGTATTCACTTGTGTCCCACAGCTTAAAGCCTCCAAACAAAAAATTTTACTAATTTGCAGGATGGAATTTACTGGTGCAACAAGTTTAGTTCTTTCTGACTGTGTCACTGCAGCAGTACTGTTAGCTTAGCACAAATACTAGAAACAGTGGAAAAGGGCTTAGCCCCAGATTTACCAGCTGCAACATTAATGATGCATACGAATGCATCGATAATTGTAACACAATAATATACTGAAATGGGCAAGTTTGATTTAAGTTTAAAGTATATTTTTGTACTTTTACATTGATATAAATTGAAGTCAGGACTTCTACTTGTTTCCAAATTGTGTTTTTTGCTGCTTTCACGCAAGTCAGAGAGCCAAACATTTCTTCCAGCATTGCTAAATGATTATAACCTTGATTGTCTCTGATAGTGAAGTTTGGATTGATGTGCTTCTCAGAGACCATGGAAAAGTAGAAGTGGTGTCCATCAACAGGGTCGTCCAGGTCAATAGCACTGAGCAGCTGAATGAGCTGAGAGACACAAAGACACATCTCTGACAAAATAGAAATATATATATTTCATTTGTATTTCCTTTCACAGAAAGACACTCAGAATATCATTCATCAACTGACAATGTTGCGTATGTATTATGGTATTCAGCTGTTTAATGCTAAGTTGGCTCCTTGTGAGTCATTTAAAGTTTAAAAAAATGCATGCAATACAATATGTTGCAATACGAAAACGTTAACTGTCCACTTCATGTAAATTCTCAATGCTCCTATGTAGTAAATCATCAACATCTGTGCATCATAATATACATACTTCTCCCGCCTGTGTTCCCTCGCAGATAAATGGCTGGTAATCTCTTGCAAGCCTTGGCACATTGTCGTTTATGTCCAGCACTTTGATGAACACCACCACAGAGGAGGATAAATGGTTCTGCGCTGCAATAGGGAAGATAGACATTTGCTGGAGTCCACTGGGTACATGTATCATAAATGCTTTCTAAAAGCTCTGTCAAAAATCATACTTAAGACTGATAAATGTTCCTTCTTTTAGAAACATAAAAAAAATGGGCATCGATGTTGTATTGCTTTCTCCAAATGAAGACAGTGTAAACTAAATTCTTCTAAGAAAATTTGAGGTTTTGCGTCACTCTAGATCAGTGATCCCCAACCTTTTGAAGCAATCACTTTTCTTGACATCTCCTCATGTTAAACTTATTTTAAACTGGATGTTATTTAGATTTTAAAATGTAACATTGTTATCATACAATAAAGTTGTCATACAATTGAGCACTCAATGTTTAGATCTGCCAAGTTGCATTTGTGCTCTCACTTAAAGCAGCTGAAGCTGGACGTTTCATCAATTTATTTATTACTCTTAGCTAATAATTTCAATTATTTATCAAACATTTATACATAACTATTTCAATTGTTTACTCATTACTTTTAGCTAAGAATTTCAATAGCTTATCACATTACTTTTAGCTAACTATTCAGGCTGTTCTCATTCACTAAGTAATGCACCATCATTTGTATATAACCCACGTAATCCCAGCAAACACAAAGGGCTGCCTCTAAGGAAGTCAGGTGATGTGGTATAAAAACTGACAGTCCATATTTGGACAGGATGGGCAGACAGGTCAAACAAACACAGGACTTTCACCCAGGAGACCGATGCTCTTGTCCCCAAGAAACCAAAAATCAAATATTATATTAACTAGCTTTTGTTATGTAAATTGCATTGTTATTTTAACTACAATCACAATCTTTTCCTAAACCTAACCAAGTCGTTTTGTTGTCTAAACTTAATCAAGCTTGCGCAGGCTCACTGATCGCTCGTGTTGCTGGACATTCGAAAAAGACAATGCACGGAACGTTGAACTATTAAGACCATTTATTCGTTTGTTACTTTTAGCTATTCCAATGAATTCTATGTATTTTAGCTAGCTGTTACTACCTCTCTCCGTACTTGTTAACTAGTTTTCACGCACTCTTAATCTCAGCATGTATTGTTTAGGTGTTACAGCTGACTACATTTTTTCAAACTAGTTAATTAACTGCATAATCTTTCCACATTACATCAGACAACCGCTGTACCCCGGTACTTCAGGCTGTGAACCACTGCTCCAGACAAAGATTTGTCATCAACACATTGCTGTTAATATATTCTGAACAGGTTTCATGACTGAGTGAAGATAAATAGGCCACAAGTTGGCCATATCAACAAGATGCTATTGAGCAAAACATCGACATTCTCCTTACTTGTTTCCTTGGCTTCAACAGTCACGTTGTGCCAGTTTGTAGTCTCCCGATCCAAAGCTTTAGCGACAGTTATAGTTCCATTGTTTGGGTCTATTCTGAAAGCTTTTGTGTTATCACTCCTTTTGTCAATCGAATATCTGGAAGAAAAACCACAGAGACACACATTTAGCAGTCGAGGTTGCTTTCTGGGCCAACAAAACATTGTGATACCACAGGGAGATTAATTAGGCAAACTGCTCATTTTTTTAATCTGTTGACAGATATCCAACAAAGAGAGCACGCACACAAGCGAGTGTGACAACAACACTGTGGAAATAAAAGCATCTTACACAGATGGTATGGAGATGGTATGGACACGATTTGATGTATTTTTTCAGTTATTTAAATTTTATATAGTTTGAAACCTGACCACAGACCATTTATATTTGTCTTCGGTAAAGAAATGTGATTTTAAAACAGTTAGGCAGGGAATCTTGTAAATATAGGAAAACTTTGTTCAGTCTTTTTTTGGAATGAATAATAGAGAATGTTACAGGTGGTGCAGCTGCAGTGACAAAACACACATCACCGTGTCTTGTTTTCTGATAGTGGGTGACAAGTTAGGGCCAGCAATTTTCTTATGTTAAAATACATAATGTAAAAATAAAAATAAAAAAAAGAAACATACATTTCATCATCCACAGAACAGAATTGTTCAAGCAAGAACTACTGCACAGGTCTTTCACACTACCATACCTTTAAGACTCATCAATATAGGTGATTATTGCGCTACGGTGAATTAGGGTAACACGGAGGGAAACACACTGACTAATGAATCATTTCTGTGAGACACTTTTCTGATAACAACACGGAAAAATAAGCCAATTTGACCAAAGCAAACTTAATCATATTTAGTAGAACTGTGGAAACCCCTAAAATGTCAACCTGATTTTATTAATCAACGAGACTCTGTTTCCAAAGGGACAGTAATACACGCTAGGCTGAGGATGATATGCAGCACCTGCCACTCTTAAGCTCTGCTGAGATGGACTACAGGCACCAGTACTGCTGATGTCTCCTCTGCAACGTGCCCCAGTTGCAAATGACTGCAAATCTCAGTTCCATATGCCACAGCGTATGGTGCTTTATTACATCCCCGCGTCCTAGCCACGTCGCTTTGTGATAATACCACGGCAATAGATAGAAAAGCCTGTGAGGTATAAAAAAAAAAAAAAAAAAGAAGAAGAATCGTCATGATTTATTCAGCGGGGCTCATTTCCTACTAAAGTAATGTGAGATAAATATGACCATGTACAGGGTATCCAGAGATCAAGGGTAAAAATGGATGCACCGAGCCAGTAACACTTTTTGAAATGGAATGATTTTTCACCGTGTGGAGGAAGCTGTCTGGGGACGTTACGCCCCCACCAGCTTGGGCATCTACCTTGTCATTATCATACTCGCGGTTGGGTGGCAGGTGCCATTCTTCCTGCTTTAGACGGTTCACATTACTGTACCTGATGGGATTGTTGACTGTGTCAGTGTCTCTGGCACTAACACTGCCAACCTCGGTTCCCACCGCTGCATTTTCAGGGACTTTCCACTCGTAGGACGCCGAGAGGAAGACAGGTGGCTCGTCCACGTCCTCCACAACAATCTTGAGCGTTGTCCTGTCCCTGAACTCGTCCAGAGTCAGAAAACGAGTGTCCACGTGATCGTTGACTGCCTCTGCGGCCATGACGAAACGTCTTTTGGTTTCATAGTCCAAAGGCTGTGACGAAAGGAAATACCTTTTAACAATTAATATTAATACAGTGGCTCTTATAAGCAGAGAGCACCTGGTCCATCATCATTAAGCAGGCTAAAAGAGTAACAGCTTTCCAAATATGCTTTGCCAACTTGAATTTAAGACAGATGATTATTCCTGAGGGAGCAGGACACGACTCTGACTAGATGTTAAAATTGTTTCGTCAATGTCAATAAGTTCCCAGCTGTGAGTCCGTGCTTAAATAATGCTGTTTAATAGATTTTTTAACATTATGATCCCAGTAATAAGAAAACAGCATGCAAACCATTATTGCATTTCCAAAATGATTCAGAGACAGAGTCAATAATGTCTTTTTTATTTCATTATCACGGCATCTAAATTGAATTATCCTGTGCTGTGAAGAAGCACACTGTACGTGGGAAAACAAACTATGAAGCACAAATCCGAGAGGAAAACAAGAGTAATCTGTGAGTATTCTTAACTTAATACATTAAGGACTGTCAGGCGATGGAATGTAACAAAGTACATTTACTCAAGTACATTTACGAACCAATAGAGTATAATGCATTATTAGGGATTAAGTTACCCAGCAGTATGTAAAGTGATTAAATTGAGCCCCACCTTTACCAGGTGCAACATTAACGTGATGAAAGTGAACAAGCATTTTTTTTTCAAAAATGTCCAAATTTGCTTCAAGTGTTACACAAAAACACTCTGAGGTTTAGAAAAAAGTTATACTGCAGATCTCCTTAAAAAGGTACGTGCTCCCACAGACCCACTCTATTCAACTAGTTGGCCAGTAAGTAGACAAATGTGCCAAAATTAGGGACAGAGAGTTTAGTAGACATGTCCCATTGTCCCAAGAGGCATACCGTCCTCATCCCCCTACACAACTAACTGTACAGACATCGAATGTGTCAATTGGATAAAAACTGGCTAATTTCAGTGCTGATATGCAACGATCAAAGCAAGCTATTTTACATTCTCCATTCTCAAGTTGAAGCTCAGCATTCAGTAGTTTATTGTGCACATGGGCTCAGATTATGCTGCTATATGTTCGTGACCTGGAAAGGAGTCAATATTGCTGCCATGTGTGTGCCTCTGTGTGACTGTTGGGTCCCCGTGCCAGGCTCTTACACTGTTGCGTCTGCTCGGCTTTGACGCTGCTGCTGTTGTGTCTGCCAGCTGTCTGTGTGAGCGCAAAGTGCCAGGATATGTTGCCGTGCCCTCTGTCAGCTGTAATGATTTTTTCTAAATTTACTTTGCGTTGGTGTCTGTAATGTTAATTAAATCCCTAACGCCAGAGATTAAAAAGGAGTTTTTGTAGAAATGATGTTTCAGAACCAAATGACCCATGTGCCCACCACTTTGATTTCTGTCTACACTACTGCCCTTGAAACATCAGATTAAAATAAGACCACATAAAATTGATATATTAGACGAAGCGATATTGTAGTGTATGTATTCACCTTGGCGAGCAGAATCACTCCCTCCTGCGTCACTGGGTCTGTTTTGATGATAAAGGTGGAGCTTTCCTCCAGGTCATCCTCCAGACTGTAGGTCATCCTGGCATTGATGCCAGTGTCTCCATCCTGTGCCATAATCTTGCCCACTGAGGTGCCCACTACTGCATTTTCAGAGACGGCAAAGGTGTACAGGTCTGAACAAAACAAGGATGTTTTAAATAATTAGCCGGAGAACGTCGGAATAGGATTTCAATAGGAATTAAAAATCTTGATGATACCAAATTGGTACTTTTGCAGCTTGTAATACAAGCTCACTTTTGGTTAAAAAACGAATACAAAATAAAAAAAAGTTTCTTTACTAAAACATCGCCTACAGAGCTTGACAGAAAGTTGTTAATAGCTAGTCAAGAGAGTCTGCTAGTGTGTAAAGTGATAAGAAGGGAGAACATTGTGGTGGAGGGTCAATTTGTGCGAGTCACAGATAAGTTGTGGCAACTCCACATAATCCCAGCCACTCTCTAATAAGAAGATGAGAAAATGTGATTGTGTCTTTGAGTGACTCTATTTGGATGGCTGCCACAACTGGGAGAAACCTAACAGCAACCAGCTGCTCCTGAAAAAAAAAATCCCTGATAATAATTACCAATTATGTTACAAAACAGAGGGCGCAGTTCAAAATGAAGTGTGGTCATACAATATTTATAAGGCCTTTTGACTCAACATTGAATCCAAGGAATACAGTAGCACCGGCAATGAATGTGAATGTGACATTAATACTTAAAGGTATCATCCTTGCTGTCTCATTTCCACAGAATTGATTTCTTCCCGGGGCATTCATTTAGTGAGGTTTATCACTGAGAAGCCTAGGTTTGTTTCTAAAGGTCATGACAAATGTCCTTTCATGTGTGAATGATTAAATTCATCCAGTGGGCGACGCGTGTGCACGTGCGCGAGTAGATGAACATCCCCCTCTCCTTTCCCCGTCTCCCTCTCTCTCTCCCTCCCTCTCCCTCTCTCGCTCTCTCATTCTTCGACTGTCTCCTTTTAATTTTAGCTGCCGGCTGAATAACAAGACGTGTACAGCCGAATGCAGCGCCCGCAGCACAAACCACCCACCCGAACCGGAGAAGTGTGATCAAATAAATGCCTCTTAGGTGTAATATTAAACATGTCCTCGCAGTCTGCAACGCTTTGTGCTCTTTCATTGATTCCCGGAGTGTGTATGGCCTGGTGTTTGCATCACTGTGACTCATAGAAGTGACTCACGATGCTGGAAAGTGGGTCCGTTGTCGTTGACATCAGTCAGGCTGACGGTGACGGTGGTGGATGAGGAGTAACCGCCGCTGAGACCGAGCATATCCTTTACCTGCACCACCACCAGGTACTCCTCTCTGGCCTCGCGGTCCATGTTTGGCCATGATGTTACAATAATCCCTGCAGGTGGAGGAGACAGACAGAGAGGAGCCATACAAAAGGTTCATAGGATGCCATCAACTGTATCTGTGGGTGGTTTTCTATGTTTGTTTTCAACAAAATGTGAGTAAACTTTGCCTCAAGTAGTCTTCAAGGGTGCCGGCAGTAAAACTCTACCACAATAAATTTAAAGTCTGCAAACTCGATTGATACATAGTATTATCAAGAGGGCTTTAAAATGACTAATGCTTCCTCTGTCTGGCCAAAGCGGAGGCTGTGGGCGACAGTAAAGAGAACAATTTGAATCAAGAGAATTAGACGCTATTTTTGCCTGAGAAGTTGGCATTTAAACTACTTAATCAAATTGTGTTTAGAAGACATGTTTTTCAGCAGCCATTAACGATCTGCAATATCTATTTTCAGTCATTAGTTGTATTTGGAACACGCCTGACTTTTGGTTTTGGTTTTTAAGGATAACATTTTTTTTTCTTAATTTTTCCTCATGTAAAGACCAAAACCAAATATTTGTCTGTCCGTCACAAGTCTATTCAGTCATACAGAAAAATAAAAAATAAATGATAAAAAACATGTCCTTTTACAGCTGGACATGTTTTTAGAAAATGTTACACAAAAAGGACTTAATAGTGTATTTGTTGGGGGGCTAGTTTTAACAGCGGATTATTACATATTTGATGTAATAAATATTTTACATTATCAGGGCTGTGACGTGCCAATGTTCTTTGCAATGAAAGAACAGCAGTGCGACCAGGCATAAAACCTCCTGGTCTGAAAAGTGAAGCCAAAGGGGAAGCCTTAAACTTGCAGTCTTTCTTAGCCAAAAGAAGTCTGATTGTATAGAAGTCTATGAGAGAATGACTCTACTTCTCACTTGATTTGTTACCTCAGTAAACATTACGAATAAGAGTTTATGGTCTGAATCGCTAGTTTCAAGTCTTATTCAATACAGCCTGATGTTCATTTAGTAAATTATTTAGAGAAAAATAGAACATAAGGCAGGGTATTCTTAAGGGCGGGGCAACCTTGTGATTGACAGATCTCTATCACATCGATGTCCAGTCTGGGAGTTGTCCTTGCTTTCATCCTACAACTTTAACCCTTTCACAGTGTTTGCAGTTCATGGATGTTAATTGTAACCATTTCTGTCCCCTAAAAAATGTCTTGTTTAGCATTCGGTTGTACTTGGTGGTGAAGATGGCGATGGCCAAAATGCTTCTTATGTACAGTCTATTAGAGACACAATGTGCCTCATTTTGGAGAACAATGGAGCTCTATTACACAGAGGAATAATATATATAAAACTTTGGAAACACAGAGAGTGTTTCTGAATAAGAAAAATAAAAAATATCTCCAGGCTTATGCTTACAGGTTAACTGAAGCCATGAGCATAACTAACTTATATTGACTGCTGCCCACTCTTTAATGAACAGTTGATTCCCCAAAAAAGTTAGATTTACCCTTTTTCACATTGAATTAAATTGCATGTTAACATTTTTCCAACATCAATAATGCCCTTCCCCAACTCTTCACAGTTGAGGTCAACAATGTGTGTGGGAAGTGTTGCAACTGACCTCTGTACCACATAAATAAGTAGTGTAAATGTACATGCATTGACATCAATGGAATCAGACTCCTCGTAGGGGTGTAAACACTCACATATTCCCCAATGGCTTCAAAACAGTAGCTGTGAATAGTTGTTTAAAGAAAGAAAGTTGCCATGGGGAATTTATACAATTTTCAAAGTGATGAGTAGTGTATGACTTGTCAAAAGTGACTAGGACCAGAGGGAGGAAGCCAAAGACAAAACAGATTTCAGTCTCAAGAGTCTGAGATTGAAAACATTTCTGCCCCTTCTGTTTGTTTTTAAGCCCACTCGGTATGAAGTTAAACATTATTTCTGCACAGCCAAATCTCTTGCGCCCAAACTGTGGTTGTCGAGAGATTTGTGCCACTTCCACTGATAACGACTGAAGTCAGTACAGTTCAAACTAAAAGCCTCTTTATCTGGAAGTGGTACCTGTCTTTGGCTCCACAGAGAAGTAGGGCTCCCCCTGCAGGATGGAGTAGATGAGCTTGGCGTTGTTTCCGAACATGGGATCATCAGCATCTGTGGCTGTCACCTGGGCCACTGTGGTCCCTGTGGGGGGTGGGGGGGGTGAAGCGGGAGGGAGGGGGGCGGGGGTGAAGCGGGAGGGAGGGGGGGGGGTGAAGCGGATCACACAGTCAGAGTTAGCTCGGGCAGCAGTTCCAGTCGACGGGGAAATAAAGTGATTATGCCACAGTCCCGCAGGGTCTGTCTGTCTGGCTCAGGGAGGTGGGGGGGGAAGTGGAAATGGAAGAAGGGAGGGGGAGGTTGAGGTAGGGTTCGGGGGAGGATGTTGACAATGGGGAGGGTGGTGGGGGAGCAGTGTTGGCCTTTCACAACTCAGTAAGGCTGTGCAGGTGTGTGTGACAACCTCCCCAGCCCTATAGCGACATCTCTCTCACCATCCACCTGCTGCTCGTTTTCTCCCCATCGCATTCTCATTCGGTTTCGCCTCTCTATCTTTCACACTTACTACCCTTTTCTCCACTGACCATATCCTCTCCCACAGTCCTCGTCCATCTTGTGTTTTTTTTTCCCCCAGAAAGCGCTCTGTTTCTTTTTTCACAGGCAGGGGTGTACCACAGAATTTCAACCTTCCCCACTCGCTTTCTTTTTCCGAGTCAAATGCATTATGATTTATTACGAGTGAGATATTATGCTGCAAAAGCAGATTACATATAAATTGAAATGGTAATGTTTGTGGTATGAAAGGGCAGTGGTTATAATAACATTATATAAGAAATTTATCCATAAAGGCATCCAAGCTACATTTCAGAATCTAATACTTTTAACTTCCTGAATGGGGACAGATGACAGACATTCATATAACCTTTTGTTCATTGTCTTCAGTCAAGATTTAAGTTAAGAAAATTCATTTTAAAAGTATAACCTTAAAAACAATAAAGCCGATTGCCATTATCTGTTAAATAGCAAATGTTTAACTTTTACACGTAAACAAATTAATCACTTGTTTGTGCGAATAATATTTTAAATACAGAATTACCCCGACACATTGGAATCATAAAATAAACCAGTAGCATATAACAGGTCTTATCAAAACCATTTATTAGAAAGCTAGATTTTCTAATTAGCATGAAACCAATTTCATGATTTATTTTTTTTGTCACAAACCAAAGAAGTAAAAATTTTGATTTTGTTGCTAGTAAGGGGGTCAAATTGGAGAAAAGTAATATCTGTACAAATCTTCCTCTCATCTAACAATTAGCAAGATATTTCTGTCTGAACTAAAGCTGCCGACATCAAAAGTAACTTTGATCAAAATCAGTGTTCACCATTTTCTGGCTAAACCACACTGTCTATAGTACTAGTACACTGTCGACTTATTTTTTTACAAGTACTATTCATTCAGTTCAATGCAGGTCCAGTAAAAACTGATAACAGTGAGTGGGGTCTGTGGATTATCTTGAGTAATAGGGACATTTGGAGGGAATTTAGAAACAGATGTTGCTGTTGAATTTTCAGTTTTCATTGAAACTAACATTTCAAAAAATTTCACGAATATCCATATCCATGCTTTTGTTGAACCCACCCTTTAAATTTCATTTAACTTGCCTTTGCTTTTTTTTTTTTTACTGTTAAAACGTTCCTTTGGTCTTTCAAAAACATACCAGTTGGACACATCTCAGGGATGCTGGACACATACGGTTCGTTCTGGAACTGCGGGGCATTGTCATTGATGTCCTGCACCTTGATGATGAACTCTGACTCGGGTTCATCTGGTTCATTGGACCTCCTGTTGATAGCCTGGGCTTGAAGGACATAGAAGGCCTTTTCCTCTCTGTCGAGCTTCTTCAGTGTCCTGATCTCACCAGAATACTCATCGATCTCAAACACATCTCCGGCCCCTTCTCCTAATAATATGTACTTGATGTAAAACTCACCTCGGTCATAGTCGGATTTGAGCTGCAAATAGAAGAGGGGGTATATGAAAGCTTGATTTAAAAAAAACAGATTATTTCAATTCAGAGGTAACCAGAAAACAAGCTTTTTCAAAGAGAAGTAGCGTGTCAAGGACATGGAGGACATTCAATCTGAAATGGTACCTGGCCAATAACGCGAGGAGTGGGATCTTCCTCGGGGACAAACAGCTGTTTCCAGATCCAGCCTCTCTTCAGGCGACGGTGCAGATGAGTAGACCCTTGAGCCAATTGTTGGGCTTCCAGACCCTGAGTACCTCTCATATCGCTCAGTACCCCGCCAGGAATCATAGAAAAGACCGTAACCATGGCCAAAACACTCGGCAAGCTCACTTTTACTGTCCATCCGTGCATTTCCTCTGCACTTCCCATGGTTGGTGGACAGAGGATGGAGGTTTCACTGGTCCAGTATTTCCAATGCTTCATTCAACAGCACAGTAATTCATGATCCCGGGCAGTGCTGTATCCCATCTCGTTATGATGTGGTTTGTATGCATGCTCATGTCTCTGAAATAAAAGTTAACAATTTAATTAATGGCTGTAGTGAGAAATTTCCAGCAGTGCAGAGTTGGCTAAATGAGGAAATTTAAATATGTAGCAATTAGAATCCAAAAATCATGTGTTTAATTTGACAAAGCTATAACTATATATGTGGAATATTCTATATTTCTGTATTCTGTAAACTTGGAAGAGTTTAAATGCAGTGAATAAATAAAAAACAGTTTTCTATATCAGTGATTACAATTGAGCTAAACATAATGGATAAATGGTTTGAATAGTTAACGTTAGCAAACATAACTAATACATGTTTGAAATACGGAAACGGAATGTTAGCTATACGTATTTGATAATAGGTTAAAACAGTTAACGTTACCTAAACCGTTAACGTAATGGATAAATGGTTGAAATGGTTTGTGTTATATGTAAATGGGGGCAGCTTCAGCCATTTCAAGTATTAGCCCAAATACTAAAACCTACAAAACATTGACAGTTCAATTGTATGAAAACAATATCCCCATTTATATAATTAATAGTGTTAAACAACATTCAGGTTAAAAATTAAATTCAACATGATGGGCGGTGTCGATGAAGGCAACTTGAGGTCATCGCGGCTATGGGGCTTGGTTGGGAACCAAGTCTTCTCCCTGAGCTCTATGACGACATTAGGATATCTTTCAATCTATCTCAAGAATTACGTCAAATCTATTGCACAATAGCAACTCAGATGCATACAAAATTCAAGCAAAAAAGCCAGATCAGGGATTGCATTTTACACGAGAAAGGCAAACCCTTTGTCCGAACTCTCCCTTTTTTTCTTTTTCTTGCATCCTGCAGTCCTGCACGGGCGTTTGAAAACAGCCCTCTGTTTTGAATTCAGACAAGGCCCTGCCTTGTGTTTCACAAGGGGGGGAACAGGGCCTGAACATCATTCCTAAAGCATGACACTGCACTCTGCAGCTGACTAATGAAGATTTCTAATTAGATCAATGTCTCCCCAGACATGGAAAACAGAGACACACATGCCTCTGACAAACTATGAGTGGAATCGATGCAATTATAATGTGCACCAGGGTCAAGAGTGAAAGGACAACGAAAGTCAGACAAGACAGCAAATTAGTCAAGGCAACACAAATACAATATCTTGACCACCTTGTCAAAGTTAACGGAGTTGAACTTCAACAAATTCATCAATTCCCTTTAGATAAACAGATTAACTGCAGTCTTCTTCTAGCAGCAATAGTGATCCACTGTCAACGTGTCACTATCAAAGAGACCAAGAAGTCACTTGTGTGATTACTGGTGGTCAACCTCATCTTTTTTCCCTTCAGTAAATTAGCAATTAATTTCTCCTGTGAAATTAGTATTTTTGCCTCTGGAGCGTAGGTACCTTTGCCTGGAAGCTATGGATGTTCCTTTGCTTTCCTATTGTTTCACACTTTTGTCTTACAGTTGTTTGCTTTGCGAAGCAACACAAATTATTCGTCTAGACACGAAACCCTGAACTCGACTTTACTGCTCTCCAGTTGAGCAGCAAACCATACATCACCACTCAGTGGGATCAGATATTATTAAGGGTTAGGAGTCACAACGGCCATAATTCTTAACCATTCTAATAGAGTTTTTTGACACTGTTATATCAGCACATAACATATAGAGTCCCAAATATGTGGACGTTTTAATCCAAAGTACTGCGCAGGAGCACAAGTGCATGCATTTTTAGCATGGGTGGTCCCGGTGGAAATTTAGAATATAGAGTATACTTCAGGACGTTGTTTCAGCAGTTAGAGTAGTTGCAGTGTTAATGCTTAACAGCTCATAATGTTCATGTTTAATCTTGTAAAACTAAATTAGCTGCCAAGATCCATTTGTAATGGGCTGGTAAAATCAATTACTGATGCAGGCTTTTATTTCTGAAATTCAATTTCGATACAGACCGTGGATGAGAGTATGTGTTTGTGCTTATGTAAGTCTTTACGGGCGAGATTCAAATCTCCGAGCGTTGCGGAGTGACAGTCCAATTAGTAGCCAGTGAATCGTGAGCTGTTATGGTCTTTCATGGGGCTGCCAAGCACGCGCCCAAACTGAACGCCTTGAGCCAAAACTAGACAACAGCCCTCAATGATGTTACTCTGAGCAACTGTTCAGCTGCCAGCATGCCGAGGAGTCTGCTTAAAAATCCTTCCTGGGGGTATCAGCCTTTACTGATGTGGCTGGAATAGTGCACAGGTCAACAGATGTTTAGGTGCCAATTTAACAAGATGGGGCTTTCTAGAAATAAGTGATGAAATTCTGGGAAAAATAATGAGTAGACCAAAAACAAACTTCCAGCTCCTGGTCTGTAAATAACAACGGTATTAGGGAGTTTGAAAAACACATGTCCATGTGTGACAGCTAACTTGATAGTGCTTGATCATAATTGTGGCTCTGTCAAAGTCGGATTATTAAAAAGTATAAGATAAATCCATGTAGTTAAAAAACACAAATCAATCAGTTATCATGAACAGGAGTATAAGCCCTGAGAAGAGTCATGAGAAACTAATAATATCCCCAAGAAACACTGAACTCTACATGGTCAATTTTCTCCTTTCAAAAGACATTGTCATTTCTACATGACGTGCAGGATGCCCTGTGGTTGACAGGCATTCATTAGCTCTGATAGGTCTTCCTCCCATTTCCAGCACACCTCTTGTAGCCTGTATGTACAGTATGCTTCTCTACCATATGACAGAATGACAATGAGCTGCAGTCTCACAATGTTAAGCACCAGATGTGCTGAGACCGTCGCATTATTTTCCTATATGGCGATGTGTTCTAGTTAATAAAATGTCGCTCTGTCGTAGAAATGGTTCGGGGATGCTGTTAAAGATGTTTAAACGTGGCAATAAAGGAAAAGAATCTTCTACTTGACATTGTGAATGACACATCCATATGCACTGCCGACCCTAACTGCTAAGTAATGCTAACTATTTGAGCATTAATTATGTAGTTTTTCCAGCATTATGGAAAAATAGGAAAAAGGTGTAAAGCTGAAAACGTGACAATGGTTCTGAATATAGTCTCCATAGCTATCTGCAATCTTGAAGGCAAATCCATCTGTTAAGCCTCGCTTCTTTAAGTTCACCCTTCCAAGACAATATGTGCTTAATTGGTCATTTGGGAGCCTATCATGGGACCTGCTGTTTACTGTTCAGCTCTGTAACACAACAAGGCTGACATGTAGTTCATGTTTCCTAAATCAGGACCTCAAGTGAGTCCAGAGACCGAGCTAGAACGACAGGGGAATGTCAAGCTATCACGTACTCGCGAGGAAGTAATTTGTTTGTTATTTTATTATTTGCACAAGTGGAAATCATTACGTTTAAGCAAAGTCTTCCGAATTTCCACTGACATTTATCAACGATAGGCCCTTTTTTTTTCTTCCTTTTTAATCAAAAACAATTAACTGATGCTAAAAAAAAAAAAGAGTGGCGAATTTAAAATACAAACAATTATCGACACATAATTAATTATGGTTATAATAGTTTGTAACACAATTTTACGTAAAGTTTGATGAACTATCCGAGAACATTCTATCCAACATACTGAAATTATGCATCTTGTTAGCGGTTCCCACACATTTCATTGTTTGGGCCAAGGTTTTTCCCCTCATACACTGAGGATGTTCTGCAGTTTCAAATGTGGTATTTGTGCCTCACTGTCTGTTGCCTTTGAATAAGTAGACCAAACTATTGGACACCTGAAAGAAAGGTCACGGGAACTGTAAAATAAGTATTTAATCACACATATTGAAAACTCTTTAAACCAAATGTTGTCGCTCAATTTCCAAAAGTGGAATGCACCGGAGAATAGTATTTTGTTGCTACATAATATAGACTAGTACAAAGAGGTCAGTCACTCAATATGGGACTTTAAAAAAAAGTTAACATTTTAGTTTATCAATACAGCTGCCTCAAATTGTCAACTCTGAATAATCACTAAGATTCCACCTTTATGTTCTATCCTCAACATACTCTTCCTCCCCAAAGTAAAAACTCATGGTCAGCTATTTCAGGAGTTCTGATGACAACAAAAAGCAAGAAGCAGTCACAAAAGATGCTGATTTCTCGCTGTGACAAACACAAAGAACCCCCCTCCCCGGACTCCTTAAGGTATTATGAATCTCAGATTTCCTGCTGCTGCTTTTAAATTGAAAGCACATTTTCTCTTTTTGTTTTTCTCTATACATCCTTTCCTGGAAAATATCGTGAAATTGCATCAAAATGTCTTCTGACAAAACAAAAATCAAAACAAAACCTCTCACAGGGTGCATCGCGTCCACCACCCACACCCACCTGTTTGTGTGATTCTGCTGTCCCCCGAGCCACTTGTCACCAACCGCCGTCAAGAGAGATCATCGCAGGGGTGTGAAGAAACACAATCTGCTTAACTAAACGCCCTGGTACTGGAAAGCAATTCTGTCACCACAATAGCAGAAGCGAATGCGTGTGGTTTTCACAATGCCTAATCCCCTCCGCTGACGACCTCCCCTTTTCTTCTTCTTCTCTGCCCGTTCCTGCCCTTCTCAAACTTCCCGGGGAAGAACAAACACAGGCTCTATTGTCTGGGACGCTGCAGAACACTCAGGGCCTTCATCGCCATGCAAATAGTCACAGCCAGGCTTACAAATGGATTTCTATCTTTTCACCCTTTCTGTTTTTTTCCCTCTCCATTTTCGTGAACAATCCAGCGCTTATTAGAGTCGAGATGGCGCATACAAGGGGATGGTAATTCATCCACTGTATGACAACTATTTCTGCTAGTGATAGGAAGTTAACAGTCTGTTTCTTGACATTCAAACCGAGAGGGCATGCGGTTACTGCATGCCACGTCCTGATATGTTCGCATTTTAATATTTGACGTGTTATGCACACTCACTTCAGACGTTGTTTGTACTCCACAGTCTCCCGGATGTTTATGTGTACTTGTAATGAGGGCCATAGTGGGAAATAAAGGGCAGGTCAAATCACCTCAGCTACTCTGGATAGAAAGATAAATATATCAGTCTGAAGTCTCAAAAAACTATCTTGAAAAACAATCTATACGGTCTCATAGATAATTATAGATGAAAAATCTAAATGTTGTATTTCTCAACTTATCATAACTGAAACAAAGCTTTGACGGCACCAGGAAACAATCATGTAAATGTAGCTTTTGTTTTTGAAGAGTTGGATTTAAATTATGGTTTAAAAACTATTTCTATAACAGTTTTTTTTATATCATCTTTTTTCTCAGTTACCCTTTCTTTACTTTCTCTGTGTTTCTTTGCCTCCACCTTAAAATCCTGTGTCCTCTCTAAATAACCCTAAATATAGAACGGCTTCTTTTGACTAGTGTTAATTGCTACAGCAGTGCATTAAATTAATGTGGAGAGAGTTAATTAGCTATGGAGTTTCATTCATGCTAATTTAAACTATAATAACAAGTCATTAAGTTGATTGAATCAGCATTATTGTAAAAGTGACAAAAAAGTGATAAAAAAAGAAATTTAATTCTGTAAAAAGTGTGTTAATTGTTTGGTTTTCTATTGTGGTTATAACTCTTAAGTTTTTGATTCGGGTTGACGAGCAAATCCCATCAATCATATAAAATCATACTTTCCAGTTGGCTAATTGTTATTTTACATTTCCAAAAGCGAGTGATTATGCGCTGATTTATTGATTTCTCCCTTATCAACACAAGTGAATTGGATTTGCGGGTGGAACATCAAATTTGAAATATTTGATATAACTACCTCTTGTAAGTAAAAGCTGCCCACACATTCACTCGGATATAAAACACATTACTGAAGTATAAGTTATTTTGTTATTTTTCATGCGTTCGCCTACAAAAGCCTATGCAGGCCCCTACTAGTAATAAACTACTTGGTTAGGTTCAGGAAAAGATTGTGATTTGGGTTAAAATAAGCATGTTTGTTATGTTAAATAACTGTTTGTTAAGTTACCTTTATAAGACTTTAGTTAAGTATGTAAGTTACTTAACAAAAGTAAGGTAATATAAGTCGACATTGACTTGGTCTTTTATATGATATGATAAGTATGATTGGATGCAGCTAGTTTTAGAGAATGTCCATCCTCTGTTGACATGTGGCTACAGTTCAGTAGGGTGACGCCCCCCTTTGAGTCAGCTTCCTGTATCAGTGTCACGTTGGTTTGGCCACTGCCCCCTTTGGGAGACTAGCAGCAGGTCCTGAGTCCATTAATCCAATGGGAAAAGTGACTCTGAACACAGATTATGACCGATTATTTTGCTCCATACTCACCAAAATAAATATTGGACCCATTTTTCATTCAATATTCTGACACTAAAATTGCATTTTTTAAAAATGTTTGCAAAGGAAAATATTTAAACATTATGTTAAAATAACCCAAACTACTTTCATCCATCCACACAACGTTCACAACACTTGAAAATAAGGTGGAGGGATGGAAGAGAGGCGAACACGGCGTGACCACGCCCACTTAGGTGACAGAAAACATATACTACTTCAAAACATTGCCGGAGCTTGTAATGCATCATCTTTGCTACAGAGCATCTTTTGTACAATGATTACAGATGAGCAATGCTTGAACGGCGTTTACCCTCCAATACAGCCTCGCTAATGGTGGTCACTCCAATTTCCACCAGTTAAAAGTTTGTCATGTCTATTTATTGTTTTATTTGACAACCAAATAACCTTTTGGTTAAAATACCCAAAGAGCATTCATTACATGCTTCTCTTACACATGCATATCTCCGAGGGCTGATTAGAAACCTGAACAACGCTAATAGAGTCAGTCATTAGAAAGCTCTAGCAGGAGAAAGCTAGCACTGTTGGGGTGTAAATGTCTCCTAAGTGGACGCACCATCCTTCCCCCATAGCTTTGTGACAGGGTGGAATTCGTTATTTCAGTAGTTGAGATTAGTTTTCCCCGTGAACTACTCCGCCTCCCATTCTGATTTCATATCAAACAGAGAAATGTCAGGACCTGCACTGTGACATTTAAAAACCCCATTGTAGACCTTGTCTAATTGAACCTCCCTCATTATAATGATGGAGTGTGGACCGACCACTGCAAAAGAACATCAGAGATGAAAGCTGTAGTTTGGTGCCAGCAAGGATTATTTACATTCCCGCTGTCTTCTTCTCTCTGAACGCAGCGGTGAACCGGACTATCTCTCTGTCTCCGATGACATTTCAGGGCTGTCAAATGATGGGCACAGGGTAATGGTCAGCAGATTTGCAACAAGATAAAGGTGAGTCCGGTCAAATCAGCATTCACAGAGATGTCATGTTGTGTAAATAATGTAAACTGTAATGGTGATAAACTGCATGTTTATATCCTGTATATTTCACTATCAACGAAGACATCATTCTCCTCACAGGAAGCACAAAGAGAAGATACTGTGGCTCCGACATTAAACTGATGATTTTACACAGGCGTGCTTTGTTGTTTTTCACATTTTCCCCCACTGTTGTGCTCTTCTGATTAATGATTTCCAAATATTTCTTTGAAAAACAAGCTAATGCCTAATCCAACACTACAGAAACGTCAATATAAAGTTCACAAGTTCAGACTCACAGGAGATGAAGTACTGAACAGTTCATTCTTTGTCATGTTGTGCCCTTCACGGCTTACATTCATATTGTTGCATCGTCTCGCTGTAATTGGAAGAAGAATAAAGCGTCATTGGCATTCTGCTCAGTCCACTGTGGTGGATTTGATGAGAATGTCACATTAAAAATGCATGTTCCTCATACGTTCTTTGGCCTTTGTCTTTAGCCATGGGAAACAGTGGACACTTATGACAAATAAGGACGGAGCTGACGCTGCCTGAGGTGGATCTCTCCATTCGACAGGAAACATCAGCATCTCCTCTCAGTGTCTGCCTCCTCCACATGAGACCGTACATTTGTCAACCGCCCTGGCTGATGGAGGGGAAAAGAAATTGGGTCACAATTGAAAAGTTGCAAAGACTTCTAAACAAAAAGTCTGGGAGAAAAAAAAAAAATCTTTCATCCGATAAATAATATATAAATCCTGGTCACTTTCTCTGGAACCGCTCAACTAAAGCTAAAATTCATACATCGCTGTTTATCTATAAACGCTGTTGTGGTTTCAAGTAATGTTTGAGCCAGCTTAGACAGCCGACTAATGGCCGGCCGCCAACTCTCGACCAGCTGCTCGCTGACTACTTGTGAGACATCTCAGGTCTCCTAAATCCTCCAGGAATCTGCCACAAATGAGCACTAACTGCACGCCTGGGCAGCGAGGGAAATCTCCTGGAAACAGACCGCAATGTTTTGTTTACATAAAGTGGTCCGTCCATAAAATATGTAGCTCAAGGTGAGAAGTAACAAGGTGCATTTGATAAAGTAGTGTATTAAATACAGTTTTGAGGTATGTATACCTAGGAATTTTAAGCGTTTTACAAGTAAAGGTCCTGCAACATTTAAAGTCATCAGATCAAAAAACCCAACTATTAACTAACAACAGGGCAAGAATACGCAAAAGTCATTCAAGTAGAAGTATAAAGTAGCATTGAATATGCATTTTGCATATGCAAAAGCATTTTGTTCCCAACTGCAACAACAAAGCATTTTGAATTTGCTCTGATTTGTTCATCTTCCCCATGGCAACGGAGACTGTGATTATGAGTATACTAGTATTTAGAGTAAATGTATTGGATATTATTATTATAATCATCATCATCCGGGAGACATATTTCTATGTTGAGTAACACTGAGAATATCATTGAAAGACAAAATGTAAAGGTAAATTTAGAGCGGAGGGGAAAAACCCTTCCTGGCAGCCACCTCCGTTTCACAGCTTAATCAAGATGGAGATAACCATAGCAACAACACTAATGCCATATGCTGCCATGCAGTGACCTTAAACCATAATCATTGTTTAAAAAACACGATAACACTTAACACAATAAGTAGGACGCGTCCATTTGCGGTTTGTAAACACACAACATTCAAAGTTGGCCCCCTCCTCTCCGGGCTCACCGACTCTAGCGATCTTCAGCCTAGCGAGATAGACCAGGGCAGAACAGAGCCCCGGGGGGGGGGGGGGGGGGAGGAGGGAGCGCTGGAGGCAGAGGCAGAGCGGGGGGCAGAGAAACGCTCAGAAACAACCCCAACACAGCGAGATGAAAAGAAAACAGACGATACAGGCAGAGGGAAGAGGCTCTGCACTTCTAGTGGGTCATAAGTGATGATCGAATGGGATTATTTTTGTCGGATTCTTTGTTTTTTAGGAAAATCCTACTGTGCTTTTGAATAAATTTTCTTGGAAAGTGTCCCGAGTATATGTACAAGAAGAGATTGGGGGGCCGACGACTCTGAATTGTTATTGGCCACCGATGACACACAAAAAGGATGCCACGTCGACACCAAATCAAAAGGGTTCTATTTGTTGTTTTGGACTGCATAATGATTTGTAAGTTTGCAACCCGGCTTTCACTCATAATATAAAATCATAAAACTGCCAATATCAAGATTGGAGAGGTTTGAGGCAACATGGTTGTGGACTTCAAATATTTAAACATGAGATATGTGGCGTAAAATTTCCATGCATAGCTCAAGACAAGGGTCATAAAAGTCATAGTGTCCAAGTATCCTCTGCAGTGCATTTACTTACTTAGATACAATTATACTGCAGTATTCTGAAGATTTGTCCACGCAGTGTTAATTTGACAAGAAGTATAACTACCTACATGTTCCACTGTGGTAAGAAAGTCATCAATTTTTTTTTTATATTAGCGAAGTTTCATCTTTTGAGAGTGAGAACTGTCAGGATTTCTCAAAGGAGTCACTCAAGGAACAAGCCGACTCCTCTCTGTTCTCGGGGGAAATATAGTTTTGAGTTTAACGTGCGGTATCCATCATGCTCATGAAATGCATAATTAATTCTCATCATTCCTGTAATCCTTCTCCAGACTTGACCGCAAAGATGGAAATTACAAGTCGGGGCCCATGTCAGCAGGCTGGCTTGGTATCTATTGTAGTTTTCTCACACAGTGGCAAAGAAATGAAGATGATAAATCGGCAAGGTTACAAAGTATTTACACAAATAAGTTGAAAACAATCGATCCAGTGCAGCGCGCTGTCATACCCTTAGGGATGTGGTTCCCCTGGAAGAATGCACAATCCCCCTGGCCTGGGTTCATTTGAGACGCAGATTGTGTCTGATTGATCAATGAGAACCACTGCCGAGCCATCAATCTAACAGGAGTGGAATAGGAAAAAGGGGACATTAACATGTATAAGCTGCCGTGTCCCGACAATGTCCTCTACCTTGAGTCGGTGGGAAAGCAGGCACCTCTGGGGACATGAACAAAAGTGGTAAGTCTAAAACCTGCGACAGGAAAGCATTATATAAGGACAACAGGAACGGTGTTAACATCTCAGCTTCTTTGTGATCTCATCTCTGTTGCAGCAGAGGCTCGTAATCTCTGTATCCCACCAAAGAAATTAAGTATTTATCGTGAAGCTGCCGCTATCCCTGCAAAAGCTTTCCTAACCAGGTTTGAGAGTTATTAATAATAATAATAATAATCTCTGAATTGTACAAAACTTGGAAATCACCTTCAAGTGCCCTCCGGATAATCATCGCTGTTAGCCGCTAATGAAAGCATAAAATTGCTGGCACCCTTTTTGGCCACCTCTGTGCTGCAATATTTAGGACAAACAGGTGATTAATGAGTGATTTGTGCTGGTATTGCTGGTAGACAGCTGTTCCACATTGCAGCAATGATTGGGCGGAGCAGTTAAGATCTGTTCGTCAAGGTCCTTCTCCAAGAGCGTGTTGCTTCTGAGATCCATTACCAGGAAAGGGGCTAACATGTTGTGCGAGAGGATTTCGCGCACTAACATATTGCATAATACACACATATACTCTGCATGTACTGCAAACAAGCCTACGAAGATACCGATTATAGTCTATGCCATAACCAGCTCAGTGAAGTAAACTCTTTCTCCACTCCTCTGCATCACATGACTGTATCGATCACAGCGTTACCGGTCCAAGCTACCGTTGAATGAGATTTGTTTATCACAAAGACTAATACAACACAAGTGATCACAGAAATAAGGAGGGACAACCAAAAATACAGTAGAGAAGAGGCAGGGAATTTTAAAAAAAAAACAGGAAACAAACAAAATCAAAATCAAGATTGTGACACATAGCAACAGTACCTAAAAAAATACACAATATCTACAGGGCGTGCAACACGGTTTCTTATAGCCAATCCACATTTTTTATTTCTTCTTTCTTTTTATCTATAAAGTTTTTCATTATTTAATTTGAAAAAAAGATGGCATGGTATGTTTCTGCAAACCTCGGACACTTTGAATGTTTCTGCGTTCGGTCGGAGTGAGTGACGCTCATGACGTAGTATATGGATGGACCGGTATGTCCTGTGTGAAGCTAAATTAGAGCGTTGACTTAACACTTGTTACGTGATGTTGTTCTGCTCGTTACAAAATGTTACATTAGGAAGTGAGCTATGGGCATTTGTTATATATTTACAGTAGTTAGGTGGCTGCGTTACATTGCCTACATCTAACTAATCGTTTTCACAACATAAATGTGACATTATGTGTTTCTGCGCGATACAAGGCTGATATGAAACATATTTAAGAAACATATCTCGAGGTTTGCAGAAACTTTTTTTTTTCGGGCGACTGGGTTGGGATAAATCATTTTTTTTGTGGAAACAGCTTTAAGCTTCAACCCTCTGTGTGAGCATTTCCTGGGAGCAGACTGAAATCTGAGATCCAGCATTGGTAAGAGACACTATTTACTACTAGGCTACTAAATACTTATGGATACAAGACATTTTACACTTTCTGATGACTACAAAATGCTTACAGAATAACTCATCTGTTCTTTCCGCTAAAATTCCCAATTGTTACTCCCTTGCTCCGCTGTACCTGCATTAAAGTACCTGTAGGAACCGGTAAGTATCTATTTGTACTGACAATGACAGTACACTGTGAATTAAGGGGACTTACATGGTAGGTGCCGGGTAATTACACTGTGGGCTGTATCATAAAGTGTTACCAAGTTTGACTTTCATAAATTGTTTTCATATAAGCGAATAACACTACGAAGCTAAACGTAGGTACGTCTGCAAACTATAAAGCCCTTATTACAGTCACAAGCAGCCCATCTGAAGATATTGGAAATTAAAGTGCTTTCCAAGGGGCATCTTGACACAAGCTGAGAGAACAGCATGTCTTGTTAACTTTTGCCGCCCTGATTTTTGCACTTAATCTTGCATCCACCCTGCCACGGTAAGATAGCATTTCATATTACACTATATACGCTCAGAAACAAAATGAGCACAAAATGGTGTTTGCAGTTAATGTGTAGATATGTTGGTACGGCGAGAAGTTTATTGCCCCGTCTGGTCTATTATAAATAATAGATGCAGTTGACAAATTACTACAGACTCTGACATTATTTTTATAAGCTGCAAACATATCTGTGGGGTTAACAAATGTCAGTCGTGGGGATATACAGTATGAGCTTAAATATTGACATTCAGATTGCAGCAGAATCAGTCCTCACAGTAGCTGGTCACAGTAATACTCAGCTCATAGCATTATTCATTCAGTCCTGCAGTCATGCATTGGCGCAGTAGCTAATCTCTTCCCCCAAGGCACTTCAGCAGTAATGCACCTGTTAAAAAAAAACCATCCATGTCATTCTGTATTGTAAAAAGATTAGCTAATATTTTATAATAGTTTGGGGGGATTTATTGGACACTTGTGTTTCTCTCTGGCTGGAAGGCTGCACTGTCACTTCATTCTGGATTTTTTAAGAAAAATGATGAGCCCCCCAAAACTGCTAAAACTATGTCTGTGATTTATGCTGTAAAACAGTGTTTCCCAAACTTTTTTTCCTGGGTTCTTACTCTTTTAAAATGACAAACCAGCGCAAACTAATTCACAAAAGGTCTCATCTTATATTTTTCGAATCATTTCTGCATCACCAACGAGCCATTTAGAAAAGATGTATTTATGTATATAATTGAAAACGTATACACATATTAAATATTTAACTCATTAGAACAAATAAATGTAATTATGCAGTGTTAACAGGCTATCTCATTTGTTTCGTTTCCGCCAATCAGTAGAACAAACAAAATGTACACTAGCCTTTCATATTAGATTCAAAGTTTTAAGTAGTACTTATCAGAACAGTACCCACTTTCGGGCTCTCTTATGTGGCTCAAATGTGTACTGCAGATATAAATCTTAAATAAAAGACTGTGAAAGAAATTTATTTTGCAACCTAATAAAATAGCCTGCGACCCACTGATGTGTCCAGTCTTTGGGAATAACTGCTCTAAAACTACCAAAAGCGATTTCTATCAAGACATTTCCGTAAAGAAATATCCACTTTTAAATTTAGAAATGACGAAAGACATAGTGCTGAGGTCACTCATGGTGGTGGTGCAGGGAAGTCTTTCAAACCCCATTATTTGTCCTGGTGTCACAGCACTGCCTTTTGCTGTCTCATTCCCTATCTATTTTAGTTATGCACCTATTTTCTATATGCTTCAGTTGAAAAAGCAGGATTGCACCAGAATTTAATTTCTTCCTGATTTTGCAGATATAAACAGCACCACCCAGTTTACGTGTCTGACACCTAAACATATTGTAGTAGGCAAAAATGTTGGCACTAAATATTTTGGAGATCATTTTAATGTTACATCCTGAGAGCAAACAATTAATTAAATGCTCAGAACAAAATATGATATGTGTGGCAGGACTGTAATGAACCCATCCAATCATTTCATTCGTCACGAATTTAATGATTGGTCGAGCTACCTGCTAGCTTGACAGCTGCGACTGCTAACGATAGCCATGTTCATTCTTTACATTTATTATGATAATATTAGGGTGTGGTTTTGGAGAGAGGCGTGAAGGGCTGGGCTGTCATTGTTGCTGACTTGGCAACTTTCTTGCTAGATCTAGCGACTTTTGGAACTAGTGCTGCTAGCTACTTTCAGTTGGAAAAACGTTGGCAACACTGGGCTGGGTTTTCAGTTGGATCATTTCAAAAAGATTACCAAGCCTGCTTTTAAAGCAGGAGATCAAAAGAAAAAAAAGAAAAGAAATCAATCCACACCTTTAATCCTTAAAAGACATTATGTTGCATATCATTAAGTCTTAGGAGTTGTGGCGTGGTGTTAGTTGCTAATTTGCACCTGTAAAATGTTATCTTTAGCGAAACACTTATCTGTTTCTCTGTTTCAAGCCCCACTAATCATTCCATCGGAAACCTGCTTGCCCTCAGGTGTTTGTTGCTTTTCTACATTCATAGAGCTGTTATACTTTGTAAGCATTGTTATAAATCATTTCAAATTGAATCATGGGCAGAATGTCAGACTTTATGTTGTGCCGCATTTCTTCTTAGAGAACGAGAAAAGGAATCAAAATGCTGTTGTTCAATCTTTACACCTCTCACACCTACAGATCAGGTGTTGCTTCCAATTTTACACATATTGTAAATTGTACACTGAATAATTACTGAGCAAACAAGAGCTAACGTTTTTGTTACTAAATTAATTACACAGCTAAATTCAGACAAATTATCAGGTCATAGCAAAAGAAGTGACAATCAAAGTAGTACTGGCAGCATATTTACTTTAAAATATACTTCATGCTGTATAATAAATACATCACCCACCATGGTAATGTTACATCATCAAGAAAGGTTGCAGTCAACTTAGAACCAATGAGAAATAAGCGAAAAACCTAAATCAGAAAAAAATTACACTCTGAGCTATTTTTAAAACTAATTACTGCATTGAGATGTATCTCTAAACTGTAAAATATACTAGCAGCACAGTTTCTGACAGTAGGTGGTGGACTGAATTTGAATAATCATCTTTGACACATATTGGAAAGTCAACTTCGTGCTCTTGGAATAACTTCACTAAAGTACGCTCTAACTCCTGATTTTATTTTCCATTACATGTTTTTTTAACCCCACAAGTTGACAAGAATGAGAAACATTTATAAACCTATTAGGACAAGACGCTGCAGCAGCCTTTGTCACTGACAAAAAAAAAGGACACTTTCACACAGGGTAACAAGTGGGGCAGAAAGTGGGAGCAGGTCTTGTGAATGTATTTCACATCACAAAACCATTTGAATTGTAGATAAATGTGAAAAGAGCAAAAGGGAGTCCATGTGAAAAGGCCACAGCAAGAGCACTCGAGAGTAATGCGAGGTTGTTGTTTTGGAAATTGTTGCCATGCAACATCTCACAAAAGTCAACAAGAATTTGATCAAACCAACATGAAAGTCAGTAATATATTAAGACGCTTGCACGGGTTTTTAATTATTCACTGTTCGAAAGTAAGACCTTGCTAACCTTCAACACCTTAATTTTTGGACATCCTAAAACAAATATGACTATATGAGAGAACTAAATTCCAAAAGGGGCATTTTCTATGTTGGACTCAAGAGACAAGACAGACTGATCTCCTGGTTCAGACATTTCAGTACCATTATTGCAAAAGCTAATTGAGGTGTGATCGCTCAAACAAATGTTCAGCACAGACTCAGTCTCCAATGAATTACATTTAATTGCTAAGAGCTCCAGGATTTGTCTTTGCATGGCTCTTGGATATATATTCTTTGGAGTCTTTTGTCAAAAGTTCACAAATATTATGTTTTAGGCCATGCAAGCAGCGTGACTCTGGGGATGGAAATGTTAGTTCGTTGGTCGTCCCCCACTTAAGTGCAGGCTGAAATAGGTCAACAATTATTCGATGGGTTAGCATGAAATTTGGTACAAATATCCATGGTCTCCATAGGGATGAATCCCTCAGATGTTGATGATCCACTGTCTTTTTTCTCCTGCGCCACCCATGAGGTTGACGTTTGTGTTTTTTTTAGAAAACTGTCTCTACAATGATGGATTACCATGATATTTGGTACAAATATAAATTTCCCCTTCAAGATGAATCATAAAAACTCCCTGACTTTTAATCTAGCGCCATCATCAGGTCAACAATTTGGTTTATTACTGAATTCCAAAATTACATTGCCTGTTCAACCTCAACTTAACTGTTTGTACTAATTAGCAAATTTGAATAAAAATAAAAAATAAAAAAAGGCAAGTAAATGAAATTCCGTTTAAAAACCGTGAAAAAATAAGCAGTACTCTCTGCTTTGAAATTCTGTCCAGTGAAGGCCCTGAAGCTATAAACTATAAATACTAAGAACGGAGGTAAATGCTAATATATAAAAATATAAAATAAGGCACAGAAATGTGAGAACAGTATTGCACAATCAGTTTCACAGTGATGCACGATGGCCAGTACACCACGGCTAGCTGGAAAACTGTCGACTGTGTTAACTCGCAATTGGGCAGCAAAAGTACTGATACTCTGTGCTCTAGTTTTTATATCGTATTACGAGAGGCGTGTGTTGTAACATGTTTTCAGCAATGAATTTCCAGCATTTATAATGTGTTTAGAAACAAATCTCAGATTTTACTCTCCCCGGACTTTAAAAACCAGCGTGTTTTCATATTTCCATGGAAATAAATAAACCAACATGCTTTTTCACTTTAGAATAACAAAACAAAAAGGTAAAAGGCTCAAAGGGATATGATGCCTCAAGGGATAAGGCTGGGTAGCATGGTGGCTCAGTGTCTACCTCACAGCAAGAGGGGCCTCGGTTCAAACCTGAGTTGTCTCTGTGTGTTTTCCCTTTGATAGACAACCTGTCCATGGTGTATCTCGACTCTGTCACAATGCATGCTGGGACACCAGCTCCCTGCAACCCTGAAGAGGATTAGCAATAAAACAGAATGATATATAAACAGACTTCTCAGGCCATACTTAATTATTTGTCATAAATGCACTTTCGAAAAATAGTTTTTGTAATATACAATAACTAGATTATATAAAATAACATTATCGCATGACTGGCATGTTATTGCGGCACTTTGACATTGTGTCCACGTGAAGAGCACAACTTTGTTTGGAGTGAATTTTTCCTTGACCATGACAAAGCTGCCAGTCCGAACCTTGAATGTCAGTCTGGACAATTGATACGATAAACCCAATTGAAACTTTCAATCTCCTTCCCGCTGATAAGAACAGAAGGAGTCCGCGAGGGGAGAGGAGGAGGAGGGGGACTGTCTTTTCTTGACGGCCTGGTGTCAGTAACAGCAAAATCTCCATTAGAGTGGCGAGGAAAACAACATTCGGGAGCTCATCCCCTGCAGCTCGGCTCAATATGTTTTCCACGGCAATATGGTTTCAGTTTTTAGAGGAAGGTGAAGAGAGGAAACCTTTGTGACCAGTTGTATTTTTTGCAAAGACTACTTGATGTTATGTATGCAGTTCAAAAGGAGCTGACAAAATACAGTGGGTTCTTAGGATAAGGGAAGTCTCAGTGGTGGAAAAACATATGCAAATTAAAGGGGCACTCCACCAAATGTGAAAAAAATTATCTATTAATAAAGACCAAGGAGTATTACGGTAGTTAGCCTGTGAAAACAGTTGTATAATCCCTCGGCTATCGTAGCTTGGGTTTGGAGACTACACATTTATATCATGAAGGCGGTGTTACAAACTGGGGGTGAGTATGCTATTGAGTTGCATTATGGGAGGTGTAGGATCCAGTGTATTTACGAGCTTCACCTTAACTAAGGGCAAAATGTCAGGATATCTTGGCTTCAGCTGCACCAAATTCTTATTATTTTATAATATATCTCTTGCATGTCCACAACCTGTATAAATCTCTGGAGTGCTCTCTCAATCAAAAGTAGCCATGTTAAATACCATTACATTGTTACAGCCATAAATCCTGCATTCAAACTGTTACTTATGTACAGATTATCAGTAAAATGTATTTACATATCAAAATGAAAGAACCCAATTTGCAGAACGGCCCCTTTCATGACACTGCAAACATGGTGAAAAGTATGAGGGCACCAGAACGTTACACCCTTGTGTGATTATACCATCTCCCTCAAAAGCCAAGGGCATTATATCAGCTGCTATAACAGCCTCAACTCCTCCAGGAAAGCTTTTCACAAGATTTTGGAAGCCGGCTGTGCGGATTTACTCACATTTAGCGCATTAGTAAGGTCCAACACTGATGTTAGTGATAAGGCTCGGCTTGCCGTCGGCGTTCCAGTTCATACTGAAGGTGTTGGAAGGGGTCAAGGTAAGGGCTCTGTGCAGGCCAGGCGAGTTCTCACTCACCAAACTGAGAAAATGTCTTCGTGGAGCTGGCTTTGCACACAGGTGTACATTTGAAAATACCTCCAAATTGTACTTAGGTTAATGTACCTCGTTACTGTCCAGCAGATTGAAATCCTGTGAAAAATTCTAAGAAGTACCCACTAATTCCAGGAAGATGTTCATGGGTCACTCAAGGTCCAGCGTGATGAGCCAATCCTGCAACAACACATCACATGAAAAGATCCCGGAGGTTGGGAGTACATAACCAGCCTGCCTCTGTCACCGTGTCCATCAGCGCATCGATCCAAAGACCTTATCAAGCAGTGTATCTGAAGCTAACAGGGTGGTGGGGATTGACTTTGCAAATCTCTGCCTCTTCTAACTTTCCTTTTGATCTGAGCATGGCCTCTTTGGTTCGCGTTCCATAATCAGCGGGGTTGAACTTGTCTACGTCGCAGTCTCTCTCGACACGTTAAGACTGGAGCTGAGCCCGTCTCTTTGGGGTTGCCGAGTGCCACCTCAAATATATTTCACCTAATTATGTCAGTCTGATGATGTAGCTGATAGCAAAAGGGAGCGTCTTTAGTAAAGTTTCAAACCATTTAAAAAATGTAAATCAACCCATCAGCATATTCATATGTCACACAGCTTGTTGGCTTTTACGTTTGTGTAATGTTTTATTGATGCACCTTGTGTAACTATTGCATCATAGATTACAAAGAATACAAGTGCGGAAAACATCAGTATCATCAGAATAAATTGAATAATTGCAATAGTTGCACTGCCTCTGGTAATTTCATGATGACAAGAGACAGAAGCATATGTCATGTCTCACTTCCTCACAGCAATCCAAAGATGACACGGAGCGATAACAAATACAGGCAGATCCCATAACATCCTTCAAGTGGAAGACTAATCTGAAGCAAAATGAAATGTTGATGTGCTAACTGCATGTCCAGTAAGCAGCTATAAGATTTAAGCAACAAACTAATTGCAAAAACAACTTAGAAGGAATACTTCACTCCAAAAATAACCATTTGTATATCACTTACTACCTCTTATCTTGCAATGAACCAAGAATCCAAAAGAAGGATGTGTTCTTTGGAATCTTTAGTTAGGGTTTACAAAATGTATGAATTAAATTAAATGGGAGCCACGTTTCCATTTATCCAGTCATATGCTCAGTTCTCCCAAACATATGCATCTTTGCTGAAACCTTACTATTTAAAACACTTTCACATAAACAGTGTCATGCTTGCGTTGGCGCGCCACTCAACTATTTCAGAGTCTGCCTTAGCTAATGCTAGCTAGCTACAGCTGACAAAGTCTGCCAGCCTCAGTAGTCATATTAGCGGACTAAAATTGATCGTTGTGAATGAATTGACAGGCATATCAACAGCAACTCGGGGTCAGTGCTTAGCGAACCAGTCAATTGACAAAATTGTCAGTGAATTAGAATCAGAATGGTGTTTTTACAGTGGTAGAATATCAATTAATACACATACATCTGGAGCAAAGTAACTGACAGATTCAAAACCATGAAAGCATCACACAGCGATCTGTTGAACCTGAATGTGAATGTTTACATTCACAGAACCGTTCCTGTTTGCACTCAAGGTATTAACCTTCATAGCCTGAGTCATACTGCTGCTTTTAGTGCACGAGAAAGGAAATGATGATGCCAGTGTTAGCTGTGTAATCCTCTTGGCACTCAGACAAATGCACAGGTTCCAATAGGGGTGAGATTTTCCTCTAAAACTAAAAGTATGTTGAACGCGGGCTGTAAGGTTTTTGTTATGCTTTGCCTTCCATGTATTTAGCTTCGGGAAAAAGTGAATGTAACTCAGCATTCTGCCCAAGCGCCGCATACTGAGCGATGCTGGAGTTGTCTTTCCCAGAGAAGCTGGTTTTAAGCTGTGAATTGCTACAGTATGCATATTGCATTAGAGGGGTATTAAGAGCTTTGTAACCAGGAGAAAACACGGATTTAGATTAGTTGTTCTCTGACTATTTATTTGTCAGTTTGAAAATGAACAAATATTCAATTTGCGCAGGATCAAATATCAGATCAAATAGATCTAATGAATTTTAATATATGGTGATACATAAACCCAAACATGTCGCTGCTATCATTTGATGCTCCAGTTTGACCTCAGGTCCAATGCCAGTCATAGGACAGGCCCCTGCATTTTGGTAGCTGTGTATGGTCTCAGCTTTTGTATTACAAACAGGAATTTAAGGCATATTTGTCTAAATAATGAAAGTATAATGAGGCACGATAAGAAGAAATGCAAGCGTAATATTTTGCATTTATGCACAGAATGATAATTAGTTGCATAATGTGGGATTGTTACACTAACATACAGAATTAATTAGAATTGCTGACCTAATAATATGTGCATGCTGATTTATTGGAAGGTTTGTTATTTTATTGTTGATAAAATATGATAAATATGGTAAATACACATAATAGTGTCAAGGCCTTGGCTTTTATTTATTTTAATTTTTTATTTTAATTGAATTCTTCTTTCTTTTGCAACAATTACCTTCACTGTAAGCGTGGGTATTTTCCTTGATTTCCGGTATCTTTTACATAATTGTTCAAATAACAAAAAACGTATCATTACACTGCACTTCATTAATTTGCTAATACTTGTATGAAGAGTGTCTTATGCGCAGAAGAAACATTTCCAGGTGCAGAGCTGCAGAGAAACATCTCAAAATCATAAATCAGCACTGTCACTGCTCCAGGAAACAGTTGCCCATATTAATCCACAAGAGCGATTCAAGGTCAAGGTCAGTGATCTCACAGTTGTCTAGCTGAGCTGGGAAGGTTTCTGCACAAATGTATCAAACCTGTCCAGTGTCGACAGAATAGAGTTTATAGAGTCAGACCCTTACATGGGTATTTGTCCGAGTTGTGAAATGCGAGGCTGCAGAATTATTCCAAATTAGAATAAATTCCTGAGAACAGATCTCTTGGCATGGAATGGACTACAACAAGGCCATGACCAGAGTCAGCTTAATTCTATGCAACGTCAAATAGGCAATGAATTGTGCGTATAATGATTATTATTATTAATTTAAGGAAATCTACAACCACGTTAGCAAAAACAACTTTGCTATTCTTAAATCGTTCTTACTAATGAGGTAAAGATTCAGCTCATTGATGTCAGAAGTGTATCAACTTCAGTGCCTTCCAAAATGCGTGTGAATGTCAGTAGTGGAAGAAGTACTCAGATCTTTTATTAAAGTAAAAATAGAAATTCCTTTTTGCATTTAAATTCATACTAAAGTAAAAGTACTAAAGTATCCACATCAAAATATACTTAGGGTGACAAAAGTAAAAGTACCCATTATGCACAATATCCCATTTCATAATATTACATAATTTCTATAACTGACTCGTAAGTAGCGATGTGTTGATCACTTTAATGAAGAAGCTGGAAAAGTTGGGAATAATTAAAATGTCTTTATCTACTGCTGGGTAGCTCATTTATAATAAAACATTATAATGTATTTGCTGATTATATTTAGTAATGATGATCTGAATCTGCAACTACTAACTAAAACTATCCAGTAAATGTAGTCAAGTATAAAGAACAATATTTGCCTGCAAAATATTGCGGGGTATAAGTAGAAAATAGCATGAAACGGAAATACTCAAGTACTTCAAAATTCTACTTATGTACAGTACTTGGGTCAATGTACTTACATAATACGTAATTGTATTGTGAATGTAGTTACATTCCACCACTGATGAAGATGATTCATATGAATGTTTTCTGATCTGCCACAGTTATAGTTGAAGTTTTATGTAGTACTTTTATATATATATATATATATATATATATATATATATATATATATATATATATATATAGTATTAATGCATATAAGCCACTTTGTGAATAGACACCAATTACCCTTGCCAGACCTTTGTCGGCCTCACCTAACAGCCTGAGCACAACGGTTACCATGTTAACATTCTGACGTTGTGTCTAATATATATAAAATGGATACATTTTGACACATGGTGACATTTGGCTCCGGCCTCCACTTCTGCCGAGCTGCTCTCTATCTCCTTCACTTTGGCCTCTGCTCTCTTTCACTCACTTCTTGAATGCTCTTTTTTGCCTCACTTAATCTATCCTGCCTCCACTTCTTTCCCTCTCTCTTTCTCTAACCGCTGCAGCCTTATGATAGGGTCATCGTCCCTCCGGGCACGGCGCTCTCTTCCTCCCTCTTCCTCCCTCTTCCTCCCTCTTCCTCTCTCTGCTGCTGCTGCCGTGATTGCCACCATTGTTAAATGTGTGAATTGCAATTACCGCCACTCTTTTGAATCAAATACATTCTCTAACCATCTTCTTAATTAAATTATAAAAGCTATGATTATGTGTCAGTAAAGGGTAACCGGTGATGAGGACCGCTGACAAGAATTGATGGGAAATTATGATGTCGCAAATGGCGAAACCTTTTCATGCATGCACCCATATACGTGTTTCTGTTTCATTGCAATTCCATGTCGGAACATTTGAATATTTTCCTCACAGTTTAGTTGACAGATTTAGCTTTCAAATTAAAATACATTTTGTTATACTTTTGGGGACACATTTTAAAGTTTACGATTTCCCAAATTGTGCATCTATTCGTGTTCCATTTTGTACTTTTAACATTAAGTTTCTTTGATCGAAAGTGTTGGGCAAAACCCGGTCATTAAGCCCAGGGACATTGGATTTTTGGAGTACTTGTGAAAGATCAAAAAACATGTACATTTACTGTATTTGCAAATCCACTCACTGCAGTACTTCAGAACATCCAAATCATCAATGCACAGTAACAAACAGATCAAAGCACAGAGGTATTAGGCTCAGTGCATACACAGGTTTAGACAGCTGGAATCCTTTGAATAGTTTACAGTGCTGCAGAGAAAATAAACCAAGCATAGAAAACATTAGTGGCCAAAACCATGAGAAATGAAAAAGTCCAAGATGTCAAAAGACCAGGCTTGACATTTACAGCTCTGTTTTCAGAATCTACTCCACAAGCTAATCTTTGTACTGCTGAGTATGCAGAAGAATTCAAAACATCCCGCAGTCTCCATGCTTAGCATTAGCATACAGCATGATGCCATATTGTCCCAACTGTGCCAGTGTTTTCATAGATTATTGAGCATTTGCATAAAAATAAACATGACTGCAAATGCAAAGCCTGCTATTTTCCTGCTCACATGAGGGATCATCCCGGAGCCATGACAAATCTTGAGCTTTGTTCATTGACCCTGTGGGGTCAATTACGCTTGCTGCAAGAAGACGCGGGGAGCGCCTCAGGTTCACAACACCGCAGTGTTGGCACTTTGATCGATGGCAGGGATGCTTATCAGCCATGGTGTGTTACAGACACCTAATTGCAATTGATCCCCTTTGCTGTACCATTAATTGTAAATCCTCTCTCAATCACAAACTACAGACTACACATGTTGTGCTCTAAAACTAAAACTTCATTCATCAGTGGACATCGGTTTTCAATACAGGAGTGCTGTGCGAGACAGAACCAGAGCTGAGGGACGCACCGTCTTCACTCTGCTGTATGCGGCGCCTGGGTGGTTTAAGGTTGATGGCTACAGTAACAGCCGAGAGCTCTCATCAAGATGTCAACACGCCGATTCCTGCTGTCAGAACAATAATAAGAAAATCAAATATCGTGAAAAGAAATGTATGCTTTTATTCTCTATAGACCCACCAGCAGCATGGATCGATAGGGATGTCATTCAGGTGATCCACCACTTTGGTCCAGACTGAAATAACTCAACAACTGTTGGATGGATTTGCCATGACATTTTGTTCGGACATTCGTGGTGTCCAGAGGATGAAGCCTACTGACTCTGGTGGTCGCCTGACTTTTCCTCTAGCGCCACCATGGGGTTGGAATTTTGGGCTTTTTGTTATACATTACAACAAATATTTGATGGATCGCCATGAAATTCTGTACAGACATTCATGGTCCCCGCAGGAAGAAATTGAAGTTTTATTTAGCATTATCATCTGGTTAAAATTCTATATTTGACCAATTTTAATTTGCCCATCACCTGCAACTGTTCCAATGTTTAGGATGCTTCAAATTCTGTTGAGGACTGAGTCCTTTGTTCAGAGGATTTTCAAAGATGCCTGTGTGTTTCCTCCGTGCTCATAAACATCCACAATGCACACAATGCATTTCATGTCCCTTGATTTGGAAACGGGAATTTAAAGTTATTTTACATCAACAATTCACCAAAATCTCTTTCTGAACAAATCCTGGGCGAGAAATTGTCAATCCAGTTGCTGAATCTTCACTCATATTCAATATACAAGGCCTAATTTAAAATATTGTTCCAACTTTTGTCATGCAGTGACGAACTCCCTCAGAGCGAGTTATTTCAACCAAACCAGAGTTGGTGATTGTTGGAACAGTAGAAAGAGCTAACCAAGACAGTTTTTATGAGTTTTAATTTGTTTCTGTTGAGCTAGAATTAACTGTTTACAATCGGCAATGTAAAATTGTTGTGTTTTTCTATGGAGTCTTGTGGCTTCGAGGAAAGCATACAAACAAAAACAAAAACAAAAATTCCTATTGATTTTCTGTTGATGTGCTCTCCAAATGCCAAGAAGGAGTCTTGCCTTGACTTTGTAGGATCTGACATGGAAGGACTCGTCCTAACAAGGAAGCATCCTTGACTTTGAGAAACACCCTATATCTGCTAACACATTAGCATTTAGCTTAAAGCACCACTGAACCTAAGCACTGCCCCACAGAGCTGCAAGCATGGCTGTGGACTCTTATGTGTATTTTCTTGTCACTGAAGAAGAATACTTTTTTTTTTTGCCATTAAGTGAATAGACATTATATTAGTCTTATGTATGGACATGTATGGCCCACACTTTAAATAAATGATTAATCATACGACTCATTTTCTTGCTTTCAAAGACAAATTATATGCCACATAATGCAAAAACCGTTTGCATTATGTGTCGTTTTTTTTCTTTCTCCCTCAAATACATGTGCTGTATTCTTAGCAGCTTTGTCCAATGAAACACCCCAGAGCTGTATTGGAATAACCATAATATTAGACAGGGTGACAGACATTGTGCAACTATCCTGTAAGGCTAACAGCTATGAAACATCTTCTCCCCCTCTGGAAACACAGTGTACATAACTAAACAGCAAATTCTCAGCTGCAAAAGAGAGGCTCGCCCAAAGGATAAACTCCTCCAGGAAGCCTTGAAAGAAATTGGTTATTAAATAAGGTAGACCGGAGATAAAGATGTCAGCAGTAATAATGCTTTTCATTTTGACTGGGATCGTATTTGTTCAGCTGGGAGGGTGAGCCGTGCAGTCTCACTGAGTTGACATAAGGGTTTCTCCCACTGAGGAGAGACTGATCTGTCAGCAGATACATGGCAATGCCGTCTCTGTCGCCCTGCCCTGGTGAGGACAAACTAATATAGTGGAACTGCAGAGGAGGCGCTTCCTCGCAAACACACTTCTTTACATACACACAGACGGGCCTGCACACAGTTACAGCTCCTGATGATGCATACAGGCCGCGGTGGTAACACACTGAGTGTAGCTCAGGTGCTCTGCTGTCTTACATGTCCCAGTGGGAAACAGACATGATGGGACATACCGTAAAGTAGATTCAGACCATTTGGTCATCCTTCTGTAAACAACCCAGAGCTCAGCCTGTGCTGCCTAAATTCTTCTCTGTTAGTGTCAAGTGTGTTTCTGTTACCACAAAGGGAGCATCTGCGGGCGTAGGCGAAAAAACAAACTGACATAAATACAGTAAACTGATATCATTTTACAAAACAAATCAACTCCTCTCCAATAGGATTAATACTGCCTGTTAGATAAACACACAACATTAAAGGACAAAATGGAAATCACCTGGAGATACAATTACGTGAGGGAGATACAATTACGTGAGGAAGAAACTAATTAAAAAGATCAAAATAATTAAGGAAATTTGCATAATTGTTGTTGAAGTTCTTTGGGAGGAACACAGTGGCGAGGATAGTTTAACCAGAGAATGTTTTATTGCTAATTACAAACCACACTCCTGCTCCCTGGTCAGTGCTTATATTCGTTCATTTAAGTGCGATACTCGGCCCTCTCAGCCATGTCTCAGGTCAATATGGTCGTACAAGTAGTCAAATCATACAGGTGCACTATGACATTGGGCTAAATGCATGTAGTAGCCCGGTAATTTATCCTATTAGGTACACCTAGCGGACACTAACGTGATATAATAAAACAGTCCTGCAATAAATCCAGCCTTCGTGAAGGTTATAATGTTCCGATTTTGTTCAAGAGAGGTGTTGATTCAACTTTACGGTCATTTTGAAGGCTGTAGTGGTGCTGTGTTGCCGTAGTGGTGCTGTGTTGCTGCTGCCTTGTGTTGTGTTAAACTAGGTGCTTTTCACACCTGTCACACCACAAAACCAACTGCACCTGACTCCACTTGGAAGTGGGCCGAGAGTTAACCTTTTCAAGCGGTCTCGCTTCAGTTGTTTTGGTGCCCACCAGGGTTTGATTGGCACACTGAAAATAAACCTTTTATATCTACAGTGCACGGCTGAGTTGCTCACCAGGACAAAAATGCAAAACTTAAAGTGGCCCTGGGGAGTTTTTCTTGAAAACAAACCAAAGCTATGTCAGTGTTGTACGCCAAACACGTTGTGTGTATCCTTGTTCTGTTCTTACGGCTGTTTGCTTGACTTGACTTGCGGTTTAACAACCAATTTATTTTGCGCTTAAAACACTGGCAATTGCTTTTTCGGAAGGGGGGGGGGGGGCTTCAATTGACAGGTACCGAAACAGAGGAAGAACACAGAAATATTCAGACATACAGTTGTGAAAAATAAGGATTTTCTGAACATTAAGGCATGTGAACATGTTGAAGAGTTTTTTCAATTCTTTTGAAGGGTGTTCGATGCTTAACCAAGATTTTCCAAGATTCTTGATAAAAATACACATGTGGAGGCAAGTTTTTGAAGCTGCTCTGATGTGGATGGTGCTGACAAAGCTACACCCTGAAGCTTTTTTTTGTAGTTGCTTCTTTACTTTTTCTTTATTTTTTTTGTTTTGTGTGGGTCTGTGGTGTCAAGGTTTTATAGATTTTTTTTCAACCAGTGTCACACAAACACACACACACACACACACACACACACACACACACACACACACACACACACACACACACACACACACACACACACTCTACTCATCCATCTATAGTATACTGTCTGTTCCCCTTGATATCGTTAGAACAGATAAATAAATCATCAGTTTCTTATTATAAGGCAAAAATTTGACAGAAACGAGGACCACAGGGGACACTTAGACTAGTCTGATTGGACAATTGACAGCAAACCCTCTAGGGTGGGCTTGTTAATCGTCCGTTAATAACATGCAGGCTGGACGGAGTTCAATATTAAATGGACTTTCTCACTGGCAAGCTCTCAACCTTCCCACTCTGAAATTATGGCATTTACCACAACAAGCCTCATGGTTGAAAAAGAAACAACAGGAAGGGTAAACAAATTCAAAGAAGAACAAGCCAATGCTATTAAATATTTATAGTTCCTGTGTCTTACTTTTCCTAAATCCATTTTGAGTACAAAAGCCTGTTGTTTTTTGTTTTTTAGAAAAACACCCCAAACAAAAAATAGAACATGAACAATCAAGCCTAAATTCAGCTTTTAGCCAATCTTCTTTAAGAGGATTTTGTTGTGACTTAATAGCCTGCTTTTATTCTCCCTATAATAGGCATCCAGTGTCGGAGCGATGACAGCTACTGCTCCTTTTATCATTCTGTGAGTAATGTCAATTTGCTTTAATATATGCTGTCCTTACCGAAAGCTATACATGACTGGTTCCTGTCTGTCATGTGACCAGAAATGGTACCAGGCACCCTGAAATAATGCAGCTTCCGTATACTGGAGACCCCGTTGTGGCAAAGTCACTCCCTATACATCTCAGACATAAAATGAAATATTACACAAGGGCACATCAGCACCAGGGATGTAGCTACCATTGAGAACACTGGGGACATTTGAAAAATTTTAGCAAAATGGAAGACTTTACACAAACTAAAAATATTGTGTATTTCAGAGGCTAGTTCCAGCATGTTTAGACTCAATATGCTAAATGTCACTACTTTCAAGCCAACAAAGTACAAATGAATAAAGCAAAGGCACTTTATTACATTTAATGAATCCTATCAAACTGCTCAATGCAACAGTGTTTAATAAAAAGCTTTGTCTAACTAAACTATGTCTAAAATTAGAAACGTTTCTTTATTTAATATCTGAATCTGACCAAGCATCTCATACCAACACAATTTAACATAATTTATGCTATGCTGTGTATTTTTGTACACAACATACAAACTGCATCTTTTAATGTGATGGTCCTTAGTATAAATTATTTCCGGCAAATAGTACATGGCCTTAAAAGGAAAGTCCTTTGGCCTAACTGGGGCAGAGACAAACTTTGGTCATTTAGCTCTGCCAGGTTTAACTAAACTAATAAGATTACTCCTGCCTCTGGAGCAGCTCTGGCTCTGAGAAATGCTTATACAACTAAAACTCCAATTTGCTTAATGCAAATAAAGCACAGCACATTGTCTCTTTGGGCCTCCCCTTAGCTCTGTCCTTTTCCCAACCAAACTTGATGTATCGCCCTGCTCTTCTGCCACTCGATCATGCAAATCAATACAAGTTCAGATGTTATGAAGAGATGAAGTTAACAACCATGCAGTTATAATTAATACTGAAAGATATTCAGCATTTTCCACATTGATAATATTCACAATTTATGTATTAGATTGCAAATTAAGTGATTTCAAAGTGTTGCACATATGTTGCAGGATACCGCTGCTACACCATCATTTTGTAGAACATTTTGCACTGATAATCGAGAATTATCACTATTACTGTATTTAAATACCGCTGACAGTAATAATTATGTCAATTGTTTAACTTAAAGCTGTTATAATCTTTATGTTTTCTATTTGCACTGTATCAAACAACTTCATGTTTGTGAAAGGTGTCACTTGTAGTGAGAAACTCACAGATAATTATCACTAAATTCGAAAGTTCTCATGTGTTGCTTGTCCTCCACCTCACAGCTTATTATCAAGGCACAACAGACTCTCTTTCACCGTAAGGTGCAAAGATCTCTCAACAAAGGGTCTTACGACTTCACAAGCAATTTGTGATGTTTTTTCATTGGCTATACCTCTATTTACAGGTTGTCATGGACAATAGAGCTTAATTAAAAAGAACACAGTTATCAACCTCATTAAGGGTGCAAATTTAGACAAGTCAACTCAGGCATCTCATTTAATTAACTAGCCTTTACAAAGCCGCTTAGCACTGCCGAAAAGTGAATCTCTGTGTATTTTTTCTCCTGTCAAAAAAACCACACATAACCATAGCACCCCTGTTTCTGGTTCTTAGCTTCGTCTCAGGGTTACACACACCTGTATTTGTTTGTAATCTTTCAGTTAGGGACATTTGGCTAAAAAAATGGAAAGATAAGGTGACCTTAACCTTATTCTTCATACAATCAGCTACGATGAACTTGTACGTATCTAATCACAAGAGTCCTCAGTCACCCTCAAAGACTCTGTGAGGCTGAACAATGTTGGCAGCAAGGGAGGAAATGGAAACCTCCCGTTAATCTGAATTTGTTCGCCTTATGGTCACATCATTTAAATGGGCTAAATCTTCGACTTTTGCTGTGTTGTCTACTTTGGAGTTGACAAGTGAAACCAGATACAAACAAACAGTGTATAGCTGCTTTAGCTAAATCATTTGTATTAGTGTATTATTGGATTTTATTTTGCTGCCACTGCCAGCAACACAGGCTTTATTTGTCACAGGTTTGTTGACACTTCTGCAGTTATTCTCTGGTGGGAGCGGAAATATTGATGCTGTCAGAAATTCCCTTGGTTGCTCATATTCATGTCTGAATGATATGATGTGAACGTGTGTTTAGGCTCAGTGACACGTTGAGCTACCTGCTAACATCGGCATACAATAAAAAGACAACGCTAACATGCTGATAATTATCAGGCACAATGTTAATAATATTCACAATTAGTGTGTTAGCATGCAAATATTTGCCAATTAGAAATTAACACAAAATGCATCTGAGGCTGATGGGAAAGTCAGGAGTTTGCCGATGGACACATCCAATTTTGACCTGATGATGGTGATAGAGGAAAAATTAAGGGATCTCTAAAGTTGTTATATATTCAGTCTGAGAATGACTTTAATGTCTGGAACAAATTTCATGCTAATCCATCCAATCATTGAGATATTTATATTTACATATATATATATATTTATTTATATTATTTCATGCTAATCCATCCAATCATTGAGATATCCATCCAATCATTGAGATATTTCACTCAAAACCATAAATGGTGAAAAAGTCAGGGGATCACCAAAGTCATTTGGATTCATCCTTTGGGAACCATGGATGTCTGTACAAAAGTTCCATCAAAGAGTCACTGAGATATTTCAATCTGGACAAACAGACTGCCACTAGCATGGCTATAAATCTATTAATGTATAAATTACCTCATGAACTGGGTATCCGCACATGGCTGATATACTGGTTCCATTGTTGAAAAGACAGAGCACCTCAGCCTGTTAACCTTGACTTGAACTGTCAATAAAACCTGCAAACACCTTCAGCACTGATGCACATGACCTTTTAGAAGCCTGTACTTCTGCATGACATTTCATTTAGCATCTACACACTGTATTGGTTTTGGTCTGCACCCACATCACATGCCAGCATGACTAATTCTTCTCGCACATTAAGCACATTGGATAAACCGTCCATACTGATTAAAGGGTGTTTTCAAACCTGGTTGCTCTCGGTTCTTCCCTCTTGAATAAATCAATGCTCTCACCTCAGTAGGACACTGAGGTGACACTGGTAACACAACCCAGTCAATGGGCCCCCCACTCGTTAACCACCATTCACCTCATTGAACCTGCCACTACCTCTCAAGATGTGAAGATTGAAACAAAGACGCAAGACTGGGAGTACATTACACCCAGGCCCTTTTAATTACACATCCCCAAATAACAATCCTCAGATCCCAGAACTCATTGAGCTTTGTTCTCCGCTATCAGTTTTGTCTGTGTCTAACCTTGAGTCACTGTAATTACACATTACGTTCCTATGAAGGGGCCCAGAGGCGTAGTCTGGCTGCTGAAATGTGGGTCGTGAGTGTTTTGTGTTCTTTTCTTTAATCTAAAATATATTTAAGGGAGTCAGGGGCCAGACAGGACACAGCTCTACATCACCCAGTGGGGTGCCTGTCTGCTCTAGCCACAGGGTCCGGTTGGGTGATTTATACCACAATACCAATGGCTGTGATGGTAATATACTACAGGTAATTGAAAATAAAATTGAATTAGGTCAACAGAGGCAGTGACAGTCATTGGATGTCACACAAAGGCTTTACAACTAGAACATCATTCTGCCGCTCTGGCCCCATTAAGTATCTTGCTGCCAATTGTAATATCAGGCAACTAGATAATTGTCGCCATATTTCATTTAGACTTAACACCCATTGAAAATGTGGCTCAACCTATTGTGATACATGCACTGTAGCACTGATAAGGTTTCGTACAAGTTGTCTCGTTGTATAAAACGAGATAAGACCTTATCTCTCGAGTCTCCCTCTCTTGCTGTGTGGTGGTATTTCAGGGGAAGTGGCATGGATAGTCCGTGAACTGTCATGATGTACTGACATCATGACAGGGGCCAGAGGGGTGGCCAGGCGCCTCCTCCGGAATCTGATTGGCCATCCATGGTTATTGAACAAGTCTACCGGTTCCAGGCCCGGAGGACACAGAGAGATGCAAAATGACCACAAAGAGATGCAAAATGGCCACAGAGGGACATAAAACCAACACAAGGAGACACAAAACAATTACAAAGAGATGCAAAATGACCACAAAGAGACATAAAACCAACACGAAGAGATGCTAAAAAGCAAAGGGGTGCAAAACGGCACCTGAGACACAAATAGACTACAAAGGGACACAAAATGACCACAAAGAGACACAAAACACATAAAGATGCAAAAAGACAATACTGGGGGCAAAGCAGCCACGGTTACACAAAATTAGAAACTAGAAAGGCCTCCAAAGCAAAAAGTAAGGGACACAAATGACTAAAAAGACACAAAAATATGCAAAATGACAACAAATAAGACGCAAAAGGATCACAAAGACTAAACAACCGCAAAAGACGCAGTCTGGGTGTCTTGCTTGTGTCGGAGGGTGTGAGGCCTTTAACATGTCTGTGTCCAGGGGCACGTTGTCTAGTTATTTGTCCATGGCTGTATAGTCCATTGGGTTACAAATGGAAGCTGTGTTCTCATATTATTTCATATTAGAGTGTTTAAATTCGTTTATTTGGCATTCATTTATTGTGCAGCATGAGTAATGTAATTGTTGACAGCTTATTACTGACAAAAAACAGAAAAGTTTCTAAATCTGCTCATCAGTAGTTTATAAAATAAAAGTGCATTTTCCATACGAGTGCATGCAAATCATGAGTGCACCCGTGCTGGAGTGGTGTTAAATGAGCTCCTCTTCCATGTCAAAGACTTAAATATTAATCTTACACTTTGCATGAATAAAATGCCACCTAGAATGTTAGCGGGTAAACGGCACAGTGAGCCATAATTCACTCTAACCATCTCTAATGACACACAATGTAATTACCAGATAACAAAATTAATTAATTTGGATTTACCGCGACACCTTTGTGGCTTTGAAGTCACTTGTTTACTCGAATTAAGCCGTTTTGTTGATGCATAGCCACAGACCTTTTAAGTGCAATGGAAACGGCCGTGAGCTGGGTATGAAATGAGGGGGAAATACTGTCCAGACCGTGATGCCCTCAGAGAGAACACAAGATGTTTGGCATGGCTCCAGGTTTTGCCTTTTACTTACAGCGTTGTCACAACTTGTTTACAGCATTCTGCACACTTTACTGTAATCATCGTGTGAGGTACAAGGTGTGAGTATATGCACTTTTATGTTTTTATGGAGCTTGAATTACTTGTGTAGCCCAACAGCTCGGTTTAGCACCATGTGGCATAGATGAAAACGTTTATTTCCCTGTACTGAACAGTCTCTGTACAATCATACCCATATTACTATAACACAACCCTGACTGCATAACTAAAACATTCATGCAGTTTCCATGACTTCAAGACGTGTCTGGGATACGGTTCAATGATCATTTCAGCTCTGAAATAATACTGGAATGTGTTTTTTCTTTTTTCTGTAATACACACCTGCTACTCAGTTATTGTACACTATAACAACAGTTGTGTGAGAATATTGACAGAGCTCTGCACAGAATGAGAACATTCCCTTTATGCAGCAAACTGTTGGATTATTACAGCGGGTTTTTTCGTTCAGTCAAATAAAAGTCCACAGCTGCCTCTGTAGAAAGAGAGAAGGGGAAATGAAAATATAATATGCATTGCTTTCATTCACACAATTATTGCCTCACACGTGGAAGATGGTAATATGAAATATCCGTACAACAGCTGGGTCGCAGTCTTTTCGCAGCATGTTGAATATATTCATGATCTGGCCACAAGATGCTAAGCTCTCCCTCTCTTGATTCCTTATATCCTCTCAGTCTTCCAGCGGTGAGGCTGATCAGCATGGACAGTTTTGTCTGAGGGGAAACAGGAGAGGAGACAGGAGTGACACAACTGTGGCCTCCCGCTGAGAAAAGAGAGAAGGCAAAGCAGGAGGAGAGGGTGGCTAGTAGATAAATAGACTAATCTAATTTGTTACCTCAGCCAAATGTATTCCAAATCCTCCTCTGTGCCGCTCTGTCCCAGCTCATGGCGGATGATGTTAAAATGTTTGGGCAGGAAGGGACACAACTGGGAGAGAGCTCGCCCAGAGGAAGTTCAACACTATCCCACGGTGCTCTCTGACACATTGCACAATCTGTATGCTGCATTCAAAACCTTTACCCATCCCAAAGCTGCAATGAAATGCAAATACTTATGCAAATCAGAGTCCAGAGAATAACCTATGATATTACTCTAATAATGTATTGATAGTAATATATCGCCTGTGGAAATTGAAACTGAGAGATTTTGTCTCATCGGACCAGAAACCAAAAGTATAGATCAATTTAAAATGGCAAATGACTGTGCTTCCTGAGCCCGTTTCTAAGAGGTGAGTAATAGATCTCTGATCATAGGCTATTACAGCCTGGTCAGGCTGGGGCTAGGCTGCCCGTGGAATACTGAGAGCCCTCCTTGACTTTTACATCAAAAAGACGCTTCAGAGAAAGTCCTGGGAGCCCTGGGCACCGTGGATCTCTTGGGCCGAAACCGCATGAGGAGTACAGTCGCGTCTCCGGTTTCATCTTTCCCTCTCGTCTCTATTAATGGCGGCAGGATTCTAATTCAGAGAGTTGTGCTGAGATCGCTGATGCTTATCACACGTGCCTGTTTCAGAAAGAGATAGCTCATGGAGAGTAGGGAAATTAATATAGTGAAAGAAAAGCTGCAGCAGTTTCAGAAGCTAATGCTGGGTCAAATATTCGTATTATCACTGAGAGAATTTTTTATCAGAAGCCATAGATTGGTGGAGTTCCCCTTTAGCCCTCGTGCTCTGTTAAGACTGGCTTTACTTCCTCATCAGCCAGGTTTCCACCTAAATTTAGGGCAAATTTTAAAACAAATTTTCAGAAAATAAAATGTCTTAATTTGTATTTGTGAATTGTATTCATCATTAGCTCAATGTCAAAGTATCTTAATGAGCCATTTTATTTGATTGTTCCTGCGGCAATGAATTTGCTTTGCTTCTGAAGTAAATTTGAGATAGTGGCCGCACCGCGTAATTATAACTTCTGGGTCCATCATGTGATGTCATTGGGCCAAAAAAAGCATAGACGTACATTAGGAAAAAGACATTGGTAACTCAGGTGATGGATTTTTTGAGGTGATTAAACTTCCCAGTACAAACACTTAAATAGCCCTTATTCAAATAAATAGGTCCTGAAAGTTGTAAAATGTACTAATGGCTGAATTCCTTCCTCCGTTCATTTGCCCAAAAAGGAGGCTGGACTGAGGGCTGGGGGCGGGGTTAAAGGAAACGCGAGTGTGCCTACTTTATGGTATGGATGCAAAAGATCGCCAGAAGATCCATTTTATATATTCAGATATCCAACGCTGTATCCAGTTCTCCCCATAAATCCATCCTCACAGTGTCGATTTTCCTTAAGAAGAATGTAACGCTGCCACGCTATTTCTTCTATTCTTGGTTTTGAGAAGATTTGTTGTTCCAATTTATATTAAATGTTTTCTTGTAATTTGAATGGCTCCAGAAACGGCACCAAAAAAAATACACTAAGCTGAGTACTGTAATGTCAAAACAATATATCTGTACGTATTTTAAGAAAAGTTATGACATCAGACAGTGCTGTTTTTCATTGGTGAGGGAGAGGAGAAGAGCAGAGGTGCAGAAAAAGACACCAGAGGGCAACTAGTGAGTTATATATTGTCTTCTGCTGGAGCAAATATATGCTGGAAAACAATCCCTTGAGTTGTCTCCTTGCATGCTCCCATATCTGTTACACATTCACTCCTGGGAATGCAAATATTAGGACAGTTGGTGGCTGTAACTCTCCAGTCAGTTTTCATTAAACCATAACAGAAGAAGACGGTGCAATGAGAAGATGTAATTAACATTAAACCAGTCAAACGAATGAAAACGATGTGGAAACATGATGGAAATATGGCATTTATGCATGTTAATAAATTAATTAGAGGAGCATTGTCATCATTCCACTCAGATCTGATGTTTTTTAGTCCGCTGCCATTTTTTCATTTCTTCATTTCGGTGCATGCTTCATGTACGTTATGAATTATATCTTTCCATATTGTTTTTATCAATATGCCATTTTTTACCACTTCAGCTAAGCATAAAAACTTTAGTCAAGAGTTTTTTTTTTTACTTTGAGTAAAATAGTTTTTGAAGGGATGAAACTCCCAAATTGAGAAGAAGCATAAAACAGGAGGATGGAAATGTACTTATTGTTTGTGGTCTCACAGACTGCAATGCTTATTGCAAAATGTCTAGCTAATATGTATAAAGTATTCAAGATTGCACATTGGATGAAGGTAACCAAATACTGAAATTACCATACAGCATTGTTATTACACCAAATAAGGACATATTTCTGACTTCATGGTCTATGCAAAAAAAGGTATATCTCTTTTATTTGCCAAAAAGTCCAAGAAAGACAGTATTTTATCGTTTATAGTAACATTATGTTTGGCTTCAATTAGACCCCAGAGAGGTTTAACTCCCTGTCAGACCTCTTAGGCCTATACTGGTATAACAACTCCAAATAGATTCATAAAGAGTACTGTCAACATCACAGACATAGAGCAGATGAAAATCAATTTTATTTAACCAGTTTTTACGGCTGAGACACAAAACAGGTATTGTGTCATTTTCTGTAGCTGGTTTGAAACACGTCATCAGTTCAAAATCCTGTTCATGAGCAGAGTCATAAAATGAGGAGACGTCCTGAAGTATCATGGTGATGTTAAAGAGGATGCAAACAGAACATCAAGGTGGAAAATCCCCTCTTTTTTTCATGACACGCAAGCTTTAGAGTAAGAAGCTATGTATGCTTTTCAGTAACACCAAATTGTTTTAATTATTCAAATGTCTCGCAGACAATGAAAACGCAATATGTGAGATGAGAATTCATATGAGCCAATGCAAATGAAGACCTTTTTGATCTGACAGAGAAAATTGATGGGTTGGTCCTTAGATCACTACACCCGTGTGATGAGAGATGAGAGAAAAGAAATTTGAATTTCAAATGATCCATCTTATTACGTGGTCTGCGTGTACACGGCGCCGCCGACAGTGGACATAAAGTGGATGTGGAGTGTATGATGTGTAAGTTGGTATTTTGAAAGCCTCGAAACCTCAGAGAACGTCATTGTGCAATAACACTCAGCTCCATCCCTCTCCTCCTCAATATTTCTATCTTGATAACAATACTCCTGCTGTACAACACTCCCCGGGTCAACCTGAGATATTTTGTGGGCCTTAAGGGCTGAAATATTTTGCATCTAAATGTCTTATTTGCAGTGTTCCCCGGGTTCAATCGCATGCATAAACATAAAAAGGACTGTGTTTATATACCATTGCCTTTAGTGCGTTCTTATTGATCAAAGTTGACAGCTACACATGTTGGATAAAGAGAAACATCATGATGATGTATTTTTGTTGAATTATTTATCATGGCTGGCCTGGTAGGGCGACAGTCCCTGAGGTAATATGTCTCCTGATACATTATATCAGACAAATCTCTGGCGCACTCTGGAGAGTTTTCACCACAGAGTTTTATAATGCATTAATTTGCTGTTACGTAACATTTATATTTGAGGTCGGTGTGTGTTTGTAATATTAATTAATTAATTTCATGTTTTATTTGTTATTTGATTGCAATCGCCTCAGAAGGATTTACATTGTGTTTGTGAGACAGCTTGCTAAATTTGTTCAGCTGGCTTGATATTCAATGCAAAGGTCCCAAGATGTACCATTGTGAGGCATACAAACCACATTTTGGTGACTAGAACAACCATAACCAGGGTCATTTAAAGGGGTATTCCACTAATTTAGTATTGCACTGCACTAAAGCTGGGAGAATTGTGAGCGACAGATTTGAAAAAGAGAAGAAAAAAAACAGTCAAAATGGACGCAGAGGCTGAGATATCCTGGAAAGCGTAAAACATTTAAAATAAAGTTCGATTTATCCAACAAAACTACTTTCTTTGTTTTAAATAAATCAACATTGATGTTGACATCAGTTTCCTTGCTGAAAGATCAGTGTTTGTTGGACCCATCCACTTCCCCTCCCCATCACCTAAGAGCTTTGGCAGTCTTTATACTTCCTCATTTATGATTACGTGGATAACATACAAAATAATCTTCTGGTATGTCTACGAATTACGGCCCACTATTTGTATTTGGTAAAGTTACAAAAGCTGGATGAAACCTACCTGTGCAACTTAATACTGTGTCTTTAACCCTCTTTGAACACAGGATTTCTTTTAAGTTTATTTTACAGGAGACATTATACAACATTTGTACAGTAGAGAAGTACTGAGTATTCCTCATGACAAATATCTTCATGTTTAAAATCAGTCAATGTCTATTTAAATACCTTCATCATGAATTAAATGCTGCTGAAAGTGTTGGTACTTAAATAACTTAAATAACATTAAAACTAACTTTTGATTAGATCGAGTTCCCCCATTACTTAAATTAAATTTGATTATTTATTTAATCGTATTCACTTATTCAAAGGATTTAAGTCTTTTATTTCTTAGTCTTTTACACGTAAATCTTTTTCAAATTTATTTTTCAAATTTATTTTTCTTTTAATCTATTTTATTGGTTTCACTTTTATCCTTTGTTTTCCTTGTAAACATTAGTCTCAAACTTGTTTGATTATCAGCTTCATCATCTGTAAAGCATTGTTAATTGCACTGCCGTATAAGGAAGGTGCTATACAAATAAAAAAGTATTAATATCAAGGACATTAGTAAGTTGTTTCGTAGTTGATATTACAGCCGGTATCTATGTTTTTGTTCAGCTTTAAAGGTTCAGTTCTAATAAAATATACCTCACCTTTGACTGTTTTCACAGGGACTATTTATAAGGCTGACTGTGAGATCTTAATTGAAATGTGTTAAACAGAACAAGAACACCATTTCGAGAAAGACACCTTGAGTTGTTCAAATGTTATTACAGTTTAACCACTAAGCCTTTTTTTCAATTATTTTTTACCTTTATTTGATGTCAAGAAGCGGTGGCTTAAGATGGGCCCGCCCACACACACATACACACACACACACCATTTGGCGTACATATTTTACCTACAAGGTTTGGGATTTTACAGCCAAATAAGAATGATTAACTCAGGCTATTGTCATGGGAATAGATCTCTTTACGACCCTCTGAGCCCACAGGCCCCTTTGCAACTGGACTGCATGCACTGTCTATATTTACGCCTCTGGCAGAAGGTAGAGAGGTGACAGAAAGAGACATGAAACAAAGGTGCCATGTAGGGCTCACACTGGGGACATTAAACGTACATATATGAACATATTAATGTTATTTTGTTCATTTCGAGCACCACAAACAACATTTCTGCCACAACGTTTGTATTAAATTGGCAGAGAAAAGCTCAGAGGTGGAAATCTCTAAACCTCAGTCGATAAAACCCAAATATTATGTAATGTTTTATTGGATAAATATGATTTACTTGTTGTTATTTGGGTGAATTTAGCCTTTAACGTTCCTCAATCAACACAGCAGATAATATGTAGAACCTGCAATCAGTATGACTGAAGGTAAGAACAAAAGGGAGATGACGGGCATCACTTATGTCCTGCAGCAGAAAGGCAATTACTATATTTAATCAATTTCAAGATGCCAGATTGGATAAAGATGGAATTATTAACAAGCTACTTTCCACACAACGCTTGTAAACAACATAATAGGTTTATATACATAATCAGGGTGAGGACAATGATGAGATTATTGCATGTAAACACAGCTATAGTACTAATGACATGCTCAGCTCCAGTTGTCTGATGTTGCTCTGATTAGCTGCTGCAGAGCCTCGTGGAGATGGAGTATTAGATTTCACTCAAGTGAGTGAAAGACTTGGATGCCTGGAGTTTATAATGTGTGTGTGTGTGTGTGTGTGTGTGTGTGTGTGTGTGTGTGTGTGTGTGTGTGTGTGTGGGTGTGTGGGAGAAAATAAGAGCTGTAGCGAGAGACAGAGAAGACAGAGTGATGAAAGATGATGGAGATGTGTTAAACAGTTCGGAGTTGTGCTCCGAAGTTGTTGTAAAAACTGTGGGGTTGCTGTCAAAGCACCTATTGTGCGGAGAGTTTCCACAGGATATACGGCCGTCTGCGTGTCAAGCTCAATATGTTCAGATCGAATAAAACAGAATCAACACATCAGCAGGGGCAAAACCTCAGTTGCTGTCTTTTTTTTTTTTTTTTAAATGAAATAGAACTTAGTTTTGCCTCCTGGTTAATGTAATTGTACCACGCACTGAACCAAAAAAAAAAACTGAATAAAACTATAAAATGATTTATACGATACAAATGAACTAATGAAATAGAACAAGGTAGAATATATAAAGTAGCACTGAGGGAAGAAAATACAATTAAAGATATGTATATAAAGACAGTTTTTTGTATCCATATGATGTAGATCCATCTAATCATGTGACGAGCTCCTGATTTGCATGGCAGCAGAAGTGCGAGTTTATGGCTTTCATTACACTCATATACAGTCGTCAGCACCAGGTAATTCTCTGCTTTCATATCGATTGAAAAATGACGACTTAATTATGATAATTGGGTTTTTTGCCTTGCAATTTACCCCCCTCTCCATGGAGAATTGTAATTAATCCATTACAAACAACACCTGTTATTCAATATGTTGATGAAGACACCTCTGAGGTAAAACATTAAAATGGTGGCGATAGCAGCACAGCGCATCAATGCGTGTGACTCGTGCTCTTCAAAGGGGCGATTAAGCTTCCCTGATTGATTTCCCCCGATGAATCATAACAGCAGCGGTGGGTAAACTCCACCACAGACTGGAGACCAAGACACACAATACACATTTTTCATCCCTGAAAAGATAAAAGGAGAGAGTAGATCTCTGAGAGTTTTTACTGTACATGGTGGTTATTGTTATCATGATACCTGTTTGTTTTCCTTTCAGCATTTCTTTGCTGTTTCCTTTGTTTACACACTTCAGGTTTTTGTCCACATTATAGAAATTAGATATATCATGTTAATTGGGGACCTTATGGATTTCATAAACTTTAGACAGAATCAGGCGAGGTGGTCAACCCTGTTTCCAGCCTTAATGCTAAGCTAACCTGCTGCTGGCATTAGCATCATGTTCAAAACACTGATCGTCATAACACTTGAAAGGGTAATTTAACCAACTTGAGGTTATTGTTAATAATGTTTAATTAATTCAGTCAGTCAGTATGTGTGAACAGCTTAGAAAACAGCCTTAGAATCCCAGATGGTGTCCCGATGTACACCTTACACCTGCACCAGCTATAATTAATAGACTTTGTGCACTAAAAACCATTTCAACAACGCCCGTCTAAACTTTTCCATTTGATTGAGTTTTATATCCGGGCGGCGCTGCAAATTCGTAGCCATAAATGCATTCTGATCCTAGGAAATCATCCCGGATTACTGTCAAAGTCACATTTTCTATCATTTACAATTCATTTTCAATGGATCTGCTCAGTGCGAAGTCAGACTGACATTCCACATTATAGCATAGGACAAAATTGTCTTTCTTGTTTCCGGTATAAGGAGACAGACGCGGATGTTCACTGAGGATTTGAAGCTAAATATAATATGAGGACGTCTGCGAGACATTTGACAAGTTGAGACTCTTTCTCTCCAAAATGCTGTTGTCAATGCACTGTCACCGTTTACAGAATTGTTTCTATCCTTCACATTCACAGTATACACTGTCAGTATTATACGTAGCATATCTAAAGTACAGGCAGCACATTGTTGGTCCCAATAGCTCCACCATATATTAAGGCCTTGGAAATAATCCCTCAGGATGACACGTTCCTATTTAGCCAGTCTTTTCAAACAGCTGCTGCCTTATTGTCCTGACATTTCCAGGGAATTAGTTATTATTCAGACGTGTTTATTGAGACTTATTGTCTGATCTTGTATTATTAAACAGCCTCTCTGCTGACTCGATACTCCACTTTACTAAAGTGCTTTGACTTCGACTCAACTTGGAGAGATATATATGAATAGTAAACAACCAACCTCAGTCTATAAGATGATACCTACCGATAAAGATAAAAGAGTTCTATGTACGTATGTGATGTTTAAGAAGTGACATGAGATGATTAAAATGTGTATTAAAAGGTAAAAACATGATATAACTATCAATTAGAATAATCTGCCCTAAAACAGCAAAGTGGTAAGGCACGGATGGCGCCAACAAGTGTTCAACTGTGGCTAAAACTTCCCGTCAAACAGCTTTTGAAACACCTTCAGAGTCTCCAGTCTAGACTCTCAGAACTCTGGAGAAAACGTTTCTTTGAAATCTTAAAAATAGAAACACGTTTAAAGGTGCAGTGTGTAGGATTTGGCTGCATCTAGCTATGAGGTTTCAGATCGCAACCGACTGAAACTTCTCGCGTGTGCTAAGTATGCAGGAGAACTACGGTGGCCTACGCAAAAAAACATGAGAAAACACATACGGCCCTATCTAGAGTCAGTGTTTGGTTTGTCCATTTTGAGCAACTGCAGAAACTTGGCAGCCAGTTCTGCATGTTGATATAAACGACTAACTCTAAGCTAACAAAAACCCAACCATTGTTATTTTCAGGTTATAATGCACTAAAGAAAACATACTTGTTAATATTAAATTCCATTTCTGCCAATATATCCCCATAATTGCTACACACTGGCCCTTAAAACTTAAAAATACTGGAGGATGCGCTGCGGTGTTAACAAGGTCCATCATGTGTGGGGAGAAACTTTCAGACTGTGTTCTCATTTAGAGGTGATTTACTGAAAACCAGAAGGGAGGCTTATTGTGCAACTGAGAAAAGGTCAGGAGTAATTTTTGACTAATGTTGTTTTTATCTTTGGCTTGCCGTCTTGCTGATTAATTATGTTCAAGATGAACATGCAGAGGACAGACTTGAGTATGCTCGCTGTGACCTGTGTGTGGGTGTGAAAGGCATTGATACCCTTAGTTCAGCAAGTTTGGGTTGAAAGAGAGATACATGTTTGGTAAAAAAAATATATTAACCCTTTTTCTTTATGAGTTATGACATATAGTTGCTGAAAACTTTGGATACTTGGAACTTTGGAAATTTGTCTGCACTAATAGGTCAAAGATTTGACCATGGTGGAAGTCATATTTTAAAAAGATGACCCATTGTATGCTACACAAAATACAGTACGGTAAGTGAGGTTTCTGATATTCATTATTTCACTGCAGCAAAGAAAAATACTCCCACGATCTGCCATCTCGTCACCTTTTATTGTCACACAAATTGGAAAAATGTCATTATGGTTGCAGTGAAAATCACTTTGTAGCCAAGTCAATCACCAAGTTAAAAATAAATCTACAGACAAGCTAGCGACTCTTTGAGACTGCACTTGGAGCTTTGAGCTTTGAGCTGACAGTGTTAACATGCTGATGTTTTAGCAAGTATAATTTCCCCACTTTCATAATCTTAGTGTAGCAGATGTTAGCATTCTAACATTTGCAAAGTGGCACTGAACACAAAGTACTCAATATTTGTATTTTTTGCAGATATTTCGACATAAACCAAACTACCTAATAAAAAAACAATTGACCTGATGAAAGCCAGAGAACCACCAGATCATAATTAAAATGCTCTATGTGGAGCTAGAGGAAAAGTCAGTGACCACCCATGCCAAAAATAAGAAATAAAACAATCAGTGAGCTGTCAGAATGAAGTGATTTGCCTTTTAGCATTGGACTTAGAAGTCCAATGCTAAATGGAAAAGTCTCGTCTTGATTTTATCTTGGCGTTAGGATGGACAGGAGCGTTCCATCTAAGCACCTGATTGGCCTTGAAATGTTTAATGGAGTTAAAAGATTGCTTGAATCAAAGCCATTAGCAATTCCCTGTGCAAATCCCCTAATTCCCTGTGCATAATGACATTTTATTTCATTTAAAAAATCTATTCTCTAAATGTTAGGCTACAAGTGCAAAGAGGAGCTGAAATTAAGAGAAATTAATTAAAGTTTATGAACTGCAGTCGTCCATACATCAAGTCCTTAGTTGCCATCCTGTTATACCTCCAGCAGGAGGCGCACCAGAGTACAAACAACCACAACAAGCTTCCCTCAACATGGAGTAGCAGACTGTCACTGTGACTTATATTGTCCTGAATCATTTGCCACCCTGTCAGAAAGACATGACCCAGCATTGGAACACCATCATTCTTTAGAAACTATAACTTAAATATTACTTTTGCCGGAAAAGGATTGACTGTTAAATCAAGAGCTTCTCTCTGTTGCCCAGCAGTATTCTTCACCACTCTCTGAAATTACATTACTACTGCCACTGCTCCAAACAATTGTAGATGTAATAAATCTCCCAATTTTACCGAAAGAGGTGGAGAAGACCATGGGATACTTGCACTTTTCAACTTTTCAACTTTTCAACTTTTCAACTTGGGGCAGCTGCTCACTCCCTATCTGAGTCGGCCAGACTATGTTTTTGCAGACAAAGGTGTATATTCTAATGCTGACAGCATCACATTCAGCAGAAAACCGCATTGAATGAGGCAAAAGAATGTCTCTCTCTGACGATGCTCTGCCTAGATATCAAGGCTCTCCAGATCTCTTGATATCCTGACACTAGGTCGGACACATTGCTAGTGACTATAGCCTCTACCTTGAATGAACAAGAATACAGACATGCCGTCACTCGTGTGAGAGGTGTATTGTTCGTAAGACTGAATGATTTGCAGCACCAGCAGTAACCTTAATTCCCGAATGCACATTTCCACTGAATACCTTGAGGAACTTTTTTAAGAACATAAAATCCACGTAGACATGATTAGAAATCTCTTCTGACTCGTATTGTATTGGGGTTACAGACTGGTCAATCTTTCAGTGACCGGGATGTACCCACACTGTTGGTCCTCCTTTACAGCTTCTTCCAAAAAGGTTTTGTGATCTTGTTGATTGGGTTGTTCAAGCGTACCCTCTGGGCCCTTCTTTATAGATAAAGACCACCACCCAGCCCAACAGTCCAACGTCACTGTTCCAGAAATCTCAATGTCATTTGAGAGCTGTATCAACCATGACACCCTGATATCCAGAGTCCTCATTACTTCAGCACAGATCTTGTCCACCCCTGGCACCCTCCCACTGTGGAGACCTATGCAGTGACCTCTGCCAAAGAGATGAGCAAAGACTCTATTACAAATACTTAGGAGGGGGTGTTACTGTTGAGTTTTAGATCTGCTCAAAGTGTTTCTTCCGCCTTCAGTATTCCGAGCGGTTATCAGTCAGTTATCTACTCATTTTGAGAACAACGTCTTTCAAGGAATCGTTTGCCTAAATCTCTTGGAGTTGCCTCAAAGTAGATCTCTGACTCATTCCAAGTGTTGCAACACTTTGCCAGATGTGCGTAGGTGGGAAAGCAGCCTGGGTTAGAATCTCCCTCTCAAGCTCTTCTTTAAATTCTTCACACAACTACAACGACCACTTCGGATGAACATATGAGTGCATCACTGTCAGGGTCACGGGTTGTAATTTTTGATTGGTTGCCAAGCTTCAAGAGGTGGGTCTTATCTAATATGAGGCTGCCAGAAACGTTTCATTGAGACCAATGAATGATGACCGTCATCCCTGACATACAGGTTAGTTTATTTTCTGGGTATTTTTGTTAACCTTGTAAACTGAACCCAATGATAACCTTAGTGAGCAGTTGTTGACACGAGAAGAGCAGCATGCAGGCTCAATGACGTAATAGTTGAGCTGATTGGGGTTTCAGGTAAGGCCTACTTTCTTTTCTTTTTGATTTGCAATGGAAGGCATTCAGTGTATATTGTGGCTTGTTAGTAGCTGGCACAGCCATAGTGCCTTGTGGTGATTAAATCTTCTAGACCTCACAACAAATTATTTTACCAGAGCCATCTGTGACAATCACCATGAATGTCTTTGAGAAGAGACACTTTTGCCATCAGACTTGGTCGAATGCCCCAATTTACAAACTAGTTTGTAATGGGTGTCCATGAGCTTGTTTTTGCCTCTATAATTTCTACCCACAAACTTTTTTCTAGCTCAGTAGCTAGCTCAAACAGCATTTGCACCTCAACTCTTTAAAAGTTGACACTGTAGGATTGACAGTACAAATCATCAAAACACACAAGAAATACGGTGCCTGCAAGATCCGTACCATGAGATGCAACAGATCCATGTGTCACATTTCCATTACTCATTCGTGAAAGATTTTCCTGCTTTAATGTGGTGGCTCGGTGATAAGCTGGTGGCGTACAGTGTGGCGAGGGATGTAGATGGGTAGGACAGAGTAATTGCTCTTGCATCGTGGGAATGAGACCAAATTGGAGGTTGGAGCCACGTTGATTGAGAAGCAGCAGCGATGGCGAAAAGGGGCAGACTTCCTCCATGGGAGCACAGATAAGGACGACACAGACAAAAAGAGTGAGGAGACCCAGGCATCTATTAAGAGGTACGTGTGTGTGGGCTGCTAGCAGGGACACACGAGTAAGCAAGGTAGTCAGGAAAGCGCTAGTTTGCTCTCTAATGAGCTGGATGAGTGTAATATTCTATGGCTGTAAGTCAAGCTTGGCCTCGGTGTGGGAGGCTTCCTCCACCACACCTTGGGCCCTGCCATTGTTTCATCAAAGCTTAATGATCCTGCATGCACTGACACAAGTACAGGAGTATATCAGTGACACTGTGCATTCATTCAAGGGATCATTATAAGGAATATGCTGCACAGGCCAATGTCTTAGAAAGCATATTGACAGTGGTGTAAATCTAAGAGTGCTATATGTCAAGAAAAAGCTAAAGTTGGCCAACCTCAGTCTCAATGAGCACTCAAAGAGTATTTTCATTGAGGGTTGGCTTTATATAATTGGTATCAGTTCCATTTTTAAGTGCATTATGTTACATTATTTATACCATGGACAATCAGTGGTACATTGCTTGCACCATTGCCAGTACGTACCGTGGAAAAACTGAAAATACTACTTATTACCCATGGAACTTTGTTGTAATCACGTACCAGAACAATTTATCTCAATATGGACAGCTGTTTGGGACTCTTTGTTGTCTCTAGTAATTTGTGAAAAATAGGAGGTGTGCTAGCTAGCTTTCCAAGAATAAGGTTTTCGTTTTCTTTTGCAGATGAAGCTGAATAAGTGAGTTATGTGCACGCAGCCCCATTTTCCCAAAGACCCCTAGATAATTAAAGGAAGGTAGGGGCTTGGGGTGATCTTCGTATACTGATGCACAGCCATGGAGCTTGGTATTCAAGTACCACTTGTGGTCTATCCGGGCCTCCATTGGGGCCCAGGAGAGGTCATGACACTGCCCGGCTTGATCAAGGATTCCTCTGTCTTTTGTTCCCCATAGTTTTCCTCTCTGTTGTGCTCCCTTGCTATCGGCATGTCTGTGCTATGTTGTTTACTGGCCTTTAAAGGTGCAGGATCTGAGGCCGGGGGCATTTCGATTGCCTCTCAACGGCTCTCAACATGTTGACGGCGGGCCAGCAGCTAATAGCTCACGGTGCTAACAGCGCTTACAGTGAAAACTACGTCGAAGGTGCGGACAGAGCTAACAGTGTTTTTCCTGGTGGGTGAACCGAAGGGTTGTGAAGAGTATTATTATGATTTTGGAACTATGGAATTGATCGAGAAATGTTTTCATGATAATATTCCATTGCACCGCTATGATTTTGAAACTATGGAATTGCTAAAGAAATGCTTTCAGTATAATACTTCACTGTACCGCCATAAATTTAAGACTAATTATTAAAGAAAATGCATGCAGTGTAATACCAAATTGTACCGCCAGGATTTAGTGAGAGACACTCAAAATGACCAGTTGCATTGAACGCACCTGAGAAGGTCACGTGCCTGGAGGCGTGGTCATAACGGCGCAGTGAGAAGGACACCGGAGACTTTTGTTTTTCTCAGATGCTAATGAAGACCCCCCAGACTCCCACACAGACGGGGCGGGGAGGTTTTGGCGCACCGAACTTTGCTCCTATCGCCAGGAGGGACGCTGCTGGGTGCCGGCTGCGCACCAATGGACATTACTTACTTTTTAAGCCAATGGGAGGATGTCACACCTTTTCTGTTTCTATATAATCTGTGTGCGTCTATTGCTCGGGATTCGAAGGCGGAAGTGAGAGACAGGTAACTGCTCAGCAGTCTGTGTATCGCGGAAGCCGGCGAATCCTCAGCTGAGACTTTGTACTTTATTAAATACACTTTATTATAACTGTTCGATCCATGACGTCCTTTGTTCATCCGGAGCTTTTTTCGAAGAACTTAACAGTTGTCACTGCGCTTCCGCAACGAAGCTGTCGGTCAGGACGCCATTATTATCTGTGACCAGCGACAGCGAGCTAACCAGTCCACATGCACTAAAAGCACGCCCAGTCGGCCCAGTTATGTCAATAAAGCAAGGGGAAGCTCGGATAACAACACACACAGTGGGAGAGTAACTTTATTCTCTGCTCAGGTAGACATTACGCCACTATATCTTTATCTAAATAATAGTTGTTTTCTGCTATGTTAATGCTCAGAATGTTGAATCCAGCTCCTTTTAATGACAACATTTAAATAATGTCATGCCTTCTAATACACTGTCGGGGAAAATTGGCAATACAAGTTAGTATGATAATGAGTATCCGCTGTATTTGTAATCACAGATTGTCTGCTTTTGAAAAATAATTCCGCTCTATTCCAACTCCACAAAGCCCACGTAGGGACACACAGATGTCAGTGTCTCTATGATGCATGGTAGCCAGCCTGTTTTCTTTATCAGTGCAGCGTACTGTACTCTTCGGCTCCCTCCCAGCAACACACCTCCCCTGACTCCGAGATAAAACATGGGGTCTGTCACACAGACTTGTGCTGAGGCCCGGCAGGGGAGCCCTAATGATTGCAATAAAAAACAAATGCAAATGATTACCTTGGGGTTCCCTCTTGTGTGGAATCTGTCGCTCAGCCTCTGGCTGTCAGGATGGATCACTGCCATCGTCTGTGGACATGGAGTGTTAGGAAAATAAACACCAACTGGGCCAACGCAGGCAGAAACAATGCAATAACAATAACACTATTAACTGTTACATTGTTGGGTGCCAAGCTAAGACCATTTTTGGTGACGAATGATGGGTCACGGACGAGCAGAATCACACCCTGCCAATCCCAGCGATTTAATTAGCTCATTTTCATCTGCAAGTTCTGATAATTCACCGTTTTACAGCCATACAAGCAATCGGGAAATAATTTTTGTCATTCCTGCAAATTCATGATATTCTTTTTCATGTCAAATTTTGCCCTCTCAAAACGACGCATTTTCAAAGCATCCACTTTTCATGAGCTAAGAAACTATCTCTGTTTTCAGCTCTGTGATGATTTCTTTTCAGGGGTGGAAAGTAAGATTTCAGTACTATATTTCAGTCGAATTTTAAGGTTCATTTCTTGAGTATTTTAATTTTATTCTAATCCATAATTGTAATCCACTACAGTAATTTACTAGCTATGGTTAGTGGTTACTCTTCAGATAAAGATTTTACATACAAAACAGTTTATAGAATGGAGTATCGTTTTATATTAAACTACGTAAAGCCGACATGAATATTTAAAATTACCTACACACACTGCATACATGTTAATGCATTAATGATAATGATCCAATGATATTATTACAGTACAACTTTGACAGGGACCTTTCTGCATAATATGTCATTTTATTTTTGATACTTTGAGTAGATCTTGAATGCAGCACTTTCACTTGTGATAAAATGTTTTTATAATGTCGTATTGCTATTTTAAAATGTAAGTCACTGATCTGGCACTTTTGATTGTATCCAATTAAGAGTAAGAATTAAGATTCCAATGTGCATTCTGTACCTCTAATTATTTGGGAGCCATGCAAAACAGAGCACGGGAAAAATTGTGAGCACCATGTATTTTCAAACTCCTCAAAAGTAAAGAGCCATGAATTTATGTATTTTCTTCCTTAATGAATATCTCATGAACTAGAAAGGAGCACTCATCGGAGTGCAGATCACCAGGTGATCCCCTCCCTCAACGGTCCAGATCACCAGTGTATCACAGTGTTTTTCACTCGCACGTCTCTACAACAGATACGCTCTCATTTTATTCTATACAGATGTCTGCACCGCACTCCTCAGCTCCGTCTCACAGGAGTAACCGCAACATGCAGCCATAATTTAGGCTTCAAGTCCATTTTTCCAACATGCATGTAAACATGAGGTTGATCTCCAATAAAAAGGCACGGAATAACCGTGAGCTCGCCACAGAGCAGCAGCTGGGCGGCAGCGATGCAGTCAGCTGTGTGTTCGTTAGCTGTCCGCCAATCATACCGTCCAACGCAATGGAAATGTGTTCAAACTGTTTCCCCCCCCCATGGTTCTCACTGTGTCTCTATCGGCAGAGCAGCGTCTGGGAGGCGTCATTGCAATCAGCTGTGTTGTCACTAGTGGCTCCTACTGGCCAGACACGGTTAAGAGAAGTGAGTGAGGAGTCAGCAGGCAGGCAATGGCTTCATCGAAGAGGCAACAAAGGGTGTTTTGAGAAAGTGTGAGTCTCAGCAAACCCCTGAGTGGTCCTTGAGCATGCAGCCATAACTGGGCACACAAAATAGTTTGCAGTTCGCTGCAACAGAACGCAAGATTAGCCTTTGACGGACACGGAGCAGCACACTCGCCCACTGAGGCGCGCACGCACGCGAGTGATTGCATGAATCTCCTGGCAGAGATGATCAGATGAACTGAAAGTTGTACCATTCTAAAAAATAAAGTTAACATTGTGACTGTGAATCAGTCATATTTAATTCAAACTATGCCAAACAAACACAACTTAACATAACTATATATGATTATTTAACTGTTGCTTAACCTATCATTTCCTGACAACATATACGCTGCTCTCAGCAGTTTCTTCTATAAATGAGGATATTATAATAAGTATGCACGTCAAGTTTTCAGCCACAAGCCAGGTTGCCCAACAATACTGTAATGTAGCTTCTTTTTTTTACATTTTATTCCCAGGTCAGGCTTAGGAGGAAACAAAATGCATCCTTTCCCATCAACTTGAGGATCATTAGCAGTTCTTTTGTTTTTTTTCATTGCAGGCAGAGAAAATGTGAATTAGTCCCGAGTCTGCTGTTGAATGGCCAGTTATATTTCAAAATGTTTTGGCTCTAATAGGTCATAACTAAAGAGTTGAGTCAACACAAAATGAGAGGCTCATATAAAACAAATTTTATGAATTATCTCCTAAAGTGTGTCAGGCTTTTGGATTTAGAGGAGAAGGGAGGTCAAACCAAACAAGAGCACAGAACAGTATATCACTCTGTAATAAAAAAAAGGCCTCAGAGGCTGCATGTTGCACATGAAATCTCCTTCCTTGCTTCTTGGTGAATGGAACGTAGATATGATGTTTGACTCTGGGGTAAAATCTGCCTCCAGCCCTCCGTCAACAGGTGAATGGAGACTTGTGGTTGTAGCGATGTGAGATTAGTTCAGGAAAGGGCAAGGAAGACTTTCTCTGCAGACAGATGGATCAGGCATTGTCTCTGGTAAGCATTCCACAGTGAGAGCCGGTCTAATCCTCTAGGCAAGATGTATAGCTCCGGCTACATTTGTCTGAAAATAGACAGTTTTGCAGTAAAAGAATGCTTCTACAGATAATAAAATAACTTACACAGAGATTCGGTATACATTGATTTCAAGGTCAACAGGAGCCTCCACTGATGTTTATACAGACCTATAAAATACAAAATAGTAAGATTAGAAGCTTGAGATCACATTACAGCAGTGAAAGACAAACATACCTGCAGCAGTATTGCTACATCTGGAATTGCCTGCTTTTCTATTGCAGCTATTTTTAGTGTGTGTTGTAGTTATTTGGTTGTTTGGCTCCTTCGGGGCTCAAGGTGCCTATCGGTCAAAACAATCTAAACAACAATTTTATGATTGATTTGTCATGCAGTTATATAAGAGGCTGAAATAAACTACACAGTGTGTCCTGGAAGACTCAGAGAATGAGACTGTACAGGCAATAATGGTGATTCGTTTGCTGTACGAGGGGGGAAAAAAAACAATATATGGCGCTTTTGTTTTTAGCTCATTTTTGCTAATGATGTCTTCACCATTAAGCAAATGGCCAGAAAGACACCAGAAGTGCTTCCTAAAATATTAGAAACTAAATGAAAAGAAAAGTTAACTTCACATGCCTCCTTTGATATTTTGGGAATGTATATGTCATTATGAATGATACAATACCCGCACTGCAAGAGCAGAGAATTACAATGAAACATAATGTCATTAGGGCCGTTCTCCAAGTTTTAGGTGGACTTAACTATCGGCTGAAATGACTTTTCTAATGAACTAAATTTGAATAATGTATTCGCGGACAGATTTGGAACGCTGATACGGTGATGATTAGGATATATGACTAAAGACCAGATGCGGCAATCCACCTCTGTGTGATGCATGACACATTCAACCTGATTAATGATGACTCGTGACGTTTGCGCTAGGTTACTCAAACAGCGACTCCGAGACAGCTCCTCTTACAGAGATAAACCACGGGCTCAAGTATTCAGTGAGAGCATGTGAGATGAGAATCTTTATCCAGCTCGTAGATTCTCCTCATCGCTGGGACCTGGCAAAGACAAATTTAAGGCACATGGTGCTTCTTTTTTTCTTCTTCTTCTTCTTACTGACAAACAATTGTGGGGATTTCTAAGCACGCAGATTCCTCATCCAAGAAACATTATGTACAGTCTGGGGTTTTGTTTTGATACAACATATTCATGTGTTGAATCAACACAAATGCAGGGCAGAGCCACTGATGAACAATTTTATGAGGCCAAAGAAAAGAAAAAAAAAGCGCTTTATACAAAATTACTTCTTTTACTGAAGCCAAAAACCTTCACCCCCATTTAAGCGTGCATGCACCTCCCTGGAAAAGGTTGCATCACCGCTCAATATCTGAGTTGCTACAGCTTCTTAATCACTTGTGAGAGAATAGCAAGATATGGGCAGCACACAGATCAGGGGCTCTTCATTGCTGATCATGTCCTTGAGGACTTTGTGGCGACTATAGACAGCAAGAGATTAACCCAGCCTCGCTCAGCCACCTGCAATGAGACAGTCCACGCAGGCATTTTACTTTCTGCAATCTTGAAATGTGCAACACACTTCTAGCAAGCAATTAACAAAGGGCATTACACTGGAACTTAGTGTTAAGTTGTATTTTCAGCTTTCTCAGCACTGTATGAATACAAAATGGAGATCAATCTGATCTGTCATTCAATATAGCGCTTGTCTAATAACAGAGGATTTGTTTGTGTCACAGAGACACCTACTGGTGTGATCCTCCTCAATTCTTTTGAGGGTTTTTGTGCAGAAAAAAAAAAAAGGACATGTGGTCTGAAAACTTAAGGGTATGTACATGTTGTGTAGAATAGCGTCCTCAGTTGGTCCACATTGCCGGCAGAAGAAGAAGAAAGACAGAATGAGTGTGCGTGCGGCTCATTTGTGCTTTTTACTCTGCAAACAAAGGCAGATGTGTGTAGATTGGGATTTAAGATTCTGATTTAATTAGCTTTGACTCTTGGGGCTGCCTCTAAGGTAGTTGCTCCTACATGCTGCAAAACTCATTATGGATGAATTAATGAAGTGGGACGTACACTTGGCATCATCCATGTGGCATGCACTGATGCATTATGTATTATTATTATTATTTTAGGGCATGGGCAGATCAGGTTTGTTTGTCGGGTGTATACCGGGGACAACTCCGGAGAGGCATATTGATTCCAACGTCAAAATCACGTCACATACCGCAAGTGTTATATATATTCTGTTATATTATTCATTTCCAAGATCATTATATAAGATTCATGTGCCGAATACTTTTGATATTGACTCCTCTTGATTTACAAGAAAATGTTCTCTTCCAACACTCTCCATCTTCCTGGCGTCTGTATTACATAGAATATTGTTCACTTCACGTTCCATTTATTCAACAGAGGAAGGTGCTTTACAGCCCGTTTCTATTTCCTTTGATTAGTTGTGGTTTCAACATGAAAGAATGAAAAGACTAGGATGTGCTCAAGTATGAGGGGGGTAGTGTGCAGCCCATTTTATTTATAAAACCTGAAAATATCACTGACATTAATTCTTTATAAGAAACTGCTTGTTAAAGGAGCATGTTTTTGTTTGTTTGTTTGGCCTCGCGGTTTAAATCTGCGCTAATCAATATCTTCATGTTATCAATGTATCAAATGGCTTCATTAAAATGCTGATAAAAAATCTCAGACAAAGCCATTGTATTAGGGCTGCAACTAGAGAGTATTACGTGCTTTATTAAATGATTCATCAAAAATAGTTTGGTTGAAAAGCAAAGCTGCAAATGTTTAGAAACTGAAACTAATGTTTTCTTGGCATTTTTGCAATTCAAAAAACAATTTTATAAGGTCGTAACATGTCAGAGTTGTGTTTTTTTCTCTTTTTTTTTAGCTTAAGTTAGGTAACAAGCGTACGTTTAAGCTTATTTTAAGCCAAACCAAAATCTTTTTTCTAACTTTGACCAACTAGTTCTGTTGTCTAAACCTAACCGCGACTGTTTCACTGCTTTATACTTTTTATTTTTTTAAGTGCAAAATAAATCTGAACATCACCTATAAACACCAAAGGACAGACAGACAAAGTCACTTGCTGGTGAACATCATGGAGCAATATTAGCCCGCCGTAATGCTAACGTTGCTCCATGTCAGCCGGATGTGTAAATAGCCATTTATTAACACATTCACTACAATGTGATAAAATGTCAGTGTTGTCTTTACAGCTTATTCTGCTGCCCAAACTTGGCCAAGAAATAAATCAGTATTGCTTTAAATCCCTTTCATACAATACTGAATAGGTGGTATACAAATATGTGTGTTGGTAAAGACAAAGTCCAGGATAATATTAATAGCACAGTAAACAATGGCACGCCATACCTATGTAATGTGTACTGTGGACAAGACATGAGCTCTACAGGAGGTGATAAACCACACCTCAGCATCATAAATATCCCGGGCTTGTTTATTGCATCTTATCGCACAGCGTGGTCGACAATGCATCATTAATTTAAGAGCCCCTTCTAATGAATGTGAAATGAAAGACTCTCAAGCAAGCAATTCCTCCGCACGTATCATTCGGGGAGAGACTGTGGTGGCTGTATTTCCAGAGTCCTTACCTGAGTGCTTGTGAAACTAGTGAGCTCTGCCGTCCCGCTTTGCTAGCCCCTTCATCTTTCACCCATGACAGAAATTACATGATTCAATGGTCCTGTGGAAGAAGCTGATGGACAGCCAGCTCTAAAATGTTAATAAAGAGACTATTTTATATAGCAGCCGTTCCTTTTCCAACCAACAAATACAGCTTTAACCTTGTATGTTGCCGCCCCCCCGCCCTCCCTTACCGCTGCAGAGGTTATAGTTATAGTGACATCTGCAATTCAATTCCCAACCCCTCCTCACAAAGAAAAAGACATATGTGAAAATAGTTGGAAATGAGATTCCAACACAGTGAGTTCTTGTCCTTGTCACTTTTGATCTCATCAGGCGAAGTATGAAAGCAAATAAAAGGATGGCTAATGATTTTCAGCGGTGCACTTGACCTTCCAACTACACTAGTGCTTGTCCTCAAGGAAACGCTCCAGCGCCGCCTGAGGCTGAGTCCGCCAGGCAGAACTCATACAGGATCCCAGACAAATGCTCTCATGAAGAGCTTGTTATCTGCATCAGTCAAAGTACTACAAAAGGTAGAGTGAGTTCATTGATTATGTCGCATTTGCATCAATACTAGATCATTATTTATTCTACAGCAAATGCACTGTGGTCACCGTCATCTCAAATAATGACATTTTGCACAGCAGCTTGTTCAGATCAATGAATGATGTGCAGCCATAGTTTTAATATCATCTCCTGCAGCACATCAAATGACAAATTTGCTCCAAATATTGTTATGGGCCTTTTCATATTGTATTGACCTTTCACTATGATGGATGTTCTTAACTACTGTAATAAGACTTTCACACTGTGTGGGAGATGAGTCAGAGCTTTTTTTTTTCCTCTTAAGGTAAAAGCAGTTTTGATGAGGCACAGAAACTCCCGAGCACTTTAAGCGATTGTGAATTATTGATTCATCTCATAAAGGTTCCAGAAACATATTACAGTCATTTTTTACTCTTTCAACACAAGCTGATATTCAAATAAAATGAAACGAATGAAGTTTACAGAAGGTCTACATTATGTAATGTATTGTGTTCTTTTCTGTCATGAGAGAGAGAGGAAAGGAGGCGAAGAGTGAATGCATATTGCAATTTAATTATAGCTATAATTAATGGACAGTGTAAGCACGAGGTCATTGACTGGTTGAATATAAAGTAGGAGATTGCTGAACTTAAAACACCCCCTCACATTCTGTTTGAAGGCATTGCCATCTAGTGGAAATGATCTGCAAATACAAAACAGTTTGCCTGCATGCAGAAGATCTGATCATGTGATACAGTACAGTGGGCGACTGTGGCTCGGTGGTGAGCAGGGTTGTCCTTCAATCAGAGGATCGGTGATTCAATCCCCGGCTCCGATAGTCCATGTGTCCTTGGTCAAGACAGTTAAGCCCAAATTGCTCCCGTGTGTGTGTGTGAATGAATGTGTGTGTGAATGAATGTGTGTTACTCCTGATGGGCAGGTGAAACCTTAGCCCCTGCCATCAGTGTGTGATGTCACGTAGTGTTAAAGTGCTTTGAGTGGTTGGAAGACTAGAAAAGCGTTATACAAGTTCAGGTCCATTTACAGTTTAAAAAACAAACAAACTAAAATGTTGAGTATAAAAATCGCTTTATTATGTAATAAAATTGTGCGGCACACATGGACATAGTGAAAAAATACCTGAAGCTTGAGGCTAAAATCTTAAACCTAAAACTCAAGTAAGCAGACCTTTGGCACTAATATTTTTATTTTGCCCAACAACATGAAAATGAGATCATAATATAGACTAAACCACATTTATTAGGTCCTGTAGGTGTCAGGTCCACTAGATGTGTTTGCCTTTTCCATTTAAATGCATGCTGTGATGGACTCAAACCATCTCACCCCAATTCAAAATGTAAATAGGGACGTGAAATGTTTTGAATGCGCATGAGAATAAGAAATAAAATTTGTGTTAGAACTCTTTGTGTTCATGGGGCTGAGGGGCCATAAGGTGATGTTTTCAACACTTGGAAGTGCAAAAGAATATATCAATACAATTATGGGCTAGGATCTAAAAACATCAATGCAGTCGGTTCATTTGTTTTGTATTATAGGCTTATGGCCACCAGATAGAGCTAATCCACCTTCACCGTGTCTGATTCAGCCTGTAGAGTGACCCGATATGCTTTAACATTATACTTAATTAAAGGCCCTGCACACCCACACATGTGCTTTCCATTATTGTGGCTGATTTGACCTCAGGCGGAGGTTGTGCAGGTGGTCTCAAACCGCTATCGTTCAGTAAACTTGTGGTTAACGTTGTGAATTCAAACAAAAACGCCTGCTTAGGTTTTAGGTAACGAAACCACTTAGTTAGGTTTAAGAACAACATTGTGTAATAGTGTTAAAAATACAACGTTTAAAGTGAGACCTGAAGTTGTGAACACAAAGAAGAACGACACCTTGTTGGGTTCACACGGGACACGAACAGCTGTCTCCCGGGTGAGAGTCCTGTGTTTGTTTGACCCTTCGACCTCCACGCCTGTGTGGGTCCTTCTTAGTTTTTACTCTACGTCATCACACTCCAGGAGCATTTTCTCTGACTGTCTAATAAATTATGCTATTGTGTTTCCATTGTACTTACTTGAGAGCCCAGAGCGTCTCATACGGACGCTAAAAGGATCCTTGACGACGGTATCAGAGGCTTGTGACAGAGCGTCGGGGCGTTTAGGTTACGGGCTCCTTAGTCTAATGCTCTGTGCAACCAGATTTAATGCTACTTATCTTTGATGCTCACATAAAAATGGACACTTGAAACACCCAAAGTGTCACTACAATGTATAATTAGTTTCTTATCTTTTTCTTCATTTGGATTTGACAGTTCGTAATACTAACGAGACTGTCAACCACAGATGTGCTGTACGTTCATTATGTGCTTGAAGGACCGTGTGATTCTAATGTAATGAAATAAAGTAAATGGCCAGCATAGCCAACTATAAGTCTGGCTTATACAAGTCATTAGAGGGGAAATTAAAAGAAAATAGTTCTCTCTACACAGTTTATTGATGTACACATCAGTGCAGTTTAGTACATGTTATTTTCAGCTTCTTTGAACGATTTCCTTGGCATCAATTTGAATAGGTTTTATAAGAATCGAGTGAAATAAATTGCCTTAAATGATCAGAGATTTAATGAATGAATCCTAATCAGGGAGTCGGCATAGTGGAAGGGTACAGCTTGCTGGATATGATCTGAGAAAGGAACAAACATAGTTTGCATAATAGGCTATATTTTAAAACCATCAGACTTCAGCTTATTATGTCTGACATTTAAAATCTGCCTGAAAATGCAAATGAGGTGACTAAGTGGTTCCGTGCCACTATTTCACATTACCAATCAGAGAGAACATTTGCAAAAATAAGACAAATAGGACAGACAGAGCTGCTGGAACTACTTTTAAAGTCGCTGCCCAATCTCTGGTTATACTGTGAACGCAAGTGATTCACAACTTGTTTTCTAATTCCACATAAATATATATGTTCTGCACAACATCCTATCGCACTTGTCTGTTGGATATGAAACTGCAGTCTGCAACTGATTCGCTTAGCTTAGCATAAAGACTGGAAACAGGGGTAAGACAGCTCACCTGAATTCACAAATCAGCCTACACTGCCTTTAATGGAGACCATTTCCAAAAGCCCAGAGGCGAGTCAGTGGGAGTCAAGGGGTCGAGATTTAATCAGACATGTCTGTAATAACAACAAGACAGAGAGGATTGAACTTTAGACCGAAGATATTACAGCTAGAAAGTTGGAAAAATAACTTTGGAAGAGTGACACGGTAAATATTATGGATTGGAAGTTACGATGACGCAAGTAACTCATCAAGTTGGTAAGTTTCCATGGGAGCACTAGTTATTTTGTTTGCTCACAAAGTAATCGTTAATGGCGAGTGCTAGTCGATGCTGAATATGGAAAACAAATCAGAGGAACACGCTTCATTTTTTCAGAGACACTGAAGAAAGAAATGTTGATTGAGAGATGTAATAACAGCATTATAAGCTCCATAATTATAAACCTCTTCAAATCCTGCTGGATCACATGCGTTCTACCCAAACTGCCACACCTCATAATTTACCATTTATCCGTGCGACCTGCCATACGTCAGATTCTTTGTAATACATTAGTCAGTTAGGCTGCCGGTGGTATGAAAATCAGCTCTGGCTTCTGAAATGGAAATAGAGTTTAGTAGGCTAGTGTGTGTGTGTGTGTGTGTGTGTGTGTGTGTGTGTGTGTGTGTGTGTGTGTGTGTGTGTGTGTGTCTGGTCTCCTTGGAGATAAAGGGGGGAAACGCTTGTAATGGATACTTAGCCTCAAATGAGTTATTGGCTGTTTGTTATTCTCTGTTGAGAGAACCAATTTGAGGGTTACAGAGCAATTAGCTATTTATGAACAGTGCCTGGAAGAATAAGTGTGGAGACTCCTAAGTGCTTCCATCGAAAGTCCTACGTACACCTCTCTAATACTAAAAGTGTCCTTCTGTGTTTGACTGTGCATTATCTTCAGTGGATTAAATAGCGTATAAAGTGGTGGGAGCTTTATATTACCTAACTAATACACAATATTACCTTTCCACTTAAAGAGCTGCCATTAGAAAGTCAGGTTATGTTATGGCGCCATGGGGGGAAATTGTCTAATTCGAGTTCCCTTAAAGTATTGGATTGAGTGTCATGATGAATATTCATAAATTGCTCTAATGAAGACCTCACATTGATTAAGCCTTTTCTAATGGGCTGTATCATAGTGAACGCCAGAATATAATTGGATTACGGTGACTTTGGGAAGTACTTTGAGACAGTGCCCACATTGGAAATGAAGATGTGCAGCCCGCTAACGGCATAATTGACAAGGATGAAGATGGATGGATTCAGGCGACTCCCAAATTCTTCCTCCCCAAAGCGAGAGGAGCCTACAGCTGTGCCCCCGGCATAAGGCAAGATTTAATTATCTTTACATGCCTTTTTTAGACAAAAACTAAAATGGGAAAGGTTTGTATCCTGTTTTGATTCAGATTAGACACAACTGAGGACATTTGTAGATACGATTCAAAGGCAATCTCTCACGAAATACTAGTTAGGGCTGTTATCAAAATGCTAAAAGCCAATTATAGACATTAGTGAAAGATAGATGAAGAACTAGAATCACTGCCTCGTGGTTGAATGCCTTTGCCAACCAGTCATGTTGCAGTTTACGTCCAAAATGTCCACACTTTACCATTTTTCTACAATTACACATTTGTGTGAAATTCTTATAATTAGCATTTCAATACTTCAGTTATGGCCAAAAAGGCATTTTGTGAGGTCACAGAGACCTTTGACCACCAAAATGTTTTGATTTTTATGCCAAATTTGGAACAAATGTGTTCAAGGTCAAGGTCCTATCCTCATTAAAGCATACTGTATGTCATGTAAGAGAGACAATAAAAACATTCTGAGACATGTTCGCCGTGATTGTACAAAACATCATAGTTCTTGATAAGGTGACGATTTGCATTTGAAAGGATGCACTGAATACACTGCTGTCTAAAACAAGAATAAAGCTTCCATACATTTTGTTTGCAATCACTTGTAATGCATCTTTTCTGTCTACACTTGACTGTGGGGTAATACATTCCTTAGTATATGTTTTATTGAATTACATCATCTGTTTTTATTTCAGCCAATTATTTCCTATTATTTCATCCCTTTTTTACAAGATGAATATGATTGATTGTTGTAGAATTCACCATAAGAAGGAGTAAGTCTATAAATAAATTGTTATTGTTCTTAATAAAGTTGTATTGCTCATACTCTGTGAATAACATTACTCCCAATATAATTTAGCAACTATCAAAGTTTATGTGTTATCATATAGTTTTCTCTTATTTGTGATCAAGCTTCCTACTCCACTCTCCAAATGGGATTATCTGTTTTCCTTTTAAAATGTATAACTTTTACACATAAACTCTTGATAGGAATGTCTTTCTATTCAAATCAATACCAAAATATTCATTACCTCATTTGTATTCCTGGCCTGCAGAGCATAAGCTAATGTCAAAAAAAATCCCTGTTTACATTTCAAATAGTCTTTCAGCTAAGCTCATTATGATTTAAGAACCCTTCTGTGTATTCCTGAAATTCTACATATATAATTCTCGCCATTGTGCCAAATTTTTGCAAATCCCTTTCTTTCTTAAATCACGTCTACATCCTATTGAGATTTGAAAGCCTGCCTTTAGTGGTGCAATTTCACTGGCTGGCCATCAAGAAGCGTCCCTGCGTGGAAAAGCAATTGCCGTTGTCACACATAAACTGCTTTATGCTATGCATCTAGCGGGGACTGGGACATTGCTTGTTACTTTATCACTTAGAGAGGCAGGAACACAGCTGTAACATGTGGTCGCAGAATTGTGCTCTAATGAATGAGGTGATGGGCAAGCTGCAGAAGCAAAGCTGACGTCTCCTGGGCTCGGTTAGACTGTTGGTTTAATACGCTTTTTGGCAGATCCACAGAAACGTTTCCCTGTGCTCGTCTCCGTCAAGATAAATGCTCCATTCACATGTAGATTTATTTGGGAAACCGCACTGAAATGAAAGGTGAATATTATGAATCTATGAATACATAAATGTGTCTTTCCCTGTCTCCTCCTATTGGATTACACACCGTTTTCACAAGAGACAAGGTTGGGAATTTTATTTTTTATTTTTGAAACAGCTGCACAAACAAAGACCTGACATCACCCTCCTTGGGCAATCAGTTACATAAATCTCTTTGCATGTCAATATGGGCTCCTCCCTGTATGAGTGTGTGCTGAATTGCATATTCAGTCTTAGCACGTCCTGAGAAAATTGCAGGAGTAGAGTATTTCCCCATCTTGCTCTGAATGGGAACACAACATAAATCTCTATAATCATAAATCTCAATAGTCACATGGTTGAACCTTTTGGGAAACATGTGTAAACAGGAATTATTATGGGTCAAACAGGTACTTAAGAGCACGTTGTGCAAGAGACTCCTGTGGGAAAGTGCAGAGATGTGAATAGGGCATGTGTTAAGTCGTAAGAAGCATTTTCTTTGGATGTCTGTTCGAGGAAATCTTCATTTTTATATTCCCTGTGAAGGTTGATCATCAGATAAATGTATTCAAAGTACTCACTCTGCAGTAAAATGTCCGCTGTCACTGATACATTATTAAATGTTACATTATTTTGTTAGTCAATGCATAAGTAGCACTTTTTTAGCAGTTTGAGGTGGATCTATTTTTTTTACTACTTTATACAGTTAGTGCAGGTAGTTTGGTCCAGTGCTTCTCCAGAGGGTCACAAGACAAATCCGAGGGGCTATGAGATGACTAATGGCGCAAGTAAGAAGAAAAAACTAAGTTCTTACACACAAATTTCAATTCATATTTTGGACGTTTTTTGTTGTTGTGGAATAATGGATAATTTCTGCTCTTTAGGCCTCAAACTTTTATTTAGAGGAAACCATGTGGGAGGAAATGTCTCTTTGAACTGCTAACAACTCATAGACATTTAAAATGTGACAAGGTGCCCAAACTAGACAATTTTGTTTTTTTATAAGCGAGTATTGAACGCAAAATATGCAAAGTAACGAGTCACTATGGCTGTAACATCAATATAGAGAAGTAAAAAATATGATATATTCTCTTGAAATGCTGCTGAGTTGGAGTATACTCAAGCAAAGTACAAGTACCTCAGTAAAGAAGTGAGCTGCAGTTACCGGTGCCAGCCAGAAGATGGCAGTCACCACAGCCGCAGTTTGAGGTGGCGTCTCACTGCCTCAGTGATTGTCTCATATTCATTGATTTGTTTACCTGAAACAGACAGGAGCTCCATCAAACTGTTATTAGATGCTTCATGAAAACAGATTTTTTTGGAAGTGTGAGCTAAGCTACTCTTGTACTTGCTATCGACAGCTGACAACATAATCAATCACCGCTCAGAGGAACCTTGAGCGTCATGATGCCTCTCGAAAAACAAACAACATCTGCCAAAATTGATAACAGTGAAAATCAGTTACATTTCCACCAAGCCGGATTCTCATGTCCAATTGTGTTCCTCCGTTTAGTTTTGCTGTGGAGGATCCAATCACGCACCGTGCTCATTTTCACAAAATCAACCCCGATCAGGGTAATTAGGCGCTCATTCGGTGTGGCGAGAGGAAGCTCAGCCTTCAGTCACAAGCTGCCTCCGGTCACAGCCACGTGTTTTAACTGCACGGTTACTGTGCGTGACGGAGAAAGGGTAGAGGTGTCCCAGACGCTCCGCTCATTCATCAAAAAGTTACAGCAGTACAGACACAGAAAAAAATAAAAAATAAAAAATAAAACATGACAAATGGTTGGGCAAATGCTGCCCGCTCTTTGTCATCCTCGGCAGGATCCCTCAGGGGCCACAGAGGGTCATAAACCAGAGAGGTCAGAACATGGAGGTTGTCTTTTAAAGCAGAGAGGGAGGAGAATACACAGTATGTCTCTGAACCATGACCCTGTGTCTGTGCGAGATCCTGTCTTATATTCAGTGATCCGACCACAAACAGAATCTCTGTCCACACTGACAAATATCCCTCCAGCAGACAAAGACTGAAACACTTTGTTTGAGTGACACGCAGTGTGAAATGTGTTCCAACCAAAACCAAAAGCAGCGCATGATGTCTGCGGACGTGCGGATTCTCAGAGTCTCTCTCACACAGATGTTTAACCTCTGGCTGAGAAGAATGCGCCGTTTCAAACGGCGTGCGGGCAGAGACGCATGCGGGGCTCACAAGGCTGCGAAAAGAAAAGGACCTGTGTCAAAGCACAGACCTTGTTAAACATAAATTACCTGACAAATAGAGTCTGGAGAAGAAAAAAAAAAAAAAAAAAGAAGGAAATAAAAAGCGTATTGTAACCTTGCTTCTGTCAGAAGGTCTCCAGAACAGCAAAAACAAGTCATGTGCTGCCATTAGAGCAAGATAAATAGGGGATAAATGCTCCTTGTCACTGGTTCTTTGTTATTGTCCCCTTCAGAGGAGTCACTTGAAAGCTTTTTTTGTCATTGATGTTTTTCAAGGGATAAAGCCGGCTTTGTTTTCATCGCCGCCTCACTATTGTAGTATTTTGATAATTTTTTTTCCCTTTTTTTGAAGGATGTGAAAGAGCGAATGAGGCAATCACAGTGTTCCTTCAAGAGAGGAGGCCGTGCACAAGCGGCCATGCAATATTAATCCAATCTGCGGAGGTGGTTTGGCTTCCAGGCCGGCCCCTCCCGAGGGGACTTCTCCATTACCTCTCCCAGCTTATCTTCCATGCCACGATACTCCATTAAAAAGCCTCTTCATACTCAATCAAAAGTCACGCTGGTTTTACGCTTTTGACTCATTTCTTTCCTCCCTCTTGAAGATTTTCTGTTGTATTATTGATCAAGGAGGTTGAAGCTACTTTAACAATGCTTCGTGAATAAAGTGTATTTCATCAGCGTCAGACGGAGGAATAAAATTACAGCAATATCTCCAATATTATGTTGCTGTGGGTGAATATTGAAAGGCCAAGTTGCGTTAACTCACCTTTCATAGAAATCGTGACAGCAAGACACTGTTAAAGTAAAAATAAAACACAGTTATAACAGCTTCAGAGTTTCTATAAATCAAAGCTTTGGAAGAATGAAAAAAATATTCATGAAGAATTTAGGAATTCATTACTCTCTTTCATTCCATTTATCTGATTCACACTTTCACTCTGCATTACACTGACTCATGATTAAAATGTCAATTAAGCACTTCTGCAAGAGAAATGAAAAGAAATCCCAACTTTCATTTATTGGAGCTGAAAACTTCCACTACTTCAAGTCTTTTCTGTTTTAATTATAAATGTTAAGTTACGGTCTTTGCAAATGCACCGAAATCAATCATGAAGTGAAAAATGGATTAATACAAACAATCTGATACTAGTATGTTTGTATTAAAGCTATCGCCACGTATAGGCTGTCGTTCAATTTGACTATTTACGGGCTGAAAAAGAGACTATAGGTTAAGTGTTAAGTGTTAAGTTGAAGCACTAAAACGTTATGGAAATCTTCACCACACCTTGATGGTGTAAGTTAGATAGAAGGATACTCCGGGACAATAAAGAACTGAATAATTCATAGAAGGAAACATTGAGAGATGTTGATTTTAGCCAGTGATTGATGTTTCTGAGTTGTCATGGAGGAGGAAGGTCTGTAGTGGACAACTTTACAATAACTACCGAAGCGTTGGGGTTTATGAAAAGCATTTAACGTTAAACAGACAGAGACGTTTTAATGCCTTAATTTCATGTCTTTTTGATGTGTTTGGTTTACCTCCGCAAAGAAAAATAATTGCTATATTATAACCTAAAAAAATGAAGAAATGGAGCTGCAGCACTCTGCCTTCGGGCAACCTTCAGAATATACAAGTGAGAATGCCGAAAATACAATCAAAATGTCTACTGTGGAATAAAGGGGTCCAGTTAAGCCTCCACACATTAGCTTAATTTAAGCTTAAACCAGGGCATCAATAGCAAGAGGAAAACTCCGGTGCTGAGAAATTAAGCCAACATGAAAGTGCCAAAAAACTGCAGTTCCTCAAATGACAACTTGTGACGTTCTCCAGAAGCGAGTTGATCCCCGTGGACCAATGCCCAACGTTACAGCAGAAGAAAACATGTTTACATCGTGGTACATAAAAAAAAGCTCAGTGAATTTGTACACAACTCACCCACTTAAATCCTATTAAGGCTTAACGTTATGAAAAATGAAGGGCTTGGCCGCTTTGAGTGGATGTCGTCTCAGGTCGCTAGCAGCTATGTCTCCTCTGCGGTGTCCCCCGGGGCCTCCTCAGCTCCGCCGACGATCCACCGCTCTACCCATTTTCGGTAAACTGCATCGTCACTGCCGAGATGGCGACGGCAGGAGCCACCCACTGTGAGTATGATTATGATGATTATAAATAAGATTTTGTGTTAATGTGGTTACATTAGTAATTCATGGTGCCGTTAGATTGATGCTAAGAAGCCCCGTTTACACAGGTGCAACAGTTTAGTGATCACAGTGAAAATGACGTTTTTGAAAGGCTAAACGCCAACAAATATGGATGGAAGCAGAATATTTTGTTGGATAACAACATGTTGGGAATTTTGGGATTGATCATATATATCTTTAGTCAATTAAGTTTGACTTGTGGACTTTTGGACTGATACAAATACAGACAACACAGAGCACCACATAGCTTGTTATGGGTGTGTGTGTGTGTGTGTGTGTGTGTGTGTGTGTGTGTGTGTGTGTGTGTGTGTGTGTGTGTGTGTGAGAGAGGGTGGATGGTTTGCACTTTTCTGTAAATTAATAAGGATAATCATTTGAATGTCAACATTATGAATGAAGCGTCAAACTATTTGGTACAGCCCCTCTGCAGGCCAATATTCATCTATTTTACACATAATGGCACTTGAACACACACACACACACACACACACACACACACACACACACCCAAAGGGAAAGAGTGTCAAAGGAGATCCTCCTTCTCTTTATACGAGCATCAGTCGCATCGCACCCTTCAATCGCTCAGTCAGTCAGAGGAGAAACAGATATACAGCTGCAGGAAAACGTCTTTTTTCTCTCCTGGCAGGTTGTGTCGGAGTAAAAAACCCTGCTGCCATTGTGTCTTTACACACGCCCGTTAGCACACAGCCCTCTGTGCCTTTCCTGATCAGTCAGTAGAAGGCCTTCAACAAAAAACTTTTATTTAATTTTTTTTCCCCTCCCGCATCTCGTGGGCCCTTTTACGCCGCCGGGCCCCGCGGCCTGTGCAAAACAAAAAAAAGGCAGTGTGTGTGTGTGTGCGTGTGTGTGTGTGCTCCAGATTTCATTTTTCCACAAAATGTCTAACGTTATTGTCTTTTTGCTGTCGGTTTGTCCAATAACACATTTATCTACAACTCAAATAGATTTTTAACTACATATTTAACTGTGTTGATTTAGTCAATCCATTTTAATACGTGACTTAAAATACACAACATTAATTCCGCTGTAAAAAGCTGAGATTGCAGCTACTGCTATATACTGTTTACACACAAATTTGTGAGGCAGGACTGTCCTTTATTTCATATATACGTATGTCACTTGCATCATCCAAAGTGCATCACACAACCAGTGGTGGAAGAAGTACTGAGATTTTATACTTCAGTAAAAGTGGCATCATCACAGTCTATAAATACTTATACTTAAACATAAATATATGCATCAATACAAAAGTGTTGATTATAATTATTGATACATTACTGTAATGTGTAAGCATCACTTAAATGTGGGATAATTATACCTGATAGGTAGCTTTAATAATTTATGAGCTGATTATATTTTGTATTGAGTAAAGAAGTGTATAATTTATAAAAACTTAAAATGCAGACCCAGTCAAAACTAACTGATTGAATTGAAAGTGGCTCTAAAACTTAGAGCGCCAAAGACATCATCATACATTGATTGGGAAAATGAATTGCAGGCATGTTTGCAGAGTGATACCGACAGATGATTAAATGCCATCTGGTCATACATTAATAACTCAATTTCTGCTGTGATGCTGAAATGAGAAGCAACATGGTTGGGTAAACAAAACTTCAGTAAGTATTTATATTGCGGATAATTGAATGTACACAGCGATCGGTTTCCAGGCGTGGAGATGCGATACGTAGCAGGAGAAAATTAACAGCTCTTGTCCACAAGGCCTCTTTAGAGCATCTGTATCCCAATAGCACAGGAACACTCTCCAGTTGCACTATCAACACTTCTAAATATTTAATCGCGTCTGTCACAGGATCTCACTTTTGACATTGACGTCAACCTCCCCACGCTGAGCTGCCAAGTGTTTCCATTACATGGCCCCTGTGCATCCTCCAGTCTTTCTCGAGCGCCGCACTTCACAGATATCAAATTGCATGGAGCTCAATCATAGCAGAGTGTACAAATAAGAGTAGTATCCCCTGACTAATTTATCACTTTTGCAGGGGGAATCATAAGCAGGGAAAGGCCAAGAGGTATGAATAAAGCTCAGTGAGGCTGCCTGGAGAAAGTCTTATGAGTTCTCCAAGGGGGCCTCGCCTCGTTGTCGCCTGGACGACTGCCTCGGTGACAAACTTCGCGCCGCGCATCGGGGACTCGGGGGCCGATCCCAGTGGCAGCGCCGCCGCAAATAGCATGCTTTTTGATCCCACGTGCCCTTGTTCCTGTTGGTGATTTTTGCTTTGAAATCAAAAGGTTGCAACACAGTCAACAGGGAAGAAATATCAACTATATATTACACAAAGGCTCTCTGGAGCTCTCTGTGTTTCATGGCACCATTAAAACACGAGTTTCCCCAGAGTTAACCTGTTTACGCTGCTTTCTTGTTTTCCCCTCTTTTTAAAGCACACCGACGTGATACCCACTGATTTCTGACCTATTTTCTATTTCCACCATTATCTTCTGAGCTGATCATGTTTTATTCATTAGGTCAGATTTTGATTTCAATAATCATATTCTTCGCTTGCTCCGAAAAGCAATCCGCATTGCAAATGAGGAATGTGATGCACTCATCGACAGTCCTGCCAATCCTCCTCGTATATGGCGGTGCTTAATTCCTGCTCATTTTTTTAATTACACCTCAAGCAGTTCAATATCACAGCCTGATTAAAATGTTATAGGACCTGGGTTCAGCAATAATTACGGATTGGCTGGCCAGAATGTGCAGAGTAAATTATTTTATTTGAGGAACATAATTACATCTACAAAATGCATCAGTGGGAACGATTTAACGGCACCTATCAGTTCTAGAGGGGAGGTTTTATGGGTCATCTCAGAAAGCCCTACTGGACATTATATTGACTTGGAATGAGTTAGGATCCTCTGCTGGATTCAGCAGGAGTGCTGCTCGTGGTTGCTGTTGTGGAAAAGCAGTGGAAAAAATCTCTCGTAAAATAGAAGCAAACTGTAGTTTTAATGCGAAGAAACCACTGATATTTGTTATCAATTATAGCCTGTGGCCTCATGTTTTGTTTTTTTCGAGTGGTCACGGAAAAGATTCAAGATGTATCCCATTTTGTCGTTTGCAGGCTCACTGCAGTCTAGAGGTTCGTCAATAAGAGCTAGGTGAAAGAGAATTAAATTAAAGGGTGCACACATTCAGTACTCATTGTGTGTATCCTTGACGGTCCTGCTAATTATTGACTGCACTGGAAATATTCCCTTTCAAGAAAAAAAAGCAACAACATTTGAAAATAAAGATTTAAAATACTGATATTTAAGTTGCGCAATGTTTACATCCATGTTTGCTGGCCTGCATTCTTCTTCACTGCCTTCGAGGGCACATTGCTACATTTTATCAATGCATTGTTGCCAGCAACCGTCAGTGGAATTAGCATGTAAGCATTATGTGGTAAGAATGTGTAGCAAACAAAGCCAGGAACCAATCAAAAACATTGCTCCATGAATCTACCAGTGGTGATAAACTCCACAGTGTAAGTCAAAGACTATTTTATATCCTCACATTTAAGTATTTTGAGGTTATTTTCTCTGAGCAACCCAACAATAGCTCGCTGTCTTCTTTAAGCAGTGAAGAGACTCAGATTGTCATCTGCATTCTGTGTAGATGCTTATTTATTTTTTTCAATAGAGCGCCTCAATAATGGGATTGATTAAATTCCAACAAGAACATTTCAAAAGACTGATTTGATTATTTGTGTGGTGGAGAACAACTCATTCGGAGGTAATTTGATTCATCAGCAAGAACCACACTGGGAAATTAGTGTAGTTATCACAGTTCACCATGAATGTCAGATTCATACATTTCTAAACTTTTAATGATCTGAGGAGGGGAAAAGAGGAGACGCTGTTGATGCCTGGACTTATCATAATATGAAGGCATAATCATCTATATTTTTGTCTGCCAATTCCTTATCTCTGAAGGGCCACAAAACTGGAGCACAACAAAGGCAGTGGCAGCATGTACATACCTCATCAAAAACAGTCAAGAGATGAGATGAGTTGCTTTGATCTCACTTTTTGGCTCCGCACCTGGAATCAGGAAGAGTTGAAGGGTGGAAGAAGAAAAAAGGCTCTTTCAGATAAACACCACGTTCTGACGGAATATTTTGAAACACCCCCAACAAGACCTTCTAACTTCTTCCGACGTATTGACAGGTCCTCATACAGCATGTCAACCAACAGCATTTCATTACGCCCTTCCCTGAGGAAAAGACAAGTAAGCAGGCCTCAATCTAGAAGACCTAATAAAAACATATCTGTACATGGTCTCTGTTCCCACGCTTGTGTGCCAGTTCTATAACGAGATCTGCAGTTTCAGGAGCCAACTGACAGTTGCACCATCTGAATCTAGTCTATGAGTTACTGCAGCGTGTCGGCACCAGTTTGCATTATGTATGTTAGGACAAGTTTCAATCCCTGGAGCACAATCAAGGGCACGGGCACACATGTGAATTCTAACTTGATTTATTACCTCAGTGAACATTGTAAACATGAGCTTACGGTTTCAACCGCTAGTTTCAAGTCTTCTTTAACAAAGTAAATTATGTTCCCATTTAGATTCAAATAGACGATAAAGCAGGGCATGCGTTAGGGCGGGGCTACCTTGTGATCGACAGGTCGCTACCACGGCGATGTCCGGTCTGGGAGTTGTCTGTTTCTCAAAAACCATAACCATGCCAGAGTGCGTTTTTAGTTTGCGAAGGTTAATCGTAAAGTAGACAAGGTGTTCTTGAGTTATGCCCTAAAATGTGTTTGCTGAGGTCACAGTAACCTTTGACCTTCAACCACCAAAATCGAATCAGTTTATCGTTGAGTCCAAATGGACGTTTTGTCTCAAATTTGTAAAAATTGCATGCAAGCTTTACTGAGATATTGCATTCATGAAACTGCCTTAAAGAAACTTCTTAAAAGAGCAACAAGGCAGCGACAGAGCAACAGAGTCTCTGCACAGCAGGAAGCGGAGAGGTCACATGACACTGTGAGGAATAATTCCACATTTCGTTTTCTTTATCGGATGAGAAGATCGATACCACTCTCGTGTGTTTTAGAGTGGTATCGATCTTCTCGTCTGACTTTTGGCAAGAAATGTCAAACTACAACATCTTTAGTTAAACATGGATGAGTGGGAACTGTTCAAATTAACAAACAGAACTTAAAATCAAACCAAAACCATATACCAAACACCAGGAGAGAACAACTCCACCTGAATCCTCCTGCTCTTAAACTTGAGGAGCCAATCAGCACGCGTGTCAGACATCCGACTGATGGCCTTTCTGAACACCTCCTGAAGGGATATTTCAACACACACAACAGCAAGTAACAAGATCAGGCAACTCTAGACAGCTGTCACAATGGTGATGGAGAAAAAGAAGTTCAGAAATAGCATGTATTGATTGTTTGTCACCGGGTAATGATGGCTGAAGTTCACAGTAGATCATTTGGCAGAGAGATGATTTTCTACAGGCCGAAACAAAACAAACAGCAGACATATTTGTTACTTTTTGATCCTTGGTTGCAAGCTTTAATATTTGACTGAGATTAAACCAGAATTTAGGTAATATGTTTGTTTTCTGGCTTCTTTGTTTCAATAACAGTCAATGGTTCACACTGTTGTGTCATTGACTATGTTAAACATGTTTTTAAAAGCTTCTGGATTGAAATGCTTCTGTGAGCAAATTAATGCTATAAGAAGTCACTATTTTTAGAGTTATTATGAAAGTTGCAGTGATTGTGTGTTAGGTCTCGTTTTGAAGCCTCTTTGCCAAAAATGTGACTACTGCTTCAGACCTTTAGCCACATGTGTGCAGCTGGGATCACTATCATCTACTCCGCAAGTGTAGATTATATGGACTGGAATATGGAGCAGGACAAAAAAAGCATAAGGTTTTTGGTCGTCATTGCATTCTGGGTCTCAAGTTTTTTTTCTTAAAATCTGTTTACTTTAGAATAATTGTGTGTCACTAATGCTCAAGTTTATCCACTTAATGTGCCATGCCGGGTTTCAAAATAAAATGTTACGGTTAAGTGATGGATTCTAAAGCATCTGTCTAAACTCAAGAACATTGCAACAGCACACAAATACTGGATGTGTCTTAAATGCACAAGGAAACTGAAAATGGATCTCTTAAGAGCATAGCTTTGTTTAGTTAAAAGAAGTTCCACAATCCATGAAGACAACAGCCAACATTGTAAATTACATCAATGAGCTCCTTTTTAAATGCTGGTAAATTAAAACTAGCTCATGTGTATTGACTGATATCGATAATTCAATACATTCCTCGTCCATCCCTTGAAAACTATTGGATTCTGCTAATGAGAATTCGCTTGAAAAAGCAAATTACCTATTTTATTCATTCTTCTTTTCCCATGAAATATTAACCCAGCATCCTTGCCAATAACCTCGATGAAAGTCTTTAATAAATTGGCATGGCAACCAAAGAAAACACAGCTAACCGGGTTGATATTGACGTTACGTCGGCCAAACGTTGGCACCGCAGTCATTCTGGGCGGAAAAACCTTGATTATAAAATGACATCAAATCAAGAAATCTAATTTTCGCTCCTTTGAATTTCTGCACTGGCCATGAGTGAAGAAGCGTATTATCAAAAGAGCAGTGAAGAAAATATTCAAATGAATTTATGAGTCGTGCACCTTTAGCTCACACACCTTGAAATGGTTCTAATTCATAGTGGGTTATTATTTTACAATTACTTGGATCTCATTCAAACAGGAAGTCAATTATATTCGCAACATCATCACGGCTTGGCTGAAATTGGAAAAAAAATGTCCTCCTCTCTGTTCGCACCAAGTCGCTCTTGAGAGAAAATACATCAAGTGTCAAGAGGGGAATACATAAGGACGGCCTTTATCTTGATGCTCAAAGGTTAGTAAATTAAATTCAGTGAGTTTTCAGTCGAAGGGCATGATTCTCGTTTGATGACCAGACTTTGAGCAAACACCATTACGTGAAGCAAACCAACATGCAGTCCACCAATCATCAGAGGGAATCTGATTGATTTTCTGAGGAATAAGCTATTACCTACAGTCAGTGGTCTTTAGATGAGAAAGGGCCTGTTAAGAAGGACACCGCAGAGGCAAAAACACATTTTGTAGCAGATATATTGCTAACGGCTTCAAGGATGTTTTCTATACAATTGATAGCAAAACATGTCAAAGAAGGACAAAGAAAGGGATTTACAAACTCATTAAACTGTTGATACTTTATGTGTCTGAATTCACACGTGAGCAGTTTAATCTCACCAAACAAAGCACATGTCAAAAAGGCAATGATGGTAAAAACGGCTTTATTCTCAGTCTTAGTTCTGTGTTTGTAACCCTGAAGTCCTGAGAAATAAAACATCTCTCTGTGCGCACTAGATACAAAATGATCTCCTCTCTGGACTTAGCGGCTGCATGTGGACCTGTGTTTTTAGTCACATTATTAGCATGGCCGTTAATTGGTGTATTGCCACTTTGGTCCAGACTGAAACAACCATTGGATGAAATGCCTTGACCCTTTGCACAGACAATCACAATTGTGACACCCTAACTTTTCCTGTGGCGCCACCATGAGGTTAACATTATTATTTTTTCTTTTTATTGAAATCTCTCTTCAACTATTGGATGTTTGGTAAGATGTCCATGGTGGCCACAAGATTGATCCTGACAACTATTTCATTCCTTGAATTTTTATTTAGCAAAGACATCAATTTGTACACAACTTTATTCTTAAGCTGTACCGTATTTAGTGCTAAATACTAATATACTAATTGTGTATGTTAGCATGCTGACGCTAGCATTTAGCATGCTTATATTAGGTTCAGCACCGCAGAGCTGCTAGCATGGTTGTAGCTTCGTTAGTGGCCATCTTCCCCAGACAGTGAAAAATATAAGTAGTAATACTGTATATAAACACGGTAAATAAATTGCTAAAAGTATACCATCCATCCAATGTTGTATTGGATTTTACATACTGAAGTGTATCCTAAAGAAAAAGCAAGACTTTCCTTTTAAGATTATGAATCTTTGTGTTCTTCAAAAGATTATAGTGAAATAAATCCACCTCTGGTGCTGCAATACTCTCCTACTAAACTTACTGTGAAGATATTATGAAAATGACATTATATATACTGATTATAGTGTTCCTTTCTATTGCAGGATTATAACTCAAGAAGCCTCTGAGCCTGTAATGGATTTTACTACTTTTTTTTTTACTAAGTGTTTTAATTTTACTGCATGAGGCGAATAGCTTTACTCATCCATATCCTGGTAAAGATTCTATTTGGGGATAACAGCTGAAGATGTCAATATAAAAAGCTGCGTTCAAGTTAACACATGAAATCTAACACTGTCAGGCGTTTCAGCAGACGCGGACATGTGGCTAATGAACTACATTATATGGGTATTGAAGTTGGTTAATGCCCTGAGGAGCAGAGATGCTTTCACTTCAGTCTGAGGCGTAATGGATTATTTGGATTGTCTGGCCCCAAAGGGTCTGAAAGAGGAATGATCTCAACTGTCGTTTCTTTTCTTTTTTCTTTTTTTTTATGAGTTAAAAGACTCCACAGCAATATGTTTATGTAGCAATGTATCAATGTAGTTGGATTTGGTTTTAGTAAATGATGAGGCTGTCCACTTAATTTTTTTTTCTCCAAAATCTGTTAATTACTCACACCTGTTCGTTCGCCTTGCACAAACCTGGGGCCGCTTTTACAAACACTCTGAGAATAATCTCAGAGAGCTCCAAACTTTCCCATAAGGAGTCCTACTTAAGGATTGACTCCTCGGAGCAACTCTGAGCGAGGAAGGGACAACAACTTATACCTTAGTGAGGAGTTGTGGTTTGGCCCCGATGTTGGGTGTGACGCATTGTTTTAAAGACGTGTGGTGGTTGATCCAAAGAAAGGATAAAAATGCACTCTTAGTGAATATGGGCATAGAATGGAGAGTGAATCAATAGGCCTAATCACAGTATTTAGTCTCTGTTCTGACATTAATATGTTATGTAATGAACATCTATTTTGAAGTAGCCAACTAACTATTTGAATACACAGGCGTATACATGTGCAGTAGCCTATTCACATGTTGATAGTTGATGTATTTATTTGCTTACGTTTATCTATCATGCTGGTAATTATAGTGCTTAATCTATTTGATATTAACGGGGGGAATGGATAAGATTTCACCAGTTTCTGTGATTGTCTGGTCTATATGAGAAGCAGCGTTGGTCGGCATGTAAATCTATAAACCAGCGGACACTTGCATTTTTCCAGTTGCCAAATATCTTAGTTTTGTGATCACTTTCATTTCTGACTTTGATTGCGATGGGTGGGAGATGTGACGAGCAGGGAGATGCTCAAGACTCCAACCTTTCCCATGAACGTAAACCGTGTGTGACTGCAGCCTCAGCTCCGGGACTCGTTATGCCGCACTCGCTGTCACAGAGCCAGACATTCAGAGACACAACATCTCTCTGTACAACACAGTTGTAACTCCTCACGTTGCTGTGTTCGTTTGCAGTTGCACTAAGTGGTAGTGTATCTCTTTCTATCACATAGCATCTTAGTAGCATATTTGCCTCGGGGCTCTACTTAACGCCAGGTTCACCTCACACTGCGTAAGACCTTGATGTATGGGCGATGCGGAAGCTATCGCTGCATATGCAATGATCTTTGTTGGAGTCGGTAAATGTCATATCAAACTAGGAGGTAAAAATGAGTTTATGTCCTTTAAGTGTTTTTAAAAAGTGAGTCAGACTGTAATATATTCTCCCTTTATGAATTTCAAATCAATGTGGGTTTATATAGAAGTCATTTGTTATTGGCGGTTGCCAGGAGGGCCTGTAATTTCCCCTGGCATGACTTCAGACGGAATTCTGATGGCAGCCTTGATGGGTCTTAATGGAAGTTCAGTGAGGAGAATGGACTGAATTTGCATGTTGACAAAGGATGGGAAGGAAACAAGATAATGGAGGTACTGTAGCTGTGTCCCAAATCAGGGTTGGATCCTCCAAAGTCCACATTTGTCTTGGTCACAAAAGGCTGACAAGGCCTGTCCAGAGCCAAGAAATGCAGCATTATTCTGCCGAATACGGCCGGGGTGTGCTCGAAAGAAACTAGTACGTACATGTTGTTGGACCATGTTAGGATTAGAGGTGCACTGACCCAACTTTTCCAGTCCTGATACAGATAACTGGGCTTTTGATACTAGCCTATACCGAGTACCAATCTGATACCAGTGTTTAATTAAAAGCTGAATGCCTCACTGTGTGGAAGAGACTGGGATCTTTCTTGTATGGCTTGACTTATACATCGCTTTCTAACTTTGGAAACAAAAAGTAACAAATAAGCACATATATATGAAATGCACTGAGTTGCTTTGCTGTTATTAAAATAATAAATCATACTCCAGCAGCTTGGAAAAAAAAAAAAAAAAATAGACAAATTCAAATACCAGTACATAATGTATATACGTTATACCTGATCCAGCTATTTGAGTCCGTGTCGGCCAGATATCTGATCTCGGTATCAGTGCATCCCTCTTCAGGATGACCCTGGTGAAGGCCACAAGCTGAAATGTGTTTGTCTAAACAATAAAGTTGATCTGTTTACAACAAGCAGGTGAAATTGTGCCAGAAACCCCCACCATGGACCACGATTAAGCTTTGTAGCTGTCCTGTAACACCACACTGGAAGGCGATCAATTCAGAGTTCTGATGTTCCTCTAAATTCCCCTGTGATCTGGTCATATTACTTCAATACATGGCACCAAAGGTCACTTAATGATTTGATGGGTATGGAAATGATGTGAATCATATGCTATGGCCTTCACCGTCACCAGGTGTTACCCAGCTGGGACACTTTTTGACTGACATGTTTAACAGCATTGTCCTTCTCCACCGTCATTAAAAAGCCAAATCACTGATTATGTTTGGGAATAATGTTGTTCATCCATCCAGTAGAGTTTGTAGACGTGGAGAATCTATCACCATGAGTGGTGAGGCGGCTCCCGGTGGCCTTGTGGCGATGTTTATTCATGTTGTTGTTTCCTTTCGTTTGTCACAAGATAAGTGTGGACATGAGGTGCGAGTGGTTTGACCAAAGAGTGTCTTCATTGCTGTTTTCAGATCAGGGCCCACTGACTCGTGAACAGTACAAGACATGTCTAGTTTATCTTATAGTTTATCGATGAATAAATGCTCTTTTGCTTTTGCTTTTTTTCAGCTTTTTGACCTAATGTGCCTTTGTGGTGTTCGATATTGCCACTGCCATTACTCCTTGTGTATTACAACCCTTTCTAACATGTTCATATTTGTATTTCTAGTTAATTGTTTGTATATTTGTGGCTTAAAACTCCTCAAGCGGACGAATAATATCTTTAATATTGTTTTTAACTCGTACCTTATACTCAGGCACCGTGAGACTTTCCAGTTTACCACTTGCATTCACACTTTGTAGACCACTCGAAGAGCCTTCCTGGTGATTAACTCAGAAAAGTCTGACTTTACGAGTTGACGAGGAGCGCCCGAATATGCATCGTTAGCTCTGGCCACCGTGAGGATAAACTGTCTCGTTTGTGGAAGAGACGCAGGTTCGACCTCGTCTTCAGGTCAACCTCTGAATTGAAACGCAGCTTGTAAACACCCTCTTTGGTGTTGTTAGCGAGTCATTACTTTAGCTAACTCATGTTGGTCCTGTTGCTCGTCTCTCGACAGCTTCATCTTTTATTTTCATCACTTGTCCCGTGTGTCGCAGGTGCAGGACGGCAACAACGAGGGAGATGCTCTCCGTCTCCCAACACAAATATCTCCGGTTGTTTAATAACAACTGACACTCCGCAGATTGCCTGAGGTTATATCTCCCACCTGGACTGTGCTTATATGAATAACATAATTTAAATTGTTCATATTTGTGATTGCATATACAGTAAATGTTTGTCAGCGTGTGCCTGTGCAGAATACCAATAAAGAAAAACACTGCGCTTTATGCATCAACTGATTATAGCCAAAATGAAGCCACTTACTCCAACCGCACACACACACACACACACACACACACACACACACACACACACACACGCCTACGCACGCACACACACACACACACACACACACACACACACACACGCCTACGCACGCACACACACACACACACACACGCCTACGCACGCACACACCCTTGCCTGCTATGGAGGATATTTTCAATTAATCAAGCTCTCTCATCAATAATTCATCACCCCTGCAGCCAGTCACTCTTCTCCAGCCATTTAATGAGGCAGCCTAGCCAGAGGGACACCATGCACACATTACTCCTATTATAGTCAAGGCTCAGGAGCAAAGCTACTGTGACCGCGACCGGTTATTAAAGTAATACCATCATTTGTGCCTTCCAGTCAAATCAAAAAGCCGTCAAAGACTGTTTGCAAAAGGACACAAATGACACTTAGTAAACACACCGAGAAGCAGCGTGCAGCCGTGTCACCTCTCCGTCTTAGAAAACCTCCGGTTGCTAATCTCTGCTGCAAGAATTCGAGGGACCAGAAGAGGTTTGTCAGGAGTGATGAATTATTAAAACCAACTTTGCTGTGACAGAGGAGAATGTCGCGGTTTGATAACATTTTGAAAGTGAAATTGCTGCCCTGATTTAAGTCATAACCCTGAGAGACAGGAGGTCAGCTGTTGAAAATAAGCTCGGAGAAAATCTCCAATCTTATACAAAGGCTAACTTCTCTGACACGTTCTGAGCTCTACGTTCTCTAAATTAGGGGCAGTGTTGAACGAGAGTCTTAATTTTTAGTGCGTCATTTTCTCCTTTTTGGCAGACTGATTGATATAGTGATGGATGAATTGGCGCTTCTCGTAAATTATTCTGGCATTGACGAGACATTCCATTAGGTTCCGGTTTTCTTTGATTTCACTGATACATTTTGTGATGAACAAACATTGTTTTGGAATTCATTTTCAACTTAATTTCTTCTGCTGTCATAACGCACGGGTGTTGTCTGCATTTTAAAGGCGCAGAGTGCTTTATCTTGGAGAGGCACCAACATCTGCAACTGTTTTTGGCTTGGAGACAGTCACTTTCCTTTGCAGCAAACTTGCCTTCCCTTAAGCGATTTACTCCTCGTGTTAACTGCCCACTTCTTCAATTTAATCCACAGAAACTACTGTGACTGTTCAATTTAAACACACCACGGCCTGTGTTCAAGGGGATTTTCTAAATATATATTCTAAGGAAGCGGATAGAACAGAAAAATCTTCTATAAAAAAAAAAAAAAAAAAGAGGATATTTGAGGAAACGGATGTGGATTCTTACTTTAAGAAAGGGTACTTGAAGGTAACATCTGAACTTTTCTTGACGAGAAGTTATATTTACATTCAGAGTTTTGGACCACAATGCATTGGGTGTATTTGTGAAAGTGCATGTGTACGTTAGCCGTAAGCTAGCTAGCAACTGACGCAGATTCTGGTTCTTTCTGTCATTTCCCTCAAGTCTCTCTCCTTTTTTCCTCTATAATCTGTTTATGAAGCAGATCCGTAAAGCCCCACGATTCATGCTGATTTTTCACCTAAGTAGAAGCATTTTTTTAAACCTGCAGACATACTTTAGTGTCAATTCGTAATGCTCCGAACTAATGTGTGTCGAAGCGTATTTTTTTCATTGACTTTCCAATTGCAGAGGAATAATACAAACATCCAAGGGTGAAGAGGAGGGGTCATTCACACATAGACGGCAGCGAAAATATATTGAGAGAAGACTAGATTCTGGGACTTCTGTCGTTAAGGGCCGACAGTGAAATCGTGAGACAAATTTAAGGAACGGCGAGAGTCCTGCCTGTTAATGACCAAATTACAAATCGGCTACGTGACCACAATGTTTTTTGTGTCGTGTCCTGCATCCTGCACGCTCTATCCAGGCACCAGCCCTCGCTGGAGACCAACGGAGTATTTTCAGTCGGTGAGAACACGTCTGACACTGACAATCTCAAGTTGTTTGCGAAATGTGTGAACGGGCAACTCTATACAATGTCCGAACCTGACTCTCAAGACATTGTCCGGATTTGTTCTGGTGTTCTATCGCTCTAGTGTCGTATTCAGCTTTAGTGTCATCTTCAGCTTTAGTGTCATCTTCTCTGTGTTTCTTTTCTGTTTTATTCAGCAACTGCAGCTATCATCCTGGTGTGTAAGAGAAGACAGAAAGTGGTGGCCAAGTCTGGATTTCCAACCAGGCAAAGCACATAACCAGATCTTGAGGCCCTATTATTTTGATTCCCAATCAATGACCTTAACAGCATGCTTTGGGCCTCCGGGTGTAATCATGGCCCACAAGCTTTGTTTGTTTGCCCCGGGGCCCCCGAGCAGGTTAATCTAGCCATGGAGCTGGTGGAGACACTGTGCTGTCTCCTGCTATGAGACGCACAATTAGGCAGCTTCTGTGGACTAAAGAAGACCATGTGGCTCGTTGTGCAGTTCATCCTGTATCCTTCTGGTCATTTTAATCATCCTGTGAACGAACATCAAGGACATTTTAATAGTGGGTATGAATTGTAAATCATCTCACGCCAGCAAAGGAGAAACCTCTTACCTCTTACAAAGCAGTGACACCTCTTGTTGTTGTTGTTGTTGTTGTTTTCGTTTCTGTCTCGTTTTCTCTCTCGTTGTGTCTTCCATCAGGAATCGTCATGCAAAAGAGTCAAATTCCACTCGAGGAGGAGTGGTGGTGTTTGTCCTGGCCTTGTTCAGTTCTTATCACTTCTCAGCATCTCCTCACTTTTATTTTGTTGCCAAGCAGGCCGAGAATGATGATCTCTAAGGAACACAACCATATGAGCAGAGAATCTGACCATCTGGCTTCCTCTGCAGATAAAAATCGCGGGGGATGAGAGAAGAGTGGCGAATGTCCCTCGTCTCCCGCCGCCTGTCAGTGTCAGGATGTCTCCTTTAAAAATAAAACACTGTTGTTGGAAGCCGTGCAGAGCCAATAGCGTGATTGGGAGGAAATGTTAAAAGTGAAGATTCTTTTTTTTGGAGAGAAGAGGGGAGAGTCACCCAAAGGGAACAGAAGAAAAAATAAACTAATTTTAAGGTTGCATTCTTGGACTGTGTAGATAGCTGCTCCGGGTGGGACAGTTATGGGAAGGGGATGATATGAAATCTGTGTAGAGTAAAATGATTGTCTTATCTCTGAAGCTCACGGTGCAAGAATCCCTCACCCAGTCAGGTCTCCTGTCAATTCTTTATTGTAGGAAATAGCTTTCCATTTCCTCTCTATCACTATGAAATGTGAATATGTAAGTGAGGACAGGGAGAAGGAACGATGCATTTAATTTCTGTAAGACTTTACAGCGATATGTTGCTCTGCTTTAATTTCCGAGGCACACTGTGACCAATGTCATAGGGACCGTTACTCCTCCTCAAGACATAAATTCCACTAATTAGAGATCAATGACTCATGCTTGATGTAATTAGGCCGGACGGGACGCCCCCACAATAACTGTATGACATGCATTCACCCCCTTTTTTTTTTCTTCTCTCCAATCAGTCCTATTGTGTGTAACATAAAACATGAAAATGATTCCCCTCGGCAAACATGCCTTGCCCACACATGGTTCAGGAGAGCAGCGGCGGCGGCGGCGGCACTTTGACAGGCGGGTTATGGTTTCTGGGTCTCTGTAATGAAGGACTACTGAGTGTGTCATCTAGGAAAAGAGCCTCTCCCCGTCTGTCTGTCGGCCAGCCAGCTGGATGCAGTCCTACACCTCAGAATAACACCAGGCCTCAAATGCTGTAGCACAGCCACACTTTGCTTTAATGTGCAGGAACAGCTCATTAAATGACAACAGTGGCTAGCCCTTTCCATCACAGAATTGGTAAACTCGCATTAGTCAGACAACAGCTAAATCATTTCTTTTTATCTCTTTTTCCAGCTTACACATCATTCTGCTCGTTTTTTGCACTGCCAGCAAACCACAGTGGTTGAAATAGGAGAAACGGAGGAGCCTTAGCTGCACATACCATACTACAGTGGCTCAATTTCCAAGAGTCAGAGAGCTCGGTCTGCCCTGCAAAAATGTCTGTGATACACAGAACAAGAGAGCGGATTAACCAAATTGTCAAGGGAGACAGGTTAAGCTGGTTTATACTGAAGGGTCTCACTTCCAAAGTCAAAAAGTCAGAAAGTTCTCAAAGCAAAGTCTTCTGTCATGTTGTTATGTAATGCTCAGGGAAAATTTAATTTCTGCAGACTTTCATTTGACTTTCAGACAGAGGCATGGTCATAAAAACTTTTCAGCTTCTGGAATTAAAGGAAATTGTGCAAAAGAAAAAAAACACAAGGTAAAAAATCTGTTTGCAAATAAACATATGGAGGAAATTATAATTGAAATGCACCAAGGACCTTGAAATCCTCAGAAAACAGATCTGCAGTTAATGTGGAATTATCTAATTTTGACAAATTCGACTGACGATCATATATTCTGTCAAACTGGAAGGAAAAGAAAAAAAGAAATTGGCAATAAGGATATAAAGCCTTCAGGAATGTTTCTGACTCACAAATGTGAGCCAGCCTCGGTAGAGAGATCTGCCTGGAGTAAAATTCAAAATGCTTCATCCGGTCTGATTTCCCAGCGCTATAAAACCAGACTGGCCTTCATTAGCAGTTGCTGCTGTTCTTTATTGGCACGGAAGATCCCATTTTCACTACAGAAATGACTTGCCACCAGCTACAAATTGACAATGCGCCATATCTCCTCGCAAGTCAACTCTTATTAATAGCTTATTCCCGTGACGTGCGCCTCCTCGTATCCAAACCCGGCAGTGTCCACAGCAGGTACATTTTGAACAGTGGGATGTGAGGACCTCACAGGCATTGTTGACCAATGTGAAAATGACTAAATATAAGAGTGCCGGCATCGCCAGCTGCTTGCATCAAGCCGGTGAAGTCTGAAAGCATCCCTCTCCTCTCCTCTGTCATCTGAAGGACACAAGTCATGCACATCGAATTCATATTGAAGTTTTAAAACTCCTTAACAAGGATGGTTTTTTTTCTCTCCATCGGCGGGGCTAATTCTCCAGCACAATAGCCTTACGCGGCATCGATGATTACTCCTCTCCAGAATATCAGGCTGCCCGCTGACTGATGGTGGCTGCAGCAAAGGTTAATTAATGAGCGGTGGCAGGAGCGATGGCTGCCGGCGAGGGAGAGGCTCTCCTGGGACTTGGACTCACCAGTGGCGAAAGATAACGGTGGAACAGCAAAGGGTATGACTACTCAGTTGAAATTGAGTCGGCTATTCTATCTGGATAGCCTCCATGTGCTTAATAGTAGGAGAGTGCCACTTGATCACTCACCCAAGCTGCAGTATGGAATTAGATTATAATGCAAATCATGCAAATCATTTTCCATATAAAACCCTATTTCATGCAAGGATGATGTATCGGTTATCAAACATCTGCGGTAATCTTTGAGAAAACCGAGCTGAAATTAGTTCTGCAAATCTGCTTTTTGTGATCAGACATCAAAAGGTTTACATAAAGCATGTTTGTCTTCCTGTGCAGCAGCAGTCTTATTTCCAGATGGGAAGTAAACACTCTGACATATAGTTTTATTTTTAGCCCTTTTCTAAGACGCCATTACATTTCATTGGCAGAGATTACAGACTTAACGCGTCAACTAGCCTGATTAGCTTCATAGTGAAGATTAATGTGCTGTGCCATCCTGGTAAAAAAGTCCAATGATAAAGTGATCTGTGTTCTATCAGAAATACTTTCTTATCAGGCACCCTTTATGAAAGGTTAAAAATAACAGCTTAGTTAATAGTTAATAAATCATTTACTAATTATTTATAGATCAGTTAAAATAAGAGCAACTTTGGGGTTGCCCGGTTGTGAAAAAAAACACTCTAATCAAGTCATTAATAATTCATGTTTATCACTTTCTAATAAGTCCACGTGTCAATAAAGTCATTCATAAATGGGGATGTTTTCTTACTTTTTAATAGATTACAATATATAGAAAAGAGAAATAGATTTCACAAATATAAATAATAATATATTAAGTATTAGAACAGGATTTATTAGCTATTAATGAAGTCATTAGTTACAACCTATAAACCCTATAAAGATAATGACTTATTGGAAAGTGGTATCATGAAATATAAATCCAGTGCCTTTATAACTTTGTAAACAATAGCCTCATTAATGGTTAATAAACCATCTACTAATTGTATATAGATCCGGTCTGAGCCATTAATGAGAGCATTTTGGGTGTTGTTTGTTGTAAATATCTCTCTGGCCGGTGTTTGTCCTCCCACACTTGCTCTGTCTTTTTAACTGCAGGCATCTGAACCACAATCAATTTATTAACGATCTATTAGCTTAGTACGCCATTAGGTCTGTAGTTATACATGATAATAAAGTCATTAACAAAGGGTTGTGAGTCACAGCAAAAGTCAATAATCTACTATTAGGTGCTCATTTTCAATTGTAATGTTAATAAATGATTGTCTTGTAAATGGTTTTACAATAATCCATCAAGTCTCCAGATGTTATTAAATAGTTAATAAAGGGACTGTGATGCAGATACACTGCAGTGTTCTGCAGTTATGTGGAGGAAGTTTTAAAAAACAAGTATTATCAGCAAATTGTTCAAAAAGTACAACAAACAAAGCTGTTCATGGCCTCTGTATTATATATATATTAAATTAGTAGATTCTGAAATGCAGCGGAGTAAAAGTACATTACTTCCTCCTGAAACGTAGTGACCCAGAATTATAAAGTGACATAAAATGGAAATACTCATGTAAAGTAGAAGCACCTTAAAATTATACCAAAGTACAGTACTGTGATAGTGAATGTACTGAGTTACTTTAAACCACTGCCTGCTAGATGACGATAAATACCAGCCATAAAGATTCCCTCAAGCATCAGTAACTTATTAATTGACCATCAATAAAACCATTAGGTTATTTTATGAGAAAGTGGCCAATAAAATCCAATAAAAGCTTTCAAATTAAGATGCACGATTCCATAGAACTGAAGTTATTGGCTACCCGTAGTGTAACGTAACTAAGTACATTTATTCAAGTACGATACTTGAGAGCAATTTTGAGGTACATGTACTACTCTATTTTATGTTACTTTATCATTTCACCCCACAACATATTTGAAGCCAATATTGTATAATTTTTATTCCATTATATTTCATTGGCTGCTGTAGTTTTTGCAGATTCAGATTATCAATGAAGAATATAAATCAACTAATACATTATTTTAGATTAAGCCACCTGGCAGTATGTAAAGTGGATGAAATTAGCTCCACATGTACCAGCTTCAACGATTAAGTACTGGACACCTAATGCATCAATAATCATAATCAAGAGATGGGCGATTATTGGTAATGAGACTATTTATGCACCTATATTTCCTGGATTCAAAATGAATCCAACTGGGCTACTTAACTGACGAGTGCAAGTCAGGACTTGTAGCTACTTTCCTTCCAAAACATTTGCCTGAGGTTCTGCTCAGTGGAGTGAGGATTAAGCACAGAGGACCCTGCCAAGCATGAGAGTGTTACAGGGAGGATCAAGAACAAATGAGTAATGAAATGACTCACTGGGACCCGTCTGAGATGCGAGACACAGCGCGTTGTTGTGTTTTTTCCCGAAGCCTTTCAGCCTCCTGTTCAGGTCTCATGTCAGTCAGAGCGTGACGAAAGAATTGCCTGACATGTTATTAATTGTTGGCTCCTCCTTGTCATGCATGTCACTCATACAAGCAATTAGGCTTCTGTCATCCATGTCTAATAAAATGGGAGATATTTTTTTTTTTTGCCGCTGAATAATTGCAGCAGCACAGAGATGTTTGCATAGGTTTTACTAGTGGGTTAGCAGTAACCATTGTGAACGGGACTAATGATATGTACGATCTCTTTTGTAGTGTTGGATAATAGTAGTTTAACATGAGCAGCCTATAATAACAATATCTGCAGCAAATGAGGACTGATCTTATGAAGTCACATGGTACATTCTTTTATCACAGCGCGAGGTAATTCACTAATAATTCACTGCATCCGAACAAAAGACTGGTTGCCGATATATTTATGAATTTATTATATTCTTTACATTATCTCCACCACTTGCTCCAGAGCCCACAGAAAACCGTTATAAAGAAAATGATTGTAATTCAAGGCCACAGAAGCAAGGAACCGTATCCCCACGAGCAAATACAAAACAGAGTTGGTAACAGGATTGCAACACCAAAGTGAAAGCATGTCTGCCAAGTCTACACATTCAAAGATCACAAACATCAAACGGGTTTTTCCAGGCAGTCAAGGGTTTCAGTGTTCGCAGAGAGGAAAACAAACAGGACTGTTTCTAGCTGAGGGAAGATGGATATTTCTAAATGGGCACAGTATGTTTATTTATTTTTTTGTGTACAGATGCGAGGGGACGGTTTATAATTGAGTGAACCATCTGCGTGTTAAATGTGATCCATTGACAGTACATAAAGGTTTAAGCAAGACAGCATCAAAGGATACCGCGGCGCGTATACTTTCGATAAAGAGCATAACGTCACAGAGTCGAAATGGTCTCTGACTTTTTTTTTTTTCTTTTTTTTTAGCTATACTTCATGAAACTATAATCATCTTCTGCCCATTCAGTCCACTGCTCGCTGAACTCTCTCACGATGAAGGCCCAAAAAGATCATTGGATATCTGATTGACCACGACGGGAAATGGAAAATTGTTTGCATATCCTTCAGGCTTTTATAGTGAAAACAGCACAACAATAAAACACAGGGTAAGCCTCAGTTATGGCATCTTGCAGATTAATATGAGTAGCTGAGGGGGATGCTTTGGAAATTGCTTTGACTAGAAATGTGTCAAGGCTGACAGTTTTTTCTTTTTTTTTAGTTTGATTCCTATTAAGCACTTTCCTCTGATCTAATTCAATAAATGCCAAAGGGAGTTATAATAATCATATTCAGTCCTGATCCTTTGGGATATGTGTCTTTGGAACCCATAAATACTTCTAACTTTCTTTCTTCTACACATAATATCTTCAGAGGTTCACATATCTTCAGAGGTTTTATATTTCCAAGCTAATCGAGTACATAAAGTACAGTTAGCTTTGGAAAATGCGCTGAACCCCACATAGAATCAAAGGAGTCCCTGCGAAAGTGCTAAGCCACCGAGCCATCATGACATATTTGAGCTTTAAATAAAATCCCTCTCCTGATGGAACGACAATACAATCCGTATCATTCACCCGTCTATATTCGAGCCATAAAGCACCACTTCCTTTTTCTCTGCTTCGCCAACGAGTCTATACATTGCAGCATTTTGTAGTTTTTAAAGGGAAACAGCACACAAAGTTCAGATATTGAACTCCTGACAGCCAAACTGGTCTTTGAAAATTATCTCCCAAAGCTTCAAATTAGAAGTCTGTCAATAAGTGCGAGTCTTACTCCTTAATGAGGTTCATAACAAATCTGTTTCAAACCAGTAAATATCTCTTGAATCTCCCCCCTCCCCGCCAAAAAAAAAAAAATAATGAGCCAGTTATAACAGATATGGATTTTGCACAAACATTTCTCTGACATCACAGATTAGGGATCAGCAAAACTCTCATTTCTCATCTCTTACTAAGACAAACAGTAAACAATCTTCACCGTGAGACTGAGCTGCTGTAGGATGCTGCAATAACAAAATGTATGCTCGAATTCGATTCAACTCGACACGTAAGACAGAGAAGGTTTAAAGTCTCACTCAATAAAAAAGTGCTACAAGTGAGTGTGAAGGGCTGGGAAAAGAATAACATGAGCTCACCTATTTTAATGTAAAATATTCCTCCCTCACGAACATCTGTTGTCTGTACAACACCCAAACAAACACAACAAACAGGGAAAAAAAAGACAGAAATGCTACTCAGTTTCTCCTCAACTCGTAACATATTTTTAAAATTTAAGTTCAGTGCAAAAAAAAAGAAGAAAAAAGACAAAAAAAATAAACTTTACAGAACTCGATGGCAGCTACAGTCAAACGAGACAGCTCAATATCAGCTGACCAGCAGCAGCAAGTTAACTGGTGTAACCCAGCCTCCCCATCACACTCCCACACACGTCCTCTATTAGCCTGATGTCCTTTCGCGGCATATTTTGCCTCCACATGTTAATGTTGGCCGGGGAAATGTCTCCCTCGTACATTAGATTGTACAGGTTCGTGGAGGTGGTGAATAGAAGTTGGTTGAGGGCTGCGGGTGAGACGGGCACCCCCAGAAACGTGTGTATGCTCTCCGCCGTCTCCTGCGGGAAGTCGACCACGTCCTCAAACCTCACTTGGAGGTAGGACTCCTCGGGGAGGCTCTCGCTGACCCGGAGCACCGCGGCGGTGTGAGCCCGCCACAGATGAGCCAGTATGAGGATGGGGTTCGTCTCCGAGCGGGCCAGCAGCCTCTGGATTATTTTAAACTCCGGCGCCGCAGTCGGGCACCTGTCGCTGACAGCGTCCTCCTTGAATATCAAGGAAAGGTGCTGCGGGATGTTTTTAAGGGAGTAGAGGCTGGGTTTGCTGTTGTAAACCATGAGATAAATCCACGCTCGAGGGTCTCTCACCAGGTAGATTGTCCTCAGGGAAGGACCCACGACCTCCTGGATGAAAGGCAGTTTGAGCGCCCAGCTTCCACTGCGCATGTTGAGGACCACCCGGGCGTTGGGGTACTCCACTACATGCCGTCTCATCTCCCTCACATACTCTGCATCTCTGTCCAGGCTCGCTCTCAGTTTGCCCTTCAGCTCAGACGCCACTTCTCTCCTCCTGGATCTTTTCTTTCTGTCCCTCGAGGGGCCGACTCTCTGGGGCTGTCTGACCCTGCTGCCCTCTACCAGCTGAATATTCTGCAAGTGCAGCTTGGTGTTTTGGACCAGCGAATGCAGCCAGCCCTGAATAATCTTAAACCGTCCCTGCACGGCGTCTGACCTTGACCACTCGCAGGGGTCGACCAGGGAGTCGAACTCAAACTCCGTCTCAGGAATGTCCACGTGCTCGGTGGGAACTCTTATGTAAACAAAGTCCGAGCTGTTGTAGAAAAGGTGCTTGAGTATTTCTGATCCCGATCCGGGAAGGGTTGTTATGACGACGGTGGGTAGGGGGAGCCGGCGCTGCTCGTACAGTCTGATTTGTTTGTTTACTTCGCTTTTGGCACCCGCAACTTTCCATTTTACCCCACAGAGGAGCTGATCGCAGCTGTTAGACACAAACAGCAGCTCGGCGATCCACAGAATGAGCACGGAGAGGAGGGCGTAACGCATCAGCCTGCTGAAGCAGACATAAAACTTTCTCTGTATGGTCAAAAATCCTATGGCCACAAAGAGGACAACTCCTGCTATCACGTTGACTGTGAAGCCAAAGTCAAACAGCTGATTATCACTGCTGATTGGTTTGGGGATGAGCTGGGTCCCAAGGCCATATCGAGTGATTTGAGATCTATCCTCAACTTTACAGTGACCTCCAAATCCTAAATAAGTCGACCTGGCTCCTATGTCTTTATAGTTTGTCGCAATAGAGACTATCTTCTCTGTGTTGTTTATGGTTAAAGAAAGTCTCACTCCATTTTTGCTATTGTCCACGAATCTACAGCTGGAGACTTTGACATATGGGCCGTGTAACACGTAAGCTACTCTGCTGACTGTGCCCGTCATTGGAAAAGTGACATTGACATACTGAGTCCACCTCTTTTTAAACTCCGCCGCCTGCTCAGCCTCTTGTATCCTGGTATCAGGGCTGTGACCCTGGCTGTCGAACCAGAACATTTTATAATGAGCGTCCCACACATCCATCATGGCGCCATTATATCTGTCCATGAATTTGAAAGGGACGTATTTAAAGTCAATGTCAAGATTGTGGAAAAAAGCACTGAGGGACTTTACAGGTGAATCGCTCCACCTCTCTACGTGGTCGAGCACCAGCAGGGTCTGTGAGTTGAGCAGGACTAAAGCTCTGTACACACTCTTTAGTCTCATGGCGGGGGAATACGCCAACGCCGCTTCACCGCTCACAAACATGGTATCCCCATGAGAGGAGGCGACAATCACCTCCCCTCTGGCGTCACCCACCCCCTCATCGGACCAGCGCAGCCACTTAGCGCACTCTCCCAACTGACCCTCCCACGGCGCGTTACACTGGCTGGTAGGAGACGGACTGAACACCAACACGTTGTTCAGGTAGCTGTACTTAGGACCGTAAAGTGCTTCCGACACAAATACCTGTCCATTGGGAGCAAACGTGAAAGAGTTCTGGTCAGGGTGCTCGTGACCTGGGTTAAAGCTGTTCCAGCCATCCACCCAGGAGTAAGGCTTGTCGTGGACGATGTCATAGACGGCGCGGCCACCCAGCTTGCCGGACTTGAAGGAGACAAACGTATTACCCTGGGCGTTTGGTAGGCCTGCGCCGTATGTAACCACACCCCAGTTTGAGAAAATATGCATCCTAGCTTTCCCAAAGTCGAGGGGAGGCTGCGGCGTAAGGTGGGAGTTGTACCAGATGTATTCCGTGTGAAGAGTAGCCCAGCGCTGGGCAGACGACTGCCCCATGGGACCGTCCTTGGGCCGGTGCTTTCTAATCTGCTGAGCCAGCCAGTTGCCAGTCCCGTTCTTCATGACGAACGAGTCGAGGAAAACAAGCTGGCTCTCCGGCCCATAAAACCAGTTGTAGTTGGAGTCGGCGATGCCAACTGTTCTTTGAAAGCCCGGCAACAGAGTGGCGTAGTAAAACCAGAAGTGTCCCCGGAGCCAGTTGCTCTGCAGGTTGTCGATGTTGAAATGGCGCTGAGCTAAGAAGACATACTGTGTGATGGACTTGGCTGTGTAGCTCCCATAAGCTACTCCCTCATCCAGAGACCCATCAACGACATGGTTTAGGAGGAACATAGTTTTCTCCATGTAGTTCACTGCCACTTGTTTCCAGATCATCGACTCCCGGTCGTCATGTGATCCCACCACTATTGCGCCGATCAGGACGGCTAATATGTTGGTGGTTTGATGGTTTTGTAGGTACTGTTTGCCCCACCCTCTGTACTTTGAGAGGTCAAACAGCTGCTCCGTCTCAGAGCGAATTTTCTTGAGGTAAACATCCCTCCGCTGCTCATCCAGGTAGGAGTAAATAAAGTCATAAGCTGTAGCAAACCCAGTGAGAGAGTGTGCTATGGGGACCTCATCGTTAGTAGCACTGGTCACCTTCCAGTCTGGGTATTCAGCCATCCTATCCATAAACTTGATAAGAAACTGCAGGGCAGCAGAGTCCTCTGGGCACAACAGGCAGTAGAGAGCCAGAGGAGGCAGGTTGTTCCCATAAATCTCATTCCACTTGCTTGTAAACTCTGCATGTTTCACAGGGGGCATGTAAGAGGGAACATTTGCCAACATGGTGAGCGCAGCGGCCCGGATGACTTTAAATATGTGGCTGTGGGTGGTGGAGGACCTTTGCCTCAAGTGCAACACATCCACTTGGTTAAAATATAGGTTGGGATGGGAATCAGAGGAGTGGAGTTTCCACTGCTCAGTCGCTCTGGCTTGTGTAAGCTTGACCTGCAGCAAGTCATCCGTGAAAATGTCTCTATCTGTGGCGTTGTAGACCCCGGAGAAAGCTGTCCCCACTGCGAACAGTGGGAGTAAAAAAACTGAATATAAAACCCAGTTAACTGCCATGTTGCCGGGCATTTCTGAATACATTTTACTGCATTTAAAAATTAGGCAACGTCCGTAAAAAAAAAAATGCTGTTGTAATGTCCAATAACTTCAGTTGTTATTTCAGAATAAAAGTCCAGGTGAGATATATTTGTGGAGGTGCAAGAGTCCCAAAAGACAAATGATGCAAAATCAAAGTCCAATGCATGATAGTCAAGAGGCAAGAAGAAGAAAAAAAAAAAAAAAAAAAAACTTTAGTGCAAGAACAAACACTATCCACATCCACTTGTAACAATCTCGTAACAGTTTGCAAAGGCAACAAAACGCATCACATCAATTATGCATACATGGCTGATGGTAGGAAGATGTTTCTGGTCCGGTTTGAATTTAAATCCAAGAAAAAACATCCTGCACGTCTTCCTCCGTCCTCACAGTAATACGTGTGCTCCTGGAGACTGGCAATCTTCCCCGATCGCGTGCGCCAGTAACTCATATTGATCTCCGCCCCCCCCCCCCGAAACATTTCCTTCCCGAACAAACATCAGTCAGCCCCAGTCGGTGTCCGGTCCAATCACAGCCACCCAACGGCACCGTGCGCAGCCCGAGCGAGCTGCAACATCCGCGGACAGGAACCTCAGCCAACAACGCATCTCCGCAGATAACATTGCTTGGTATATCTCCCCCACCCCTCCACCCCCCAAACCCCCCTACCCCACCCCTCTCCGGCTGCAGAGACTCCACTCCAAACTGCCCGCTGCTTAAAATTGCAAATCGGCAAATTGATCCGTTTGCGTTGGTGAATCCGGCACTGTCCTGCTCCCTCTGAGCTCCACGCGTCTCATCTCTCCAGCTATTAGTGTGTGGCGAAGTCCGAGAGGAGGAAAGTTGTCGTCACTCCTCAAGTATTCAAAGAATGAGGCATGTTTCGGGGGGCTGTCCGCGGGAAACAGTGAATCAGCCCGCCGAATGATGAATAATCCAGATGTAAATGGCCTCGCGCCCGCGGGGATCTCTGCGTGTCCGCGGCCGATTGGGACAAAACATCTCACAAGTAAAGCTGCGTGTAATCTCCGGACGCGTCTCCGCTGTGTCCCCCCGACTGCTCAACACAGTCCGTCTGATTGTTTTTTCCTGCACCGGGTGGAAAATTTCCACTGTACAAACTGTAGAGGGAGCCGTGACTTCAGAAGCCCAGCCTCATCTCTTATGGAGCCGAGAGAGTGGGAAGGCTGGATATTCATCTCATGAAATATTTTCCTCTCCCTCTCCCCCTCTCTCTCTCTCTCTCTCTCTCTCTCATTATGATGTTATATTACTTATGCTACAGAGGCAAAATCACACAAGTGGTTGTGAAAACGCTCTTTTTGGGATCTACTCAAAACATGCAGAGACACACGATAGTTGTTTTGTTTTTGTTGTTGTTTTTGTTGTTGTTTGCCATAAGGACACAACTGATATTAAAGGAATAACTTTCCGGCATTTTGGGATTATGCTCAAAATGAGATGAGAAGACGTATTCTTCTCACCTAACTCTTGGCAACAAGCATGTTAAAAGTATTTCCTAAAATATTCAACTCTTTCTTTAAATGTCCATGATTTTTGTTACTAGCCCTGAGCCAGGCTAGCCGTTTGCCCCAGCTTCCAGTCTTTATGCTAAGCTAAGCTAGGTCACTTCTGGTTGTAGCGTTAGAGTGACATTGATCTCCTCATCTAACTCGCAGCGAGAAGACAAATAAACTAAATCCCCAAAATGTTGAACTCTTTAATACGTTGACATCTTCCAATAATATTTCAGCATTTTGAGAAGCTCACTGATTCACGGCTTCAGAGGTGCTGTTTTTTTTTTTTTTCAAGCGATTCAGTTTGAGGGCACAATATTTGAATTTTTTTTAAACTGTTGACCTTGTCCTGGTTATTTTTACACAGCAAGCGGATATTACGTGGCAAAATATCAACATAATATTTTTTCGGGAACAAGGTCTATTTTTATAAGCTTTTAACAGCGAATAAAGGCATCAACCAATCACGTTGGGCCGAACAGACATATCCAAAACATACATATTATGAGTTGCCCTTATATCAAAAACAACAACAGGGAGACTCCGTCGACTGAAACAAGAAGGCTAACTGTATTACTCCTTTCAACCAAATGAGCTCATACCAGATCCACTCCTTACGTTCTTTCCTTTCACAATAAAAGCCCTAGACATAGACACTGCGTAACTGTTTGCCATAGGGAACTCAAATTTACTCAGAGCATTTAGCTAAAGGTAAACTCAGTAAAATGGCTTAGAGTAGTTTAGAATATACAACAATTTAGCTCAGACAGACTACAGACGCTGCTCGGTTCAATAGGATCTCAGTAGTTGGCCGTCTGCCTGCACCAATCTCCTTAAATCTTTTATTGAAGGGACTGACTATGATTAGTCTTGGCATTTATACCAGTTTTCAAGGCACACAGCATGAATCCATGTTACAAAAATAATAATCATTTCACACTATATCTCATTAACACTAGAAATGAACCTATTGTTTTGGCCCAAAATGTCTCTTAACACCCTTTTATCTTAAGTCTCAGTTGCATGTCTTTGTAACACATTTCCTGAGGCAACAGAAAAGGCATCCAATAACCTCAAAAGCGTCTACCCTCAGAGGAATGTGTGACATTTGCCTGTCCTAACACGTGGCACTGTGCATGCGGTCTCATTGATCACCTCAGTCTGTGTATATTAGGTTTCTGTGCAGCATCTTCATGTAATGATGGATTGCTTTCTCTATACTCAACATCTCTGTCACGACAATACTTCACATGCCTCTTCTGCAGCATGCTATCCCACGGGGAACACTGTTGCGTGATGTTTTTATTTTATTTTTGTTTCCCTCAGTTCAAAAGTGCACGCTGCAGGCACACAGTTGGCCTTAACAGGATGGCTGCAGGAAACACACACAGTTGTCTCCCTTAGGACAAACAAAACCTCCATATGGAGAGATGCACTGTCAGAAAATAAATAAAAAATCTGCCTTAAATTTTAAACGGTGATTATAATCTCTGAGCTCACATCAGTCAAATAACTTCATAAACGAAACACATCAGACTTCATGAATCAAGACGATGCTCGGAACCTGAAAAGAACTTTTCAAAAACTAACTTTAAGAAAGAACTGATTGGACCACCCAACGGATCTTGTTCTTAGCATAATGTTCCTTTACTTCATCATCTAACTTGCCCATTTTTGGCCTGATAAGTCATTTATGATTAATAGTTAGTTATAATTAATTAGTGGCAATTTTAAAATAATCGCTCCGTATTGTAGATACTGTAGGAAGGTTAAGGTTTTTATATCTTAATTTTTTTTTACTATATTGGCATGAGTTCCACTGCATCAGCCATGATGGTTACTGTGTGTCCCATTTCAGCTTCACTCGGCCTCTTTCTCAAATTGGCCAAATTTTGATTCAACAAGATGTCCCCAAAACCACAAGTGTCCTTTCAGAAACCTAGGGGGAGAAAATGGGGATGAAATGTTTTTGTTTTAGTATCTACTGGCTGCATCCCAAACCAAAGTAACATGGTGAAAAAAATGGCCTTATCTAAATGTGTTTAGACAGTTATACATACTGCATGTAGTGTATTTTGGAGCAGGAAACTGAACTCAAACTCCTCTCCCAGTGGCTAATGCTGAGGCCTCCAGCTCCACTCCTCAACATTTGACATTCATATTTCTTTTGAGTGCATTCAATTTGACCATTTGCTTGGAAATCTGACCCACTATTACACATCCTGCATCTCTGCAGAGAAAAGTATCGTTGCATTTCTGCGGGCTACAAGCTTTAACCGCATTCTGCTTCTGGATGCACCCTTTGTCATTGACGTCAAAGCTGGTATTTCTTCTTTGGAAGCAGCAGCAGCAGCAACCTGGTGACCATAAAATTGTTGATTTGTAGAAGTAGACATGTATGGGCTGAGAAAAATATATCCCTATTCCCTCTCGCTATGCCACCTTTTAATGTGTTTGACGTCAGCTACTCCAGCGTTCGGTTATCGGGTTACATATTGCCAGCAATCAGGGTTAGTCAGTAGTAACTGGGGGTAATGAATCTTGAGTTGTCTGCTTTTTCTAAAAATTACACATTATAATATTATAGTTTCTATGTAATTGCATCTATATAAAATTACCAAGAATATATATATCAAATTTTATATAATCTATCCTCAAACTGGTCTTGTTTTAAGACACTGGAGCTTCTGTCAGGCATAAATGAAACTGATGAAGAAACAGTGCAGCGCTCTCGTTTTGAGAAAAGTCTGATTTTTAAAACAGTATCTGAGTAAAAAAACTCACTCATGGACAATGTTTCTTGCAGCGTGCACCCCTTTGCTGTACGCTCTACCCAGACTTTCACTTCAATTAACTGCCCATCTGTTCAACCTCCATGTTTCTCAGCAGAGCACCTTTGACTAATTTGATCTTCATTTAGTGGCACTTGTGTTATGTCCTGTCGTCACAGGATAATCGCTCCTCCAAATGAGCTCGGAGCGAGAGGAATGCTTGTCGGTTGCACACAACCGCCATCCCTTGAAGTTTTACTCCAAAACTAACAGGGAGAACTTCTAATCGCCGCGCTGCCGCTTGCCGATTTCTCCTGTTTCGACTTGCGCTGGAGAGGGTGGGTTCAACTGAGCATCCTAATTAGATGAAGCCTGGGTGTGGTGAAAAGATTGAGCGATGACAACCACAGTAAACCAACACTCTAATCACTCTCACCCGCAGCTGCTCGGCCTCGGGTTGAGCAGGAGGTCCTCAGGAGGTCCTCAGGGTGTTGCTCTGCGCTGGTTGCCTAGCGACATCTGAAGCGCATCTGATCGGGAAAGATAAACGGTAGATTGCCAAGACAGTGTCAGACATGAATCCTGAGAGCACCACTGAATGACAGGTGGCAACTAGTGTCTCCATGCCCACTGTAGCTTTCCTGCTGTTTACGGTGGCAGTTTGAAGCTTTGCAAATCTTGGCTTTGCTTGTTGAAGAAAAAACAAAAACAATTCTCCAGCGATACATATTGAAAGGAGATGTGTGTGCTGACAGCCAGTGTCCTTATTAAAAAAAGCCACGCTGGGAGCAAAAGGAGGTGTGAACCAGGCCTTTGAAAGACTCCCCTCTTTCTCTCCCTGCAGAGAATTTCAATTCCCCCCCCTCCGCCCCCTCCAAAAGTCTCAGGTTGCTCAGCACGACTGTGTCCTGCATCCGGCCCTCTGGGTAGAGGCAGAGGGAAAATTGGCTCCAACTGTTCGGGTTTCAAAGATGGTTTCAGTGCCTTCTATGAGTCCGTCTGTCAATCACAGTAGTCTCCTCAAAACAAACCACATACGTCTGCAGTGTTCTCGGAGTCCTTTCAAAATCACTGTGGTCCCTCGAAACCATGACATATTATCACCCAGAGAACAGGAAACAGTTTACCTGATGATCCTAGAAATGGAAACGCTCAATGCGGAGGGGCCTTTCACAATATTAGTACTAATGTCCATTCACCTGGATGGAAAACATTTCTTCGAAAGACTTAATACAGTCTTGTGAGCTTAGTTTATCAAATCAAAGATTTTATGGCAGATGGTAAGGCGTACTGCTCTTGTCTATACATTGTCTTGCTGTTGCACATTGAATTGTTGTTTCACAGTTTGTAACTGGTTGTTAACGACTGCGCTGTGTCACATTTCGGTGGCGTGTGCGTCTGTCTCGTGTCCGTAGTACCTGCTGCCTAATGCGGACTGACATCTGCTGTCGTTGCCGTTCGCTGAAGTCGTCCTTTTATTGTTCGCCCCGTCCGTTTCAGTTTGCACAGCGCTTCTGTCGTCTCTGTTTTGCACGTTTCTCTGGTTGTTTGCGCATCATTTCGGCCCGACATTTTTCCACAGCTTCCGTCAAATGGAAACGAGAGACAGCAGCTGACATTGAGGAGCAGCTGAGAACATCAGCCGGATGCAAATGCTGGTAGGTACTTGTGTTTGTTTGAATCTCATATTTTATCAGCGATAGCATAAAGGGTTGTATTTCATTTCCAGTTTCTTTTCACGTATCCTCACAGAGTTGTGTGGATGACCTTGTTCTACACAGAAGTGCGACAGGTTATTCGAAACAGAAAGAGAAAAAAAAAAAAAAAATGTAGTCGCTCAGAATCGCTCAGAGTGTAGACACGTGGCCTGTGCATACAACCACATTCAGTTTCTGGTAAATCAGTGAAAGAAAATACAGTTTATTATAATGTGGATATATTCCGAATAGTGGCCAACCTTTGTAATTAATATTCCAAGTGTTTTTGCTACGATGGCTCTGAGGGGTGAAATACGACAAAAACATTTCGGGGACATTGTGATATTGCGATATGAAAGCATACTGACAATAACAATACATGACATATTCTTCATTGGAATATCTACTTATTATTACAACCACTTCTTCCATCCTTTCAAAACTGCTTAAAATCTGCATAATGAGCTACAGATAGAGCAACAGGAAATAGGAAATGACATTGACATTTCTCAAGGGATCAAGACAAGGGTGTAAAGGATTGTCAGTACCAGCGCATCCATGTGTTTTTTTTATTCCATATAGTGTTGCTGAATAAACCTTGATATTGGTTTTCAAGCATATATGAGTGTGCGCATGTGTGTGGGCGCAACCAAATGTACAGTTGGATGGGGGAAAGATAAAAAAGGAAATAACAAGAGCAAGATCTGTTGACAGGGTTCTTAAAAGGAGGGCATATTTAACATATTTTCTACTGTATATCGGGGGGTACACGATTGTTACGCTCTAGATATGACCGCTCATGTTTCTTCCCCTATATGATTTTGTTGGAGAAAAAACTATGAAAGTAAGACAAGTTGTAATAAGCCAGAATTAGTCTTAAAAGATGCATGGGTAATCAACTTGAGGTCACTGAGCAGTGCTACTTCGGGGTGATGTATTTTGAAAATGAATCAGTTTGAAGGGATAAAATGTATGTATCTGAAGTGTGAGAAACATTGAGGATTCACTGATCTGAGTTCTGCTGCACAGTGCCCATGAAAAATTTACAAGCACAGGCAGTGTTGATACAGTACCTGTTAAAGTCCTCGGAGATGTACAATACAAGTTCTGAAATATGTCATGAATATTTCAGGATGCTAATTTCAGCATCCCAAAAGGATCATTTGAATTTTAAAAAGGCATGCTTTTATGAGAGGTGACAGGAAAAAAGATGAGGATTGTAAAAATCTATTTAAAAAACAGCATGAACAGAACTTACAGCCAATTGAAGCTCTCAAATAGTCTACGGCAACGCTGCGGCCACATTGTGCCTCCTCTGCTCGAATTGATTTTGTTCTGTTTCCCCATTCGCTGATACGGCTATGCAGATATTGGTTTGTGTAACGCGACACATTGACTCTGTACAGAGGCGAATAAACAGCTCTCAAAACTAATTCCAATCCCAAAGAGTGACATGTGATTTTCTCCGAGAGTGCCAAATTAAACATCCCACTGTGGCTGATACACCATTTACTGCCAGAGTTGAGGTTTAGCTCTTTGCAGGGTGAGATTACAACTCCAGCGATGTTGCCCCTCCCCCTCCTCCCCCCTCACAATTTTCAGTGAGTGGGGTTTAATCTGACACTGTCAGGAGTCATCTTTTCTCAGCAAACACATCAAAGAGGCTGGGAGAGATTCTGTGTTCTCATAGGTGCACATTATTCAAATGGGCAAACTTGCTTCTCATAGTTTGGGTTCTGCACCTCATCAGCTTCTGCGGCTGACATGTTGCCGTGAGGCAGGGGAATAGGAGATGAGTTTCTAGTGTCACTCACGGCAGCATCCAGTGGGAAACTGCAGTGTCTCTGAAAAGGGACTGAAAGATGAGAAGCAGAGCAGAGATAACTATGCCTACTTCACACCCTGCAATATTTTGGCAGGAGAGCACAGACCTCTTCCACAGCCTGCACTACTAGCCCTATTCCCCCAGTTCCGTCTGTGATGTACACAGACTGGTGTACGAGAGCTTTACATAAATTCATGAGACTATTTGGCCCTAATTAAAATCCATAAACAAGTGTGAGTGCAAGTTCATCTGCAGTTCACAGCAAAATGTCTCATTGATTTCCTGTGTTCTTGTAATAGCCAAGGAATTCTGAATGGTGGCCTTTTAGGGCAAATCGCTTTGCAAATAATCTTCCCCTCAGGAAAATTCTTCTCTAAATGGATAGATTTGCTTTATAGGTTTTATATCCTAAAATGTGGTTGTTTTTTTGTATTTTTGGTGTTATTGTCATTAGAGAAATATCTCTACATAAAAGGCTTCTGCATCTACTTTCTTCTTTTTAGCCACGAGAGCAGCATGTCTCTACGGATGGTGATGTAGGTCAGCTGGTGGGTCCACAACTTTGGTCCAGACTGAAATATCTCAACAACTAATGGATGGATTGCGATTGAATTTGGTACATATATTCATGGTCCCCAGAGGATCAATCATAAGGACTATGGTGATCGTCTGACTTTTCCTCTAATGGCACCACAAGTTTGATATTTTTGGCTGTTAGTAAAATCTCTCAACAACTATTGGATGGATTGACATGAAAAAAAAAATATTTGTAGCTTAGGGTGAATCCTAGAGACTTTGGTGAAGGGCTGACTGTTCTTCTAGCGCAGTGATTCTCAACTGGTGGGTCTGTTTTCACGGGCCTTTGCCTGGGCAAAAACAAAATTGGATTACATTTTTCTTTTTTTTTTATCCTGTGGTTTTATTTTGAAGGGGATTTTTTTATGCAGCGGAGTGTCGTCTATTCACACTTTTTTTGCCGGCTCTGGTTTCGACTTGTTTTGCTCTTGTCCTCCATGTTTTCAGCAGCATTGCTGCTACGTTTCAGCCACTCATTGTTTGAGCTTTTCAAGGCGGCGGTGATTGACAGGTGATAACAGGTGGCGTGTGCCAGGTTGGGTCAAACCATCCTGATATGGGGGAGACTCTGGGTTTTTAGGATAATGAAATTGAATAGCCTACTGAATATAAAATTCAGCTTATGAACTTTCACTTATATTTTATTGAAAATGTATTAATTAAATATTTTTAAAGGATTTTTGAGTCGATGCTAATTTTGAATATATATTTTTTTAAATCTTCACGTACCCCCGCCATTTTACAGCATAGAAGAACACCGTGACCCGCGAAATTAGTTTTCTAATCAAACATGGCGAAACGTAAGTATGAAAATGTTCCTCGATTTGGGTCGCGGCTTGTCATTAAGGGGTGATGGTGGGTCCCACAGCCAGACCAGTTGAGAACCACTGTTCTAGCGCCATCATGGGGTTGACTTTTATAGTTTTGAGTGAAATGTATTGACAACTATTGGCTGGATTACTAAGAAACTAGTTTTAGACCTTTATGGTCTCCTCAGAATGAAATGTAATAACTCTGGTGATCCCTTCACTTTTTCTCTCAGGCCATCAACAGGACAACATTTCCATTTGTCGATGCTTCCCTACAACCTCAGCTGCTTTGTGTTTGGTGCTAACTGGCAAATGGTAGTATGCTAACATACTTCACTTAATTGGTGTAGATGGAAACATTATACCTGCTAAACATTGTGATAGCAATGTTAGCACTGTCAGGCTCGAGTCGTGCTTCAACTAGTTCGTAAGAATGTTTGAATATGGGGATAACAGCGCACATTTTCAGACAGTCTCTCTTGGAAGACTTTCATAATTATGCAGAAATACTTGTGTAATAAATAAAAAAAAAGGAAGCTACAGATAAAACTCAAACTTCAAACAAATTTTCCTTTCTCACCTCCACACGTCGGATCATCGGTTTCTGGGAGTTGGACAAATGGTCGGATATGTGTGGGAGGACGGGGTTGCTGAAACTATTCAGCCAAGCAATTCTGAGGGAGTATACTGGCAGCTTCAGTCTTGTTGTAATATAATTACATTTTATATCACCAATTCTGACTCACTCTGGTTGGTAAGAGAAAATACATAAAAGCCATCGACCTGTTTTCATTTCCGTCTGTTCTCTGAGGTTTTTCAGTATGTCCTTACTGTCAGACTGCCACTATTTCCTGCCTGGCAGACACATAATGGTGCTCGGAGGCCTGGCCTGAAGAAGCAGCTCTGCAGGCCAAAGGCACTCTGACTTCAAAGGGAGTCAGTGTTGGGAGTAACCAGTAGCCGGTGTGTTCCCTGCATAATTCTCTGGCGAGGCTGAGATCATGTTCCCTGCTTTGTTTAGGTTTCAAGTTTGACCAAAAGGCAACCTGATGTTTTTTCAAGAATACTCCAGGTTCTTCTTCAAGTGATACTCCTAACATACCTAAAATGCTTTGGTTTCGGTCGATGGGAGTCGCTTCAACAGCCAAGTCTTAAAATGATAAACATTTGAAATATAATTATGCACAGTAAGCAGTCCTGTCTTGCAATTTTCTGGAGCACATGTATCATTTTTAAAGTTTAAAACTGCTTAGGCAAGACTAGTAAGGAATCAAATAAATGATAAGGACAGTGGATTCCCTGTTAAGATGTGTCTGCAGCGTACTGAGAACGTTGAGATTAAAACACACTTTGATGAAAAATGAAATTATGAACACAGGCTTGTCCTCACTGAAGGATGCCTCACCAGAAAAAGGGCTGCCTTCCTGGGCCTTGAAGTAAATCCCTTGACATCTCCTGATGTGATTTTTAATTAATTCTGAAGTTTCTTCCAAAAACACTGAAACTTTTCCCGCTGAGGGAACAACTGTTAGAATGCGTGGTATGACTTTTAAGTGAATGTCTTCAGTCACTTGCAAAGTGCAATCAAATCAATTGAATTGCATCATGGTAACAACACTTAAGACAAGTTTCTGTCACATCAAACTACCTGGTTGAGAAAACTGTGTTTTGAACAAATAAAGCATCTGATAAATGTGTCAACCAATGATTTGTATTGCCAAAGCCTTCAGTATCTTTTCCTGCCAATGGTTTGGATCTACTATTCTCTGGCAGCAGAGCCAGTGCTAATTACAATTTATGTAATAATTTGGAGAGATACTCTAGGCTTTCCATATTCATGATGGCATGGGCTGAAAAATGCTGCCTAAATAACATTTTCAGACTCACAGACAAATGCACAAATGTTTAATTTGCATGAGGTCTGGTTATTGAAAATGTCGACAATTGTAGCTGAGCTCCTCAGTGGGACAACTTGTGCTTTGTTGACACAAAAATAGTAATTCGTCAAAACATTTACTCTTATGAGTAATGAAATGGAGTGAAGACTGACATTTCTGATTTGTTGTGTTTGTAAGTGGTGAAGAGAGTTGACTGCATTGCCTCTTACGGATAAATAAGATTGAAGAGATCATTGTAATAAGGTGAGGAGTAAAACCAGCGAGTTTTAGATGCCAATTATTTGCACTTTTACTCTTCATGAGGACATAAACATGATGATCCAGCAGAACAACAGACAAACTTTAAAACTGCAAGGGCAAACAGCAAATACCACAATACTTATTTTTTTTTTTTTTAAACCCTGAATAATTTGAACAATACCTTAGGCTTCAAGTTACAGCAATAGTTAAATATTTTGGAAAATATTCAAATTAGTTTTCTTGGCAAGAGTTAGATTTGAAGATTGAAAATTGCACTCTTATGTCTGTGGTAATTATGAAGCTACATCCAGCAGTTTGTTACCTTAGCCTAGCCTAAAGACTTGAAACGGGGAAAAAAAAAACTATCCTGAATGTTCAGGAGCAGTGACTTTCCGCACTCAACACACAACCACAACTAATCAGACTTTGTTTTTTTGAAGAAGTGACACAATAATTAGTTATCTTTAGACGTTTGATGAAATGTTTTAACCCTGACAGACTATATGTTTCCCCCTTTCCCCCCTAAGCTAAGCTAAGCTAAACTAGGCTAAAATAAATTAAAATAAGCTAACGTGCTGATGGCTAAAGCTTCTCATTGACCGCTTGTCTTTTAAATAGTACAATGTGATTATGATTATGTGTGTGAGAGAAAAGGTTAGCACTTTCCGGACTTGTTTCCAACGTGGGCGACACAAAGGAATATTCACTTAAGTTGTCTGAATCTTTTTTTATGTATGATCAACCCTCCATGTTACAAATCGGCCTCTTTTCATAATGCCTTTTGTTACACTTTAATGTATCTGTAATATTCAGTAGAAAAACCTTACAGAATGATGTTACCAGTGCTTCAAACTTTCATCTCTATCTAGACGTTTTTGCTGAAATAAACACAGATTTCTAATTTGTTTCTGCATAATAAAAAGTATAGCAATGTGATAAAAATGTAACCACTAAACAAACAGTCCCTGGTCCCATTCAAACCGACTGTGTTATTAGGTTAATAACAGCCAATGCTTATCATTTACTTATCATTTTATGTAAATTTGGTAGCAACAGCACGACAGCCTTTCAAACAGAGCGTGGAAGAGACATTTACATGTGTTATAATAGCTCTGTGATTTACACAGACTGCAGGAGGTGAGGGAATCCAACCATCCAACAGGCTGTCGGGCTGCTCAACCCTTGACAAGGAAAAAAAATCACATCATGGCCTGCTTGGATTGATTAGCTTCAGGCTCCTGCCTCTTGATTGGCAGCTTCAATTCTGCACCACTCGGCAGGGTAACATAGTATTGTGTGTCAAAGTGCTCCAATGATTGAGCGCCACAGACCACATTGAGGACAGGGAAAGTTGGATTTCGTCACCTTCCTAAAATAATGGCCTACGTCATTTTTGTCAAGTTTTTCAGAAAACATAAGTCAAACTCTTGACATTGGCCCTTGTACTACGGGGGTAGAATCACATGATCTGTTCAACTGCGGATGTAGGCGATTTTACCAGCTGTGGCCAGCATCACGAGGAGATGATTTAGACAACAACATTTTTGTCAAGAAATGACTTTGGCCATTATTTTAGGAAGGTGTCGATTTAAAAATAAATTTTTACAGTATGCATGCCTTCAGGTGGAAAAATTGCTATGAACATTTCCATATCATCAAGCTGCTATTGAGGACGCTGAAGTCATAACCGGGGAAATTTAGGGGTTTTGGCAACCGCATTTTACAGTAAAAACTTTTTTTAGGCTTATTTCAGTATTTGTAGATACTTATAATTGACTTCTTTTAGGCCAAATAAATATACAAATTCACTTTTTCTCCACCAGAATCTCATTCCTCAGTGTGCAAGGGGAAAAGCATTTTGACCTTAATGTTGGGAAATAAAACTGTAACACTTTACTTACAGGCCTGTCATTTCTTAGAAGTTACCAGGAAAAGGACGATGTAATCTGATATTAATTTTAAACGACATAGCAAAAGTTCTGATAGAAAGTTCTAATGCAGTTGATCGGATTGTGTTTACAAGCCCGTGTTGATTTTAGGAGGAAATATAATTGAACAGTTAACTGAATGAATAAAACAATATTTAAAAAAAAGTATAATCAAAATTCCTTCAAAACTCCTGGCTACGACACAGCATATCTAACACAGTAAAGTAGAACAAACATAAAAGTGACTCAAAAGACTGACAGGTTTATGAAGATATAAAATGCAAATGAAATATAGAAAGATAAGAAACTTTATTGTCAATATACTGCAGTACGAGACAAAAGTGCAGTGAAATTACCATGGCACGCCTTCATATTAAAAACAAAATAAAAGTCAAAATAAGAAGAGTAGACAAAGTGCTTTCCAGTGTGCGAATATGAAAAGCATAAAGGCTTTGCGCGGCTGCGATATGCAATGACAGTGCTCTAATGTGGTTACATTGACAAGGAAATTCCAAGCATTGCAGACAATTAAAAATGTTTGCATCGCTGAGTTTTTGTCAGATTAAAAATGTTCCCTCAAAAACACCCTTTTCATGCGCCGACCTCAACTGAAACAGGGCACAGCCCTGCCCTATGTTAAGCGCTTATGTCACTTTATGGTTAATTAAACCATTTTAGAGTCCACAGAATAATCTTCAAGTGATAACCAAGGCTGTATTTCTTAGTCACTGAAAGATTGACAGTTTGGACATAAAGCACAGCTGAGGCTGATGGATATGCTTTAATAGCTTTGCAGGTATTTGGTAATAGCCCAATGAACTGCACTAATGGATCTGCACTAATGGCTCATGGTGAGGCTAGAGGTAAAAGTCAGGGGAGAACCAGAGTCAGAAGGGACTACGAATATGTGTACGAAATGTGCCAATCCATCTAATAGTCGTTGATATATTTCCGTTTGGACCGAAGCGGTGGAGCAACCAAGCAACAATGCCATCCCTGTATCAACGACTCTACAGTGTAACCAACAATATCAATATTGTCTAAACATCTCGTGCAAAGTGAGCGTGATCTACGTATCGATTGCATTTAACATCAATTAACACTTTTCGTTGTGTTTTGCCGTTCAATTCACTTAACATTTATAGCATGCTTACCCCAGCATATCCATCGTCTTTGTTTATTCATTAGGCTGCTCTATAGCATAGAGGTCACACCTCCTGCTTGATAGAGTTGTCCTTCTGCCCTCTCTACAGCTGATTTGATTAATCAACATCAATTAGAGCAGCTTAAGGCGGTCTGCGGGGAGAGCCCAGTAAATGCTCTCTTCACTGTATATTTGGATGACATGGGCGCTCATATATACGAGGATAAAAGCATTTTCCTGTTTTGCCTCAAATCCCCCATTAGCAATGCCACACAGACATGGCTGCTCATACATTAAGAATATCTGGGCAGTTCTCTTACGGTGGCGTTCGTCTGAAGTCGGTGTAATTTATCTCGCCGAGAACAACTTCTAGCCAAAGATCAGTTGAAGAAAACAGGCTTTTCTTGTTTCCCCTATTTCACATTCTTGGATAAATGGCACCAGCGGTGAGCATTTGCATGGTGAGGCAGAGAAGGCCCATTTATCTTAATCAGGACTAATATCGCCATCAGGGAGATAGAGGGGCTGAGCTATCTATCACATTGCTCCCTGGTTTTCTTGGGGCAAAAAAATTACTTTCGATCAATCTCCAGAAGCAGATAAGTCTACCGCAGAGATCTGGAGCTTCATCACTTCAAAGAAGGGTATTTTTGGGGGGGAGCTGCCAGGTCCGATTCCATCTGGGATGAGCTATTAGCTACTAGAGACCACACAGTCTGCCCTGAATGAGAATGACTGCTGATGGTAATGTTTGCCAAAGCATCAGGATTGCTACTTTCTCTTATTTATTCTGCAGGGCGCTCGCTTAACCTTGCACTATTGATTTCAAATACCGTGAGATTGTGCGCAGTCTAACCGTGCGTTGATGTTGGCGTCATAACATATAAAACCATGATGATCTAAAAGAGGTCCATTTACTATTCGACAGGCATCAGTATTCTGGAAATAGGCTGTTGAGTGTTGAGGCCCACAAAGAGCTGTTCATATTTCCCTTTCAATCACAGGACTTTCATTGAGCTGATAACTTAATGGCACTTCTAAAGCAATTAATTTGGAAGTGATTTGAAACTTCGATGGTGTCACTTTGTTCCCTCATTATTTGGATGCAAATTAATTTTAAACAACCCGTGTTGTGAGTGACAATCACTTTGAGAGCACCTAAAAAAAGCCTTTCATTACGGAGGATGTGAATGTGCTGTCAAATGTGAGCGCTATGCCTCACAGGACCTGACAGATAGGTGCTTTTTATGAGTGTCATAAATGTACGTATTCCCAGAAAGGGTACACGCAAACCAGCCAAACACATTTCCCCATCAATCGGTGCGGGGAACGCAGCAGAGCAGATGGCATATGTCAACACAGCGACGCTCCACTGTCCAGGAAAAGTGGAAGAGTCGCCGAGACCAAGACACGAGATTAACCGTTGCGCTTGACACAGCAGAGTGGCTCAGCACACCCGGGCCACAGCACCCAGCTCTCTGGAGCCTCTCATCCCTCGTCACAATCAATCCGCCGCAGACCAACCGTAATCCTATTTGTTCAAATAAATAATGAAATAGCTGCAGCCCCACACGGAGGCACACAGAGGGTGGTAATTGCTGCGTTTCAGGCTGGATCAGATGGGCTCTGTGGGAGGCTGGAGCGGCTCCACTGTGACCTTGTGTGTGTTTGTAATTTTCCACAAGCTTAGTGGATATGCAGCAAGCAGGGGCCCTCGGTGAGTGCACAGGAATCCCAGCACCTAGGGAGTGAGCCAAGGCCATCCGAGTGAGCGGTTCGGTGTGATGGAGCCTTTCTCACGACGAGGGGGGAAAAAAAGAGGAGAATGACACACACACTATAAGGATGGAAAGATGACATGACAGCCATTAGGCAAGTGCAAGGCTGTAGAGCGAGTGTTATGTCCTTTGCTGTGCTCTGGTGCACTGTAATGTGTCTTGTTCAATTTGTTTACGTGTGCTGCCTCAGTGCATTACAAGGACTTGTGAGGGGGAAAAAAAAAAAAAAAAAAAAAGAATATTTCTAAAGCTCTTTCCTTCAATTGAACTTGGACTTCACTGTTTGGCAGATTAACCTGTAATACCAGACCTCTGAGTTTTACAATTAATGTTTATCCTCCCCTGCCAGGCTGTGTTTGCCCTCATAATCCCATTATCCCTGGCAAAATATTCCATTATTTGGAATATTTCCAATGTCATCCTGACCAGTCAAGCTTTGGGTCACGCTTCGTTCATCGCAGCAGCAATCTGTGCTGTTCGGCATTGGCAGAGAGCTACCTCCACTTGCAAGGTGAAATATTGCAGCAGGGTAGGTTTCCCCCATTGGTCCAAATGGCTGGTCATTCGGTGAAGTTATGGCCCGTTGTTGTCAGTAAGGTGTGATTGCAGTGACTCTTATGGGCCATCTCTCTACATTGTTCAGACGTTAAGCAGAGTCAGGGAAGGGTCAGGCCACGAAATGTCACTAGAGAATGAATGTGACTGATCTACTGCCGCAGCTTTCCTCAATGAACACATCTGCCTCTAAATTCTTTCAAATGGCATGTTTACAGCTGCATGAGAACACTGTAAAACAGATAGCGTCTAGCTATTTACTGTAGGTGGCCACAGTAAAACCAGCAACATCCCTTTTTAAGTCTGGCATTTGTAACAAAAATGCCATTAGGCCTCCTGTTTAGTTTAGTGAACCCACATAAACATAAAAGACTATAAATAAATGGTTTAACAACAACATAAAACCAGAAATACATTTGTTTTTTTCCACTGAAAGTTAGATGAGAAGATTGACACCTCTCTCATATGTGCAAGGTAAATATGAAGCTGGAGCCAAGCTGTATATTTACCATATATCCCCAAACCTTGAAATATTTCTTAAAATTATATATTTCAAAAAATATATTTGATATTCAATGTGACATATTTTTATAATCCTCTTTCATAAATAATAACAAATATTTTTATAATAAAGATATCATTTAATTAATTAATTTAATTGCATTATTTTGTTATTTACTACAATGAAATGAATATATTTATTTAATTGGTATAGTTATCCCGCCACCCTGAATAGGACAAGCGGTTAAAGATAATGGTTGGATGGATGGTTGGTATAGTCTTAGATTTAATTCAAAAAAGTTTCCTTTGATACAATAGTCTGATCATTAGACAAAAATGAGGCTTCAAAATCCCAGTTTTATCCACTGCAATTAATACACATGACTGCATTTGTTAGCAATTAGTAACAGGGGAAATAATGTGAGAGCAAAGCACAGCGGGTGGTAATTGAAATATTAAAAGATTTCCTTGTAACAAGACATTGTTAGAGTCTCTCTTCTGCTTGCATGTAACACAGAAAAAAAGAGGTCTAGTTGCAGAAAAAGGGCCCTACTTCACTTCACTTAACTGATCAGAGCAAGAACAGTCTCGTCCAACCTCATTAAAACACTCTGGATATGGGATGTGAAGATTCATCCAATCCTTTAAAATCAAATGTACCATTTAAACTCACATACAGTGCTGTTAAATCAAACAGGTGTCATTTGCTGTCACTTAGATGCTAGTTTTCCAATAGTTTTCCTACCAGCTGCAGCAGGACTGAAGGCGAACGCTATATCAAACCGTTGAAAAAAATGTAATTAATATGAAGGATGAGTGAGTGGAACTGCAATGCAACTGCCATTTATCAGAACAAAGACCTGGGATCAAGCCCCAAAGGGTGCGATAAACACAACGTGTCGTTCAGTCATACAAAGCAAAAAAAAGTGAGCAATTAACAAGGTTGAACTTTTTTTAAATATTAAACACTGACTGCCATGGATACCACAAGTTACGTAATGGAACCTAGAGAGCCTTTGTTGAAGGTGAAGCCTTTGTCAAATAGACCACTTGTCACTACTCGTAAACATCTTTTTTGGGAAAAATAATTTCTTTTAGAAATTGTTGCTTGTTGTGATGTTTTTTTGCCAGAGGCTCTATACTCATGAGAGTTACAGAGCAGCAATTTTCTGCCGTGGTTTTATTAGACTTCTAATTCCATCATTCAGGCAGGAAAGTGCAGCACAATCTGGAGATAACAGAGAAACTTGGGCAAGGATAAAACTGCAATTTTGGTACAATTCCGGCCACTCAGTTCAGCTGTCGACTTGAAAATCAATAAACAAACAGCATTTTTGTTATTGTCTTGTCATGAAGTATAGACTTGGCTCAACAATCCAAGATCAGAGTTCTTCCGTCCCTGCCAGTCCAAACCTGGAAATTTTGCCTGCTTTTTACTTGTCATTCATTGTCAAAGCTTGGCTCTCCACTCTCATCAATCATTCATCGCTTTACCGATGTCTCCACCAGCCCCGCAGCCAAAATAGCCAAGCTCAATGCAAAATAATCTAAATGTAAGCTGTCACATGGAAGAACGGTGGTTGTACCGCAGGAACCTTTCCTACACCTTTTATCGAAGCCATTTGAACAAAACTATGTCTGACCACGAAGGTTGTTTGGCGCCAGCTACAAGTAATTGTTGTCTGAAAAAGAAACTCGGGACGGCGGCGAAAGAAATTTCATCCACTGTCATCATCCCGAGCCATTAGTGAGGCTATTTGATCAGTGTTAACGCGGAGCCCGGACATGGACGCCAGCCAAGCTGCAAATCACACTCGCAACCGCTGAATGAAAGGAAAGCCGCGTGCAGACACATGTACGACGAAGCGTCCGAGGCTTAGAAATGACACGTATGTGCGGTTTCTTTAACCATGCAGCGCTTGAAGAGGTTCACGGTTCAGTAGCTGGCAATGACCTCAGGGGTGCGGAGGCAGCCGAATGGGCAGAACTGTGTGCACACTGCGAGGCAGCAGATAAGCATCCAGGCTACGGCCTGTGGACAGGAAATGGTCAGAAGTGAGGGGAAAAGGTTGTCCAGAGAGCTCCGTCAGTGACATCCTGAGCATTATCTCACTGAAGCATTGCGATGCACATGTTTGCGTGAGCTGTAACTGTTCCATTTGCATTTCATGGGACCGAAGTCTGTTTTTTTGTTTTTTGTTTTTTTTTGTTGTTCCGAAAGACATTTTGTTCCTTCACAAGCACACCCACTGCTGCTACACAGGAACTCCTCTCCAGACCGTTGTCAATCCAGCTGCGCTAGAATGCCCTTAGAGAGTCGTGCTCATTTCAATATTTATTGAAATGTTATCAAAACCACTCAGAGCGACTCGCAGCAATCAATGCTGTTTAGGCTCAGTGCTGCAGAGGCAGGTCTCTCCACTCTCACCGCCATTGTTTGTCTCCGTGCCAGTCACACTCATCCCTCTGAAGAGAAGATGGAGTCACACCTCTGTAATTCCTGCCCCAAAGGAACGGCACAATTTAGATTGCATGCTGGCTGACTACAATGCGTTTTAATTGACGGAGCGTTTATTTTGCACATAAGAACACGTTAAAGGGTAGGGGGACACTATGTTGCACAGGAGGCCCGCCCGGCAGGGTCTCTTTTATTTCCAACGAAATCATTTGCCAATACCAACAATTATCCCTGATGGTAACTAACAGTTTGCCTGAAGAAGAACCTCCGGCAAATCAAATGATCCCTTTTCCTCTCCGAAAGCACACAACCTTCCAGCCAGGTAACAACAAACTGTTACAATGAAAGCAATAAAGAGATACAGGGGATAATAAATGATAAATGAAACAGTAATCCACAGGGCGACTGTAGTCATCAGAAAAGGAAACAAGAGCACTTAGTCCCCCGTGTTTCACGAACAGAGATAGAAGTTTGTCACGATGGGCCGAGCTTTATGTTCCCAGCAGCGCAAATATCTGTGTCTCTCGCTGCACTTATAAAGGGCAAGGAGGGGGAATGGATTTGCCTTTTGGGCTTAAGTGGTCTGAGAGGGGATGGATTAAAGAATCATGAGATAAACAACTGACAAACCTGCAGCCCAGGCTTCGCCAACACTACGTCAGCAGCGGCATGTCCCTAAATTATCCTCTCTCTGTGTCCATACTGACTCTTTTAGTTGCATTTTTAGCATACATTCAAATCCATGCATACTACACTGGCATAGATCTAGTTGAGTATTAAACATTCATTGCTAAAGGAATGTTAAGGCCAAATTGTTTAGCACAAAACGAGCTTTTCTCCAGAATGCAAAATTAAAACGATGCTTTCACATAGAGGCTTCATATTGTAATTGTACTGTATTCAGTGATATATTTATTGCAGTTATTATAATCATGAAGACAAGCAGAAGTGGCAGAAGTTACAGGTGAATGCATTTTAACAACTAAAATAGACACAGCAGTGTGAAGATAAAAGTTCACTTATTTCTTCAGTGAAAAAAAAAAAGATAGAAATAAAACCTTATTAAAGGAAAAAGCCTTGCGATATGAGTCCTGATTGATTTGGCAACATCCGTTGTTATCGGTTACAGCAAGTGCACTTTGATACTACAACAAACTCTCTTTGAGCAGCTACTTGTCAGAAGTATAACAGAAGAGCTGGTGTATCTGTTTACAGTGCAGCCAAACACACTCACGTTGTTTTAATAGCGATGTCAGTCAATAATAATTACAACCATGATCTGATACCATGCTGCACACAGTGAACAGTGATCAGTGAGTGTTAAAAATGAGATCAAAATTAAAATCAGGAACGCTTGATGACACGCTACGTCCTTTCCTGTGAATCCGTCATGCATAGGTGGACAATTTTAATCCAGCGAGGGAATGGCAGACCCCGCCACAAACAATGAAAACTGCTATATAAAGAGGTCATTACAGACTGTAAATACATTGGTTGGCTACTGCTGAAAAAAAAAAAAGAAAAAAAAAAAGGCTTTTCTTTCACGAAAATCTTAAGGATTGCACCTTTAAATGTACTTTACATTTACTTCCAACGAATGTATTTCAGCCTCAGAGATGACGAGTCCATCTCAAACCGTAAGGAAGCGTCTCAGTGCTTTCAGGAGAAGATTGTTCTCTCTTCGGTAGCTTTAATGGAGTGGCTGTACTGATGCCGCTGTTGGTGGTGAAATTGGTATCTCTGTCCCACCGATGATGGATTTCCCCCAGTATGATTGTTGGAACATACTGGGTCAAAAATAGTGAACGCACTCACATTTCATGCTCTTTCTAAGGGAAACCCACTGACTTTTATTGTGTTTTAAGATGTTTTCTATTTAATTCCGCTATCGTTGTTTTGGAAATACATTAACGGTATATCATTCAAGGGTATATTAAAGCAAGACAGAGAGACACTCTACCATTTAGAGAGTAGAGTGGCTAAGACTACTGATCCAGGTGTGTATGGGTACTGTCCTTGCCAGCGATAAGAGAAGGTCCTTTCTGATGAAAGGACAAACGGGGTGTATCCATCTGGTTCTTCACCTTTTTACTCATCATCCTGCCAAAATACAGATTCCTTTGGAGCTGAGCCAGGCATAATGTATGAACTGTTATAGCGCCGTCTCCTCAATCCGTCTAGTGAGGTTTTTCATTAATCTGTCCTTCATTTTTCTCATAACCCTCAACACTTATGGAATTTTTTCTTCTTCTTCCCCCACACAGTATATTAGACATTTACTGCAGAGGTCACAGTAGAAGTATATCACTTCATCCCACAGATCCTCTCCCGCCAGACATCCGATGTATGAACAAGCCGGGGATCTCACAGGACACTGAGCAGATGGCGAAACCACACAGTGTCAGCACTTTCCCCCCGGCAACCTGAGAGACTCACTATGGTCAAATGAAACGCGAGACATAGCAGACACCTTCAAAGTCTATTTATATAGCATTCTGCAGACGGGCTTCTGCGTCTGAAGGAGAACCTAAAAAACGCACTGGTCGCTTCTCAGAAATATTGTCCTAAATACATGACCTATCCAAAAAAATGTCATAATACAGTAAACCCATACAGTGTGGCGGTATTAGGTTTGTTTCGTTGAAGGAAAAGTTTGCTTGCTCCGAGTTAGACGAGAATATCAAAATCATTCTCTTGTTGGTGCTGGAAATAAATAAGAATTTGGAGCCAGTAGCCGGTTATCTTAGCTTAGCACAGAGACTGGAAACAGGGGGAAACTAACTAGTAACACAATCCACTCACTAGCGCCTCTAAAGTCACTGATTAACTTCTTTGTTTTAATCCATATCTAAACCAAACAGAAAACACTTGGAGTTGTATATAATCACAACACCCCATAAAATGGTGAGTTGTGCAACACTTGGTTTTACTTCATTTTTTGTACAGATTAACCAAAACTTCCAACCAATAAGTGAGCTTTGAAACTGCTAGGTGGATTGTGCTCCCCTTTGACAGAGCCAGGCTCCCCGTTTCCAGTCCTTGTGCTAAGCTAAGCTGAATGGCTTCTGGCTCTAGCTACATGTTTAGCGTACTTAGCAATAAAGCAAGTAAGCGCATTTCCCAAACCTATCCTTTAAAATGACTCCAATATCAAGTTTAATGTATTCATAATCCCTACTTTTACTACACCACGTTAATTAAAAAAAAGGTACTATTACTACTACTACAATGAATTTCAATGCATGATATGTGATCGGGCCCGTCAGTGGTAGAAGAGTGTGTAGAGAGGGATTGTTCTCCTCACCAGTGCATCGATTGTCTCCCACTCTAATTCTGTCCCGTCTCCAGTGTCCCAAAGAAAGGTGGCCAGCCTGTCCAGATCAATCACAAATGTATTGTTGGACAAGAAACAATTGTTTATTGTTTTTCGGGCTTAACTTGCTTCCTGATGAAGTTCATTGATCTCTAAAGCAATCTAGGGTCCCTGGCTCCACATCATTTGTTCCTCCGCTGAAATGATTGGTTTGATCTTAAGGCCAGGCATCAGCTGTAATTACTGAGATGGGATTTCAACTGTCAGCATGATAAATGGCCATTTGACTTTATTTGTCTTGGCCTTGCCATTGACTCACAGGGCTACCTGTCACTGAGGTATTCCATTTCCTCAACTCAGCATCACACACACACAGTAGCATATTAAATACCTCTTCCATCACTTCAACAGAACATCTTTCGATAATAACAGATAGTTGTCGGAGCAAAATGCCCGAGGAGAGCAGAATGGCTGGACAAGTCAACTTCTTGTTTTTCCGGGGAGACCTTTTTCTTTTCTTTTTTTTTTACTGCTGTCAGAAACTTTGTTTACCTAACTCAGCCTCTCTGGTCCTCCACACACATCGCCTGAGACCCACTTTCTTTTTCTTTTTGTTACAAATCATTAAGCTGGGTTGCAGCGGGAATTCACGAGGGCGGGGTTGAGCTTCTTGCAGGTGCAGATCTCGGGAGGTGTTTTTGTGCATCAATGAATGCAGCTTCTGGCCCTGGGTGGCCTTAGCCCTCAGCCCCGAGAAAGAATCAATTGTGTTACAAGACAGGAACACAATGCTAACGATAACAGCCATGAACAAGGGTTATTCACAGCACTGAATAAACACATTTTATTGTGACGCTGGTATTTGTCTGAATGAAGAGGATTGCGGTGAAGAAGTCTGAGCGTCACACGCTCGCCTAGGATGCCCTTTTTAAAGCAACCTATTCCTTTTCTGTGAAACATGCTGCTTGAGCACCATGTCTTTCTGAATGTGGCTAGTCCTCAGAATTCATTTTTTTACTCCTCCACAAATGGGAAACTGCCGTGAAAAAAGCCATTCATTTTGCCGGTGCACAGCCAGGCAGCACCAAACAAGAAATCCTCCGAATTTCAGTAGTAGTAGTCGAAAACCATAATAGAAGTTTGTCTTTCTGCCCAGCTCCTCACAGCCTTTCATTTCAGCGTGGCGGTGCTCTTTCCAGATCAATTATTCCCACTAAAATAAGTAAGAGGAGGCCATGAAATATTAAAGCAGAGGCTGAGCAGAGGTTGAAAGCTTCCCTAACGCGGGGGTGTTGTATCTGTTATATTTTTCATGACGATGGAGGGACCGCGGCGAGGAGGAGGCGCTGCAGTCGCTTGGGGCCGTTTCCGTGGTAGCTAATTTGGTCGGCGGCCAGAACCCGACCAGATGAAGACCCCGTCCAGAGTTGAAAGAGGGCCAGAAAGCTCATGGCCTCGCCCCCTCTCCCCCCCCCCCCCTCCCACCTATTAACCACAGTCACTGTTTATTATTTAATGCTGCGGCAGTTTCGGCTGCTGACTCAAACTGTGTGCTCACACATGCAGAATGAGATGTGAGACGGTGGCGTGTTTACTCTGCGCGCCTCGCAGCATCGTCAGTGTTTTCCTCGCCTTTCATCTCCTTACTCGAGCTTAGCGCCACGAGGCAGGAGCTCTGCATCTGACTAAATAGGGAGATTTGTTTGCCTGATTGAAATGCAGATCAAACTTCCAAAGTAGTCTTTGTACGCAGCTTGACAAATACATTACTCTCACATATTTTCTTAGCGCGCCGCAACGTTAGATTACCGCGGATTTCACCTGCGACATATTTTTCCGGAGCCTCAGCTTTTTCTGCATCAAGAGCGAGCGACTGAGGGAGCGCGCTGACACGCCGTCCGGGGCGCTAAGTTCAGCATGTTTATTAGCGCGTTTAATGTGTCGCATGAAAAAGTCATGAGCCTACTCTCAGAACTACAATGTCCTCCACGTGTCACTGTTTTCCCAGCTGCCATGTTTTATGTATTTAACATCTTTTCTTTTGTCCACCCACTGTTCCCATCCTGCCCGCGTCGTGGAAATGTGCTATTAGCTCTCAAATTAGCTGTCATTAGCTGTCAAAGAAGCACATGCTACAATACACTGTGTGTGTGTGTGTGTGTGTGTGTGTGTGTGTGTCTGAGAAGTGGGGCAGCAGTGACTAGGCACATCTCACTGATGGAGCTTCAAAGCTTATTGTTATCACTGTGCGCGAGCCAAGCATCAGTCTGATGCAGATCAAACAGCTCATTTGTCACTCTGAAACAAACGTTGAGCGGACGGGATTTTTATTCATCAAACCTACACAGCACTTTTCAAACAGCACGGTTCACCGACTCCCTTGAAACGCTTTTGTTGTAATTCAACAATGATGCAAATTCAGTCTTTTCTCTTTATTGTAAAATAATGCAGGTTTCGTGGCGGTGCCTTTGCTTGAATCATGAGCGGAAGGCGAGACGAGGTTATCCAGGTCATCGGACGGAAAGCTAATGCCGGTATATTGCGTTGTTAGACATCATTTTTCATGGGCTTTAATATGTTGCTCGTGTCTGTTCTGGATCTCTCCGTGATAAAAGAGCCAGCTGACCCACATTACAAAAAGCATATTTCCTCACTTACCTCTAGTGGTATTTAGCCAGTTGGTTTGGGAGTTTCTTACTCAGGTTTTAAAATATCCATCTTGACTTCTGCTGAATACGAATAGAATAAAGACGACCGCCTACACTGGAAAAACTTTTTTACCAAGAACAAAATATGTATTGATTACAGCAAGGTCTCCGGATAAGTTTTTTTTCGACAGTGTGTAACAGGAAAAGGAACTATATATTTTTTTCAGTATTTTGAGTGAATTCACCTTTTAAATTATTGAGTGTTTTGTATTGAGAAGAGTGAAATCTGCTCTCTCATTTCAATGTGCTTATGATCTGTCCAATGATCCGACAACATGACACATGGATGCGCATGCAAAGATGCACTATGACGTTTTGCTTTGAGTAATGTCAAGCTTGATTCCCGCCCCCCCCTCAAAAACAATTATCAGAAGGTGAAGATTGTTCATAAAAACCTGCGAGGACTTGATAAAACACTCGACATCCAGATATTTAGACGACCAAACGTTCAACAGGTGGTGTCCTGTTGTTGAACCCAAGTTAATACTGCGAATCCAAGTTCCTTCAACTTTGAGGAAATGTAAATTGCCGTTGTATTCAGCGCGGTGACTTTAGGTGAACCTTAGCAGCGAGCTGTAAACAAACACCCGAGAGAAAGGTTTGTCGAGTACGACACCGAGATCCAGAGCTGAACTCCGCCCCACGGAGGAAACAAGGAAGGAGCTGTTGGAGTGTGTGAATTACACCGGCAGCACATGAATATTTAAAGTGTGATCAGGAGAGACCTCCATTATGTCAGCTACTGAGCTGTAATGTCATGGCTGATTATGAGAGCAACGGTTCATGTGCGGCTGTTGAGCTGACAAAATCAATCGCCTCTCTCTCTCTCTCTCTCTCTCTCTCTCTCTCTCTCTCTCCACACACAAACATGCTCATATGCAGACATGGAAAAACAAAAAAAAACAAAAAAAAAACAATCAGATGAAGGGGATCGAACAACATATTGGGGGAAAATCATTTCTGAACAACCTCAGACTTTTTCTCTTTTCACCAAAAGTGCTTTCCACCATAGCATCATACTTATCCATCGTGGAGCCCCTCGTCGCAGCAGAGGGTGCAGCGCACTCAGAAGCCGTGCCACTTCCTTTACATCACCGCTGATCTCGGGGGCACTGTCGCAAATGAGAATTTAAACTTGATGAATGATGGCGTCAGTCCACACCGTGTGCTCCTCTGCGCCTGAATCAATTTAAGTAACTTTCCCCCCACAGTGAGAATGGACTTTTTTTTGTTAAATGACTTCATGCGAAAAAATTATAGCTATAAATTTGAAGCCAACACCAGCTGTTATGAAGATTTATCGCAGTACTTAATGATAATATACCACCGCGCCTCGCCATATCAAACGCAGAGGCCACTGGAGGTCAGCCAATGAGATTTGGGGTTATTGTTATTTCCTGGGCCCGGCGTGAAATTAGTTTGACAGCAAAATCAACAGCTTCTGTGATAATTGCCGGTTGTCAGATTTAAGGTGGATACGTCCTTGGTGAACCCAGTTGTTCAAAAATTATTTTCACCACTGTGACATAATCTGTTTGTCCGTTTCAGAGCAGTAAAACATGACGATTCTCACTGAAAATCTTTCAGACAAGACAAATTGGACTTGCTTTTTAATAAAATACTAGGTCATTAAAACATTATTGGTATATTATGTTCAGTTAACGGATCATTTCATCATAATCACACATTCGGCTATGGTCAGTCATGATCTCAGATTGGAATAATAGCCACAGGCTAACAAGCATTGACACAAGGGCAGGATCCCATCTAGCGAGTCCAGAAGCTCCAGGCAGTATCTTTTGTTTTCTTTGGCATATGGGGAGCAGATTGGCTTGTGAAGGAAGGTTCAACTGCTCGCCAATTTCAAATCTGAATTAAAACTCTGCGTTGCTTTCCTCTGTTGCATCTGGGCCAACTTACAACTATAGGGCCGGGCGGTATGGTGAAAATAAATAACAGGATATATTTGACCAAATACCTTGATATCGCTATTGGGACAGTATTGTAGTGTTGGCTATCGGTGCTTTTAAAATAATAATCATCAGTAGTGTGGATATAATGACTAAGTGGTTAAAGGCAAATAATATAACAGCTCGAACAGTCTGGTAAATTCAGAAAAATAAATCACTTCACTGTAATGCAGCCTTTAAAACCAGGAAAAGACAACACCATATAACCATCATTCAATATCCAATATCCTACTAACAACTCATTACTGCACTATATGCACTATAATTGTATTTTTGGTGCATTCCATTTGTATTTTATTTTATTTTATGTATTTTATTTCCTTTCATTTTTAAAATCTCATCTTATTTTATTTTATTTTATCTTTTAGTGTGTAATGTTTTTTAAATGTCCTTTTAATGCTTTTCTTTGCTCATGAAAAACACTTTTATTATAATCCCTCCTGTGTTTGAAATGTGCTTTACAAATAAAGCAGGCTTGCCTGCAGCGAACTAAACTTTGTCACGCAGTATTAAAGTGAGTTAGTAACACTATTTATGGTTGTAATACTTCCATTGCAATCACTTGCAGATAGTTTGGTAACATATAAAAGTCGAGTTGGCATGAAGAGGTGAGTTTTTGTCAACGCTGGACTCAAAAGGCGAGGCTATGGCTATTTTGTGGATGTACCTGTACTAGTGCAGACCCATTACATATCTAGTTTTCAGCCAAGATTTTAATATTTTTTATTTGTTCTGGACTGTGTAAGAAATGAAACATCCTCACGTCGAATATAAAACACATGAATATATAAAACACAAAAATGAATTTGTGAGCACTGCTTGCACGAACGTTTCGACATGTTTCACAAATGATTGTCACTCCCAAATTGCAGATACATTTGCAAGCCCTTCAGGGCTCTTGCACACTCATGCATAAGCAAGAGGAAATTATCTTTGTGTTTCAAATCATAGCTCGTTAGTGTCGCAAATTTGGTGAAATGGGCTCTCGATTCTCAGGTTGCTGGCATGTTTTAAAATATCCTGTTGCCGGGCAGCATTTCTTTGTTTTTTTTTCGGTTTCAAAAGCAAATTGAAAAAAAAAACAACAACAACAAACAAACGGCACAGTTTTTATAAAAAAAGAAGAAAAAAAAGAGGTGTTGGTGTTTTCTTCATGACCAGAGCAGAGCAAATCTTGAGTCGAGACATGGCGAGATTTTACCGATTCTGCACGGTGGATGATATCGTGAGCTTTGCATACCGTAAGAAATACTTTAATCTGTACAGAAGCAGAATGAGTGCGACCCTCTGGAGGTAGGGTCATTTCTAATTGATCAACTTGAGATAGAGATAGAGAGATAGAGCGGGTCGTCCACTAATTGGAAGATTGGCGGTTCGATCCGCGGCTCCTCCAGTCCGCATGTCAGAGTATCTTTGGGCAAGACACTGAACCCCATTGCCTCTCGAAGGCTGTGCCATCACTGTCTGAGTGCGGGTGAATGAGCATTTCATTTAGATTAGGTTCCGATGGGCAGGTGGCCCCTTGCATCGCAGCCTCAGCTAAAAAAAGAAGGTGCAGAATTTTGTTTATCTGATTCGGTTTTGAAGCAGAAAAACCAAAAGGACAAAAGATAGAAGGATTCCACTGACATTGCCCTACTTTTTTTTTTTCTTTGATTTGGCTTTAAAGAGTACATATTTCGCAGCCTTACACCTGTACAGTACATCAGGATCTCCAGCTGTCATGGGAGCTACGGAGATATTTTTATGCTTATGATTAACATGCTATCTCCATGTAAACTCAATTAATGTTTATAAATGAATGTTTATTTCATAATGAGCGAACGTGGCTCAGAAAACTAGAACGTATATTTGTTACTAGCCAAGATGTAAATATTTTTGATATATATATCTCGTAAAACTAGAAACAAAGGGAAAGAGCAGGGAGAAGTGTTTTCCTCCTGTTTCATTCGCAGCTCGACGGGCCCCGGACCACACGCTTGTTTTGTATGTTTGCTTCAGAGCGTGGGTCAATAAGGATTGTCCCACACAAATTGAATGTCTTTCAATCCTCGCGCTGCCACTTCAGTGCCCTGAGTCTCGTACACCGGAGTGATGATGTCTGTCAGATCTGTCTCGGATACAGATGATGGAGTTCAAATTGTAACGTATGTGCAACAGATGGTGATGCGGCTTCGAATCACATTTATCTCCCAATCTATATTTACTGAACAGCAGTGGAGGACCTGAGAGAGAGAGAGAGAGAGAGAGAGAGAGAGAGAGAGAGAGAGAGAGAGAGAGAGAGAGAGAGAGACAGACAGACAGACAGACAGACAGACAGACAGACAGACAGAGAGAGAGAGACAGAGAGAAATTCCTATGCCTCTAACAATGAATATTCTACAATGACCATTTTCAACAAGGATACAAAGACGGGTATTACTGCAGTTCTCGGGGCTAAACCGGCATATATTTCGTTATTTTCCAGTTCTTTGTTTGTGTAGCCCTTGAAGGGGAAACTTTTCAGATTTTCAAGCAGCTATGTATCATTCCAATGCCGGCGGGTGGGCGAGGAGCTCAGGGCGCCAGTAAAACAGAGGGAAGCCAAACATACTCTATTTGCACAAACCACCCGCATTAGAAACAACACAAAACCGGTTAGAAATCTGCAAAGTTCTCCTTTAATCACAGGACTCCAAAAACCAGCATTGAGGAGAAAAATAATGAAAACAATAAATGAAAACGACTCTCCCCGCTCCCCCCCCCTTCCCCAAACTTCGACCCTCGTCGAGAACAAGAAAAAAAACGTTCGGGAGTTTAAATCAGCAAAAACAAAGTGAAAACAATTAGCAGGCTATTCCACGGCGGGTTTTAATATCCGCAGTTAAGCAGCATGCTCCTCTTATTGCTTACAAGGCGATACTTTTGAGATTTGGTCTACAGGGCGCTCCAAGTGGGCTCTTGTCATTAAAAGAACTCAAGACATTTCATCCTGGCACACGCAGCAGTCATACTGAGCCACGAGCAACGGAAAGGAAGCCTAATTAAACTCTCTGTGATTCCCTCTCAAGGGCTATTCTCAGTGCTCATTATCTTACCCTTGTCCCCGTAAAGATCAGATGACTTCGCTATGACTTTGAGCCTCTCTCTCCAAACAGGTCACTCGAGCTCCCTTTGTCCTTTCATCTTCCCTTTGGCTTTTATAAATAAGCTGGTCTGCGTTTCTCTCTGGAGGCGCAGTTGCATCACCTCAGACAGCTGCCAGCAGTGGCTCTACTTAGAACAAAGTGGATCCAGGCAACTCGGCTCTAATCACTTTTGTCGTGCCGTGTGTGCTGACTATGCCAACAGACAGAATATACAGGTATATATATATATATATATATATATATTTATATGAAATGGGAACGAATTTCCGTGACACTATTATTTTTCTCTTCTCCACGCTTGTCATTTTTACTGACTGTGCTCAACATCCTGTCACTGAAACGCTTTGTGTGCCTCCACTCCTGTCCATCCCACGCCGAAGGAGGCAAAGAAAGAGCCTAAAAGTTAAAGCCACCGAAATACATTGTCTCGGCACAAAAACACCCGATAGCCGTGATCACACGATCATTGCACATCATTGGAATCAACATTTCCTACTCTCTCTTCCTTGCTCACACACGTCTGTTTACTTATATCAGCAAGGGATCTCGGAGGTGGGTGCTGCCTTGCAGATGGCTTTTTTTCTTGCGTGGCAAGTGCACAGAATCTGAACTATTGAGCTAAAAATCACGTTTACAACTCGTGCAGTCATTCTTCAACGTACACTTCCTGGTACATAGCCTCTAAAGTGACACGCGCAGCAAACAAAAGTGCTCAAAACAGTTCAGAATAAAAGCTCTTCGTCAGGGTTGTGGGTGGTTCCGTATCTAGATGGCATTTGAACTGACATGCTGTGCTTACAAAGCAGCAAAAAATAAAAAATAAAAAAAAAAGAAGAAAATGGCATTTAAAGAGAGGAAAAGGGCAATGGCTACCTCTGTGACTTTGCATCCATCTCCCGGTGTCTTGTCCCGGATAATCATCACCAAAAATGTTTTCCTGACAAGCGACATCTTGCAGTCTTTACTCCTACACATCGAAAGCAAATCATAGGGGAGGACGCCAAGGTGGATGTTTGGAGGATGTGACACCCCTCATGCCCCGACTCCTGCTAACAGTCAGTGCTGGTTTTTTTTTAACTATAAAGGCAATCTTTCCTAACTTTAAAAGAAGCAGTCCCATTTTTTGGGGAGAAATGGCATATTCGCTTCGATGGGAATATTGATGCCAGTCACCTGTTTGTAGGGTGGATACGAAGCAACTGCTAGCTGCGGATTAGCTTAGCTTAGCACAAAGACGGGGAACAGCTAGCCTGGCTCTGTCCAAAGGTACCAAATAGCACATCTAAAGCTCCCTCAATACTCAGAAAGAAAGCAAACCCACGTATGTCCCACAATGTCAAACAATTATTGTATTTTGAGTTTTCACAAAACTTTGTTCAGATACTTTAAATTGCTTTCATAATTTGACCAAAAGGAGGGATTTCTGCAGGCTTTTTTCCCACACATGAAAAATGTATCCGACCTGTGTTTTGATTGTGGAACACGTTTCCATGACAACACAGAACACCAAGTGCAACTTTTTGCAACCATGGAAAAAAAAGTGTATGCTTTTCCGTCATTTGAGACTTTCTTCCCAATTCCCAAGCCAGTCATGGGCGTGTGTGAAAAACCCTTGACCTATTGTTATTGTGGCGGTTTGATCTATAAAAACATTTCCAATTAGACTAACCTTCATGCGGTAGACCAAAATACAAGCTCATATGAATCACTTTTGGAGCGGTCATGTTTTTGGAAGGCAGTAAACATGCTAAGTGTGGATCACAATGAGTACGCCTCTCTGCCCGTGTTTAGTGGGATAGGCTCACAGAGTCCTGTGACCTTGAACACAAATAAGGCCAAACACCGCCCTAGTTATTTTCGCACTTACTGGAGAACATGGGTCATTTGTCGAAAGCGTAGCCTCCATTTAACTTTGTGACCGTGGCAGCCCTGCAGTCGCTTCTTCAGCCGCGCAGTGAAAGGCTTCATATCTTCTGCTATAAGAGCACACACACACACACACACACACACACACACACACCCCGCACCCTTTGTAAGACATCAGTACAAACCAGCGCCGGTCCCTGGGCTTTGAAGTTTGTTTCAAAGGTACATCAAAGGCTGCTTGAGTACGGATACATGGACGACACACCTCATTTAGTCAAGCAGCATTTCAGAAATTTAACCCATCAATTTAATTGCAGTGATGGATTCATAGGAACAGTAACATCACCAACCTATTAACTGCATCTGAGCTTAAGGTTCAGTTGTGACTAACCTGCACACTGTTCAAAACCTGTGCGCTGAATGGTTGTTAAATAGACATCAGAAAGCTAATTTGACATTCTGAGAACATACTACTACATTTAAGACTTTCATTAAACGCTCCCACTCATTATACGTGACGCCTCGCGCCATCTGTAGCAACCTGTCACTCACCTGTCAGCTGGATCAACACTTACCTCACACACACACACCCACACAAACACACACACACACACACACACACACACACACACACACACACACACACGGGAAGAAGGTAATTAACTCATCATTTTCAGAATCCACTGATGAGACAATTACAGTGTTGAAACATACATGAACACACACTCCAAAGCGGACCATGTTCTTATATAGGCAAGTGTTTAATGGGCCACGAGGGAGCCGAACACTGCGTTTGTTTGCTGGGAAATAAACGATTTCAGCGGTGTAAACAGAAGTACACATGGCGTTGTAGTCGCGGTCCAAGGGGACCCGCGTTCATCAACGCCAGCCGGCAATATATAACTCGGTGAAGACGTCTGAGTAGGAGACTGATAATGACGTCATCGGCTTTCCATGTTTTCTTCTGTGATTTTGTATTTATTTCTTTTCTGCCATGGTGGCAAAGACGTTTACCAGCGGAAAACACTGTGGCACGTTTACATTTGGAAAGTGCAATATGGCCGACTTCATCATTAACTCAGTCTCAGTTACAGACGTTGGTGTTTATAGGGCTGGCTCACGCTTTGCCAAACAGACGGCTCTCTTCTTCTTCTTTTAGCTCCTTTGGCAGCGCCTTCGGCCGGTTCACTCTGCTGGTTGCGACACAGCGCCGTGACATCGGCAGAAGGCCGCTGCTCTGACACATGACAGAAATACACCAAGTGCAACGCCTCTTAGGAAATAGTGTTTTTTTTTTTGTTCCATGAGGATAGCCCTCAGAAGTTGTCGAGACCTGGAGGCGGGACGGAAGTTGCTGGAAAAACCCTGCTGGAAAACCCCTGCTTTAATATCAATAGTGTTAATTAACGTCCAATTCATAATCCGTTCATATACACTTGATCTCGTCAGATAAGGCTGTGGGGTCGAACACAAAAGGCTGGGATTCACTGGATTAGAGGACTTAACCACATAGCAAATACAGTTATCCCACAGATACTAAAGTTAATACTTGCATGACAAAAATAAGATTATATCAGTTGTGTTGATCCGAGAAATCAAATTCATCATCAAATTGTTTTTTTTTCTCTATTCCGTCTGATCTGTGACATTGTTCATGGGATGAAAAAAAAATAATTACAATCATGGCAGATGTGAACATCACATCATGAATGAACCTTTGAAATGTAATACAGATTGAAAGGGACCTTATGGTTTAATCTAGCATTTCTTCAAACCTATTAGATATTGAGAAACACAGTTGTCCTAGTTACTAAGTTCGTCCTCTACTATAGCTGGCAGCTAGCAAGCACAGTGATTCCTTTCCTAAAAAAACAACAACATCTGCATTTCACTCGAGCTTTATCCATCATTCCCCACTTCTTCTGAAAGCTTCCTTCAAGGTGTACTTAAAAATTGTAAAGAGCGGCTTAGGGGAGATAAAGAAAATGACTCGGTGGTAACAGGAGCAGTGTGGTGCCCAAAACTTCAATGTTGACTTCTGTGGGAAGTTTAAATAAACTGAATAAAATAAAAGAAAATACATGTCCCTGCACTGTACTTTGATCCGATTTAAATAAAGGCTACCCTCAACAAAACGGCCTATAATCATTTTGTCTTTGAATCTTAAATGGGAATACCCACGGGACTCTGGTGGAGGTCTGACAGAGCTGTAGCCTAAAGTCATGTTCTCATCTTCCTGTTCTCTGGAAGCTATCCCCCCCACCCACCCACCCACCCACCCCCTCTCTGAACGCAGCGACAATGACAATCATCAAGAGAAGCGAATGCAAGATTTAATCCTCATTTAACACGGAAAGACCTTGAGTCAAAGTGGTATTTCAAAGTACCCTAAGAGTTTATCAACAGTTTTTTTTTTTTTTGTAAAGTGCTGCCACCTTTTGAAACGCTTAATCGGCTTTCTTCATAAACACTGTTACTAATGAATTTTTTTTTTTCAAACAGAAAATGGGCACAGTCGTTCATCAACACTCTCAAGCCTCTCAGAGAAAACACCCTGGCAGCCTGCCATGTCTCTGCTGAATCATTATATCTATGGCCACAACCGGAGAGGAAGTGCATGGGGGGACGGCAGAAAGAAACTTCACGCCCTCCTCTCTCCAGAGGCCAACGCCAACCCTGCAATTTTCACCCCTCAGCTCCATGGCTCACCTTGACATTTCCAGCTAATAACACTGACTGAGGAGGGCTTTGGATTTTTCAGGGCTTTGTACGTGTGCGTGCCATTTCTCTGATTGAACTAATAACAGATTCCTAGATGTAATTGTGCAGGTCGGCTCAGGATTGCTGATCAAGAACTCACAGCAGGATGACTTTGTGCCTCCATTTTATTCCACAAAGACTATTTTCACGTCAGTCTGCTGGATATTTACATTCAGTAACTACAATTCTGTATACATGTAGTTGTAATTGCCACTGGTGGAGTCCGCCACTCGAAATTACATTTTTTTTAAAAAACGCATGCATGTACCTCAACAATAATGTGCGTAAGTCCTTGATAGAAGCCTCCCTGTTTATAGATCACTCTAAAGCCATAACAGAATTGGGTTACGGCTGACGCACTGCTGTGTCTTCACATTAAAACAGTTTAACTGGTGTTTTTTATTGAGATGCATCAACAGGAAACACTGTATTTGTACAAGGGTTAGCACTCCCTGCCATTGATCATTATTACACGTTAACGAAACCAGACCATTTTCATTTTCTGCACTTTTGGGAAGCAGATCATTTGCAATTCTTGCGAAGAAGGAGTCACAGTGAGATGTCAAATGAGGAGCTGTAGCTGACAGACACCTTTAAAACATCATCAGGGTAAACAACTCATTTTACTGTTCCATGCTGTTTTGTGGATTAAATCTTAAATGAGTTTGACATTTTGGGAAGTATACTTATTCACTTTCCTGCCAAGACTCATATCAGAACAGCAATTCCCCTGTAACATATGTACAGTACATGTGTAGCTACAGCCAGCAGTTAGCTTAGCTTAGCTTAAAGACTGGTCTGGCTCTGTCCCAAGGTAAAAATATCCACCTACGGGCACCTCTAGAAACGTACTCCGGCACACATAGCGGGTTAATAGGTGCCCTTACGTAGATGCTGGTTAGTGTATGATGTAATCTTTGGACAGAGCAAGACTAGTTGTTTATTGATTTCAACAAAAACACGTTTTTGAAAAACATGTTTTTGAAAAACATCCTTAGCTTTAAGGATCCTTTTTTTCCCCTGGAGTTTTTTTCTCTATACATTAGCACTGTAAAACACAGCCGCTATTTCAGGGAGTGCGGGGAAGTGTTTTCTCATTTGCACACTCTCCTGGGGTTATTCTCCATAGAGCACATGACGCCTGTAAATGTGTCATCTGAACAGCAGGAGATAACTGCTGTGCTTTCTTAGTTTTCAAGCTTCTGAAGCCTACCTTTGATTTTCCTGTGCTCTCCGCTTCGCATTGATACCATCTGGCAGGAATAGAGAGCCAGTGAGCTGGGGGAGCGAGGAGGGGCGGAGAATCATTGAGTACCTCCACTGTCTGATTAATCATGTTAATCAGCGATGAGGGGTTAGAAGTCCATTAACCTGTTTGGAAAAAAACACCACAGGCTGCCACGTTTTGGGGGGGCGCAGACCCAGCAGAGCACAATCTACAGAGGGGGGGGGGCGTGGGGGGAGGGGGAGCCCCAAAAAACTGGAGGCAAAGTCAGGAGCGGAACACCTGTGCTGATGATGGGGTGAGGAGAGCTGAAAAATCATGGATTCATCTCTCCTCATTTGCGTTACACACTCTCCTCCCACCATCCCAAGAATGTGAAGAAATTTGCCTCTGAGGGGTCAGCTTTGTTCACTACACAGGGAAACAAGGATAATCCCATGCTTGGCTGACATGTGGACTAACACAACCAAAATAGCAGCTGAGGTGGCCGTTGTTTCTATTTAAATCATAATGAGCTGTGAGATCACAGAAGCAGCACACGATAGTGGTTTCTAGTGTTTCTCTTGTCAGACGCTTGATTTCTCTTTTATAGCCTGAGGCATCGAGCACTGTAGCACCAATATCTACAGTATACAGGCATTGTAATTACTTCCTGTATGTATCTGCAAATGAAGATATTGAATTTTGTCCTTTATTTCTTTTGGTTCTTTGTTGGGTAGTTTTTTTTGTGTTGTTGTTTTTGTATTACATCCCTCAGGGGTTGCAGTTAAGGTCAAGGTAAATTTGACTAAAATGCCATTTGCTGGCATTCAGGCGTAATGAAGAATAATGTGATAAGTGTTTAAAAAAACAATAAGTTGTATGCCTCACTGTGTGGGAGTTACTGGGATCATTCTCGTATGTGTAAGGCAACATCAGGCTTGATATAAACATTGCTTTTCTAACTTTGTAAAACAAAATATAACTCATGAATACATAGATATGCATTTACTGAATTGTTGTTTATAAATAAAATAAAGTGTACACCAGCAATGAATGCAAAAAGCTTTTATTAAATGCAGCAACAAATTGGTCAAACTAACACAGGAATTAAAATTCCTGAACACAAACATAGAATTGATTTGATCGCCCCAATTTACACTGTTTACCGATCAAGCTATATTCGAGTCATTATTGTCCCAATATCTGATATTGGTGATTCCTTATTAAAAATGTGAAGGAAAATGCCACAGCTATCAAACTGCTGTGGTGACCATTACCATTCATCAAAGCTATACAGCCTGAAAAGAACATGGAGGCAGCGACTTTGCTCAACACAGAACCAGCACTGCTGGGTGCACAGTGGACAGGGGAGTCTGCCTTCAGACTGCTATGGATCTCTTTCATGGGGAATATTTGATGTTAGATTCAAAAATAAAATACTGGCAGAAGATAGCTAATGCAACATTAAAACAGTTCTCTCTTGAGTCACTAAATGTGGATTTAAACCCAAAAATATAGTCTCTTAAAGCAAAAAACCCACCTTCCAACACAAAGCCAGAGGTATCCTTCAAATATTAGAGAACTCAATATTTGTGAGCAATTTGTCTCACAGCCAGATACCCACCGTCTCTTAAAGCCTTAAAGCAATAAAACTCATCCAGTGGAAATAATTCCCAGTTCTTATGGTTGGTATCAAGGTCCATCATGCGACTCTGTCCTTAGCTCTGTTGTTTCCACCTTTGGGAGAAGCGATTTTTTTTTTGTCTTCACAGATCCAAATTGGGGAGAGGAAGGTTACATACTGTAAATTCCTGACCGATAGTCTAGGGGGATACAAACTCTAATATTGAAGCCAGCCTCTCCTTCTGCCTGTCTCTCTGCTCCGTTGGTGTCTGTGTGTGGGTGCAGCAACATGCACAGGCTGTGAAAATCTCCACAGATGATGGATCTCTCAGGAGGGATGAGCAATTTTGAAAATAAACCACAACAGTTGAGTTACTGAGTCTGGAACAGCCTTTACCCATACTGTCAAATAGTTACAGTTGCCTCTTTTGCATTCATGACTAAGTTTGGTTCATTTCCCCCAATTTGTGTATTTTAACTGTGCAGATTAAAGGCAAAGGGGTGTGAACACATACAAAGTCCACAGCTGACACTTCAGTGCGACCTGCCTGATCAGATAGGGATCGGATATATTTTTAGGTCAAAGAAGCAGCTGTAAAAACAGTGGTTGAACACATTTCATTTCCTATTCATTTAAATAAATGAAACAAAAGTCCCGTTAATGAAGAATAGCTGCTATCAAAGCTCAGCTAATTCTGTGATTAACACATTTTTATATACTTTTTTTCAGAATAAAAGTTTTGTTATTTAAAAGCTCTTATCTTGAAAGAGCAAAATCAGGACATGTTGGGTTTTTATCAGCAGTAACACAACTCAGACAGTGGGTCTCAGCTGGGCTCTGAAACTGAAACTCAGTTTCTCCACAAATAATCACACAAAAGCACCACTCTATATCTTGTGTTTAACATAGATTTGTTCATAAGTCTCTTGGGAACGAGTCATGCAAAATGAAAAAAGCATAAAAAAACAACTATCTAATCTAACTAAACTAATCGACTAAGGCCAAAACCACCAATTAGTCGAATACAGATTTAGAGGGGGCAGCCCTAGATACGTCGAGCACTGTTTGTAATGGTGTCATATCTGAAGATATCTGAGTCATATCAGAAAACCATAGAAATAACATGTGAAATATAAGTAGCCTGCATGCTGAGGTATTTTGAATCTGTATCAAGTGTTCTGGGTTTTTATACGTTATATACAGACTAAAAGTACGCAGTGAATTAATTTAGATAATAACTGCAAAAACTTGTGTGGTCATTTTACGTAACTATATTTTTTGGGGTTACAGAAATAGTTGGCTGAGTTATTATTTATTCATCCCTGTGGGGAAATTTGTCCTCTCGCATTTCACCCATCCCAACAATTTAAGAGCAATGTGCAGCCACAGTGCCGCATCGAGGGACCAACTCTATCTCTGAGGAACGTATTGTGGTCAAGGGCAACTTTGGTCGTACTTTTAATACCTCAAGTGGTATGCAGGTGTCTTGATTTGAAAAGAAAGAGAAAACAAAGACATGCTAAATTACAGGGCCTTTTAGATCTGATTTAGATTCTTTTTTCTTCAGTTCACTCAAGTACAGCGGCACCTTATTTCATTTAACACTCAGATAAGAGTGTGTCTTAGTTTGTGTTTGTATTGAGTGTGCTTTGTTTGTATTTGTATTTAGCTCTTTGGTTTTGTAGAGTTTTTTTCAGAGTTTTCCCATAGCTGCGCCAGTGAGATGCTATCAACCGGCTCTGTAAGCAAACTTTCCACTTCTGTTCTTTTGATCAGAAACAAAACATCTCACAACACAAACAGCCCTTATATTGGTGCAGATGAAGAGAGGCTTTCCAGTGACTCATTTGTACTGCTATGAATAGAATACCCTGCCTGTGAACCTACCGCAGCTCTGATCTGTGTACGCGATGTAACAAAAGCTTCACAGTGCATAAATATATATTAATTAGAGGGCATAAAGATCCTTCTCCTGGTCAATGCTGCTCTGTAGACTAATCACTTTGACCAGAAAAAGCTATTCAGAAATGCCACGGCTCTAAACAGAGTTCTTATCTTTCGACTGCAGATCTGAGGTGTCCCAGATTACTGTATCTGCTCTGTCCAAACACTGACCTTCCTTGAGGCTGTGCAGGATACTTCTGAAACGGTCCAAGATGGAATTTCAAGTTTAGCAGTTTTTTTTACCCTTTTCCATTACTTTCAATGGATTAAAGACATTTTAATGAAAAAATATTAATTTAAAAACACATTTTTAACAGTTGCTTGTCCACAAAGCACAAAGTAAACATAAAAAACTCACAGAGGGAGTGCTTAAAGGCAGCCCAACTGCACCAACATAACAAAAAGCTGTCACAAACCCAACACGGTTAATATATCACTCAATGCACTGGTCCAAACCGGATAGGATGCAGGCCAGGGAATCTGGGCTCGGACGCAAGGGGCTGGACATTGGATCTGTTATTTATCACCATAACTATAAAACATGGAGGCAGACCAGGGAGAAAAGGGAGGAGGGAGAGTGGGAGTAGTCATGTTAGGAAGAAGCCCATATCTCCATTGGAGTGATTGATGGGGATGAGGAATCGGTCCTGTCATGGTGCAATTACACCAGTCGGACAGGATGTGTTTGAAGGACATAGCAGGAGAGTGCAGACTAGGAGGCTGGAGTGAATCATGCTGAAGGAAAGTACAGCAAAACAAATGATGTTCCGGTCTTGACCTTGTTACGGTGACACAATATCATCTCTCTTGTTAATTTTAAATGATTCCCTGCCTGGGAGCATTTTTTATTTATTTTTATACTGCGGTTTTGTTCATTAAAACCCGTCAAAATGGTCATGACCTCATGTCTCACTGCTGGAAGGTTAAAGTCTATCAGCTTAACCCTTTTTGCTCCCATTTGCTTTTTATTTGGCAAGATATCAGATGGTGTGTAGCTCTAAATTACAGGAAGGAGCCGATTAAATATTTATTTTCAAGCTTTGGTTGAATGTATGAGGATGATTGTGCATGCATGCTAACACACGTGCATTGGTTTCAATATTCTCAGCAATCAACAATTGGTGGCAGTAACTAGAGCTGTTCCTAACAAATAATTTACATGACCTTTCAGCAGAAGTTTAAACTTAGACTTGTCGACTTGTCTAAAAGTAAGAGGAAAGAAAATAGTCAACATTGAGCACAAGTAAATTACATTTTTATATATGTAAATATTTATATTTATATATTGTCCGAAAAAAATAAAAAAATAAAAAAAATTACAAAACATAAAAAACTCACAGAGGGAGTGCTTAAAGGCAGGTTATAATAAAAAATATTTATATTTATATATTGTCCGAAAAAAATACGACATATATTATATTATAGCCATTTAAAATAGTTAATCACATTTTTAAATAACCAATGCTTATCTTAAATGTCACTGAAATCAATTAGTCCCCATTGTCCCCTCAGGTGGGAACCAGCCTCACAAACCCGGTGGCTAATGTTTGATGAAACACCAGCAGGACTGTGGTCTAAGAAGAGTCAGGGTTTGGCTTATACCATTAGTATCTTAGCGTGCGGGTTTGATTCACTGACCCAGTTGGGTTCTACCCCACTTCCCGGCGAATTCATAGCACACTACTGCAGGTCGCTAGCTTTAGTCTGTAGCGTATATGCTAGTCGGCTAGCTATCGAGTTATCTTGTAGTTTGCTGCTGGCCAATCCAGTCGATCAGGAGTCAACCAGGCTGACTGCTGAACCCAGCCTTTAGTCAACCGTATATTTCAATTTAATATTTAACCGACTAGTATTTCTGGTGCCAGCTAGCAAGGATAGCAATGTTTAATCAACTAACAAATGTTTAGTGTGTCTATTAAACCTCCAGGAGACACACAATGCATACACTTTCTGTTGTTAAAAACTCCACAGTGCACCTTTAGTATCACCAATATGACACTTTAGCAAGACTGTAAATCTGCAGCGATGCTAGCTGCTCTTGAGACTGAGGGTAAAGCTGTGCTTTAAGCTATATGCTAACGTCTCCATGTTAACATGCTGATATTTAGAAGGTATTTTTTACAAGGAAAACCATCTTAGTTTAGCGTGTTAGCGTGCAAACATTTTCTATGGATGAAGCTGAATAAAAAGCATGAAGGACAAAATTCACCAAAAGGAAAATAGCTTCATCTGCATCTCTCCTCAACCGCCTCTCGTCTCGGAAAGCTTTAATCGGAGGCAATGCTAATGTTAACGCAAGTTTTTGCTCAGAGATGGAGAACAGCTTTCATGAAATCTAATGTAAAAGCTTTCAAAATGTGATTAGGTCGTGTCAAGTCACATTTTGTAAATGAGTTGGCAAAAAAAAGAGCTGCATTAATATATAATCTCATATTTTCATGACTTAGCCAGACGTTTCTAACTTTCCCAAAACTGCATTGTCTCACTGTTGATCTCATCAGCAGTGGCCAAAGGTACAGCTGACCCCGCTGAGTGAAGGAGCCCACTCAGCAGTTCTGCATGGATAACAGAGCTGCAAGTGACCTCGAGAGTAATTTGGGGAATTGGTGGTGGATTTATAATATCCTGCCAGGCTTTCAAATCTGCTCAATACCTGCCTTTTCTTTCTCGTCTTTTCTTTCTCGCCCTCATCTTCTCTTTTCTTCTATGTGATACACGTCTATCAATTCCCTCTCCTCCAGCATGACCTCTTCTCTGCGGCAATTATTCGCCTAAATAAGCAGCTCTGGTGGGAGGATCGGCGTCTCTGTCCTGCCTCAGTTGGACTCCATCTAGTCACACTTATCCGTGTCAATGGAAACATGTCAAATGATAAATAAATGAATATTGATCTTAATAAAGATCCACACCCCTGCTTCAATTAGCTTTGAAAGCGTTGCGATTTTTTCCAGCATATTAACATCTGTCTCTGGTGTCACATCAGTGACATTTTAGAGGATTATCTAAATTGGCCAACAGGGAGGCATTAATTTGATCAAGCACCGAGTTTATGATATAAGATATCTATTGCCTTCTTTAGAGAAAGCATCACCAACATCATCAGACGCAAAGATATGCTATGTGCTCCCTGATAGGCAAAGCTGTAATCAAATTTAGAAAATCTGGATAAGAGACGCTTATGTCTTATCTTGAGTGGCACAACCTTCAGTGACCTCGTGTCTGGGAAAGGTCTTTAAATGTGCATTAGTTAAAATATTAAGCCAGATAGTGATCTTCCAGATAGCACCAGGGACCACAATCTTAAGGACAAAGAAAAAAAACACTTCTGCAATTGTGAAAATATCCGTTTTGCTCCGGTTTCTTGTTCTTCTGTTGGCAGTATTGAAGAAAGGGGTATTTCAAAAGTGCAAGATACAAGCAAACAAATGCTATTGGACATGGATGTCCCATAGTTGTGCAGTATATTTTACACACTAAATGTAGAAAGTGTTGCTGGTATTTAAAGCCTGTTTTCTTGCCTATGTGTGTAATGGTACAATAGGCCTAATTTTAACAGACCGGCATTGATTGAGTGCCAACATTTTTTTTAAGTTGCATTTTATTCAATTTTAATGTAGTTTTGGTCGACAGAACCAAGTAAAATTGAGTCCCACAAACACAAAGCCCACTGAAAATTATTAATGTTAGCTCACCTCTTTTTTAAGAGAAAAGTATTGGTTGGGTTGTTCAAGCTTTGCTCCAGTTGTACTGTTGCTTCTTTTTCAACTTTCAGTGGGATTGAAGATAAATTTAGTCCATGAATGTATTTTCCCTCCCCAGAAGCAATAACCTTAATGTCAAACACCTAATACTGCTGAAATTCAAGATGGAGAATATTAGCGAAAAGGTTATGCAGCTAAATCAACTTCTGAGTGTTTCTGAAGACTCTTTAGGATACAGTTTTAGTAATTGGGAGGCTAAAATGCATGATTCTACTATGCATACAGGTTGTTATATAAATATTTAATAATAAATAATAATATTTATTGGTTGTTATCTATATTTTATTTTTATTGGAATTAGTTTTTCGCTTCTTTTTGTGAAGGTTGTCAACACATATTTTTTTATAGTTGACCAAATGAATCCTGTTATCATTAGTATCTCATCCATGAGGTAGATATTGTATAGTATGCATGATTCATACCAAACCTTCCTCAACATTAAAAGTGCAGCAGGAACAGTGAGTAATGCTCTTGACAACTCCTTGAATAAGACACAGAATATTGTGTTATTGAACATCTGTACATATCACGCAGTGTATTAATGTAAATGAAGATTTACAGCGAGTCATTGTAGGTAAATGAGAATTAATTGGTAACATCTAAAAGTTCGAATGGAAAGTATTTTTTTAATGTTTTTAACATAAAACTGTCATTTTGGAAGCAATGTCTTTTTTATATATTATCACCTATAAATCCAAGCGAGAACTTGCTTGAATTGTGATCTCAGCCGAGCATGGAACGGGCCAACACGTCGTGTGTATTAATTCTTTTATGACAGGAGTCTGCCGCTGAAGGCCAGTTATTTCTCTGCCGTGTGGCTCAATAGATTTGGGCATTAATATGCGACGCTCTTTTAACTTTCATTATTAACCTCTGGGCTTGAGTGTGCGGATGACACACAACAAAGAAAAGAAAACCCCCATCATCCATGTTGAGCTTCAGTGAGAAAATTCAATAGTGAGCTTAGGAAATGAAAAGAGCAGTTTGATAAGAGAAATCATTGAGAATGATTTTTTTTTTTTTATCCCTTATTGTGATCCATCTCTGTGAAAGGCCATGGAAGTCTGTCACGAGTGATTCTGTTTTCATAGAGTGGTCTAATCCAGGCTCTCCATGCTGTCGGGTCCACTGCCTCTCATTGTGTTCCTCGCCCATGTTATTATCTACAGCATTACAAGGGACCAGAACCCCATCACCTCATAGTTGCCAGTATAATACATTTTTTTGCCGTGATCTGTGCTGTTCAGAAGCATGACTACGAGCCACTTTGAATGAGTTCGCCCCAAAGTCCACAGAGGGCTGAAATGACATGTATAACCTTTCCTGTGTCTCCTACAGCAGCCGCTGATGATGTATTTCCCTCCGGGTTCCCAATATTAAAGGGCCTCGGCTAACTTAGAAACTGTCGCTGTGTACACTTTGAGTTATATGCCTTCCCGCTATCACATTCTGCTGAATGCTGCTGAATGAATAGACGCCACATTTCTTTTATGATTGTATGACTAGTATTGATTGGGATTCAATTACCTGTAATAGCTATAGCATGCTATCAATCTCCCCTCTCAGGTAAAGTTGAACTGAAATTTGGATTCTCGCTTTTTGTGCAAGATGCCGCCGCCATCAAAACAGGATATATTTGGACGTATTTGTGGAAACAGCATCCAGCACCAAGCCTCTGTGTCTTGAGTTGCTAGGAGACACAGTTCCACGTTGTGCTTGTTTGTGTATAAGTAGTCATTTACGCTGTCCCGTTTCTTTATAAACGCTGAACTTGTAAAGGACATTTGTGCTGTTTCATTACACCGAGGCGGTGGAAACCAGCAAAGCTCGACTCACTTAGACCTGACAATTTCGGCGATAAAATGGCTTCAGATGCTAAACGCTGCTTTTTGCACAATGAATCACGCCAGCAGTCAAACTGACACAAAAGTGAGGGACGCACCGACACGAAAGTCCTCGATACCAAAAACAGATTGTTTATAAAAAATATCAGCCGATGCCAATACTGTTAGTTGGTCATTTATGCTAATGTAGTGTCCATTTGTCTTTTATGTGCTTATAACAAACTAATTATAGTGCCCGCCCACATAGATATCGCACATGTCACATTAAAGCACCGGCATCCTCTCCAAGCTCTAATGTCACTGTAGAAAACTAAATACAGCTTAAATTACAAATGATATATAAACTAACATGTCTTCCTTTTGCTGATTAAAATGTTGACCAAATAAGTACAAACGACATGGATTTACATGCTGATTTCTTTTCAAAAATACGTTGAGAATTTCAGTTCAACATTAAATTGATGGTGAGAGGCCGCGTGTAATGATGCTCCTGACAGATGTGAAACTCGAGAAGTGAAGGCTGTTTAATGTTGTGAATGTGAACGAGAAAAACAAAACCATCACTGTCAATCATTATGTAGAGGAATCCAAAACACTATCTTTTCCACGTCTTATTGCTCACACACCAGAGTTTGGAGTCGGCCTCGTCGCCATAACAACCTCGTTACACAGCCCGAGCTCACAATGGGCTCTGCACCGACGGCAGCCAAAACATCACTCTGCAATCAGCCCGATCGCAGCGCAAGCCTCTTATCAGGCTGCATGCACTGACAGGGCCTGAAGTGCAATCAGATCCACCTTATGAATGAACATACCCAGACGCTGACTGTCACTTTTAATTTGATTGGGCAAACAGTGAATTAATGGGGGCTCGCTGGGAGTTAAGACTATTTTGGAAGAGGAGAGTGTGAGAAAACCTCACACAAAGTGTAATATAAATTATGCCTCTGCCCCTTAAAGGCAGTCATTAGAGCACTTAATCATAAAATATTGCTCCTTGGATACCTACTAAGTCCTGCTGCATTAGAGCAAAATGTGCTCCCTTGTGCACTTCTTCGCAGAGGTTGCATTTTTCACAGAATCAGACCTACTTAAAGGACGGCATCCCCATTTCTTACCCTCATCGGGTCATTTGTCATCCGTGAATAATTCCTGGAATCTCTCCTTTGCATGCTTTTGAATTATTTAAATTGAAAGTGTTTATTTTTGCACTGATTACATAATCGAGTTGTATCGCGGGCTTGTCAGTATGTGAAAAAAATCATCACATCTCATCCCATCGCCGCCATTGTGCCATGCCGAGCTCTATTGTGTGCAGTACAGAGGAAAGCATGCGGGTGTGATGCAGCATCCTTTCAAGGAAGTCAAAAGGGATTTCAAATGGCCTTTTCATCAAAAAAAAAAAAAAGAAGGACCAAAACGCTCTGTTGTCCTTTAAACTTCCACAGCACAGAGCTCAGATTTTGTCAAGAGGTGCAGCACCTTTTGATTTCAAAGTGATGTTACGTGAGCTATTTTTCTCCTGACGGTGGAAAACATCATCCCTTCGCCCTCGATATGTAGAACGTCTCTGAGACACAATAAACTTAACTGAAGAGAAGTGATGCTCTGGGAACGTATTTCATCATAGTTTTCGAAAACTTTTAAAACATCAGTTGTTCCTACCAATTAACGGCCATCACAGAAGGTGCACTTTACACCTCGTTGTCAGGATGTGATACGTAAAAGGCTGTGAAATCATTTGTGAAATCCTTTTAACTGTCAGACGCGTCTGTAATGGGAATTCAGTTCATCCTCCACATGATCCACAAAATATATAACGATTCAACACATAATAAACGTGCAGTATGGATCATATTTCTAATTTCGTTTTCTGTCTCGGAGCTACGTTTTACCCTCGACATGGAGTGTTTTCACTCCTCGGTTCATTTACATGCACACATACTACTCCAGTCTTTGACGACACCCCCGCCCCCTCCTCCCTCCTCCCATCTATCTTGATAATTGTTGAGACTTCCTGCTTCCTGTTATGGTTGCCGCTGTGCCTCTATGGTTGAATTCAGATTCTCTGATTCTTAATTAAAACGTATTCTCTCTTGTGAGAGGAGCACCATGTTTAGCTGCACATTCATCATGTGGCGCTGTGGTCGGTTGATCATATCAGAGTAACTTCCTGTGCACTCCTCTCCACAACTTCCTGATTGCTAATACAGTTTTGGAGAGTCGTGCAAACGCTGAAAGCACAGATGACTTTTTTTGTCTTTGTTGCCTTGCAGGTGCTTCTTTTGCTCTCGTAGGAAGATTTTTCGTGGCGATGCTGAATAATTTTTTTTCTGGCACACGTCATATTCCTGTTCACATTAATAATCGCCTTAGAAATGATTGCGGTATGATTGAAATGTCTTACGATGGAAATTATTTAGCTGCTCTTGGCTGCATTTTAGAATAATAATATACTTGTCTTATCGGTGTAAATCATACAGTGGGGAGTTTTTCTTTTCATCCAACAGAAATTAAAATGTCAAATAGGAACATTCCTCCACAACTTGTCAGTAGCAGTCATAACCGAGAGAGAGACGTTTTTTATCTTTGCTTTTTGTATCCTTTGATCACAGCTCAGTCATTCTGGTAAACAGCACTTTGTGTGCAGTTCATTATCCCCGTGATGCGCGACTGTAACATGCTTAAGATCAAAATATAAAATGTTACATTTCCATTCCTATACTAGCATGTGGGTGTTAACATTGTGAGTGACATCTCCAATTAGCTCTCAGTGCTGTGTTCGTCTCGTTTGCAAGGTATCTTATCGCCTTTTGTCACCTTTTGTATGCCGACAGTTTCAACGCGAGGCAAATAAATGTTGACAACTTTTAGCCATTATTACAATAATTGTCTTTTTTGCGTTCTTTCGTCAAATAATCCATCGGCACCGCTGAGTATATTTGGGGATACAGTGTCTTTAAATTCAACCATGAGTCACAGCTACAACACAGTCTATTTCTTGTTTCATGAAATCAAAAAGTCAAATTTCTATCATGTTATGCCACATTGAAAACTAGAACTCGTGTTTCATGCAAAAACTTGTTTTTATATCTAAAATGAAAGACTTGCCAGCTGATATATATCAAGGTGAGCTGCGATATTAATGCAGTGGCACTATTTCGGTTGAAAACGGGGTGAATGAATCAGCAGGCTACAGCCTGGCAGGACTCCAAAATTGTTGGGATTAATTGCCGCAGTGTGGGTGATTCAGCACCTGGAGACAACTCATCTACAGTTTTAGCACGCACCTGTATTATGCAAGTATTTGCTATCAGGCACAAAATACTGCGTTAACCTGGTTTCATCTGAGCTACATTCATGAGAAATATCCTGACTCGGTTTCTGGCGTTTCTGCTGGAATACTATTCTATGCTGGAACTATTTCCTCAGATATAAAGTAGTGGTGCAACCGAGCAAAGAGCTGGTGATAACAAGGTTGCCAGCTTAGATCTTACTGTATTGACTTTACTTCCACAAAGCAGAAAAGAAAATCCTAATTCGGCCAGTTTTTCTTTTTTTAGTGGATCATGGTGAAAATCTGAAATCTGAGCCACCGAAAAGCAGGCATCCTCCAGCCAAGCTCTAATACAGCATAAGGCCACCTCCACAACCCCATCATGACATATTTATTAAAGATAGAAATGACTATAAACCAGACACACACGTACGTATACCCAAATGCCACAGCTCCCTGGCTTCATGCAATTTTGTTGGTCAAGGCGAGCAGGCAGGGCAACAACATCTCCACGTTAAGTAACAATCACTGAATCCTTTTTTTCCCTCACCAAAATTGCACTGCACTGTTTGATAGTCACTAACGCAACCCACTTCCGTGCCCCTCCTTCCACAGAGTTTGCAGGGCGACACCAAAACACCCAACGGGTAAGAAAATAACCTGGGAGCCGTGGACGAAAATGCCACTTATGCTGCGCAAAAGCCTGGTATAAAAATAGAGCCCTCGGTAAGATGTTGTCAAACATGCTCCCAGGATAAATACAAATCAGAGCTGGGTATGCTAAGTTGGAGAAAAACATAGGATGCAAGGCACCTTTCTCACACACCCACAGAACCAGTGGAAAGCACGAAACATTTAATGGGTGGCAGAATGTTTGCCTCGTGCCTAATTTCCTATATTCGAACAAGATGCCGTCTTAAAAAGAAAACATTTTGTCAAACACCCTGTACAGCTGAGATTCATAGCAAGACAACGCATGTGGAGTATTGTGTACACACTGAGAAATGCACTTCTGTGGAACACGCATTGCAGGTTGGAAAGCACAAACAAGAGGTTTCCTGCTCCCTTAACTTCCAATTCAGCCTTGTCTTTGTTTTTCCCCATTTCCATCCTGTGTAATCCTTGCGCTGGGTCACTCACTGCAGGCCACTCAATCACTCTTTCACCGGCTGCGTTCTCCATGACAAATAGATGTGTTGCTGCCCAGCTCTTCTTAAACAAATGAATGTGTTTTCTGCAGGATACAACCAGACCGGACTTGTAGTTTTTATTTCTTTTTTTTATTTTATTTTTTGCTGAACCAAGCAAACCACCTTACGGTTTGTCACTTCAGAGGACTACTGTATATCTCACTCCTCTGGCGATAGGGATTTTTCAGGAAGACAGATTGATACATCAGCTGCCCATTCTCTGCCCGCTGCACTACAAATAACCTGCTTCTATCTAGACTGCCGGGGGCACTTGTTTGAGAAGATAAACTAACAACTAAGCACAGTTCCTGTTAAATTTGTTCTCTTGTCATTTTATTTCCCTAATGTTACACGGACAGAAAAACACAGAGTTTCTTTGCATGGCAAAAACACACTTGTGTGATTGATGGTCACACACAAGCCAGAGGACAACAGAAGAGGCTGCAGCGCTGTAAATAACACACTGGTTATTCCCTTCGAATCAAGTCATCTCATACATGCTAACACAAATTCTTTCCAACCAGCCTTTTAATCCTCAAAGACCAAATAGGACACTGTACTCGTATTCGCTTTCTTCCTGAAAGCTAGATGAGAAGATCAACGCCAGTCTCGTCTAGTGTGTATGGTAAATCTGACGCTGTTTGTAGTCAGTTAGCTTAGCTTAGCACAATAACTGGGAACAGGCGGAAACAGCGAGCCTTGCTCTTTTCACAAGGTGACAGGATCATGTCCCCTTTATGATGGTTTGTGGCCGTTTTAAAACAACAATTTTAACGTAAGTCATGTTAAGCTATTTGAATAAACGACCAGTGCTGTGGTGTCTCTTGTGAGGACAATCTTCATCCTTTCTTTCTATAACAAATAGGTTTTTGATACACTAAGAAACCATATTAAGATACAATTTCAAGCCCAACTATAGCTTTATATACTTTTATATATAAAAATGTCAATGTTTATAGAATAAACCATGAAGGGACAGTGCGAAGGACACCATTTCCTAATTATCTCTGAATTCAGTTTGAAGCTATTATTCAAAGGTGTTTACCAGCATCATGTATGTTTTATTCTATGTTTTCTTACTGCACCTGCAATATCAAAGACTTCTCCTCCAAAGCTATGAGAAACCGCCATAGTGGAATTTATAAACTAGAATGCATCATTGCCTTTTCATGTATCAAATAGACCTTGAAATTGTATTTCCAGTGGGAGATGTTATTGATAATATAGAGCCTTTGATTGTGTTGAGGTGGGGAAAGGAGGAAACCAGCTTAATGTATAAAAACAATCTCCATCATTGTGTCGTCTCAAGCTGTTCCTAAAAGGCCCATCTGGGTTGCAGCACTACAAACAGTAGGCGAATTGCAGGGGGGAGTCGAGGGAGTGTGCCATCCCACTTGTTAGCAGAATGACCAAAATGCATCCCCCTTGTTAACCTGCCATCACTCTCCATCCCCTAGAAGCAGAGAGGGTGTCGGGGCAGAGGGGTTGTCCAGTCGAATGTGTAGTCTGCCTGATGCATTGATCCTTTATCCGACGGAGGTTTGAGCAAGTTAGATGATATGGCCTCGACCACGGGTCTGAAATAGCAGTAGCCTAAGGGCGAGTTTCCATATAGCGTTTTCCTCTGGTAGAAAAGCGCTGGCAGGGCTTTATCAAACAGCACTCCTGCTGCGCATGGTTTTGTTTCTAAGACAACAATATCTTGACAACATATCACCACTCTAACTGCCATTGTATAATAGACTAGCATCGCCCCTTTGCTTTTTTGTTATCTATTCGGGCTACTGGGACAAAATAGGACAAAATCACAGACTGCCGAAAAAAAACACTCCCAATAGGTTGATGTTGGTGAATTTCTTTTCTCGGGATAATTGTAAATATCCTCTAGTGAGTGAGCTGTGTAGCTAGCTATCACTGTGGAGAGGTGAAAAATAGAGCCTGATTTAAAAAAATAAAACGTTAACAAACATCATGTGAGAAAGAATAGACTCACACCACGTTGCTATTTTTTAATCATTTAGTAAGTCATCCTTTATTTATGCAAGGGGACCTTATGATTTATGATTATCTTATTTGAGATTTTGTTTATTTGTTTTTCCTCCAAAAAGTTGTGTGTCCTATTTGTGATCCAATGAAAGTTTTATTATATAGTTGTAAGTATATTTTAATAATTATCGGGATAATATCATGAATCGCCATTATTTTGTCGAGGGTAACCGTGACAATAGAATCATATCGTCCCACACCTACTACTATCCATTTGTTTGACTATTTTTATTTTCATCACGAGCACCAACCGCCTGAAAAGGAGTGATGGTGACGACGCTGACGCCTTTCTGAAAACATCAAACATTTCCAACTAGAAGCTCTCAGAGCTAGTGCTAACCGATAAATCGGATTTGCATCACTATTGCATCATGAACATCAACGATAAACACATTGCAAAAGACTGCCTGAAACGCTATGAAAAAGAAAAAAATACATTTTATATAGGGATGGCCATGGGGCTAAAGACCGTAGTATTAATCATCACCCCGCAGCCTGTCCTCTGCTCTGTGTCGATGCTGTGGAGGAGCTCTCTGAATACATACATACCCACATACATACAGAGACACATACATACATACCCACATACATACAGAGACACATGCATACATACCCACATACATACCCACATACATACATACCCACATACATACAGAGACACATACATACATACCCACATACATACATACCCACATACATACCCACATACATACATACCCACATACATACATACCCACATACATACATACCCACATACATACAGAGACACATACATACATACCCACATACATACAGAGACACATACATACATACCCACATACATACCCACATACATACATACCCACATACATACATACCCACATACATACAGAGACACATACATACATACCCACATACATACCCACATACATACATACCCACATACATACATACCCACATACATACAGAGACACATACATACAGAGACACATACATACAGAGACACATACATACAGAGACACATACATACATACCCACATACATACATACCCACATACATACATACCCACATACATACAGAGACACATACATACAGAGACACATACATACAAACGCAATGAAGTCAGAAAACAGCAGATCAGAGGCTGGCTGCCTTAGAGACAGTGAAGTGAATCAGTCTGACTCTGCTGTGTATTGATAAATTCATGGTGCTGTCCTTGGTGCTGAAGTAGCACACAGATTTATATTTGAGTCTTGTTAAAAAAAAAAATTTCAACATTAACAAATCAGCTAATGACCACAAAGGTGTCCCATGTTTATTCTCGAAGCGAGGGGGGTGTTCTTATCTGGGATATTTGTAAAGAGGTGCAGTTGCTAAGACAAAAACATTACTAGATACAGTTGGACGACTTCACCAAGGAATAATGAATCAGTGACATCAATGCGTGTGGTTTCTGTTAAAGGTCTAATCCGAACCCTAGCTTTGACAGAATTGAGGTTTTTAGCAGCACTAGCAGCATGGCTCAACACTATTGAATGGATTCGTATCAAATTATGATGTAGACTTTGGTGACCACCTCATTTTTTTCTCTAGTGCTACCATCAGGTTAACATGTTTGGTCTTGAGTGAAATATTTCCAACTATTGAATTTATTGATATGAAATAAGGAACAAACTTTCAAGGTCAATAGAGGATAAATCCGGAACAGCCACAAACTTTGCATCTGGCGGCATTATCTGGCCTTAATTTTTTGATTCATTTTGATTCATGCCCAATTACCTGTATAACTAATGACATACCATTAACATAATGCTCAGTGCTGATTATCAAATGTTAGGCAATTTAGTGGCAATTCCATTGGAATTAACTCATTTTGCCAGAGGATGATGGGATCCTCTCAATGTGACAAATTAAAGACGCATGTAGAGTTCAGCTTTTGTGAACTCTTGTGACCCGTAAATTGACGAACAGCAAGCCATCTTGACATTGCTGACCTTTTGAGGGGATGGAAAGCTAGAGAGTCCAAAAAGGAGGACGCTAACATAGCTTATAGCTGTGTTGCCCTAACCCTCCTGTTTTATTTAAAGACGGTTATGCGACAGAAGTTAATGTGAATACATCTTCTGAATAAACCCGGATTGTGGTGTCTTAGATTTCCCTAGTAATTGATACCATGTTGTAGACTACTCCTTCTTTTTTATTCCTGGCAGTCAACACACAGCCTCTGCATGTAGCAGCCATCCTGCCCCCGCTCTAATGAAAAACAAATAAACACGGCATCAAGAGCATCATTGTGTGAATGCCTTGATGTACCAGTGATTACAGGCACTCTTGCGATTGTATTGGAAAAGAGACTGTCTGCAGTTGAAGGGGAAACATGCTAATCTCCCAATCGTTGCCAGTTGTATCCATGTTTGCCAATTATCTATTAAGTCAAAATCAAATCATCCGATAATGTGATATGAGCAGAACCGTGCCAACAACTACCGATGACAAACTGTCAAAATGAAACCAAGCACCGGAGGCATACATTTTACTACATTACAGGGTAACTAAAGTGTATCTGTGCAAAATTGAGTTTTCATTGTGAACGATATTATTGTCAAGCTAATCTTTACTTCCCGTATTTTTAAGCTCCATGTCCACTCCAGCTGTCACGTTTTAATAGAAACCTCTTGGCATCAAAAGCACCAGAGCGGGTGATAAATTGAGATGTCAAAGAGCCCAGCATTACCAGGACTAGGTGAGCGTTTTGTTGATGCCTGGCAGCTACAAGTAAAATAGCCATCGTTTAATAAATTACTTGATCTTTTTTTTTTTTTCTTTACTGGCAGTAATCTGTCTGGCTCTTGGTGTTTTCCTCTCCATCCGATAATGAGGTGCCTCCAATCTCGCCCAAGGGCTTTTTTTTTTAGCTGCTCTGCCAAATTTGCACTTCTGAACAACTTTTAATTATACTCTCTGGTATGAAAGAATTGGCAGGGCGTGTGACAGTTAACAATAACAGCCATGTGCTTTGGCCCACATTTCTGCATTTATGTCCTTCATCTAAGTTAATTTATGTAAGTTAAGGTATAACATTGTTACAAGATGCATGTTTTACCGTTTTAAACAGGTGGATGCCGCTAATCTAGCTCTCATTTCCAAAGTATTGGCTGGTTATTAATTGAACATCAGTGGAGTCAATGACAAACGGCATATCAATAGAAAAAAAAATGACTGATGATCATCATTAAAGTTTCATGACAAGGCTTTGTCATTAAGAGATTTCTCCTATTGATTTTAGAGAGGTCGCTGAATATTAATTATGCCAAAGGAAAACTGATGATTAAATCATACGGCCAAGCATAATAAAATGTGAGTTATAAGTATGTCAGTGAGATTAAATGCAGCGCAGCAACTGGTGCAGAACACCCAGTGTCAAGACTATATAGATATTAATGATATGGATAACCTTTAATGTTGAAGATATGTGGTGAAATAGGTTTCATATGCCCTTAATTATGTTCTCCCTCAGTCCACACGACCTCGCCGTCATGAACAACCCGGCTGCCTTTCAGTCACATGTGCTTTTGCTGTTGAGAGAGCACTCACTGGCCATATGGTGCGTTAGAGACGTTTGAGCGTGAACACCGCCTTCATAAACCCATGGATCATAAAACTTAAGATTCCCCTTAAAATGTGGCTGTGATTTAATTAAGACGAAAAAGCGCAGTCCGCCTCAGTACAAAAGGACATTGCTGCTGACTCCAGCGATTCCAGACAGTTTTTTTTGCCGCACTTGCACAACACCACCGTTTGTTGTTAAAGTCTGTAATTGTTTTTAACATTCAGGGGGAATGGTAGGCTGAGTGGGTGTTGTTGATGCCGATGGTAAAACGGCGTCCTCTGAAATAACTTCGCAGTCTGGGTGTCATTATGCTCCAAATAATGAAAACAAAAAGGCAATATAGCATTTTAAATTTGATCGTGAATCAATGAGGGAGTGTTCACGGGAGCTTGAGAGGCAACTGTATACAGCACAACAAAAAGGGCATCGTGATTATGGGGCTTTCAAAAAGATTGTTTAGGAAGAGTACAATGGATTTTTTAATTTTTTTATTTCTACAACGATATAATTAATTGTAAGACATTATTCTCCTGCTATGTCATCAACCCTGGGTGAATAAGACATGAAAACAGCTTGTAAAACCTGAACTGACATGTTCTATTCTTCTCATTAATTTATTCATTCAAGTCCTTTTGTGCCACATAAGAGAATTAAAGCTTTACTTTAAGCCGTAATGTATTCAGAGTTCCCTCTACAACTGAATGGCTGGGAGGTGTCAGTCTGCCTAGAAGAGCTCCTAGCCCATCCAGGACACCGTCATTATCCAACAGAATTAATGGAGCGTTTTAAAGTTGGGCTAAATGTTGTTTCAAAGAGTGAAACTTAGTTGTAGCCTTACAGAATTAAAAGGATTAAATCTAAGTTAATTGAATATTTGAACATGTATACACGCTGGCAATTTCAGACCGACCATTGTCTTCTACCTGTGTGGACACACGCACACACACACACACACAGACACACACACACACACGCACACACACACACACAGACACACACACACACACGCACACACACAAGCACACACACACACACACACTGCCCTCTTATCCGACTCAGTATGCAGAACTGCATGCAACAGTGGGAAGCATCCTCCCTCCTCAGAGATCAAACAGGATGCTTCCATTCCTCTATTCTTTCCTCTTGTCAGAAGGGCAGAGTCTGCCTCGTCGCCTCTTTATCTTTCCCCGCAGCCACCCAGGCAAGGCAAGGCGATGGGCTGCGTCTGTTGACAAATGCTTCACTTGTTACAGATAACAGAAACATGTAAACAGGAAACGGCCAGTGGGCCGGCCAAATAAAATGTTTGAAAAACTTAAGATTCACCCACCGTGTGATCGCGGCGTTAACCAGTCAACAACAGCCGGAGATCTCACACAACAGGCTGCATGGCAATAGTTTCCCAAACGCCATCACGGACTTAACGATCTGAAATACCGAATGGGACCATTTTGATGATCAATTGCTCGTTTGAGATGCATAATAGTCAGATGTTGAATGACTGCAGCTGAAGATACAACAGGGGTAACAGAAGTGGCTCCAGTGATTTCAACACATATAATCATACAGGAAGCAGACAGAGTTGTTGTTCATCTCATCCGTGATTCGTTTTTTACAATTAATTTATCTGTGTGGCTGAGGGAGTGGTAGAGACATTTCTTTTCAAAAATTAAATAAATAAATGTTTTGTTTTAGTTCCTGGATAGTTTTTGGTTAACTAGACCGCTAAACTGTAGGAAACTGTAGGATTCTTCTTCCTTATTACCACCAACCTCTGGACCGTTGGACCGACCGGGATTTTCATGTAGCCCGGTGTAACCAAGAGAGATTACAGTGATCTGGCGAACATAAAAACGTGCCCATCTAACACCTCCATTACATCTCAAACCACCTTGGAAGTCAATTTAATTGATTTTAAACAGGATTTCAGTCATAACAGTGAAAATGTTAATACGCTCTTTGCTATTCCAAGAGAAAGTCCCCTCGGTAGCCTTTACATTTCAAACAGATATGGTGCTTTGTGTCTTGGTCACCAGGCAATACTGACAATACTGAGGCATGTCATTAAAGAAAAGGTAGCTGCAGTAAAACTGTCTGCCATTCATTGTTGAATGAGATGAGAGGCGGTGGCACTGCTACAGTTAAAGGCTTGTGAACACATTGTATTGTTGATGGAGATTGTGATTGTTGGTATATTACAGGGAGAAGAATGACAGCCGAGCACATTAACCTTCATTAGTGGGTTTACCAGGGCTGGTGGATTCAAATGGAGTAATTACTGGTGACACAGTGATGATTAATGGTAATGAATGTTACTAATGTGTGGCATCTGTCAAATGCATTTTAGGATCCGAGCAACCTTTCCTCTCCGACTCCGTGTTGACATTTGACCGCCTAACGACGAGTACACCTGTTTGAATTTGCAACCTTGTCCTAGAGAAATTACATTTATATAACTCTAATTCAAAACAGCAAATACGTTTTGAGAGAAACATAATGCCTACTGAATTACTACTTATATGTCCTAGCAGGCAGCTTTTTCTGCAAAACAATCTGTCCACTTCCTGCTCACCACCAAATAAGGGACAACGTTATCACTAGCTAGTGAACATAATGGAGAATTTAGCAGCTAAAGACACAGATATTTCCTCAGAAATTGGTTGAGACCAAAAACAGAGCTTTAAGGAAAGTGAATATTGGACTTACCTTGATCAGGTGGAACAAAACACGACTCCAAATGAATGCAGATGTTGCGGTGTATCTCTCGACCGTATAAAAAGCAGCTGCTTGCTCACAGGTTTACCTTATCAACTTTAATAGTAATAAATAGTCATAATAGTTAATAGTATTAAATAGTTCACAGATTTTGGTAAAAAAAAAAAAAAAAAGAATCAGTTATGACAGACTTAATATTGAACCGAAACCACAAATGTTCTCCAACTTAACGAAGTCGCTTTTGTCGCCAGAAACTAATCCCATGCAGGACTGTGGAGGCAAATCCCGCTGTCTGGTGTCAACGTCTGGCTCTCTGGCTGCATTCACACCAGATCAAGTGGTGCTGGGAAAACGGCAGTGCCTCTCGCTGCAATGGAAGGCGAGCCGAAAACAACTTTAGTACAAGAAAGTAAAAAACAACAACTATGAACTGCTCATTGGAGCGGTTCTATGGGGAATTTGATGGCAAGCTCCAGCACAGGACACAGCCCCTCCGTCTATTCTGGTGTAGCTGCTGTGAAATGAATGAAGCTGCCGTCAAGTGCGTTGGAAATGTCAATATCATAAAAATGCTTTGACGAAAAACAATAAATGTGAAATATAGTCTACCAGCGCTCCATTGTGGGGTTGAACTTCACAACATGACGTCCCACAAATGGGTCATTTAGGTGCTAATCGCCGCATGGGTTACCATGAAGGTAATTTCTGGGAAAGAGTTGGAATCTCATCATGTACCGTAAGCCAATCATTATTTTATTCTCTCATTATTGACTTTTTTTGCAACCCCGCTGTCGCTCTTTTTCTTTCTTTTTTTTTTCTTTTTTCTTTTTTAATCTTCCCTTCATTCTCGACACAGGAAATGGAAATGATGTTAATCTCGAACTCTGCACCCACGGCAGAGAGATCGGAGTTAATGCCACATCGTATTCAGATATGCGAGCAAAATGCGTGTGAATGTATTTTCCCAGTGATGCAATAGCGATGAAACATCGCCAGCCGTGGCAGTGGTGGGTGGTTGACAGTTATGTCCATATTGACGTATGGTGCCATTAAGAACAAAAGCTCCACTCTGCCAGAAGAGGCATGACAACAGTATCGCCGCGGATCTGACGGGAGCACACATCTTCCCAGTGTCATCTCTGACCTCTATATCTCTTAGCTCAAGATAGATGCATTTTTATGCCTGGCTTCAGGCTCTAATAGTCCATTGATTCATTCGCAATATGGCCCACAGTCAGCGAGGTCTCTGATTATTTATTTTCTCCTCGAAAACACTCTCCCCCGCTCTCTCTCTCATCTGTCTTATTAAAATGTAATGGCAAACAAAACCCTAGTCTCCCTCTATCTGATGGCGAAGACAAAAAACAATTTTAAGGGATTTGCGACGGTTTATAACCCATGGCTTCACATGGAGAAAACACTCAGAGGTCTGAGATGAGATAGACCTCCAAATCAATCACTACCGATAGAGGATTCCTCACATTAATGCCGGCGCTGATTGACTGACCTCAAATCGTCTCAGTGACTGTCAAACAGAGCCAACCTTGCTCACCTGCTTTGGTAGTCTAGCCTTTATGCCCCACTGATGTGAAGTGAGTGTGAAATGTAAGGGTGTCTGCAATAAAAAAAAAAAAAACTGGAGGGAAAGAAGAAGATGGTGTTATTATCACAGACAGGATGTCATTTACCGAGGACTAATTGTGGCGCGTGACAAACTTCTGTGGAATATGTGACCATTTAAATGCCCATTTTAGATCCCACTTAGAGGAAACATACCAGCAGCTGCTGAATCCGTCATATGGAATCATTTTCTACCGAGGTTATTTTTGGCATTTCTGTGGAAAGTTACTTAAACACTCGACTGCCATCTGAAACTCTAACAAATAGGTGTTTTTTCAAGACTCTACTTATGCAGCTGGCAGCGAAGTTTGGCCTCTTTGCATTCTAGGGGGGCGATAGCTGACCACTTTGTTTGGGGCGTGCCCTGGCAGCCCTGAAATGACAGATGAGGGAGCCTGTGTCCTTAATGCCCATCTATCGGTGCGGCAGCTCACTGGAGGGTGGAAAAAGTTAACTTAATTGAATCCTTTAATTTTGCAGACAGGAACAGTTAGAATGGATGTGGCAGCTTTGGCGTGAATGGCTGCCCTTTATATAGAGAGTCAGGAGAGGTGTAATGAGGAGAGGAATCTGATCATTTAGCTTCAAGGGCACTACCTGCTGTAGAGGGAAAGCAAAGTAAGTATTTGGGAAAATAGAAAATGAGGTCATTGATGATTATTACATTTCATTAATTAAGTGTTTATTGAGGGTTTTTCCCTTTTACAAAAGTCTTAAATGCATGGCTGTTTTGCCAAATGTCCCTCCATGACTTTATAGACCAGTTACTTTTTATAACAAAGTTTGAGCTATAATTAATCCAATATTGCTTGTTAATGTTTAAGAACATAGCATTAAATTTGAAAAACTCCCAAAAACATATTTCTTCCACAAAGATCGAAAATTGTTACCAACACTTAAGAGTCCAAGCCATTCTTCTAGCGTGCTGCTGTTTAGGAGGTATACTGTTTATCAGGTTTACCATTTTAAGGTTTGCATGTTACAATGTTAACATCTGGATTCAGATTTGGTAATCAGATTCAACCTTTAATCTAGATCTTGGGTATTTCAAAATGTTATGCAGGAATCTGAATCATTTTGATGCCAAAATTCAGGCTCATTTGGATCCCACTTTAGAGGTGGATTTGACATAGATAGCCTCGGCTTCACTTATCCCACATATTGTTATCCAAGATGATCATTACTTTCAAACTCCTGGTTGAGACTGCTTTTAAAATAAGTGTTTGAAGTAATTAAGGAAATGTAGGCACTGCAAAGTACGGTTAGGTCAAACTTCTTCCTTTAAACACCTGGAAAATCAGCTGTGAATACAAGTGTAGCAAATAGAGACACACGGCGTGATAAAGGCATCGCACTAAGGATCAGCAGAAATCTTTAGCAAAACTATCAATTGCTTACAGATTGAAAATACCAAGGATGGACAGCAAAATGGTGCTGGAGCTGCGTGATAAACCACGCATGATACAGTCAGAGTGAGCATGAAGACGGTCTGAAGAGATCGATCTACCTGCTATCGCCAAAATTGGTTTAGGAGGTGGGAGCAGGCTTCTGTCGACTTGCTGCAAACTGGCCTGTCTGCATGCGGCTGGTGAGAGGTCCCACACCCACTCCCCAGATTTTGGGGAGACAAACAAACTAATTATGGTCGAGCCACCTGTTCGTTTTAATACGGGACTGTAGCTTGAGACGTGCATTTTAAACATTCCAAAAGATTTGATGTATATGTGTATATTGTATTGTGTATGTCTGTATAAGAGTCTGTGCCAATCCATTGTGTAGATGGTGATATATTTCACTGGTTGATATTTTTCAAACGTTGATCTGTTGGTGACACTCGACAATAAATACTGTCAGACCATTTTTCTCCGAAACATGACTGCTGTGTTGTTGACATTGCAGCTTTGTGAATAACTGCTTCCCTGATATATTTCATTCAGCAGATTTGTTTTCCAAATGCAGACTTCAAATGCAGAGGGAGAGTTTCATGCCAACCATGACATCCACATAGTAATAATTCCAGCCTGCACACAAGGAAAATAATCAACAAAAATAGATCACAATTTCTACAAAGTCACATCTGATGTTTTGAAATGCAGATGGTTGCTATGGGCAACGTGGCAACGGATGCTGCAGAAAAGCCCTTTGAGGGTGGTTTACTTCTCTTCCAAGAGCTGTTGGGATTATTTTATAATTGTTAAGCAGTCACAGAGTTATTTTTTATTTTTTTTTGTCTTTCAATTTAATATTGACATATTTAAATAAAATGTATGCAATACACCCTCTAAAACCCTTCACTGCCCTCTTCTAAAGATCTGTTTAGCATAATCCGCTGACAATAACTGCCCAGTAATAACCCTGTCAAATGAACCTGACATAATGCTTTACTGGATGATACTTAGCAGTGTCCACACAACGGACAGGGGCAAAGTAATAAATGTATTCCAATAGGCCATGCGTCTCGGGTTTTGTGTGAGTGTTCTGTTGTCTACGACCCCTGTGAGAAGAAAGGTTAATTGTTGTCCCTGTGAACCAGTCAGAGATGGTTAAGTTGGCCAAACACGCCCACGGCAGAATCTACCCCCGAGGCTAGGTCTGAATTACAAGAGAAGAAACAACAATAAAAAGCTGTGGATGAGACACTATAACTTGTATGGTGCACATGTGTTTTCTCTCCATTCCAAGGCTGCTCCCTTTTCTCCTTCTATAGACATGGAGAAAGACAAGGTCAACAAGTTTTGGGCTCACAGAGATACACGGCCCTGAAATGACGTGACCATTTAATACAACGTTCTGCATGAGATGAGATTTCCATTCATGAGACGATAGCTGACCGCTGTGGGGAAGACATCGTGTTTACCACTATGAAGACATATTTTATATTATTACAGCCACTGTGTTTTACTCTACCATCACTACTTATCGGTTTACACACCAGCCTCCACTTTTGGGTGCCCAACACCTCACACCAGACCAGTATACCGAGTTTTACCCCTAAGTTTAACACTCGATTAGCTGCTGCTCTCAGAGGTAACATAGTGAGACTGAGAGACATCTTCCCCCCCACCCACCTCAACAGAAATGTGATCCCCTTAATGTTGCCTCCCTCGGCTCGGTTGTAAATTGCGCATGGCGTGCTGCGACGAAAAAAAAACAAAACAAGGTTGTCTGTCGGTTTGGAAAGTGGAAACGAACGGCAGACTCCTGTGTTTAGGTGAAATGTTTTGTTGATTCATTCATCCACCCCAGCTTAATATATACATGAACTACAGTATGTCACTCTATAACGTCAGAGGACTTCATTATCACGTAACGTAAAGGTATATGGAAATGACGTGTTGGGACACTTGCTCTGCTTGGGAGGATGCTCAAAGCCCTGAAAGCAAGTACAGAAAAAAAGATCAAGATAAGCAACAGTGGCCTAGTTAACAAAGTTAGTAAAGTATGGGTTTTCTGTGCAGACATTGTACAGTATGTTTATCATTCTTGGGATACCACAGTCTCCAGTTAGAGGCCCCGCTGTGTGTCACAGGAAAAATAAACTGGCACCCAATTCATGATTTGGTTTGCCTATATATCTGACTGTTAGGTTAGGTAAACATGAGAATAAAATCTATGGACACAAAAACAAAATAAAACAACAAATACATGTAAAAATCACCTGCAGGCTGAAGCTGAAAGTAGCCTTAGTTTTTTTGTTATCAGTCTGGTTGCCAGCGGCAGGAATTACTGCTCTCCCTCTGAGGCATGCTGCCTAAGGCAAATTAGGTCCCCAGGACAGTGTTATGGAACATAATAAGCACAATACATCCGTCACTATAGACACCTACTCCATATACAAATTGCAATGGTGCAGCCACAGCAAGAGGTACTTGTTGCCAAGGCCAGTGTCCTGCCGTGCAGAGAGCTTATGAGACCTCAGTATTTCAGAAACAAAGTAAAAGTACTAACAGGAAGAACCACATTCACCTGGGGCTTACTGGGACACCGAGTTCCCGGTAGATGCTGCACTGCCAGTGGCATTTTTCCTTCCTAATCAATTTCCTAAACTCTCAGGTGGCCAGAAGCTGGGGTTAATACTCCTCGGGGTCTTCTGAGTGTGTGTTTTTTAAATTTAGAAAGAAGGCTTTAACACCGTGGATAATTTATTGTGTACAGTAAAAAAAAAAAAGAGGGCAGTAAATTTAAAGGACAATGTAGTCAGCCATTTATCAAAGGTACAGCTGACTGCTCTGCCAGAGCGTCCATTAATGTTAGCCTGAAGCTCAGTCCTATCGAGGATTTAGTTGGATATTAAGCCTTAAAATTGTTTAGGTTTTGGAGCCCTGCTGAGGGTTATAATTACTACGGCATCATCTCCGCAGGAGGTAGATGGGAAATAACCGAAGGTTAAATGTGTTTCCACATGTCTGTGCTTCAGCTAAAGAGTATGAATCAAGACTAAAATAAGCCAAATATGAAGATTATTTAAGATACATTTATTCAACATGCTCAAATACTCACTTTCCAACTGCTGAGTGAATGCCAGTCACCATATGAAACAAAAGACACTCCGGTCCTTTAATAAGGAAATATCAGTTCCTTTCTTTTGGGATCATTTCTCTCTGCACCCCTGTTTTACATAATCCACAAGCTAATTCCTGGTATCTGGGTTTAGGCAGTCCCTTCCACTGAAAGGACACCACTTACTGTAATGACATCATGTGCAAACATAATCTAAAACACCAAGCACATCCCTAGTATAAACAATCTGGACGGAATAAAAACTTTAACAGTTATCAGCTGCAATAAAAGCCATGTTGTTCCCAGTGTTTGCATTCATTATAATGTCCCATATCAAGGAACTTACTGTCACACTATATCAAAGTTATCCCCTTAAAAATGAAAGCTTTTGCTTCTAGAATTAATTTGTTTGCAGTCGTGGATTATAACGTCGGATGACTAAACATTTCAGCGGTGCATGCTAATGACATAAACACATTAAAGCCTTTGCTATTGTATATTTGTTTTTACTATTTCAAGCCAAGGTTCCAAATTCAAGCATACACAAAAATCAACTGAAATATGGACTGTTCGAAAACATTGTTCAAACAGCTAATTTGGCTGCTCAAACCGTTTAAACCCACAAACACTAACCGAAATCAATTACATTTTTTTTTTAGGTGAGATTTTCTTATAAGTGTCTAAAATGTGTTTTACTGCTTAAATATAGCTCATTTAAATCATTATGTCTTAAAAGTTGTAAAATGCACTGAATGAGCCCGAGTACGAGGCTGGACGGAGGGCTGGGAGGCGGAGCTAAAGGAAACACTTAATGCCTTTGCTTTATGGGCCCCGTGGATGAGGAAGATTGCTGGAAAATGTGGGTATTTTCATCTGAATTCTTTACCCAGAAGTCAAACCTTTTTTTTGCTTCATGTGCCACTGAGCAACATCCATAGGACTGTAGCCAGTTCTCTTTATACATCCATGGCTCACAGCAGTATATTGCTTTGCTCCCGTGCCCACTCTTCTATCCGTCTCTCCAAACTGGGGGCGTGCCGACTATCATCTAGTGTCGGTAATACACTGACTATGGATAAGTACCTCATATAACCCCACATCAAAAGACCTCTTTAAACATTATGCTATAAACTTCCAAATGGACCCGAACAGCTTAGAAAGCTTGAATAATCCAAAAACTGACAAACTATGACTATACCACCCGCAGTATGGCACCAACCGTTTTAGCATTTTCCATTCACTTGCATGGAATGATTAGCATTAGCTTTTATCATATTTGCACATATTTGTGATTTTAATGATGATATTTGCTTCAGTGACATTACTGTGTGCAGGACATACAGCCTCTCTAATAATTCAAGTCAATGGATAGAGAAAACACACATACATCAATACAGTACATATTTTGAAAAGCAACATAGCCTACTGGGACTCGTAGACGGGGAGTGAAATGTCCACGCGAGTGTGGTTCTCTAAATCAGAGAAAATAATTAATTTGGGTGGGTGGCAGGTGGACGATATAAATTTGTGCGTTAGAAACAATCCTTTAATCTCTAATATGCATATTAGATCCCAAATTACATAATTAAGAGCCAATCATGGATTTGTCCTCCCAGGGGCTTTAAACAATGTCGGAAACCTCCAAATATTTTTGCTTCATTTAAACGATGTCCAGATACAGTCATTTATGATGTCGCTGCTGTTGCAGAGACCCACATGGCAGTTGGTGGATATAAAGTCACAGGAAACGCTCAGACTCAAAAACTTGTTATCACAGATCTGTGTTGAATGAATTCAAGTTGCGTCTATTTTTAAAGCAACGTGGAATAATGTTAACATGATATATTATAAAGTTAAACAATATTGCAATACACTACATGACTACTGGGAAGAAATAAATGGGACCCCCTATTTCAGTCGTGACATTATTTTGTTGCTGCAAATGGAAATCAAATACAGTTGTGCTTGGCTGTGTTAATCTGTTCCCAGTATGTTCAAGGAACCAGTGTGTGCAAACATGACAGACTGGCTCTGAGCACAGTCTGAAAATTGCATATTACTTTATTATAATGAGTATAGCTAGCATAGGCCTAATGTTTGTCATATTGCATATATGTATACCGAAATAGTATGATTTCATGAATACTAATGCATGTGGAGGCTTGAGTGTTGGAGAAATTTATAGCTTAGATGCAGTGGTGGATATTTTACAAGTCACTTTATGGACCACCTATAACAACTAGACTGCTCCAGAACTACTGCAAAGATTTATCCCTTCCACCGTGACATGTAGGGACGGATCTATTTCTCACCATACGATGAGGCAAATCTATATTGTTTATTGTTTATTAACTGGAACCCCTTTATCTGACGCCTTGGTGACCGCTAATCTTCCTGGGGTCCACAGAAAGGACAAAAAGATAATAAATACAAAACGTGAAACATACAGTGAAAGCAGTATAGTCAGAGTAGTTAAAATAGTACAGTCAGAGAGTAGGATGTATAGTTTCAGAACTGACCATATACATTACGCATCCATAACTTCTTCAAAGAAGGATCAGGAGTCTATAAAGGCAATGGTCGGTTAAAATGGGGTCTCTTTAGGGCCAACCATTGTGTTGCAAACACACTTTTATGAAGCGGTATGTGTTTAAGATAATGCTCTTTGTCACTGATGTGAAATGAAATATCACATTCCTTCCCTTCACTTTGGTTCTGACGTGACCGTGAAGATTTACAGGCATGAAAGGAATGAAAGGAGCAGTTTTCTATGCACATTATAGTCACGCTGGAGTTATGCATTGCCACAAGAAATTTTACAACAGATGTTCAGTGTTTTCATTCTAAATTTCATTTCAATTTCTAAAAACATTCCGGATTAGTAGAATACTTTTGAAAGAGTTCAGCTAGCAGCCTGGCTCCAATGATTAGGGCTTCAGGTCTCAAATCATTTGTCCTTTATTCAGAAGGTTGGTGGTTCGATCCCCAGCTCTTAATGTTGCAAGTGTCCTAAAGCGAGACACTGAACACCAAGTATTAGCATAAAAATATATCTAAAGTACCAAAATATATGCATTATGCAGAATTACCCAGTTCAGAATAATATATATTATATTATTGGATTATAAATTAATGATGCATTAATGTTCTTAGTGCATGGCTGCATCCCCAATGTCCATTTATCTAATTACATTTTTAAATCATAGTAAAAGATAATTGTACAAGACTTTTTTTTAAGTATAAAATGCCTTGAATAATAAAATGTAGCTTTTCTCTTTTTATCTAATTAATAATTGATAACTAAAAGTAAAAGAGAGATAAATCAACTATTAAAATTGACTTTAGTTGCAGCCCTCAAGCTAATTAGTAAATGTTAGCATGCTAGCATGCTAGCATCACACTAAACTACGATGGTGAACATGGTCCACGTTAAACCTGATAAATCGTCAGCATGTTAGCATGTTGATATTTAACAGTGCTTCTCGGGTGGCTGTGACGTGTTTGTAATTATTAAACCCGTATTGGTTTTTCAAAACAGTTTTTGGAACCCTTCATCCAGTAAACGATCACTTACATAACCGTTTTAACGCAAATGCTCCGTTTGTGTGTGCAATTCAACTCTAAAGGGAATTCTTAATTATCCTAGTTGCTCTTCTCTCCTCTCTCCTTGGCATAAAGTCGCAATTTATATGAGCTTATTCAGACTTTCCCTGTGCTATCCTGACACTGAGTATTGTGAATATTACACAAACTAACAGTGGGAGAGTAACCAAAGTGATACCTAAAGAATACGAGGCATTGCTAGAACTTTGAATTATAGCCTCTCGCTACAGTTCTGTCAGCTCCCGTTTGACAACCACTTTGAAGTGGAAAAGTCTTTGGTTTGCAGCACATACCAGTTCAGACTTAATTGTAAGGACCCAAACGAAACGCATTTCTGAATCATTTTTATGTGCGAGCTGGCATTTCCGGTGAACCAAATGGGACGAAAAGAATGTGTCTGGTACATTGGTTTACTAATTAATCTGTAATGGGACTTATATTTGCTGCAAATAACTGTATTCAGACACACTATTTGCTGCAAATGACAGTGCTGGGTGTTTTCCACAAAATCAGAGTGAACAAAAGAAAGGCCGTTACAGACACATCACTGGGTCCCTCTCATCTAATACAGTCATTCATCAAACCGGGTAATATGATACTCACTCATTTGCATATTTGATGCTAATGTTGTGTTTGTTTACGGTAATGAGCACTTGTAATTGGATTTTAATTCATTACACAAGAAATAGGCGATCGGTGGAAAAGATTTCTGCTGTATTTATGTCAGTGAAGGCATCAATCTTAATGCCGGTGTATTTCTTGTGGTGAAAGGTGTCTCTTGTTTCCAGCGTGGCCCCGAACTAATCCGATTTCAGCAAATGCAACACCTCCTTAAAGAGCTGTTTAGGGGTTGTCTGTGGCTCAGTTCAATCAAATTAAATTGTTCAGCTCTCAGTTTAAGTATCTCCCACTTTGTGTTGCAACTCATGCATCATTTGTATGTACAATGAATCCTCTCTGCCGCTAAATCGATGTAGCCACACAGCTTCCAGCGGCTGTTAGATGAATATCTCTCACTCCTCCCCTCCACTCCACAGCGCCGCTGGAGAGTTTCAGCAACATCAATGGAAGACAGCCAGGAGAGCCGCATTGTGCCATGTAAATTAAAACCATTGTCTGCGGCTCCTTTAGTCACAAAAGAAAATTGTATTTGGACGTACTGGAACAATCTAGACTGAGATAACCAAAAATTAGTTGCCAGTTATGTTCAGAACACTTGTCACAGTCTCGTATTTGAGAGACGGAATAAGTGGATTCTCATTTGAATATTAATTATGTGATCCACATTTTAAAAGCAAACAACACAGAAATGAATCACTAGTCTGACAGTGCAGTCACTCTATTCATTTCTTCTACCTTTATTTATTCAGATTGGACCAACGGAAGTTTTAAAAGGAATAGTCTGATATTTCTGGAAGGGAATTCGTTCAATTTCTTGTCGAGACTTAGATGAGAAGATACCACTCTCGTAACAATATGAAGCTGGAGCCAGCAGTTGGTTAGCTTAGCTTAGCATAAAGACTGAAATCAGATAACATCCACCTGTACCAGCACCTCTAAAGCTCACTTTACTTTCTCTTGGTTGCTTAATCGTCACAAAACCAAAGTGTAAAAATGTCAAGTTGTGGTTTTACAGGGGTTATGTTTTTTATGACTTAGCCAGGAGCAGTTACCAGTCTTTAGTCTTGGCTGGCTTCATATGTAACAGAAATATATGAGCGGTATCAATCTTCTCATCTGACATATTTTCCAAAACATCAAGCTATTGCTGTAAATAAATATATCTTGCTGCGCAGATTACAAAATATTGCACTAGTTATAATGTCTGCACTAGTAAACCATTACTTTAGTCATTGCTATTTTTACTATTATCATTTTTTCACAACTAGTTTTTCTTTGATAATGGATAAATGGACAATGGATTGATAAAAGCTTTTCTAGAAGTGTGAGTCAGCATGAATAGTAAATGAGTTTCTTTGGTACCCTTTGTCAGTTTTCCTGGCATTTAACCTCTTGTGATCAATTACTGGACATTTCTACATAATTCTTTTGAAAAGTCAAACCCCAAAAGTAGCGCCTGAATAATCTTCAGATGTATGAACACCAGTTGCCTGCAGCTACGGAAAATTTGTGCCTGAAACATTTTTATTGTTGCCTGACAAGACGTCAATATCTATTAACTTTACATTGTTGCAATCATCAACTGGACTATTGGAGTCGACAGCTACAGCTGACATAATAATTTGATTGAAAGTCTTTATTGAATGCTTACCTTATGCACAGTCCCTGTGTGAGCTTTGTTGGGACAATTTCTCTTTACTATACATGTGAATTTGTGGTCTGATTCATGATTTAAAACGCTGAATACTCCAATCAGACAGCAATATCACCCAAAAAAAAACAATGTACTTCAATCCTCAATTCTGGCCCCATCAAAGTCACCTTTCAAATCATATATCCTTATTCTTTTTTTCAGTTTCATTATGTTTAATTAAGTACCAGAAAATAATATTTGTTCTGGCTTTAAGAGAAAGTCAATATTGCAGTGCAGGTTAAATTTTCTCAAAGCACAAATGTCAAGGCTAAAATCCAGCAGCATACCCCTTTAAAACACCTCTAAATCTTGTTTCCTTGTGGGAATCATCTTATTTAGAAAACCTCTCCACCTCGCATGGATCAGATTATATCGCCTGAAGGCTTTCACACAAAAGATAGGCAATGCTTTTGCCGCCTTTTTCCAGAGAACACAATGGTCTGAACTTCCATCCTCTTAACAAGAGTGAGCCGAGGCTCCAAGTGCAATATCAAACCGGCAGCTCGCACACCAGGCTCCCGTTGCCATGGCGATAATGGTAGAATCTACCGTCTCTCCTTCGCCATGTTGGTAATTTGGTTATTTAAGCGTGAGAGATAGACCTTGTCAGTGATACAGCCAAGCTGCAGAGACCACAATGAAACGGAATTAAATTCTAACGATAAATGTGTTCACTCACTATATTCAGAGTGATTGAAAGATACAGAGAGAGTGAGGAGGTGTAAATGGAGGGGCTTGGAAATAACACATTTTAAAGTCCATAAATCACCATATCTTCTCATTATCTATGCCCATGCCACAGTCATTGCACGCACAAAACCCACACCTTATTACCTCAAACATTTACAGTTGCTATTGGAAGTATTGGAAATTGTCGGTTCACAATATTCTTAAAGTAATTTCAACATTTTCAAAGTCATTGACACCATTGGAAGTCCTGTATTGACATACTTTCATTGAGCACAGACCATAGAAATAGCATAATAACAGGACTGAGGGTACCATATATTTATGATCTCGAGAGTCCTATTTTTTTAAAACATCTCCAAATACCCTGGTACATGTTTTCATGAGTATATACAGTGTTTTCCATACAACGATTTATTTGTGGCACCACAATATCAACATTGACCGCCACATATTGATTTTTTTTTTTTTTGGGCAGATGCTATTAGAACCCAGGTGCCAGAAGCCAACAATATGATTTGCACCCAGGTGGAATAGCAAATGTGGCAATTTACACCCAGGTGTGTATAGCATGGCAGAGACAAGCACCCAGATACCAGCAACACTATTATGGGTAGAAGCCTCGAGTTTGACCCATTCTTCCACCACAACCTACTCCCTACACATACTTTGTCGCTCTTTACAGAACTACTACTACTACTATAACTATTACTACTCCTAAATAAAAGCCTTTACGGCTGGCTAACTATTGCTAAATTAAGTAGCTTCAACTCAACTTGGCCGGGTGTAAATAGCCGGATAACTGCCATATATGACTATTCTCACCCGGGTGCAAATTGTCACTCTTTTTTTTTCCTTTTCAAACTTTATCGTATTGTAGAGCTTCACACAACGTATCGATTCGCTCGTCCCCCGCGTCCAAGCCAGATTCATGTGTCTTGCTCGCCACCTGCTGAATAAAAAGAAGGGGGGGTTAAGTTTGCTTCAGCCAAGGGTCGATAAAAATTGCGCTGACCTTTAAAATTTCTCGGTCAATTAAGTACGTACTGAAGATTTTATTGCTTCATTTGGCTACATTTACCATCAACACTGATTGGACACGCAAATAAAAAGGTGGTGAATTTTCCCCTTAACATTTAAACAGCACTAGGCACTATACTGCATGGGGGGGGGGAAGTCCCAGTAGAGCGCCATACAGTATGCTCGGAAAACAAGGAATGCTCATAAATGTTCAATCAGCAAACACAAAAGTTCAATTTAAAATAAATCCAGCTGCACCGGAGCTGTGTCTTTCTTACTGAACATGTGCAGATACATGCTCTCTGAGGGAAATGTATGGTTGGTCTGAACATTAGCAAGAAAGGTCAGCACATTGTTCTACTTAGCTTATAGCCTCAAGTCTTTGTCAGGAGCAGCAGTGGAGGAAGTATTTATATTCTGTACTTGAGTTAAAATAGTACAAATACTAAAAGTAAAAGTAAAAGCCCTGTACTGAAGTACAAAATATACTTGAAGTATAAAGTGAAAGCGGTCGATACATATAAATGTACCCTATGAGTAAAACACCAGTAAGATTTGAGTAATTATTTCATGGAAATGTGTCAATGACTTTGTAAACTCTAATTAAAACACAAACACGTTCCCTATAATTTGTATATTTATTTATTTATTTAGAAGTAAGAAAAGGCATGTTCAAGTAAAATCCAAATACCTCAAATTTGTACTTGTGTACAGTACTAAAGTAAATGTACTTTGTTACTTTCCACCACTGAGATGCTTGGAAGATAAATATGTGTGTGACTTCAACAAGCCAGATATGTTGCACAATTCAAACGGAAGCAATTTCACAGTGACATGCTCTCATAGTGATCACAGTCATTTTAGTGCAGATTTGAACATACTATGTATGATTTATGTAAAGCAAAAGGAAAATACAGTAATCAATCAAAACTGTGCTACCAATAAATTCTTCATATTTCATAGTCTTAAATTGATAAAATCACCCTTTTTAAGCCAACAACCATTTCTGTAAAGCTCTTGCCAACGACGAGGCCCATTAATCTCCTTTCTCCTTTCAAAAAAACCTCACGAATGATTCAAATATAAACTGACTGCAAATCTGACAGTCAATATTCAGACATGTAGCTGTTTGTACAGTATTGTGGTTAGCAGCCTGGAGGGCATTTCCTATCCTTAAAATTTTAATTCTAATAAAACAGAATGACAGAAATGGACTGTTGTCATTACAGAAAGCTGCAACAAATTCTGTGAGGTAATTCCATTAAAAGAGATAGCACCCCATTACTGATATCATGGATCAAAAGCTATGAATAAATTATTTATTTATGATTTCTATCTTCAGAGACTGCACTCTCACAATGGCCTGTGAGGAGGCTTGAAGATCAAGCACACATGAAACTGGGCCCCCTGCTGTATACTGTACCGGCTCCCTGGGTACACTTGAATCATCAGGCCTGATAAAGACAGCACTGCATTGGGCCTCATCGGAATTTAAAAAACCACCAGCTCCATGACCATAAACAAGGAATGTTCTACTTTTAGAGGTGGCAGTGGAGGCATCGCCTGAGCTATTACTCCGGGGTCCACCACTAACTGGCCAGCAGTCCTGTCTCTCCTCAATTATGTTCACGTCGCGCTCCCAGTTGGGAGTTAGCAATGAGCATTTCACTCCACGAAGCTTTACAATACTCCACTTGCATACATTATCACAGCATTGTTACTTCAAAAGTTTGGGTGCGAGCATGTAGAATAGAAATGCTTCACAGAAAAAACGCTGCACTTTTGATACAAGGTGTAACATTGTGATAGCAAAGAGAGAGGCGAACAAAGATACGGCAAACGTGACAATCTCCATACGCAGCTGCCACCTCGACTGCGTGGGATTAATGAGAAATAAATAAATAAAGTCGGTGTTTCGCTTGCAACCTCACCCCGAGGGACGTTATCAGTGTGACAGGCCTGGCTTCAGCTCTGAAATGTCAGACATGCAGACACCGTGGTCCATTCTTAATGATTTGAGACACCAATCAGGTTTGCACAGTACCTGCCAACTTCATATTCTTCCTCAGAAAACGCATAATGGGCAGAGAGCAGATCGTTGCTCGCGGAGGATAAAAGGAGATGGAGTGCTAGTTTCGGAGCGGACATGAAATATCGAAGAGATTGCCACCATCTCGGAGATACTCTCAGAGCAAAGAGCTGCGGAAGCAAAGACCATTTTCTGGTCTGCCTCTCCTCTGACATGATCTACTTTTACAGCCAATCCTTTGTGGTTTTGAATGTATAAACAGATACAATGATGTACGACTGCTATTTTGGGCAGTGTGTGGCACGCATAGGACGACGTGCCATCGTCGGTAATGAGGGCCGTCAGAAATTGACTGGAACTGGTGGATGAAACACGGGTTTCCGAGAGCTTTAATCATTCTATTTTGTCAAGATTGAGGTGCATCCTGCCTCTCTTCCTCCTGCCCGCTCCATGGCTCGCCTCTAATTCAGGCCCACTGGAGGATGTGCTCTTGGTCGCTATTTCCGACACACTACGCAGAGCGACCGTGGCGAGCCTCTCTGGTTGAGAACCAGCTGGGTGACATTTTCTCAGAGTGCCGTCAAAGAGGAGGAATGGCCAAATTGGAGCCTTAAATCTTAAATTGCTCGGACGACATGTTCTTCACTCTCACCCACATGATAATGTATGCTCCCAGAGGATGTGTCGAGTGGTGAGAGTGGCTGGAGATGTAATGTGTCTGTGTCAAATTGGGTGGCAGGGTGACCTAGTGATCAAACGTATGAATCAGTAAACCAAAAAAAAAAAAGGCGCCCTGCAAGCAAAATTTCAAGATTGGTACCTTTCTTGACTTCCAAATTGTCCTTTAAATACAGGGCGTAACACTAGTTATGAAAGTTGTTAAAGGGGTACTCACCATTTAGTATATCCCTTCCATAAATATGGGGGGACTGACAAGAGCCGGATTAAAAGAAAAATGTTTGAGGCAGAGACATCCTGACTTTGAGTCCCTAGTTTGGGTCTCGAAAAATGCTGGATAGCCTACTTTACTAATGGAACTTGGACGGTGACTGGTTCAAGGAATAGTTCGACATTTTGGGAAACACAACAAGTTGTGTTCTTGCCGAGAGTTCAATAAGAAGCTTGATACCACTCTTACGTTTGTTGAGTGAACATGAAGCTTAGCTCAGCACAAAGACTGTAAACATGGGGGAAACAGCTGGCCTGGCTCTTTCTGCCTACCAGCAGCCCTAAAACTCACTAATCAACATGTTACATCTTCTTTGTTTCATCCACACATTGGTTTTTACTGGCAGGTTTGTGTCATACTTGAATTGGGCACATGCAGTTGCCTCCTTGGGTCTCCATTACTTGGTAGATTGACTACACCCAGACATTAAATAGACTTTTTCTTGAATCCCCTCATCTTTCAAAACTACACAGCCCCCGGTTTACAATGTTAAGGCCGAGCTAACCCTGATGACATTTGCTTCAAACGTTGAAGAGAACCCTCCTGGGTTACAGAAGACATAACGGTTCTCACAGTCATGATGAGTTAATTCATCTTCATGAAAAAAAATCAATGGAGTTCCCATTTAGTGTTTTTCCCAATGTTACAGGTGTGAGACTGACTTATGTTTTCAATTGGGATCATTTGAGAAACAAACAAAACGCTGACATCTTTCAGCTTGAAGTCAAATCATTCAATTACTATATACAGTATATATATATATATATATATATATATATATATATATATATATATATATATGTCGATAATCTTCATATGTGTTTTCTTCATATATGTTAAAAAATGTCAGAATGGCGCTTTTTTTTTTAAAACAAAAGAGACTCCTTTTTGGCTAAGATCCCCCTGCTGAAGTGTTCTTTCAGGCATTCAATTCCCTGGTCGATCCAGGGCTTCTGGTATATAGTTGACCATCATATCTGTTCTCCCTGGAGGACAAAATGTCTGACTTTCACTGCAGCAAAGAGTTTATCTGACATGGCATATTCAGCTCAACTGACTCAGCTGTTTTAAATACAGCTTTACCCATCAGGACATTTATCCTTATTGATGTCATGATGCTACATGTGTAAGATTGACATTCAGATATTCTTACATTTCCCTGTTATTATGCGAGAGAAATCCACGTCTCGTTTCAAGCTAACCGCTCAGGAGAAATATATATATATATTTAGATAAAGCAAGCAATATCTGAAGCTTTGAACATACGATATAAATAAACAGGATATTTTTGGAAGCCCTTCTCCTCACATCATCCTTTCAGGTGCCCTCAAACAAGAAATACCTGTGAAAGTCAAAGGTACTCTATGACAGAAGTACAAGGTGCAATGTTCAATGAGGAAGACGGCAAATGTCAGACGTTTGTTTGGGAGGAAAGTAGCAGAACATCAGTGCTCTTTTGCTGCTTTTTTCGCTGCAGTATTTTTGTGCTGGTACTGAGGGAGCACCGTGGTACTACTGGGATCAAATGAAGCCACTTTTTTGGCGTGCATGGAGAACGGCGTATTAGTGACACTTTGTGATCACACACACCTGAGATGCAAAAGACATGAGAGCCCTCGACGTTCTTGCCAACTTTTTCCCCCCTCAAGTGTATTTTCTACATGAGGAGCCATTTCAAGTGTTTATCCCCAAACAAAAGACAAAAGTTTGAATTGTGAAGAAATGCATAATGCATAAGTCTGCCACAACAGTGCTGCTATTTTATCTTTAGAAATGAGAGCCTCAGCTGCAGTGCATCTTATCTGGTCATTGAAGCTGTAATCTTGATCCAGTATCACATTTTAAACCGTCGCTACATCGTGACGGTCTCTTAATTGGCTTCAAAAGGTGCTCAGTGGTCTTTGTAACATTATTTAAATGGTTTAATACCGACATGCTTGTTTACATGCCGTCAATTAGATGCCACGAATGAGAAGGCAGGACTTGTCGCTGTAACCGGGGTCTTCTCACTAATCACTGATCGTCCCAAGAGACATTTGTTCAAATTACCGGTGACTCTGAAGAGCGGGGACAGCGAGAGAAATGTGGGAGCCTTCTCTCTAACGCACAACCTTATGCACCTGCAAACTGTACTTTTCTGCAGATAGCGGTTTCTTTCTGGAGAATATGTAAATGTGTGTATTCACACCCAAAAAAAAAAAACACAACCTGAGATATCACATGTCATCTGCCTTAGGTGTGTGTATTAAATTCTGCCTGCGTCTATCAGCAGACGGGAACATCTTCCCCTTGCAGTATGCAAGCCTGGAAATGGGCATTTCAAACGCCGTGTTTGTTGTGAATGTGACACACACCGCAATAAACATGGGAAGGTAAATACTTTCCAAGTGCAAAAAAAAGGGAATATCTGTAAAAAGCTATTGTTTTTCTTTTCCGGCTCACTCTGACCTCGCTAGTTATAATTTCTGTTGCTGCCTGAATGCGGTCGTCATCATGTACTCAGGCAACTCAGCCTCTAATATACACTACAGTTGACCAGCTGGCCGCAAGATTGTTAAACTCATTTTTTTTGGCCAACTAAGACTGTGCTTCACTCTAATCCGCCTGGCCCTGGTGTGTGTGTGTGTGTGTGTGTGTGTGTGTGTGTGTGTGTGTGTGTGTGTGTGTGTGTGTGTGTGTGTGTGTGTGCTCCTTGGCCTGAAAACCCAGTATGTTATCATTTCTCCTCAGACCGCTGACTGGCTCTGCCGTGCAATTGGAGCGGGATCCCTGGGCCCTACAGTGCTCCAAGTAATGCCACTAATGAGCATGAGGAGGCTTGGTAGCAGGGATCAATGTTCTTAACTGGGACTCAGAGAACCAGCTGCCCCGGCCTGCATGCACCACGGCCCTGCTGACACCAGCACGGCTGAGACTTGTCTGGGTGACTCTGGGCCCGTGGGTGTCGATGTTCCTTTAATCACCTGTTATCTCTCTCAAACCAGCACCTGAGCCACTGAGAGCCACTGTACGAGTGCTGCAGCAGGTTTCATATGGTGCCTTCTTCACTCCACTGCCATTATACCCAGAACATATTCTGACACGTTTAGTACTTAGTGCTTTATGACACAACGACTATCTCCTAGTGTGTAATGGATGTTATTGGTGATGTTGATTTTAGCGCCTGTGCGTTCCTCACTGCGAGCCCTTTTTGTGTTATGGCAGTGTACTTAAGCCATCAGTGCTCTGCTCATTGGTTTGCTGCCACACTGCTCAGCTGAAAGCTACAGTCACTTGTTCATGAAGCATTTAAAAAGGCTCACCGCCGCCCCATCATCCACCTATAGGGTCTGGGTCTACCTTACCCGGGAGGGAGTTATTAATGTCACTCTCCACTCCCTGCTGTCTGGAGCTTGGTGTTTTCTTGTGGGGAGTGAGACGAGACTTTAAATATCAACTGTACACGTCCTACTGTGTGTTCAGACAGGATGAGACGACATGTCGCGTTTGCATGTTTCAACCCCAGTGAAAACGTCACGCTCGTCCCAGAGCTCTATGAATCAGCTTCATAATAGCAGAGATAAAAGACCGAACCGTGGTAAGTGACACTTGCATCGTGGCATTTATCAATTATGGAGATACAGTTGGATGTGGCAGAAAAGCCTCAGCAGTTCCTGGGATTAGTGCATTCAATTCTAGTTAAATCAACAATACAAACTGCCACTTAAGAGGAGGGTGGGGTAGTGGAGGAAGCTGCTGGAGTGAAACAACGTTGGCATTAGTGAAATCAGTCTGTGGTAGATAATGTCCGCACTGTAGACGTACATGAATGATTGGAATGTTAATAACTTTTGTCAGAACACAGTCGTAAAAATAAAGACACTTTAAAGCCGCTCAGTTTGAGTAAAAAGAGTTAAAACCAAAGAGGGGAAGATAAGTAATAGCGAAAAGCTAAGTGAAATATTCCCAAAAATAATTAACATAATTTTCTATAGCTGATGTGTTTTTTCTTATGTCCATATTTGGATATTGTGTCTTCTCTGACAAGCTGCATACATTATTATTATTTTATTAAACTTGCTTGGCAACATTAGCTTAATATTTCAGCATCCAAATTCTCCTCATGGTTGTTTGCAAGTGATGTCTTGAAAAATCAATAATGCATTAAATATGAAAACTTCAGTTTCATCAGTTCATTCCTACTGACATTTTTGACACAGAATCCAATAGCCTTTATAAGAAAGAAAAAACGTGGAAATAATGACCTTGGAATTCATGCGGTTGATACCGTTTTCCTCATAGTTGCATCGTTTTGCTTTCCAGAGTATTTTCCACGAATCAAACATCTGACACAGTTTGAAACCATAAACAAACAATCTACCACATCACAATGTAAAAACAGCCACTTGCATCAGGGCCAATTTCAGAATGGATTAAGGATCTTTAAGTGCCTCTCTCAGAGAGAGATTGTGATTCCACTGTGTAATTCTGCTGAATCACCGAGCAGTTCGAGAGGCTCACGTAAGTGGGCGGATGTACGCTCCGTGAGTGGACTCTCGCATCGGAAAGAACAAGGGAGTGAAGCTTGAAACAGTTCATAACATTTATCTAATTGTGTAACATGTTGTGCTTTAACATTTCATGACTGCGTTGGCCATATTTGTTGCTCAGAGGACAGAGAAGAGTAGATATCCGATCTGAATTAGGACTCGGACAATTCGCCGGCGTAATGCACGTCATCGATTACAAATATATACGTCGATTTGCTTAACGTGCATTGACGAGTCGCAAGAATGGCTGCCCTCTCTCAAAGCATACAGGATGCGAGTAGCAGCGAAAGACACCTCGCCCCCAAAACCCTCTCAAGTGTGGAAGGTTTTCAGACAGAGACCCGTAGTGGTTTAACGGCCTGGAGTTGATCCGTGGTCTGCAGGAAACCCCCCGAACACAACTATCAATTACACCGCTTAACCCTCATGGTGTGAAATAAAGTTTTACTGTCGATTGTTGTCGGCCGATATTCAGTCAAAAATAAGCACATACGTACTAGTAAATTAATAACATCCCTCCATACCGGACCGTGAACCACATCATCGAGCCCTTACGACCAAAGCAACCATGAATTCCTTTTTCTATGGATGAACATTTGCAGTATGTGCATACGACCGATTATAGATAATATATATAAACTCATCTTCCTTAGTGTGGCTTAATAAATATTAAGCAAACAGGACAAGACTCAGATAATTAAACAAAAAGAAAACAATAGAGTTTTGGACACTGCCACACCACATAAATTCATTTTACTGCCGCTTACACAGCAGCAGACTCATCACTAAGGGAGACAACACAGAGGTGTAAAAAACCCACCAACACGCATATTAAAGCACGAGGGCCTGCACAGCGTTTACGCAGCAGGTTCCACTATGAGCAGATTAGCATTCAGTATTTTAGCTTGACCCAGCATGCACCTGTTGTTCATGAAACACCGTGGGCGTGTTTGATTTGGGTCACTTCGAGAACTCGGCGGGTAATGCATTAAATCAGTAATTAATGCTGCATTCACATGGAACCGGGCAGACGGCGAGCGGTAGACTGGAGACGGCACCTTCTGGACGACACGGGGGGAAAACAAACAGACAGGCTGGGCGATACGGAGGAAATCAAATATCAAACCATTTTTGACCAAACACCTCAATATTATATTTGCGCCGAAATTGTAGGGTTAACTATTGGTGCTTTCACAAAATATCTACACAATGAGATTTTTGATAAATAATCATCAGTAATGTCGGTATAATGACTAAGTGGCTGAAGAAAAACAATAGAACAGTCTGGTAAGATTACATCATTTTAGTGAAATGCAGTCAGAAAACCAAGAAAAGACAACGCTTATGTCATAGTATGTTGCTACGGTGAGGGAAGGAAATAAAATTAGTTTGGTGTCTTCTATGTTATGTAATTATATGTACAAGTATAAGTACTGCAAGCCGCTATAAAATGCAGCTTTCTCATTATTCCATTGCAAACTGAAACAACTTGTGTGAGGGAGCCAAGTGGCCTGTATTCTCTACTGGCATCATCTCATTTCTGCCATCCTGCTCTCTTCCACTCTGACGATCATTATAATTAGCACATAGTGACAAAAAAAAAAACTAAAACTAATACAAAATATTTGCTGCAAATCAGGGTGAAGCATCCAAATGTTAAAAGTAAAACTTTTTTTGTTTTCCCCTTCGTCAGCTCTCCCAGATTTATATCTAGCAGGAGTTTAGAGGATTGAAAAATATAAATGGGATTTAGTCCACATGAAACAATATGTATCTAGAAAGTGACCTCCACTGTGGTAAACAGCCATGTTAGGTGACATTTCCCATTCATTGATTCCATCATTGGTTCAACCTTTCGGGGTTCTTTAGTCTGACCTACACGGGCTCCACAGGGAGGCACAGCACCACTGAGCCTCGCACAAAGCGGCCTCCCATCGATCAGCCCTCGCCTAAAAATAAAGCCGGGGCCCAGAAATGACAGAGAGGCAAGCAAAGAGCCCTTGTCTGCTAATCAATGGTGACCTAGAATTTTACGTCCTGAATCGATATATAATGCTTTTTTCCCACGATCTAATGATCTTTTTTGGTTGTGTCTGCCTCCGAACACTCTTGAGGAGTGTGGGGACAAAACAAGTGTCATTTTTGCTCGATATTTGTTGGTAAATTGCTTATTTGTTTGTTTTTGCCGTTGAAACCCAAATGGGTTTGGGGGATGCGTTCTGCCTAATTCACGCTAGACATATCCGCGAGGGTCCGCGCGGCCAAAGTGACGTCACGCAGTCAGACACTCCCCCTCTGCGGGGGGATCCCGTGATTGCTGGTGGTCGACCGTCCGTTCACAGGCAACGTTTTCTGGCGACGCGGGTGGGTTCATGTCCTTGCGACCGTCCCAACTATTAGCTTTAGACTCCCTTTCTGAGCTTTATAACACATTTTCAAAAAGATGTGACCTTTCCAGGCAAAGTAAAATTTAATAGGCACCAAATCCGATTAACAGTTTTGAGGTGTGTGCTTACCGGTCATTCTTTCTGCATCTGCTCTTCAATAATTCTCTTTTTACATCCCCGCTCAATTTCCATTATTACCCGTTTCTCTCCATCTTCCTCCATCTCTTTCTTTCTCCCTGCATCTCCCAGCTGGAGAGCAGCTTGCTCAAGGCTATGCGCTATCTCCCCACATTTCTCTCCGGTGAATATTATATCTTGCCTTTCAAGTATCATTTTCATACTGAAAGAGGGCCCGTGTCCCGCAGTGGTTTTTTACCCGCACTCTTTACGGTGAAACATCTCTGTTTGAGACGGAGCGACAATCTGTTTGCGCATTTCAGGAGAGCTTTTGATCAGAGAATGCAGATCAGGATTATGAATTTTTATCAACAGGGGGGCTCATGAAAAAGGCATGAAGTCAAACTGTGGTCATCTGGCATGGAGCCTCAGATGACAAGCTTAAATTTAAATGTTGTTCATATTTACTGTGGCCTTTGTGGCTTTTTTTTTTTTTTTAGACTACTATGGCAAAACTCATTATTTCTTCCTCTGTTTCCGTCTTTCTCTTCCCGTCTCCCTCCCGTTCTCTTTCTCTCTCTGCGTCATTGCCCAGAGTGACAGTGATTTAAGCTGTCAGACATTTCAAGGCCCAACATTCTCAACTTAGTGGCTCACATTTTAGGATCGGCGGATCCCACTTGTTTGCATTTGACCAATTTATAGCCTCTGGCTGCGTTTCCTCAAAGCATGATGGTAATAGTCCAATCCATTTTTGGCAGATAGCAAAAGAGCGAAATGGAAAAAGAGAGATTTAAGAAATATGCTAACGTCAGTGATTATGGAATAATGGATAAAGGGAAAGGAAGGGGACAAAATCTCAAGAGCAATCTATAGCGTATTCATAGAGTTATATTTAAATCAATATATGTGTTTATTCGTAAATGTTTTATTCATCGGGCACATTCTCTACGGAAGAGAGAATAAGCAATAACTTGCATTTGTAATGCTTCAGCTGGTGCATTAATTCGTTTTGACAGTGTTCTGTGCATGTGTGCGTTTGTGCGAGTGCATGTTCATGTGCATCCCACCATGAATACATGCTGGGATTGACGTGCATCGGTATTGTGAGGGAGTAAATGTCACATACCTCCAGCTTCTGATCAATCATAAGTGCTCATCGAAATCATATGAGGCCAGAACTTCAGCATATATTAGGATTACCCATCAAACTTTAAATTACACCTCACCAGCATGACCTCTAAAGGGAAAAGAGACCGAAAGCAAAAGAGACAAGAAGAGAAAGAGAGAGAGACAGAGAGAGAGAGAGAGAGAGGGGGGGGGGGGAGAGAGAGACAGAGAGAGAGAGAGAGAGAGGAAGAGTCAGAAAGCGAGACGGCAGCAGTGACTGTGACATAAATAAGATTTGGGGGAAAAAAAGAAAGAGAGAAAAAAAAGAGCTGAGCCATAAATCATTTAGTTTCCTACCATTCCAAGAACTGATAAATCACCCATTCAGCGTTCTGTGCTGTGGCTAGCCAAGGCACCAGATCTGGGTTGGGATTCAGCTGAGACCAAATCTGGGTTAGCGAGTGATTTAAAAATGCTGAAACCACTGGAAAAGGGCCTTTGATAGAATCACATGTTCAGCACATACTGCAGGGAAACTGGGATACACTGTCTGGATATAAACTCAGAAGTCTGACTGAAATTGGTTCTAAAATGTGTTTTTTAGGTTTATTTACTCAGTGCAGCAGCATGATACTCTGCAGCTTAAGACTTTATCAGTAACATTTGTGTTATGTTGACACTGGCCTTATACATCCCACAGACCCCACAATAGGATGTAGAAAAAAATACAAAATCAGCCAGTTTCCCTCTCTTTTTCCACGTAACTTTTACCTCATTAAAACACAATACATGCAAAAGTTGTAAACGAGTAACCCTTCCCTTTGCCACAAACTCAGCTTGCTCATTTAGGTTATTTAATGAAGGTGACAAAAGAAACATACCATACAGCATCGTTGACCAAATAAGAAAATATTCCACAAATTTTGAATGCAATATGAACTACAAATCTAAATAGACCTATTGGAATTTAGTAGTTTACACTGATCACAGAGAAAGTGTATGGAAATCAATAGAATTTAATACATTTATAAGCAATTGTCATACAATTTAGAGGTAATAAAACAATGTTACAGGCTTACAGGCATATTAAAAAAATTAAGTATTCATCTATCTATCTATCTATCTATCTATATGTTTTTAGGTCTCCAGAACACAAACACAAGGTTAGCGTTTAAATAAGAAAGTGCTTTTAATGGCTGATGACAGAGGTAAGGAACGTTACAGTAACGTTACAGTGAAAGTAACGTGAGCAATAAGTAACACAATACCACAACATAAAAATACTCACACAGTTTCACACAGGTGGTAATCAGACGGGGCTCGTACCTGTTGCATCAACTTGCTGTTGCAATGTCATTGCTCAGTTCGCCGTTTGTATGCGTTGGACATCCGGGTAACGTTAGCTTTGCTCAAACCCAATTACGAGCGGATGACGACAACAGCGCTTTGGCAAACAGCCAATCAAATTGCAGCTGAGCAACAGCCTATCAGCTTTGAGCGTGCGTGCTGTTGTTTTCCCGCACTCGTGGCACTTGGCATTGCGTTGCGGGAGCTGCAATTAAAAACCCTGTTTTAAAAACTGTTATATCCAGCCACCCACCGTAAATTGTAGATAATGGTAAATAACAGCAGATTTGTATGTCATGCATTAGTCCAGAAATGTATTAATTTCTAAAACCACACTTTTTCCTCCTTCAAGCAGGCGGCAGCACTTGCCGCAAATGACCCATTGCCTCTAAAAAAAAAAATCTTGCAGTCAAAATGTTGCTTTAGTGTCAATAAATATTGTCAGCAAAATGTACTTGAGTAGTTGCATGATGGTCCCTTTCAGTGTCCTTGGATATGGTTAGGTTGTCGGATTATTCTAATGAGTGATGCATTTAGGCCTAAAGAGAATGTTATGTTGTAGGCTAGCTGGTAGAATAGAGTTAATACAATTTTTTTATTTACTTATAGTTTAACCTATAATAATGTATTTTATAAGCTGATCATGTGTTGCTATATTCAGCAACTAGTAGCTATATGCTGCCAAAGTTGTGTTTAAACTCTTTAACCACCATATAAAATACATACGAGGGACAACACTGCAACTCCTTTTTTTGAGAATAAATGTACATTTTCTGATATATATATAAAAAAAAATAAAAAAAACGCTTATAACTCTGATTAGAATATATATATAATCCAGTATGACATGATAATGGAGGTCTTCAGTCATATCCTCTCATGCAGCAAATCATAATTGCTGAGGCTGTGAAAATCAGCAGTGGCTCCATGGACACCCACAGATTACGGTTGATATCTGCTCAAGCCTGCTGCTTAACTTGACACACACCCAATCTCTGGGCAGTCTTGTGACTGCAATTGACACTGAAGTCATCAAGGCACCCTGCAGGGAGGCCGGGCCCACTCCGGATGGTCCCTGGACACAGTGTGAGGAACCAGGCTCGACCGGTGATGACAGATGGGCGCCGAGATACCGGAGACCTGCCTAACCCCAGACGGTGTGTGGTGACAGCGAAGAGCCACCTATAAAGCACAGGGGAGGGGAAGGTGGGAGGAGAAGAGGGAGGGACATGTGGACAGAATGATATGTAGGCGATACAGCGCTTGGCAACAGGCTTATGAATCACCCAGGGGTATCAGTCACATAATTCACAAACTGAAGCCCTGTATGAGAGACACTGCCAGAAGAGAGGCCAATATCATGACATCCAAATTGGTGCCATTTGCAAATTCTGAACCCGTTCAAACCGTCTTTTATTTCCTATGAAGTCTGACTCGATGTTGACAAATGTTTCACTGTAAAGCGACTCGCAAAAATCAGATGAGGAAAGAACGTCTTTAAATCTTTTATTCAAAGCCGTAGGTGGCCGAGCTCCAAAGCACCCGCAGGGAAATCATACTGTGAGGTGAGATTATTTGAAAAATACTTACGCTGTTCAATGAAGATTAATATAGTGATGGACACAATGGATGGATGGATGTTATTGATATTTATGCTTGCATCTGTATTGATATTTTGCACACTTTGCTATTTTGTACTGCAACAGCTGCAATTTCTTCAGATACATAAAGGTCTACCTTATCTCATCTTATCTCATCTCATCTTATCTTATCTTTTACATGGCTGATATCTACATCTGTGGACCATCGTTGGGTCATTGTAAAACAAAAAAAGAGAATGTTTATATGGTTAGATAACAGTATCCATACTCTCAAAAAGCCGTCATTTTACACCACTTTTGTAATTTTACACAGAAATGAACTGCCTAAATGATGTAGCACTTTGCTAGATGGCGCATATTTCAAGTTTTGTAGTGGATGATTTCAGTGAAAAGCAGGTTTGTGTTGGTTTAATTTGGTAAATTCATATTTTTGGTGTGACTTCTGTTTTCTATATTATCATTGGTCATTAAGTGTGCAAATGTCTCTATTTTTAAAATGCATTATTTCCCTTTTCCTTGTCTCATATCTTGACTTCTATCTTTGTAGTCCACGCATGCCAAAGAACTACAATACCCTAGAGTGTGATCATGTGTCCTCGACAGTTTTGCACTAAGGCTAACAACTGGAATTTAAATATACCACAGTGTTCTGGCATTATATTTGTGGTAACATTCACAGCGCTGAATAATTAAGAAATAAAAAAGAAAATACTCAAGTTTAGTTCCAGTTCCTCAATATTTTTATGAATTTATTGAATTACATTTCAACCACCTTTGCAATCTTAGAAAAGCTTCCAAAGCTGCTTATTTTCTACTGAGTTCCTTCTACTTCCTGGTTATGAACTGAAACTGATTTTAAAGGACATAATTGCTCTGTGACATGCCACCGTTGTGCCAAATAAATACAGAAAGTTGTCAGCATGAATATAAAATTAAATATTCTATTCGTTATTCATTGCAGACTGCACATGGGCGTCCTTTGGGTGCTTTTGGGGGTTTAATAAAAGTGTCTACCGGCTCTGAAGAAATATGCTTGAAGATGAATGAGGGCAAAAGAGAGGAAGTGCGTCGCATCCGAACTCCGCTATTGCAGCTTTCCACGTTCCAAAGTGTCAGCATATTCACAGTGTTAACTCTATCAGCGTGTTTTATTGCTACAAAAGCTAGAACAGACCGGCGATAGCTTATCATTACACCCCCTGAATGATTTCACAGCTCATAGATTCATTTGCTCCAGTGAATAATGGCGCTATGTGCAGCGGTGCCAATAAAAATCCTGCTGAGGCGCACAATCCGATATTGGAGAAGTGGATACAGAAGTCACACCATATAGCAATCTCCCGGTATGAGTGTGTTTGTGTGAGCTATGAACCGAGAGGGAGGGAGAGTGTAGAACCCTGCTATGATCACAGAAGTGTCATGGCACGACTGCTGCCAATGAGTCATTATTCACATAACAAGCTAACATGGAGGCCCTCTGATCGTGTGCTGTTCAGGATTTTAGCGGGAGAGCGGGGCGTACGTCGGGTACGTCGGCGGTCAGGGAGCGCTTGTTAGCCGAGACAACAACACTTCATTATAACTGGCGGAGGCCACAGCCCAGACGCTCGCGTGTTTGACACTGGGGGGAAAGCAGTCGTCTTGTTTATCTATCACAGGCGCACTGATGTCTGAATTTTCGAAATTCAGAGCAGCAGACACACTGAAGGGGCCACTGCTTCAAGTCTCTCCATCATCAACACTTCCTCGGGTTTTTTGACAAGACGGTGTCTCAAACCAGACAAAAGCGTCGCCGGCTGTTCGTCGTTGCCGTCTGAGCTGTGAGCCGCGCAGAGAAAACTTTTCAAGTGTCGCCGTCGCTCAGCAGCTCCCTGAGCTTATCTTCAAAATATGTACGAGCCAACAATCCTCACGAGAGAAGGGGTCCACTCGAGGCGACGGACCCGCAGATATTCATCCCCTGACTTTGCTGCTCTTCGCATTTTGTTTTGATTTCTCCAGCTCACGACTTCACTGTTTCGGTCCGCCATCATGGCGCCACACTTTCTCCCCAGCAACAAAGCAGACAGAGTGTGGTGACGGGCATGGTGGAGCATTTAGCAGCTAAAGCGCCGGGTTGATTGAGAGCAAAAACAAGAGGAGAGTGAATATGTGGATTTAAAATCATCGTGTGGCCAGAAAAGCGACTCCAAATTGATGCTAATGCAGGGGGGGTTGGATATCGCCACTTAAAAGGTGATCATTTGTCGGCGTTCTATCTGAAAGCTAAATTGAAACCGCCCTCTTTTGCGCTTTACTTTCTAATAACTGAACACTGACTGTTAGTTAAAAGGAAATGTCTGTGGGTTGACAGACTCCAGCGTTTTGGGACCCACTCACTACACAAATATGTGGTTACTTCCACTCCTTTCACTGCTTCCACGTCAACTTATTTTTGCACTATTATTATTCCTCTTATTTTTCTTTATTCTTCCTTTCTTTCATTTGAACTAACATCATTCCTGAAGCTCATTCCGCCTCAGTTGCTCCCTTTATTTGCATCTTTTCTAGCACCAAACATGCAGCAGTCACTGCATCGTCCTCAGTTTGTATTCATTTCTTGACAATTGTTGATAAATTATTTATGAATGCTTCACAATTTAGTGAATGCATTTATAAAACATGCCACGATTAAGTGAAGAATATCGGGTTGATGTGAGCACACTGTTAATTTAACTTGGTTCGCTTTTGAATCTGTCTAAATTTGTCTACAGGGCATCAGGTTCACGCTGTATTTATTAACAAGCTTCTGAAATAGCAATGTGGAAGTAGCAAGTTCAGTTAAAAGGTGCAGAGAGAAACTTGTAGCACGGCAAAAGATTATTTCTGAGTCATAAAGCGGAATCAAATTGAAATGAAATATTTGTAAAAAAAATATATATATATTTATAAGCTAAATACAGTATATTCCTCATGCAGTCATAACCAATTCAGCTTTTTATTGTCTGGCCAAGAATAATGCACAGCGATGGTGAGGCTGGTGTTTGGCTCAAACATGCAGCGCTTCAGAGTGATGCTCACCAACATGAGGAGTTGAACCCGGGTCCACCAGTCAAAGGTTATTACTGTTCAGCCTGCCGACAGTAACCGCTGTCATGAGAGCGAAATAAACACTGGGTTATTCAAATGTGTGCTCTTTAAAATGCAATCAGAAAGTGTCAAATCAGAGAAACCGTTTGCTCTTTGATCCTCTCGAGATTCAGACGGTAATTTTAATGACTATTTATTCACATGCAAAAAGATGGTGTCTCTCATGCATGCTAATAGGCAAAGAATGGCAACTTTTCAGATTCGTTCTGATATCAGACGTTGTTGTTGATAGAAGCAAAAGTGAGACAGGGGGCGAAGGGGGGCGGGGGGGGAGGAGGGGGGATTATAGAGAGGAAGAGGTTTGAAGCTCTATTGGAGTGAAGTCAGACTATTCTTTTGCATTCTTGGGCCTGCAGGTTATTTCTCACACATCCTGCCATCCACTCCTCCCGCACATGCTCACACGTAATTTGTTTGCCGCCATTGTTGGGGGGGAGGGAGGGGAGGTGGGTTGTGGGGGGAGGGAAAGTGGGGGGGCTGTCAATCTGTCAATCTATCATAACTATCAGCCGTCGTCATGAGCTGGTCATGTCTGTTCAATAGCAGAGAGACATCGACACTGTTAGCCTCATCATGTTGCTGCTGCCTCCTTGTAAATAAGATTCTCTCTTCAGTACGCTCATGCTGCTGTTAAGATTGATAGGTTGTTTCCGCATGAGTAACAGGAGTCTGTGTGTGTGTGTGTGTGTGTGTGTGTGTGTGTGTGTGTGTGTGTGTGTGTGTGTGTGTGTGTGTGTGTGTGTGTGTGTGTGTGTTTTAGTCACAAGGGATAGTACGTTTTTAAACATTGGGGTTTTTCAAGTCTCTTTTGCTCAGGTCGGCTGTACCCATGAGACCAAGGAAGTTAAGGTTCTTTCTTTCTACGGGCACTGACCATGAAAATGGACAATTTCGTTGCTGCCACGTTCATATGAGGGAGACATGAAGCATATTCATAGTTAAAGGTTTCTCTCTTCCATCTCGCATCCACACCAACTAGTCAAACCATAAAACACAGCAGACATGTTTATACAAAACATAGATGTTTTTTTTAAGAACAGCAAAACCCGGTTAAAAATGCAATTAAGGAACTGACCATTCTCTAAACACGACCCACCAGTGTCCAATCACAGCTTAGCGCAGTTGGCCACCTTTCCTCCCCCTTTAGCCTCTTTCACTTTCCTTCACAATTTCATCTGCAATGCCTTGGCTGTAAGAAATAGTTATGAATTTGAGTTTTTTTTTTTTTTTGCATCAAAGCTGCTGAAATGTGCGAGCGACATTTGTCACTTCAGCTGACAATGACGGAACACGGCTGCACAACAACCGCGGCTTCTCATTTAGAAAAGCTTTTGTTCACTTCTCTGTCAAAGTCAAAAAACAAAGTGCTTCAAAAACTGACTACAAATTTCAAGTGGAAAATCTACCACCGTTGTCATGGTGAACTATACACTGTGTGGGGTGCTCAAACCGCAGCGAAGGGCAGTAGGGCTTAGTGATCCTCAATTATTTAAGAAGTTCTCTGCCTCAACTTCTAAGCCAACAATCAACATGCTGTCATATTAATAAGTGGGGCAATGTATTGAATCTAGTCGGCTGATTTTCATGAGCAGTATCCAACCCAAACGTAATAAACAGTACAAACAGCCTCGCGTGCTTTAGTTGCATTTGACGGAGAATATCTTAGCAAAACAATGTGCAATTTTACAAAGAAAGACAAATGGATAAAGCAATGGAGCAGGAGCCTCAGCATTCATCATTTTAGAAGATCGGTATCTTAATTGCGTTGTGCTTTATTCCACATAACAGAGGGATGTGCAGCTACGCAGTGCCAGCCTCTGCGTTTGGTTCTGTGTCTTTGTCTGAGAGATGAATGAAAAAAAAAAAAAAAAAAAAAAAAACATCTGCAGATTTGAAGAGCACATAAGTTGTTACAGATGTGAAAGCAAAGCTTTGAGCCATTTGAAAACCCCATTCTTGACAGCGTGATCACTGCGATTAAAGGAGTTACGAGTCAATGTAAGGCATTTATTTAAAACTAGGAAATCTTTACTCATATTTAAAGTCGGCCTATAAAATAACTCCCAGAGGGTTTTGAGATTTTGCAAAGAAACCCCTCGATAAGAAAGTAGATTGCATCTTTGATGACTGCTCATATCCCTTTTCCTTTTTTAAAGGCGGCGACAGTTGGTGTCTGTTTCTCTTCCTGTCTCCTGCTGCTGTCAGGACAAGCTGATTGATACAAACTAGCGCAGCAGAGGACTCTCTGCCTGCCCGCGCCCTGTTCTCTGCTCGTGACAAATGTAGCCTCTAAGTGGCTGTGGCAGGCTGTGATCCTGCAGGACCCTTCATGTTACGTATGAGCGTTACATTTTTTTCATTAACTCCCAAGTACGCCGTCCCATCCCTCCCCATCCCTCCCCATCCACCAACCCCAGGTCTGTCATCGTTGGCCAGAGTTGCACAGCTCTCTCTCTCTCTCTCTCTGTCTCTCTCTCTCTCTCTCTCTCTCTCTCTCTCTCTCTCTCTCTCTGAGCAACGCTCTCGCTTTCCGCTCTGTTTAAACCAAGTCCAGATAGGCGGAAACACATGACAGACAATCTCTGCCCTACTTGCAGCAGCTACACCGCACGGGCACGCACATCATACACAGAGAAAAAGAGAGAGGGAGAGAGAGAGAGAGAGAGGGTCGGGGGGGGGGGGTTGGAAGTGAAGCCACAGAAAACAACCCACTTTGGGAAAAGCAGGGCTGAGGGCCAGTTCTGGATCTGCCTCTGGCTGTCCTTGACGAACCTCCGGGCCAGATCCTCCTGGGTGGTCCGAGCGGCGCGCAGCTCTGAGAAGATTCATCTGGATGCTTGACAACTTCTGCAGCACTCATCCAGGCTGCTCGTCCCCACAGAGAGCACATGTCACTGCCTTAAAAGCAACGCCGCTTGACAATGACATTGTGGGGTTGTTGTTGTTTTTTTTTTCATATTCGGATTTTGGCATTCACTTTATTTTGGAGCATTTCTGGGGGGTGGGAGAGGGGAGGGGGAGGAGGGGGGGTTGAGGAAGTTCAGTTTGAGTTTTTACATCTGTTTGCGACTGTGATTATAGTCAGAGATATTCCTTTTGAAACTTTGCAGGCTACTGTTGGTTTATTTAGATCATTGGCTGTTTTATCACATAAGAAAATTGGCAACAAAGCACCGCCTACAGACAACTCACTTACATTATGAAGATACAACAGCCAATAGTTACACTTTTACTGATATTGACTTAAATAAATGCTTCATCCCTAAACGACATGATATCCATATGATTTCCATACAATATAACAACATTACACTGTAAAAGATCATGCAGGTATTTAAGGGAATGACAAAAAATGCAGTATTTGTTTAATTTCATCACTATAAAATATCCTGTTATTACATGTCTGAAAAATAGTTGTGTATCAATACTAAAAGTAAAAAAAACAGATCACTCCCTAATTCTGCTGTATGGGTAATAAAGGTTCATTGACCAGTGCTTTATTGACTTTACTTACAACACAATATCGTCAATCTGTAAAGACAACCTCTTAAGGTGTGTTGTGGATAAGATAGAGTCTCTGTTAACTGGCTGAACTTTTTTTTGGCAGCAGATGTTGAAAACAGGAAAATGACATTTACTCGTCTTTGTGAATGTTTTATTGTTTTCATTCAAACATCAAAAATCCCTTTTAGATTATTTTTCTTTTATTCTTGAGCGACGCCATGGGAACCAGTCGCATTTTAAATGTTGTTTGGTTGTTTGCACTTTTCAGTGGAGCCCAGTGCGATGGTAATAATTCAGTGCAATAACTAGGGGAAAAACAAATATGACCCAGAAGATTTCTATCTTATATATTAACAGAAAGCCCAGGAGTGTGTTAGACTTGGTCCCTGCAAACAGTAATAGGCCTCCAGCCTCAATTATTGCTTGTTTTTTAATGTGTTCCCGCGCCATCTATCAACAAGAATGCATTTTAAGAGATTATTTTGCACCTCTGGGTCATTTTAAACCAAATAACTGCTCACAATTATGTTTTCCTAATTATGATTATTTCATGATTACATTACAGAGCTCCCTTGCCATGGCCATCACAACACGGTCTCCAGGCTAGTGAGGGAGTGAGGTGACAGTGTCACTGAAAGCAATTAAAAAGCTATCAGAGGGAGCTGAAAAGAAAACACTTCCTATTAGATTGCAAAGTTAACCAGTGGCCTGAGCCCAACGCGGCCACGGGACCACTAAGATGATATTACTCTCTGCAGGCGCTGTGCTGTTCTTCCTCTGTGGTGTCGGATGCTAAAGTGGGCTCAGTAATGACCGCCGACCGCACCTTGCACCGCCGTCCCAAAGATTAGCCAATCAGGGGCGGTCGTCTCCACTCAGCGTGGGAATGTTCACGCGAACTCTCACAGGCGTCTGGTAAATGTTGAATGTATTATTTATTTATTTTTTAGGGGCGAATGTAGGAGGGGGACACAGGTGGGCTTGTCTAAAAGTCTTCATGCGTCTGCCACACGTGCAACAGCATAACACTGTGAAACATCAAGCACACAAGTCACGTGGTGCTTCCGTCTATACGTTCTCTCTGGTCACGTACAGAACCTCAAATACCCCGACATAGACTCAGGGTGTTTAAAATGGCCTCAAAGCATTTCTGATCAGTCCAGTGGTAGTCAACGCGATGAATAGCGTGCAGCCACATAGCCGGTGTTTCGGTTTAACGAGTGACCGTGTTAACTGGTGACGGGTTGCTCGTAGTGACGGCAGTTGTTGAAAATGTATCTGTGTTTATTATCAACGCCAACTATTTGTGTAAGTAACCACGAGCAACCACGGACGCATGTGGCTGAAAGTCAGTTAACACGGTCACTCGGTAAACTGAAACACCTTTTTAATCTGAAACGGTCGTGATTCTGTCAGAATTCTGTACCGCTGTTGGAATTTGGATCATTATAAGCGAACATGTGACGGCCAGACGTACTGAAGCTGTTAACAGTTAGGATTCAGGGTTTGAAGCTCGCTACCTCGTCTGGTCGGCCCGGGGCAGAGCAACACTTCCGTTTTGATGCCTCGGCTATAAAAGGATCTTTATTCGCCACTCACACCTACATCTACAACACATACTGACTTTACCGATAGCCACACCCCAAACTTTAATTACATCACATTTTAATTTGGCTGTATTTGATTTAATTTGATTGAATAAAGTTTCTCTTGTTAAACTTTGCCATGGCGTTGTCTCCTTTTTCTTTATGACCACTTGAGCCGGTCGTAACAGGACCAATCAGATTAATTCATGCTGAACAAAGGATTGTTTGACATTTTTGGAAAACTTAACTTCCTTGCCAAGAGCTGAGAAGATGAACAACATATCACATCTCAGATCAGTCTATTGAATATGAAATAAGGGAGCTGGGAGACAGTTAGCCTAGCTTAGCTTTGCGTAAAGACTGAGGGAAACATATTGTATATTTAGTATACAGACATGAGACTGGTACGGATCTTCTCATCTAACTGTCTGCGAGAAAACAAATGTGCCAATGTCCCAAAATGCTAAACCATTTCTTTAATTCTCTGTGTGCACGGTATAATAAGTGGAGGTATTTCATGTTGTGAATTTAAATACGTCCGCGTCCCAAGTTGGACTGAATCCGTGTTTTGTTTTGTTCCTCTCTTGCTTTGTGAATATTTGTTCAGGTGTGCTACTTGTGTATGTTGAGCGTAGAATTAAAACGAGGACTGAGGCAGAAACACCGCAGTGGATGTAAAAGATAAAAAGGATGATATCAATCCCCAAATAGGCAATGAATTATTTAATACACCAGAGTGGGTCCAAACCCTAATTAAACCTAAAACATCATAAATACCCTTTTAGCTACATGTATATTAATTAGAGAAGCCCATTAATATTTTAAGACCACCACTCTCCACAACAAGCCAATCTTGAATCTTGTTTGTGATTCTGTACTGCGGCGTAAGCATTGTTTTTCTATAAGGCTTTTATGAACACAGGTACAGTACTTGCAGCATATAATATTCAGTAAAATCTCTTAAAGAGACAGCCGCGCCCTGTATGCTTGTGACCCCGCCCAGTCAAAATGACATGCCCCTGAAAGGATTATTGTGCAAAAGCTCTTAACTTAAATAAATCCCACTTTCTTCACCGGATATAGCACTCAGCTCCGCGTGTCCCAGTCGTATATATTTCCAGAGATATCCCGTTTTTACCGACTGCGTTGGCAACGTGATGCCCGGGCCGCAAAAGCTCCTCACGTCAAGAGTGTTTGTGTACATTAGAAGTGTGTATCCCCGTACATAAGTGTTTTTACTGTACCACCATTAAAAGCCAGCTGGCTACAGTCACTACGAGGGGGTCTGGGAGTAAGCTCTGGACCCAGGAGGCCAGTGACGTAACGTCCCCGAACATCTGGGTAGAGGGACTAAGGCTCAGATTAAACACAGGCTAGGAAGGCTGCGACACACACACGCACACACACACACACATGTTGACGGACCTGTTGTCTTCCTTGACTGTGAAAGCGGATTTTTTTTTTTTTTTTTTTTTAGCTCTTTGGGTAATCAGTCTGGAGGATGGAAACAGCCCCTGGCATAAAGGTGTGGGAGCCGGCGTCAGCAGCACGCGTCACCTCCTCCAGGAACAGCTCCGTCTCAGGTACTGTAAGTCACCCTGACCCCCCCGAGGGGACGTGTCCCTTCAGTAAAGGATGACGACCCGGGCAACATCATTAGGCAAGCTGCTGTGTGGCAGCAGCTCCTTGGCAGAGTGATAAGCAGAAAGACTCCACTGGGAAATGCTTACAGTGCACTTAAAGGTGACAGAGATAATGTGGGCCGTGCACTTGTTATTCTCTGCAGAGCCGCGCATCATTTGTACGCTTCAGCTATAAATAAAGATTTGTCACAAACCGAGATATGGAGTCTGGATGAGGCGCTGAGCCGCAGTCGACTTGAATTTCATGATTTCTAATTGACCGTTTACTAAACCTCTCACTGGAACGGGGGTTGTCCAATCACGGCTTAGCAACCGTAAATAGGCATGACTGTCAGGGGTGGGTGATACCACAAAATTTGGTTCAGAGTCAATACTATTTATCGTGAAAAAAAAACAAAAAAAAACAACAGCTAATCTACTATATAAGAGAAATGTGTCACAGTTTATGAGGTGAATGCAGTATGAATAGGCTACTTGAATATACTGAATACATCTTAATTACCGCTAAAATAATTTTCCAAGCATGAGACATTGCTTTTTTTTTTTTTTATTCTCTGTAAATTACTTAACCCCATGCATGTTTATACACGAGGAAGCTAACAACTAAAGAGGTGAAAACATTTAAAATGACTCTTTGTTGTCCTCTAATCAGACATGATTAAAACCGTGATATAAAAAAAAAAAGAAATCATATCCATTACCGTTTTATGTTTTTCTTAGTTGAAATACTCAATTATTAATATTCAATTGTGTTTCAGAAACAGGGTGTATGCTTGACTCCAACGTGTTGTTGCTCATCTTCTTTTCAGCTGACAGACACTTTCCTCCTGTGTGCGTTTCTTTGATGATTTTTGACGCAGACGCTGTGACGGGCGTCTTCGTGCAGCACACACAGTCATCTTCACACAACCCCGAAGAAACGCTTTCCAAAATGTCAGGTCCAAACGGCAACAAGCACCATCAATCGGCTGACAGGCTGACAAGCGGCTATTAAACCCAGTTGAACTGTTGACATGGAGTCACACGGCACCGAAAATAGTCCGACGAGAAATTATATCTATGTGCTGAGCTGATGCACACAAAAGCAGGCGTTTACCGAGGGGAGGCAACATCTCAGAGAGGGAGGGGGGGGGGGGGGCACATTTGCAGACATTGTTTGTGTAATCAGGCTTTGAGGTATTTGTGGCAGCAAACACATGGACCTTCAGCAGCTGCGGCCATCTTATCGGCCGTAGAGCGAAAAACACTGCTTTTCCAACGGGGGAGCAAGTGTGGGTTGGTTTCCATGGCGAGCGAAGCTAATCAGCCGTCGTTGAGCGACAAAAAAAAACTGAGCTCAGAAATAGCCCCGAAACAACGGCTTAAAGCATTAACTGAAATAACCTCCAATCTCTTCTACCTTGACCCCGCGTGGCCCTACACCATTAAACACCTCCCGTGAGTCATGATCACGATTGAGCCTTAATGTGCCATTTCTACGCGAGAGACGTCAGAATGAGCAGCGGAGTGTAATTGCCCTTGTCTAGTGCGCAAGATTGTTGGTTCTCCAAAAAGGAACAGAGACAGGAGGCCTCCTTCATTTGCCACGCGATGAAACTCATTCTGAGAATATACGGCGAGGTAATTGAGCGATGAATTACTTTTTGCATCAGCACCACTCGATGACACTGATTCTGATGTAGCCTAGTCATATATTATCTCCCCCCTCTGCGGTAATTTATCCCCAAAATGACATCCAATGGAAAATGAACATTCCCCTCCTTAATCAGGCCTGGAAAAACAACCCTCCAAATTTCCCAAAAGCAACATCTATTCTTTCTCCCTCTCAAACTGTGCGAGGGTCAGGCCTTCAGAAAGTACGCCGCGACATTGTGCTTTTTCATTATGTAAAGTCACGTCTCCGAGTTTGACTTTAAAGCGCCGCCGCTCCCTAAAGAGAAGAAATAAATGAGTTTCACATCAAGCAATGCAATCAGCCGCAGTTAAACCTAGATCTCCCAAAATTTGATTACATCTGCTATAATTGAGTTGACACCTCTACCTCGGATTATGCTGTCGAGAGGTATTAAAAAAAAAAAACAAAAAAAAAAACACATTTATATGTGCGATAATTGGAGATAGATGGAGAAATAGATGTCGAAACGGAGGACAGGCAGAACATGTGGACGTCGGATGGACAAAAGATGGCAGTCAACAAGAGGAAAAAGAGGACAATCTTTATTTCAATCTTTTAAACCTGTAATAAAGTGTGACAATCTCAATTCAAACCCAAAAGAGGAAGTTTGGCAGAGAATGGTAGGCAACTACAAGGACCAGAAGGCAAGGCGAGGGCATGGTTTCCTTTAGTGCAGTTTCACAGTAATAATACAGATGACCTCTGTATATTAAAAACAGCAGGTGTGCTTAGGTTGAGGATCCTAAGTCGATCAAGTTATGAGATTTACTGAGCTACTAGCGCACGATGAAATGAAGAATAATGAATCTTGAAGCGACATTATTATTCATTATTACTAAACTTTTTAAGAATGGGGGGTGGGAGGGAGGGGGGGTGAGGATCACCTTTACACCATTTTAGCATAAACTGCTCAGAACGTTCATTATTATTTGAGAGTGTCATCTTAATTCAAAGTCCACTGAGAGGATTAGTAGTTGGTTCAGTTGTCATTACGTGAGATGCGATTGAAAGCAAGTCAAAGTTGGGATTGCGGACGCAGAATTAAGATGACTTCGTCTCGCCACTCTTCCCAAGGTCACGGATGATCGTGATGCTCGTTCATCACCATGTGTTGGACGTCCCCTTGAGAGAAAGCCTGTTACAGAAGCTGTCATTGCTCATTTCAAACTTTTAATTACTCGCCAGCTCCGTACGTTAAATATTATGCAGGAATGTTTCGGATGAATAATGTAAAACAAATGCAGAGCGAATAATAATCCAGTGCACCACTCTAAAGGAATGGGTTGGCCATTTAGGGAAGTATGCTTATTATCTTTCTCGCCGGGAGTTGGATGAGAGGACTGCATGGTATGGTAAGTATGAAACTAGGGCCTTAGCTTAGCTTAGCTTAGCATAAAGACTGGATGCAAGGGGGAAATGGCTAGCCAGGCTCCGTCAAAAGGTGAACCAAGTGCACACCAGCACCTCTAAAGAGCCCTCATGAACAAGTCATATCTTGTTTGTTTAATCCATACAAGAATAAGTAAAGAATAAAGTAACAACATGTTGGGGTATCAATGGGGGTTGTGTGCCAAACGAAATCCCGGTCGGGTGCAGAGACTTCCCGGAGTCTTCACCGTGAGGTTTCCAGGCAACCAGAGAAGACTCCCTGGAAGTTACTTCAGTTTGTGTGCAGATAAAAGAAGAGAGACTTTAGAAGTGTTTAGTAACAAGCGGCTGCCACAGGCTTCATATTCTCCCTTCAGACATTAAGAGTCGTCTCAACCTTCTCATCGAACGCTCGGCAAGAAAGGGAATAAGCGCATTTCCTAAATTATCAAAAGTTTTTGAGTGATGGTTTCCAACATGATTTATACTTTTATCTATCCACCCGGGTTATTTTGAAACACAATTTTGTCCTCATAATTCAGTATTTGTGTTTTTGTTTGTACTCTTCCCACTGGTTTGAAGTGCACACGGCTGTATTGGGAGGGGTAAAAAAAAAAAGGTGATTTCATTTCCATGCACCAATCATTAGTAAGAAACATACGACAGTTGTTGAAAAATGTGCTTTTTGTTTCCATGGAAACATCACTGTATATTACACCCCACGTTTTTGAGTGCCAACCGGTTCACCTTCGTTATTTTCTTCTTTAGTCACACATATATCATTTGTAACAAAGATAATGTTCTCAGGTGCTTTAACATGACTCACTGCCAGAAAAGGATCCCAAATCCAACCAAGTGCACTGCACTGTGCATTTTTCATAAAAAGCGTATTACACTGGGTGTAGCAGATTTTAGGAACACTTGTATATTTTATGTAACAGACTGGCTACTTTAATCCAAGAGGAAGCCACAACCCCGACTTGATTTGAGCTATTGCGTACACTTTAGTCACGAGTATGAAAATAGGATAGATATGGCATTGAGAAAACTAACACTAGCAGAAAAACAAGGGGTTAAACTAAGTAGCAGGAAGACAGGCTTTATATTTTTGTGCGCTCAGTGTACGTCTCAGTGCATTGGGATTTAAACTTGAACCTGCCTACTGAATTCAATATGGCAACCAGTGACGGAAGACAGATTGAAATATGGAAAGAGATAGAGCCAGGCTATCTGAAGAATATGACTTGTTAAAAGCTGCAGGGACTACTGATGTCTTCTATGGATGTCTGCTATACAGGTACAACTCATCTATACTAAGAATTTTGAGCAGGTTGGCCACATTGAAAAAAAAAAAAGAAAGAAAGAAAAAGTACATTTGCCATATCCCAGTAACAGACAGACTGATAGCAATTACCATTCCAGCTTGTTTTTGTTGTTGCATTAACTCTCCTCATAAATGGACACTAACAGGTGGCTGGCATGAGAAATAGGTTGAAATGCACGACTGTTTCGGCACTTTGCACCCCTAGAACAAGAAGAAGAAGAAGAAGAAGAAGAAGAAGAAGAAGAAGAAGAAATATGTTCAGGCAATAACATACAATAGAAAAAGCACAATTCATTTATGGCAGCTTTTCCTTCTTGGGCACTTCCTTTGCTTTCTACACACAGCAATTTAGATAAGCCTTAACTTTGGGTTGGGGGTAGAGTTGAAAAACATGTCTGTGTAGTCATGTCAGTTTGAAGGCAGGTTTATAATATTCTAGGCTATTCTAATAATGAACTGGAATCAAAAAAGGAAAAAAAGATTGGGATATGACGACAAAAAAAAAATACAATGGGAGCATTTTAGTAGTTACAAAACAAGAGAAAGCGTCACACATCACAATAAACCACTGGTTGGTCGAATCTTAATAAATAAGAGGTTTGTTTGGTTCACAGCCGCCCCCTCCATCTGTTGAGCGTTACGCGTTTACACACACACCATCACTAAAAGGCGGTTAGCTTGAAACATGATTCGATGGCTTCACGGAGCAGCCGACCTTTAACACAGAACTCAAAGATGGGAGAGCGGTCTGCGCTAGAGGGGCTTTGAGGGGAAGTGATATGAAAGACAAAGAAGCAGAATAGCGATACATTGATATGTCTTTGAGTTTCATGTCACTGCGTTTGACTAGGCCTATCATCCTCTATCCGGTGGGAGCACCTGTGTTAATCGGTTTTCTTCTCCTCGGGGTCCTTCTCTCCGACGTCGTCGTCGTCGTCGTCGTCTTCTTCCTCCTCCTCGTTCTCGTCCTCTTCGGGGCCCTCCAGCTCAGTGGCGCGTTGCCTCTCCTCCTCCTCGTCTTCCTCTTCATCAGTCAGGCCCTCCCTCTTGAGCGCATCCATGTCATCCGAACCGTCATCCGACTCAGCTGTGCAGATGCCATAGCACATCAGGCTAATTACACCCAGCGGTAGGCCGAAGAGGAAGCAGCCCAGCAGCGGAGAGCTGCGAAACACCGACTGATGTGGGAAAGGAGACGGCAAGAGATGAAAGGAAGACGCAGAAGGGGAAGTGTGTGTGGGAGGGGGAGGGAAGGGGGGGAGGGGGGAGACAAAAGTAAAGCGATGCGAAGGGGTTGAAGGGAATATAGAAATAATGGAGTAAATGAGGATAGCAAGAAAGGACACAGGAGAGAACAATATGTCAGGTTTCTTTCACAATTGGGTATTTTGCAGGAGAAATTTAATCTTGTTTACTTTTTTTTTTTTTTTCAAGCCACGACGCTCTTTATGTAAATGATATAAGCGTACGAGTAAAAAAAGCATTTCCATCTATAAACATTAACGTCACTCACAACCTCTTTCCTAAATCTCCATCGTTCTTATCGTATTCCAGTCCGGATCACCGACCGAGCAAAGCGAGTCACATCAGGGTGCTAATTAGTTTGTGATAATATTCAATGAATGCGGAGCGATAAGGGCCAGGAGGCGGATTTCTGTGGAAAGAGTTGCACTGATAACCACACCCAACATTGATGCCACAGTGTACCGACACACCTCGGGGAACATCAAACACAACATCCCAGCCAGCCGGGATCCTCACCGGTTTGCCCGCAGAGCCGACGGCTCCACGTAGGACGCCGGCTCCACTTGCCCTGCACTCAGCCCTCACTCATCTTGGAAATAACAACACCTCCATCAGAATGTTGCTGATTTCACGCGCAGGGTTCAACACGATCTCCCCCCATGAAACTGATTGGTAAACGTAGCACTCTGGGCCCGAGTGCCTCACTCTGCAACTGGTTGTTAAGACTTTCACACAAACAGACCCCAGGTCGTTCAGAGTTGGCAGCCACACCTCCTCCACTCTTTACAGAGTAGCAACAGAAAACATCCTGACGATAACAACACCAGCTGCCATGGGATGTGCACAGCCCAGGAAACGGACAAGTTGCGGGACAATTTGGGTTTAGCTGTGGCTAACGGTAGTGTTACCTAGCTCACAAACATTTTGGGAGTTTTCGTTGACCCGTCTGCGATGCCAGCCTCCCTGGTCTCTTTGGGCCTTTTGGCAAAGCAATCAGGTGCTGCACGGCTGACAAGCGCCGGCGATTGTAAACTATACACAGGTGAGATGGCAGACGGTTAATTAGTTATGACGGAACGTCACATCTACCGTTTCATATCTATGGAGGTGGGGCGGACAAATGTGTCAGTCGGCAACAAAACAAGATAAACCCCCCCTCCCCATCCCAACCCTCGAATAGAAACCAGCTAACATGGAAACCAGTGACCACAAACTGGAGTGGGGGTGGGGGGGGGGGGTCGTATTCTAGCAAAGCAGAACTGGCTCTGGGCAAGACATTAAAAAGTTGCCACGAGTAGTCTGCTGTGTGCAACGCTCTCAATGCTTCCCCAAAAATATCACAGCCCAAATGTGGAGGGCATCCGTCTGTTGAGTAAAAGTGTGACATCTCTCTCAACAGCCAGTGTTTACGATGGTAAAGAGACTCCCATTACAGTGGCTATTAGGGGGAGAGAACTCAAAATCCTATTTAGAGACGCAGACATATTGTGAAAAATTGCAGACATGCTTTTATGTTTTTAGCAGAGATGCTGCATTTTTTTATTTATTTTTTTATTCATTCATTTATTCACTCATTTGCATTACGCCATTACACTTTGTGGGTGCGTTTAGAAGGCAGGTCACAAATCATCTGCAGAAACACGGGCAGGCTTTAATATTTTAATATTAATTACATTTCTGTCATGTGATTTCAGGACGCCTGTGTCATGTTTCACGGTTTTGTGTTTCTGTCCCGTAATGCGCCGTCTTGTTTGCTTTTGGTTCGTTTTTACGCTGATGACCACATTGGAGCGTTTTAGCCTTTCATCTGCAACACTTTGGGTTCCTTGTACTTCCACATTGTGCAGTTTGAACTGATATAAATAACGAAATCTCAGAACTTCAAAAACACAGGAAAAGGTCCACCTTCATACACAAGGCTGTCTGAAGATATTTTCTGCTCTTTTCCTGTCTTCCACGCCTATAACAGGCTCACCTCCCGTGACTACACGCTCGCACGCATTCAAACGCGTACTGCGGCTACACGTGAGCAACGGCATCACGCACACGCATTCCGGTTATGTTTATTTCATTTTTTTTTTTGTGAATTTCAACTACATTTTGTTCTTGCAATGCTTCGGTAAGAGAAACTATTGTAGACTTAAATGTTTTTGGATTCACTATAATTTGGTGACGGTCTGCACATTTTGGTATATGGAAGCGTAGAAGGGCATTAATCCCTAAAAATCTGTTAGAGTAAAAACAGCCACTGCTTCTCAATCCCATCCATGCCCTGAACCTGCATATAAAAATGTTACATTTCGGTGACACGTACCAATCCACTCCTGCGAAACACCATCCCTGCGGCAAGAACAATGCCCGGGTCACTGAAGGACAACTTCTCCTTTAAATGATCCCAGTGACAAATGAGTCATTTGGCCCTAATATAGCGGGATACATCGGAGACGATGTACCTGGAAGGGAGCGTTCGGTCACAACGTCTGTCAGCCGCTGAGCTGAGAAGAAACATTCTCGCTCCCTCCAGTCATTGCCACAGGAAGAGGGATGGTAATTGCCGGGGCCGTGTGACGGTCGATGAGGTGGAGATGGGTATGCTATGCTAACACGGCAGGCTATGAGTCATTGGGCCTAATGTGGCTGCTCCCTCACGCTCCTGTCAGACGTGCATTTAGATTTAGGCGAGGTGATGGCTGCTGCCTATCTGCTCTGTATCATATCGTGTCACTGTAAGCAAGACCAGCCACGGGGATGTCTGCAGCGTGAGGCGGGAAGAGAAGAGCGCTCCCTCGAAACAGGTGTACGACGAGCCTGTCACGTATGGATTCTTACTTTTGTGCTAGTGAGACAATTATAATTCTTCACTTTCTGCTCTTACGCAGCCCAACGAAATGATTTCAGATTATTATTATTATTAACCTTTTCGACCAGGTTTTATTCTTCCACTGGTTTAAACCGTCAAACCTGACCTGACAGGTTAAATGTTAAACCTTCACAATGAAGTTTTCTTCTTTTTTTTTTTTTAACAAGCCTTTCTTTGTACGTCGAGGTGGTTAGCTTCCAGAAGTCACTATACCTTCTATTTAAAAAAAAAAACAATGCTCTGAGTAAGAGCTATAATTTTCCCTTTAAGAGTTCTCCACATCCCTTTAAAGACATTGTGAAGGGCAGTGTCGCGGTTACAGTACAACGGGAGAATTACAACACAGCTGTATTTACATTCCCATCACACCCGTGGTAAAATAAACACCAGCTTCCCCCTAAAAGAACCAACTACTTAGGGTCAGGACGCTGAACTTGCTTCTCCTCCCACTTTCACTCCGTCTACTCTCTCATCACTCCGCCCGCCGCCTCCTGCTCCGTTGCCCGTTTCTCTTTCCCCCCCGTACGGAGTTTACTGCCTGCATTGCATATTCTCAGTCATACTCCCCGTCTTGTTCTCTGAATGTTGTTTTTCTCCCACGGGGGAACGAGCAGGGCACTCGGGCATTTGTTTTACAGTGTTGCTGAACTTGGCGCATCTGCATATACAGTACTTGCCATGGAGCGGAGAACACAGCCAAGGTGAGGCCCGGTGTGAGGCATATTAACGAGTATACGAGGTGTTCAGTGGAGAACGCGGTGCGAAGAGAGGTATGCAAGTTGGGTAGCGGGGTCACTATAGTAACCGAAATTAGGACAAATAATATTAGCCTGAAACGTATGTAAAATAGCCCCTAAAGTTGGACAAAAAAAAAAAAAAAAAAAAAAATCAACAATTTTGATATGAACACTGGACAAAAGGTTATGTGGAATGGGAGAGAGGTCATCATCCACACACCCACGGAAAATAATCACCCGAGTCTGCCGCCTCTCTGAGGTCTACGGAGCGTCTAAGCGTCTTTCAGGTCATCGTTGTGGTCGACTTCCCTGCTTTGGCTCAGCATCGCCTCTCAGAGACGCGGCTCCATATCATAGCTGACGCTGCCACGTGTCTGCTGGTCGAGTAAACAAGAAACTGTCTGGCCTACGAGTTCACTCGTCTTCATTACCATCAGTACTTTATTTTACAGCTTGTTGTGCTGCTCCCAGGTGGACATACAGCTCTATTAATGGAGGTTTAAGCTAAAGCTACAGTAGCATACTCGTTAAAAAATAACCTACCCTAATAATGACATTTTGGTCAAATATATTATTTTTGGCATTTTTTTTTTTTTTTTTTTTGGAAAGTCATGATGGTGATACCCTGCAAAAGGACATGTATTTAACTATTTGGGCAATTTCTGTATTGCTGAATGGTTTCAATTCCACCGGATGTGCACCTCATTGCACTTATAGTGGGAACTAATTCATCCATACGATACATTTGAGTATTTTACATTTCAATAACAGTGTGCTCGTGAGCAGCAGCCGAGAGACAACTCTCGCCAACTTACCATGATGGTGGACCGGGCATCAAAGGCCACACGTTTGATCCTCTGAACGAAGCCATCACCTCCGCTCGCCTGCAGGGAGACACATCCATTAATAGAGACAGGGGAGCTGCCGCGTCTCGTCTGCACCAAAACCTCCTCAACCCTACGCACGCAGACCTATCCACGTCTCGGGTCTCCTCGCGCGGTCGGTGCGCCCCAGACATTTTAAATATTGTTTGATGAAACGCTTCTCTGCACAAAATCATCAGACGTGCCCCGGCTCTCGTCTGTTCACTGTCCGGCGGTTTCCACGGCTCCCGTCTGAGCTCATTTGTTTGGCGACGGCACCCGGGCAGCCAATGGGCGGTCTGTCGCAACGCTAATTCATCAGGACGGCCAATTAGTGAGCTCTAACTGAGCCCGGCTTCTGTGAGCGAGCTGGAGGTGGGCATGGGAGGGCAATTCTTTTTGTGTGGAAGCAGCTGTTGCACAGACTTGTGCTGATGCTGTGTGAGGTCTGCACGAGCAGTTTAGTTGGAAGTTTGAATGGACATTGGGTTTTTTTTTTTAATAGCACGTTGTTGGGAGTTGTTCTTTTCTCAATTGCAAACGATAAGAGGACGGAGAAACTGAAGCCACCCTCTGTAGCACGAGGGCAGTGAGTGGGGAGATGCTTAAAACATTTCTTAGCAATTCCTTAAAAAAAAAAAAAAAAAAAAAATCAGCTCGAGAGATGCCTGCCAACTCCGTCCTCCTCTGGCTGGTTCAAGCGTCATGCGAGGCTAAACACGCCGTCTGTGTAGCCCAATGTTCATGCTTCTCATGAAAAACACTCATTTAAGAATTTTGCTCATAATCCCCCCCCCTCCCCCCTCCCCCCCTCCAAAAAAAGATGAAAAGGACACAAACTATTTTCACCTTTTTTCACCATCTTCATTATCCTAAATTTTGTTCAAAGCATATAAAAACACATTTTTCTGTGTATTTCTACATGAAGCATAAACCAGCCTCGGGACACATCATGGCAGACATTACTAGCATGACATGAAGATGTTGAAACTGCCCGAGCTTTGGCTGCAACCAGGTTTTCTTTTTTGGGTGGGAGGTGGGTTTTTTTGCCCAGCTCAGACCTTTCTCAGAAAATAAAGGACAGGACCTCTGGCTGTTTGGCTTATGGTTTCATACATCTGGTGACTCGAGTGTAGTTCAGAGGGAAGCGGTGACATTTCTTTTCCAGATTAGTGTGCACACCGCAAAACAGAATCCCATCGTAATCTCAGTGTTTGACTGAGGAAAGAATTATTGTAGATAATCCATTCAGGGAGGACAGCAATATGAAATCTAAACATGCAAAAAGGAGATTGCAAAAATACGTCATCTGCGGAAAATATTTTCCGGGGAGGACATAAAATGCGAGGCAACGTGGTTGATTAATGAAGACTACTGGTGTGATTACAATGGTACAACACACGGGGAAGGGAGGGGAAAGGGACACACTGAGCTGAATGCATAAAAAGGAAAGGAGGGAGGGGAGGAGGGGAGGATGGAGGGAGGGAGGAGGAGAAGATTTGGACCTGTGCGGAACCGTTCAAAACACCGTTGATGAATTGGACCAGCTGCTCCATGGTCTCGATCGGCTCATTGGGCAGGAAGTACTGCTCGTTGGATGTGTTGAGGATGATAACGGAGGGCACCGTCACCTCGCTGAGATAAAAAAAAACAGGAAACACAGCTTTTAATCTCCTTAACCTCGGTACCTCGGACTGCCATTACCAAAGAGCATCATTAGATGGGAACAAATTGTAACTCGGAGAAACACAACAGTGAGATAAACAAACCCTTTGTACTTGGAGCTACGTAACTTTTCCCATGTGCATCATTTCTGAGGATTTCCTTCTTCTTTTTTTTTCTTTTTTTTTTCTGAGGAAAAAGCCGATGCAGCCTGGCTGACTTCAGAGTGGCATTTCTTCTATCGTTTATGCATACAGTGTGCAACTCAGGGGCTTTATGGGTCCGTGCCGGTCACAGTTAAAGAGACCTTCACAAATTACAGCTGACAAGTGAATCGCAGGGAGTCCGGAGGAAAGCAACTCGGCATCCACTGCTGAGACACATACAAAGAAGGCCAGTGCCTCATTTCACAGAAACGCCGCACGCTCTCCAGCACGCTTACTTGGACAAAATCAGCAGAAGAATTACAAAACTCGGTGAGATAACGAACAAGGTCATATAAACAAGCAATCCCTCTTTCGCATGTCTCGCACAACACCGAGCCCCGGCTTAGATAAGGGATCCTGGTGCTTAGACACACGCATATATGCGCACACACACACAAACAGTCCATCACAGCTCTGCCGCCCCACATCCCCGCAGTGTTGCTCAACCCGGCAACAAATTGCACACACAAGTATCCATCACTGTCCCAATCCACCACCCTACCGAGATCAGCAGAACACACACACACACAGCCTCACTACTCTATCCAGCTGAGACACACACACACACACACCTCTGTCCAGCTGAGATCTGCGCGCGCACACACACACACACACACACACAATGAGTGTGTAGTCGACCTGACATCCAGCCTACTCCAACAGATGGCACCCATTTAAAATAAATATGGATTAGCTTATTCACCTCTGTGAGTGGAGACTACCGGGGGTTTGCTGCCCATAATGAAGGGTCATACTGTACTCTATAGAATTAGAGCTGGCAGAAAACACACATTTAAGACATTTCCCCTTCCGCTGCCAAAAGCGGCTGCCATACTGTATAATTAGGGCTAATTATTTTTTATTACAGAGGAAGTTTATCCAGGACAGTCTGGATTATTAAAAAGAACAATTCAACATTTTAGTAAACACAATTACTTGCTTTCTCGCCTGCTGTTAGATGAGAAAAGTGGACACCACCACACTCCTATCGGAGCTTCACGTACGAGGCCAAGATGTTCTTCACGTGGATTACATTTTTTGTTTTGTTGAAAGAATAGTTTAACATTTGGGGAAATCGGCTCATTTCCCTCCTTGCCGACGATGACGGCATTAACACCACGCGCATGTGTGTGTGTTCACTAGGAGGCTAGAGCGTTAGCCTCTGTTAGCATACGGTCTGGAAGTCTTCTGCTGAGTGCAGCGACGACTCCCATAGTGTCTCACGACAACAGTTCATTGGTCATGAAAGGGGCGGGGCTAACGTGTAGGGGCGGGGCTGGGAGTCTTTAATTGGCGTGTAAATGTCCTCAGGCCCAGATTTGACAAAGTACACTGAAGTTACAACAGCTTCCTGTTTCATGGCGAAAGGCGCGTTTTCACTGCCACAATAAGGCATGAAACGCACACGTTTGATCGCTTTTGATCGCAACGGTCTTCAGATTGTACCGACCTTCAATTTGTGGTTTTGAGGGAAGTTAAATGGCGGAGCAATGTTCACACTCTGTTACACTGCTGTAAGCTAACTGCGTGGTTTTAGCTCCATTTGAGCGGTACCGATCTTCTTATCTAACTCGGAGCAAAAAAAAAAAAAAAAAAAAAAAACCTATTGTTGGAACTAGTCTTTAAAAAGATAAATAAATAAGTAAAAGGTGAAAACTGGATTATTAAAATACCATTCACATGTTTTTTTTTTTTGTTTTTTTACTTACTTACTGGAACTCTGGCTCATTATCAGACGTTCGTTAATTTCTCTTCTGCAAGTTTTCTGTTACCAGATGCATTTCTTGGGTTTTAATTATTGCATGAGCACTTAAAAAAAAAAAAAAAAAAAAAGTCCAGGAAACATGCAATGGGACATAAAAGCTAGATGACAAAAAATCTGCCTCATTTTCCAGGCTCAATTTATTAGAGGTTCCACACAAGCACTCTTTAGTACACAAATCAAATGGCCGGTTTGTGTGGTAATAACCTTCCCGGCCATTCACCTTCTACGTTTACAAATCTTCCTCGAACTCAACGTTCTTCACAGCCCACCGTGCATTCTATATAAGGGGTTAGCGATAATCCCACGTTTAAACAGAGGCAGAGGCATCCTCGGGCTTAGAGTGGTGCTCATGTAGTGTGTGTGTGTGTGTGTGTGTGTGTGTGTGTGTGTGTGTGTGTGTGTGTGTGTGTGTGTGTGTTCCTCTAGTGAATGCAGGGGCAGCCTTACGCCAGACAGACCGCTGCCAGAACACAGTAATCGCTGTGATGACAGAAAGAGGGATAAAAAGCCATCAGATTTATTTCCATGAGTTTCCTAAGGGAGAGAATTAGTGGACAGTGACAGGCCAGGATTTCATTCCTCAAAGGAGGGCAATTAATCCCATGCTGCAGCAGCCAAATTCAGGCCGGTAAAACCCGGCAACCACATATTGTATGTACTCATAAAATTAGGAAGGCTAATCACCTCAGTCAGCCTTAAATATAAACACTGCCCGTCTAATTTCAGCCGTGCACCGGGGGGGGGGGCTGCCGGTTGAATGTCGTCATACTTCCAATACGACGACTTCTACTGTACTCACTGACACACTCTTTAATTACACGAGACTTAGGAGACCACGTCTGCTGTAATCTCCCTCACACAAACAATAATATGCTCAAATTAAAATAACATCCCGCAGCGGTCTATTACGCTCAGAGATTCTCACACAAAACAGGCACAACATTATACAAAGAGACATAATTAGACACTGTACGTTGGTAGATATAAAAAACAGACGCGCCAACTGCTACAGCCCTGCTGGCCTGTAACACTAGCGCAGTTCTGTCTAATTAAAAGTGTGTGGGTTGTCAGTTGCAGGGCCTCCCCGAGTCCGACACACCAACAGTCGGCCGAGGCGTAAAGCTACTGTAGCAGGGCTCTCTGTGTCATTAGCACTGCTCTTCGACAAGCTATTTAAAAACACATGACCATTACAGACCTAATCCAGGCAGAGCATCTGTAAATTCCTCACGGATTCCCATACCATCCCGCAGATTTGCTGGGATCTTGTGTGTATGTGTGCTTAATAGTGTGTGAGAGGGGGGGGGGAGTTACAATTTCCAGGTGCACAACAAAACAAAAAAAATATATTATAATACATTTTATTTGTATAGTGCTTTTAAAAAAAATGAAAATAAATTAAAAAAAAGGTACTCAAAAGGCACTTTACATGGTAAAAACAGAACTGATAAAAGCAATAAAAGCAATAAAAGCAATAAACGAGAGATTACGCAACAGCAAGAAACAAAAACATACATAGCTGGCGTCACAAGATGTGGCCGTGTGTGTAATTGAATTCTCCACCAGAGCAGCTTTAATGGCAGAGGCTGACATAATTACACGTCAGTCCAGAAGGTAAGGTGATGTAGAGGGAAGAGAAGTGTGACATGAGAAGACACGGGATTTGAGACACTCACCCCATAATGAGGCTGTTAATGTAGTCATTCCCGTCCATGTGGCCAAACTGGAAGTCCCTGTAGATGGAAGACAAAATCAGTGGCGTGAGAGCGTGCGTCAAAAACACACAGTAGAGCAAAACAAGCACCTTTTTCTCGTCTCGGTGGACTGCACAAAAACTGGGACGCCGACTTTCCCGCACAATTATGAGAACACATTGAATGGAATTGCATGTCATGTCGTGGAAAAGTGGATTTTTTTTTTTTCCCCAACGCAAAAGAAAGAAAGAAGAAATAAATTCCCCAAAGCTCCGTCCTGCGTGTCTCCCGTTTCTCCTCATCTTTTTCCACCACAGAAAAGACTCAGGTGATTTATCTAAACGATAAGGCAGGAGAAGGAATTCAATTTGTATCTCATTGTGCTGCACTATGTCTGAGCAGAGTGTATTGTGGGTAGGATTGGGGGGTTGGGAGAGGTGGGGGGGGGGTAGCCAGTGACTTCCACTGAATGACTGATTACGGGGGCCTCCACATATATATTATATTCATACTGAATCATAGCTACATCTTGCACGGCTGTCCCCCGGGGACGACACAATACTGCTTCTGCTTATATCAATGACATGATTATGAAGCGACTGAACTACATAACAAATCCGGTGGCTGCGTTGTAACAATCGGTCTGTGTTAGTGACAATACTGAGACAAACTGGGAATAAGGCTCATCAAAAAGTCAGTTTGGAACTTTAGCTCCGACAGGGAGCTCCGGATCAGACCGACCTGGGGAAAAAAAGGATCTACATGTCCGAGACTTTTTTTTTTTTATTTTTACTATCAATACTTTGTCTATAATTTAAACATGTACAAGTCTGTTTCCCCACGTATGTCCATCCTCCCACTCCCACTGACACATCTTGGCCAGACTGCTGAGCAGACCGGCCAAGAGGGGTGAGGAACCTAACGGAGAAACTTGCATGTGTGAGAGGAGGCGTGGGGAAAGAATGCATGACAGCTATTTTTCGTAAACACTTTCAGATTTGTCCATAAGAGTTTGAGCTATTTTGGCTGTTTACTCGAACAGTTCCCTCTGGAAATGTTCGAGTGTCTGCTTTTCCTTTGAATTACGAAAAACTGAAGGCGATGTTTATTGGCGTTAAGGCTCACGTCACGGGGTTCTCGGGAAAAGAGTGTTTTCTGAAGCCAGATTCCCACAGAATTAATACCAGGGAAAGAGTGAGAGTGAGAGTGAGAGAGAGAGAGAGAGAGAGAGAGAGAGAGAGAGAGAGAGAGTGTATATACGGCATTATAGCCATTGCCAAATTATAGAAGGTGGTTCATAATACACAAGAATAATTCCACAGGAAAATCATGTCACCTGTATCACCAGGAGGATTTGTGCTCCCGCAAGATATATTTCATAACATAAGAATGTCTTTGTGGACAGGAATTAATTACTGAACAACCGGTGAACATCAAAAAAGGAGAATGTTTTTGGAATTATATTAAATACTGCGGTGGATATGGGAAGAAAAATCACCCACATATGCACTCTAGTCTGGAAGCAGTGGGCGGTGGGACTGTACCCAAAACATTAATGTTGCAGACCACAAAACAACAATTGCAACATTGCATATTGTCTGTTGGTCCAGGGAGACGGATCCTTCCTCAATCCTTCATCCATTTTCTTTCCTTAAAAAAAGGTTTTTTTGGGGGCAAGTTTTCCCTTTTTTACAAAGTGACGGTCTGAGGACGGAGGGTGTCGTGTTCTGTACCCATTTGTGATTCCTGATATTTGGATACAAGTACATTGGTTAACGCAGCTTGAAGATGTCCTGAAATGTTAAGAATGCTCAACGACTAACCGCCTCTCAGCAGGTCAAAGCAAAGAGTCCCGGTCCTTCATGGATAGAAAGTCAAAGGGTTCAGTTTGTGAACGTGGCTTCTTGTCTGGTCTTGTTGTACCAACCGTCTGTGCAGCAACCGGCACATAAAAGCCAAGATAATAATGACTGGTGCAGAATTTAAACACACACACACACACACACACACACACCCACTGACAAAATCAGACACGTGTGCAAATGGTGGATGAGCCGAGCGCCACGACATTTACTGTTGCATCAAACGGCGTCAGCTCATCCATCAGTCACCTCTGATGTGCCGCCTCTACGCGCTGCCGTCGCCCACCACCGGGGGCGTCACTCCGGCTCCTGACTTGTAATTACAAGTACCGTTTAGGTATGTCAGAACACTGCAGGCAACTCTGATCTCAGTGGGGTTTCTCAAACTCAAGTCTTCAAAAATACACACAGCGCACAGAGAAGTGTGGCGGATAGTAGTCCAATTGATGATGAGGATCTGTGTAATTCAATCAGTCTTAATGGGAATGCCTGGAGAGGGAGAAACACTTTGATCATGGCGGTTTGAGATGCACCTCTTAAATCAAAAGGCAGAAATCTATCTGATGAGGCAACATGGTCAATAACGGGGCGCAGCGAGGAAGTTAAGCACAACATGAGGATGAAAATGTGATCTTTCTTCTTCTTCTTTTTTTTTTTTTTTTCCTGCTTCTTCTTTAATCCTTTTGAGGAAATCCTCTTGTCGCCTGGCGCTCTGCTGGGAGTGATCAGAGATAAGGGTCAGCTACAGAACGGCAACATTAGAGCCGATTTGAATTCGAGCCACTTCAGCCGAGCGTGTTTGTTTTAACCTGGGTCCTTCAGCTGAAAGGCGACCTACCCACTGTACTCACTGAAGCGTGTACACACACACACACACACACACACACACACACACAGACACACACACACACGGGCTGCCGCTTCAGTAGCCCGACGGTAAACATTTGCCATGTCCGTGCTCCTGCATCATCCTCCGCTTCCCGCCATCTTTCTCTTCCGACCCTCGTAGCAACAGCGGAGATAACTCCAACACCCAGTTGTGGAAATTATACATTTGAGGTGCATTTCCTCTTCGTATTGGATGCCTCGTTTAATTAGTTCCCCTCCGGTAGAAGAACAGGTCGAACAAGGCGCCACGCAACACAAAGATCCCATCTCCGGTTGTTATTGCACAATTGGGAGCCGGAGAAAACAGACGATTATGCATTTATACCAACCGAGCTGGGGCTTTGACTGACAGCTGAATAGAACACCTATATTTGGAAGCTGACATTTTGCATAATTACCTTTCTACTGAACCTCAACGAAAACATGCGTGCCCCGACAAAGGCATAAACTTTCTTGTGAATAGACAGGCGGCAGCTCCCCAGCGAGTGCACCATCCTCGAATAAATGTATAAATTGGATATTCATCTTTGACCTCATCGCGTATTCGTGCCTTACCTGTTAAAATGTTCTCTGTATTCCTTCGCCACCCTCTGAATCAAGGTCTTTAATCTAAAAGCAAATGAGAAGAGAGTGAAACACCACATGAGTCGAGGTCTAACCTTTTTTTTTTTTTTTTTTTCTTCTTTTTGTTTTTGAGACCGATGCCTGTAATTTGTGGAGAGACCCAAACAATAACAGCAAGCCTTATCTGTATTGGAAAGCCGTGCACTTGAACACAACCATAGTGGTAACCGTGGGACTGTGTGGGAGTAATTTATATAGAGCCATGCTTTTTTAATTTCAGTGTTCTTTGTACCTGCCACTCTCCTCTGTGGGGTCCTTCTCATCGATGACTGCAATCGCTACCAATTTGCCTGAGGTGGCAGACAGGGATTACAAATCACAATCACACACACAAAAAGAGGGTGAGAAGACAATGGCAGGCAGATAAGAGGCTCTGGAGGAGACGAATCACCTCTCAACCGCGGGAAAGAAAGAAAGAGGCACCGGGAGCGCTTGATTCATTCATCACTCAAACATTAAGCCAGCTTAGGCTTTCTACTTGGTTGAACAGGAAGCAAGTGGTCACTTTCTGGTGGGGGAGATATTTCAGTGCCATTCAAAACTCAAAACCCACAACGCGACAAATGGGTCCACTTAAAATAAAAATTGTTACACAACTCAAGAGGTCCGTCATTCGGACGCGTATTAGTTTGAGGCCTTGTGGCTTGGAGGAGAGTACCAGCCTGCCCCCTGGTGGTCAATGACGGTGCTTTTTGAGTCCAGGTTGTGTCGAGGCAGTGGACAGTCATGAAAAGGAATATTTCACACGCAGAGACGGCAGAGTGTGGAAATGGAAGTTCAGCTCCAGAAGCTATTTTTTAAACGTATAAATGTGTTAAAGGGCCAGTGCTACTGTATATGAGACTACTTGCAGTCCATCCATGTGCACTATTAATCTCCAACATTCCCAAAATGACTTTGAATGCATAGTTCTGTGGTTGTTGGAGGAAAAACAGGAATGCAGTGAACAATAACTTATGTACGGTTTACTTTGTGGTTTTTTTTCTACAATGCTTCTTCATGGGAATACAACCTGCAAAACAAATTCATAATTAACTCTTTGAAGCGCCTAACTAGGTGCATAGGGTGTCTTGTTGACGTAGATGCATCATCCATTTGTATATTGCCAAAAGAAATTGATTTATTGCGCAATGTTGCTAAACTACGGGACGTCTACGCCAAATGTTTTTAACAGAAGGTCAACCTCGGGTTAAAGGGGACCTCGTTCTTGTAAATCACCGTTTAGAAATTGCAACAAAAGACCATTTTTGCCTTTATTTGTTAGATGTCAGTATAGAAGAAGGAACAAAGGTCCCAAAGCTGGACTCGAAACCGGGATGTTGCAGTTATACAACAACGCAACATGCTCCCTTATGGCTTAAATAACGGTTATTGGTAATAGTAACTAATGCTTTACAGATCGGTGAAGGCTGCTTAATTACTTAAATAATAATCGTGATCACGATTTTGGGTTCCTACAACTAAACGAACGACATATCGACTGCAATACTGACGTTTAAAACGCGTGCTCCTAAACTAACAGCCAGCCAGCAGGGGGCGATCACTTTTGGCTTCAAATGTGGGCAGCTATAATAACACTGCACCCGCGCACTACCGCGGCAGCCTGTAAAAAAATTCAAAAATACTTTCTTGAATGTTGCTGCTGCAGTCCAGAGTAAAAGAGTAAAATACTGTTTATTATTAGCTTTGTCCGTCTGCTCTCTGTGGTATAAAATATGCACTGTCTTCCGGTGAAGAAATCTTATTTTGATGCAAAGATTTGTTCATTAGCAGGAGAGTAGAAGGTAATAATGTAGTCAAAATGCTGATAAACCATTAATAAATACTCACATCCTAATAAGACATCGAGACTATGAGGAAACCTTTTCATAAAGTTAATAATAAAAGAGTTAACTGGCTTTAGTTTCAAATGTGTCTGGTGAAAGCTCAAAGAAAGATCCATCAGCACTCAAACTTCACTGTGAAGGGATGTAATCGAATTTCCAAGACATCCATCTAACACCTTGCGCGTATCATATTTCTTCAAACCTGCTCAAGCATATTTATAGACAGGACCGGCTCGTTTTCTAATCCACTTGTTTGTGGACGATGTCCTTTCTCCAGCCGACTTTGTTGAATTGACTATTTGTGTGTCTAAACCCAGCGGTGCAGAAAGTTGCATGTTCATGGGTGAAATGGGCTGTTTGCGTTGTGGCTATCAGACCGACTATCCGCTCTCTGCCCCCCGCAGAACAGTTCCTGTACACCAAAAGGAAAAAAAAAAGCTATTGTACCGTGAATCTGTCAAATAGATTTGGTTTTCATTACGTCATTTATCCTCGCCTCTGCCTGTCCCTCAAGTTTTGCCCCGTAAATAAAACTAAATTACAGCTCGAGACTATTCATTGATTTTGGCCACACTGGTGTTTACACACGGGGACGTGGACCTGCGTGGGATGAGGCTTTTCGAGGGTTAAAATGTCGCTCCACCGCCACACAAGCAGCCCGAGGGGCATGCAACTTGACACTCGATTTAAAAGCCTTAAGAGACAAGGCTGGAAAACTCAACACTGTTTTTCGCAAATATCCTTCGATCTAAACTCTATTTATGTTTGTTTTTGTGGCCGACTGAAGCCGCAGACTACGCCGTCTTAAAATCAGTCGCACAGTGTTCATCCAGTTACGGCGCTTTAGAGACTTTTTGTGTTCAGAACTTTGGTATAAATGCTTTAAAAAAAAAAAAAAAGGTGCAATGTGTAAGATCTGGCCAACATGCCCCAAACAAATAACGGGCATCATTTCACCTCTACTACTGGGTCCATGCAATCTAAAGCTAAAAAACAGGTGGGCAAGAATACACAAAACCAAACCAAACTGCTGACACTATGAGATCAAAAGATCTGCTGTCTAGTCTTTATGAGTGGCGTCGGCTTATAGTCTACGTGAGCCATCTGTGTATTAGAGCCACTAACCGGAGGGCTGTGCGGTCGGTGTATCGCTTTAATAGTTTTGTTTATTGGATTAAATCCAGAGGGGCAGGAGCAGGAACATAACCCACACCTTCTTCTCGTCCTGCCCTGCAGCCAGGAGTCCACGCCGCCCGGGATGGTTAGCTGGATAGCACGCTGGTTTCAGATATCTCAATACATAATACATCAACATCTTTGACATGACGTCAACACTGTAACCTCTTAAAAATTCGATTGATAACATTAGTTTCTTTCTTGAAAACAAAAATTCAGGCCAAATCTTACACTTTGCACCTTTTAAAAACTGAAGCACAGCTTCCTCTGCACCGAGCGTCAACTTACTGCTGTTTAAGAGAGTTTGTATTTCACTCTGGAGCTTAAATTTCCTCTCAGAGAGAGAAAGTGAGCGTCGTCGAGCAACATGGGCTAAATCTAGAGGGAAGTGTCAGACTTCCTCATCATCGGCCCCCCCGCCCCCACACACAATTAACGCCGATATTTTTACAAGGAACTTTTGACAAGAGGAACTCTAAGATGTTTGCCTTTTAATTATAAAGTCATCATGTGGTTGATTGGATATTTGGGCGGTGGGAAGCTAAATATTCGGGGATTTAGTGTGAAATGGCATTAAAGAGGCAGGCTGAGCAAAGCTGTGTGCTGATGCACTTCAAACCATATGTGATGCTAATCATTCTGTCATTTTAAAATGTTTACTAAAGCTCTTGGCTCCATAATCATGAAGAGTAAAAATGGCACAAAAAGTTAAGAAAATAAGACATTACGCTCACGATTAACAAAACATCGCCTTTTATAGTGTTTCAAATTAAAATAGAGCTGAAACAATAAATAGAAAATTAAATCAGAAACGATTTTTTATGTGTGATCATTTCCGTACATTTTCTTTGTCTTGTGCGATATATATATTTGGGTTTTTATTCCGAGACATGTGCGGACTTCACATTTGACCTTGGAAATAATGAATTGACTGATGAAAACAATAGTTTGCCGAAGCCCTAAATTAGCCCTAATGTATGCCCATAGGAGTAAATAAAACTTTGTGCATACGCCACCTGTTTCTCCGAGCTCATAGAGTGTAAAGCCATCAATCTGGAGGTATCCTTGGAAGCGCTCCTTGTTCACCCATGATGACAAACTAGCATCTGCGTATTCTGCAACACAAAAGAGACAGAATCTTCTCTCAGAGGCAGAAGGACAAAAATCGACATTCAGCATGCCACCGGTCTGTATTAAAGGCAAAGTACAACAGCGTATTGATGCCTGGATTGGAAGAAGATCACAGTGTTTTACCACTTGTGCGCTCTCGAGGGAATAGAGAGCGGGACACGAGCGGAGGTTCCAGAGACAGAGGTTAGCTAGACAATGATCAGAAGTGGTTATGACAGCTGGCTGCCTCCGGGTTAAGTAGTCAGGTCTGAAACAGCCAATGGATTGTGAATTAGAGCAAGCAGATTGAGAATCAATCCGGTGGTAAACCATCAAATGGTTGTGAAGAGATGAATGAAAGAACATTCAGTCTGGATTTTACGTGATAAGCATTCATTTCTTATTTATCAACGAGCCAGCAGTCTAGATATATAGAGAAAAAAAAAACAAAGAAAAAACTGCAATATTCATTCAAAATAGATGCGGTTTTCTTTCTGGGATGCTGGCTCAACTAACCTCATTTTCACAGCTATTTTGCCTTTCTGTCTTTAAAAAAAAAAAAAAAGCGAAAACATTTGGTTTGTAAATGAATCTCCGCGCGTACATACATTTATTTTTCAGGACAGTTTGGGCAGATTTTTACACATTTGGACCGAATGAATAATTCAACAGATGCATTAGGGAGAAGGGGAGAAAAAAAAAAAAAGAGATAAAAGTGCAACAAATGAAAAAATAAATAAATAAAGTAAACTAAAAGGATTGCTTGCTGAATGTGAACCACATGTTGTTTCTCCCCCAACATCTGGAGGCAACATGCAAACGGCAACCGGAGTCTGTCCCTCGAGTTTTTAAATAGGGTGTAGCGAGGCTGCTGAGACAGCACCGTGTTCTCCGGCTGGGAGAGGCTACCCGGGATGCTCATAATTGATGTCAAATGTAGCCGGGACCTCATTATGACATGTTCATAAGTTATCACGACCCTTCTGCTGCCGTTACAGTAATTACAGCAACACTGATGACTTTAACGCGGTTCTTAAGCCGCTCCCCAGACGAGCTGAGAGCACAATACCGAACATGACAACCTAAAACCCGAACACGCTTTTAAACCTCGCCCGCCCCCCCCCCCCCGCCTCCCTTTTGAGGTCGTAGCGTGTACTAGAATCAAAATGACCTTAATGCAATGCAATCTATTTCTCACTGCTGGTGCTGCTGCTGCTGCTGCTGTGCGAAGGCAGAGTTGTTGTTAAGGCTGCTGAGTCAGTCAATCTGCTAGACATTCCAGAGAGTTCTTTCCACAGATGTTCTGGCTTTATAGACAGCATGCAGCTGCCCGACTCTCTTCTCCCAGATGCAAGAAAAAGAGAGAGTGAGAGAGAGCGCGCGCGAGATAGCTGAAGGCCCCATGCTGGGATCGTACAGCCCGATGAACCTCTCCACCGACTGAACCTGCTTCACCTTGAAACAAATTAGAGCTGCTCTCTTCGCGGGCAGCCCACCTCGTAATCACCATACTGCCCTACAGGAGCCTGTCAGCCCAGAGTTCACACAGCTGGAGACGAGAGAGAAAGATGAGGGGCAGGAGGGGGAATAAAAACAGACAGAGGGCGGAGTGAGGATGAGCCGGTGTCAGAGCTCTGAGCGCGGGGGAGGAGGCAGCCCTGACACGTCTCAAAGATGGAGGTTAATGGCAGGGAGGACCTCTAAGACAATGCAAATAGCGGCGAAACAAAACCAGAGGGAGAAACGTGGAGGAGGAGGGGGGAGCGGAGGTAAGAAATATCAAAGATAATTCATGCAGGGTGAGAGACAGAGGGAGGCAGAGGATGAAAAGACTGATGAAAGAAAGCTCGGTGAAATGACAGTACATAGTCGCTTTCATGCGACTGTGTGTACAAAAAGGAAAACCTGGAAGATAAACAAGTTGAAAAATGAATTTCAAAAAAAGCACAAACCGAAAAACAGTGAGGGATGGGAAGCATGTGTGGAAGAAATGTGTTGCTACTTGAGATGTAAGAAAGCATGTGGTTTTTTTCCTGGTATTTGGCCAGAAACCAAAGTTTTGGACGAATTCAGATCTAACCGAATGATGGCACAATAGGAAAAATCAGGGGATCACTTAAGTCAGTAAGATTCAACCTTTGGGGACCATGAATGTTTGTAGAAAACGTCACCGTCCACCCTATAGTTGCTGGGGTAGTTCAGACTATAGACTGACTGACTATCTAAGAAGTGGACGTAGTCAAAAAGACGTCCCCCACTGGTTTGTGGGCTGTCTTCAGCCAAATTTGGCCATCAACATCTTTGTTTTGTCAAGATTGTGACACAAGACTTGGAGCTAAGGTCAAGCGATCGCTGAATAAGACATTTTTTTAGACAACCAAAGAGGTTACAATACTGAATGAACTGAAAACACACTGTGAAAGGATTATAGTTATGAGAAGAAAACACGGACATCTCCCAGACCGGACAACGCCGCGGTAGCAACCCGTCACAAGGTAGCCCCGCCCTAAAGCATACCCCTACTTTATTAACCATTTGACTCCAAATGGGACCAGAATTAACTAAATCAACTTCATGCTGTATTGAAGGAGACTTGAAACTAGCGATCGAGACCATGAACTCACGTTCACAAGGGTTAAGACACTTCAGCATCGGCTCCCTCTTCAGAACTGAAGGTTGCCGCCTGGTACCGACCAAGGTGGAAGACCAACAGACCAGAAATTAAAACTAAACGAACGACACACCTGGATTATGATACGTGTCATCCAAACTGACCTTGCAGTCTTTGCCAACTCAAATAAAGCAATGAAGTGAATTCTCTCCATGTGTGGAGTCACATAACATCAGTGTGTTATTACCTTTTTAGGTGTGATTTCATCTCGTCGCCACAGTCATGGACTGTTAAGCCGCCTGTCATTTAAGTGCTCCCAATAAACATATGCAAAATAGTGCTACCTCACAGCTGGCTGCGTTATGTACATTTCCATACAAGCAAACCACTGAAACGGATTAACAGAGAGCCGGATGCTGAGCATTAACGGATGGGTATTAAAAAGGGAAAATGTGCCACCTTTTATGTGGATGTCCAATCGTTGCCGAGATAGATAGATAGATACTGAATAAATGGTGCATGCTTTATTGACCAAGAAAGCGGATTTCTCCCGTGTGCCCACATGTACCAGGACGCATTGCATGAGAGCGTCAAGTACGCTACGTCTGATGAAGAAAATTAAAATAAAACTAATAAAAATGTCAATGAAGAAAATATTATTTCACCTAAACAGAAAAATACAACCTTCTGAATTCAAGTTTCTCAACAAGCACACAAGTCTTGTTTAGTCTTTCCACAGTTCCAACTTTCAGCAAAATCGGTCAAAATAAGGCCTCGAGTCACAGAGTACGATGTGGTGATATGACGGCGCCACACGCCGCTTCCTCCCCACTGTGTCTCGCTATTATTCTTTATTAGCAAATTATATTGACAAAATTGTCCCATCTGGTCTTGCACAGCTCCGTCCCAGAGAGGAGGACAACTTTCAGGCGTAGTAACGCACACACAGCTCGCTCTCTCTGGGTTGTCGGTGGCGACAGCATCCATTAGAAACTGACGAAAGGGTTTCCTTTCTGTTGGCATCGGCGGGCAATTTGAGGGAAGGCTCCACCAGTTGGTGTTTTTCTTTTGGCAGCTCAGGTTCTGAAGGGTCCCCGTCGGCCATATTCTCCCAGCAGCAGCAGCAGCAGCAGCAGCAGCAGCAGCAGCAGCAGCAGCAGCAGCAGCAGCAGCAGCAGCCGCCTCGGGCGGCCGCTCCTCGGTTGAGTATTTGAGTCAAAATACTGTAAAATCTACTCCGTTAAAAACCCTGTGCATAACAACAACCTCAGCACTCCTACTTCGGGATGCGGAACCCGAGCGAAGAGAGCGAGGATGCTTTTGAGCGGCGTTGCGGCCCACAGCTACCAAAAGCTGAAGGAGAACTCTGTAGTTCTTTCTTGCCTCCAACGACTCCAACTACGTCACTGGAAGGAGGAAGAACCACAGACTTTGCAGCTGCTCCCCAAAGACTTGGGGAACATTGGCAAGAACCGCAGGCGTTTTTCTACATCCCTAACTCAGACAGAGATATAGTTGAAAATTGGAGAGTTTTCCCTTTAACGCTCAAACACCGCTTTGAAAAAACATTGCTGGCGAGTGCAAACAGCATGCTGTGCAGACTAATATACATCCTAATTATATTTTTCTGTTGTCTTCCTACAGCGCCAACATGTAGCCCAGTAGACTTCCCTGCACACACACAATGATCAAAACCATATGGCCCCTTGAAGCAAAACAACAGCGCAGACCTGTACGGCAGTATGAAACTAAGGATTTGAGTTATTAAATATGCATGAGCTCGAGCCTGCGTGCTGTATTATATTTTAACGCTCTTCAAAAAGGATGCTGCCGTTTGTGATGTGCACTAAACCAATCAAAGCTCAAACTAAATGTCAGATATAATTTCACACAAAGCGAGAGGCCGTGTTTGGACAGTGTGGCTTCGCTCTCTGACATCTATCGTCGAGAAACACAACGAGTCAGACCTGCGCATCGAGAACAGCAAATGTGCTCTGAATGTCTAATGAGCAGATTGAATCTGAATCACAAAACAAATACAAAAACAAACACAAAGGGGCGGAGATGATAAAAGTTGCTTTTAAGCCTCTGTGGCTGGTAGATTTACAATACAGCTAATAAATAACGTGTGTGGTATTCATCCAAACACTGTAATTGGCATCATAGTCGGCCATAAAACACTGCCGCTGCGAGACTATGCAAAGGTTTAGTCAAATAACATTCGATAAAATAAAAGTGCCTGAGAGAACGTCCTGCACAAAGTGCCTCATCCACCATCCAGTGAGTGGACTTTCAGTGGGACCAGTCCTCTGAGAAACGCAGCACAGCTGGAAAGAAACCCGACGCCGAGGGCCACAGATGGTAAAAATGGGATCAGGAAAACTATTTCTCTAATGCAGAGCGGGGCAATTTCTTTGCCGTCATTCTAGGTAAGTGCTTAATGAGCTGTACGCTCATTAGATTTCATCCATTTTCACCTACAATAACCAGCGTCTTCCTTCAGCAGTTCCTCCTGGCTCTGAAAGGGGAAGGAGAAAGCCACCACGCGAGGAAGGACACGATCCCGTCCTTTCGCCACGACGCTGCCCTTCTCGGTCCTCGACGAGCTTAATATGCCGTCGCCATGGCAATGCTAGACATCCGCCACATCCTCCGTATCAAGGTCCTGGAGGACTCGGCAGAGTGTGGAGTTTTTGTCGTCAACGTCTGCTGTGGCGAGCCTCTCCTGCTGCAGTTCTGGTGCAGGAAGCCCCCCTTCCGCAACGGCCAGGTGGAGCAGACGGACGTGCGCTCGCAGGCGGCGGCGGAGGTGGATTTCGTTCTCCGGGTGCTGCACCGCGCTCCCAATCTGCCCAACGGCCACTACTGGGGCCCGTTTGTGTTGTCGTTGTGCCTCGACGCCCTGCCCTTCCGGTTCTGCCTCCCAGCTCAGGCCCACAGCAGCAGCAGAATACAAGACATCATGGAGGAAGGTGGTGAACTCAGGTTGTTGCGGTGAGAAGCTTTGAATTGGCCAACAGGGGGTCGGGGGGGGGGGCAGCTCCTCTAAACCTCTTATATCACACATGACTCTTTCGCAGAGCCTTGACGGTTGCTCCAGTGATTCACTTCTTGGCTTTAAATGGCTGCATACGTAGTGCCAGCTCTGCGCTGATTTCTTTGGCCCCAGCTGTGGTCTCTCTCCCGCCGAGCCACCCTGACCTGCTATGTACGTCCGCCCAAAAGACAAACCACCGCAACATCGCTGGCCTCACGGCGCGCACAATAGTGGGCCGAGCCCTGGGTGCTTTACGATGGGCCAAGCACACCATAACTCAATGTGGTGGGGAAGATGAAAGAACAGCAGCCGAGGCCGGAGAACTAGAGGAACACAGCGAGAGAAAACAAGGGCCGCGGGAAAGGAAAGAGGACAAAGACGAGCAGCGGAAACTATTTATTTAGCCTTTTTGTGACCGACTGAACCAAACGGAACCCAAGACAACAGCGGAGGAAGACATGGAAACGCAATACTCACCATCGTAGGTAAAGTAGGCCCCGTCCTTAAAGACTACGACCGCAGGAAGCTCGGGCAAAGTTACCGACTGTTGGAGACACAAAAGATATTTAAGTCAAAACCCCAAGCTCCATAAATCGCTCTTACTCTGTGAATGTACGTGCACCTGCAAAATGTGGGACAAGACTGTTGGCAGCAGAGCTTTGCAGCAAACCGTGAAACTTGTGCTGTTTTGCATAATGCAAACACAGCACGCAGGCCTGGTATCCGTTTATGCAGTTGTGAGAGGCTATGCTAAAATAATTCATTATTTACTATTTAGAAAAACAAGCAAGGACAGACATCCACATCAAGTGGTTGCACAATATTAAAACAGTGTCAATAACATATGATGACAAGAATGTGGAGCTCTCCACAAATGATAACAGTATTATCTTTCTGAAATTCAAAAGGGAGGCAAATTCAAAGCGTTACCTCTGGAAAGACTTCCTCTGAAGCCGAGAAGAAATAAGTGTAGACAATGAGCTCAGAGGCGACGTCGTTGTACTTCTCCTGCAAAGGCAAACAAGTCTCTCAGCGTGCACACAATGGCTTTCAATGAATCTGAGTCAAACAGTTGCAGTTAAGGTCACCACAAGGTCAGACACAGAACCTCTTCTTGGTTCGAATGCGTTGCATCCGCAGCGGAGCGTCCGTCATTCCGCCAATACGCAGCTTTAGCATTGCAGCTCTGAAGAAGTGTGAATGAAAAAAAAAAAAAAAAAAAAAAAAAAAAAAAAAAAACTTGATTCATGTCTTTGTGACATAAACGGCGCTTACTTTGAGGGGAGACTCGCCACCGACGTACACAAAAAGCACATTGTGTCGCTTCATCATGTGCTCAAACATCTGCTTGCTGGGGAGCGCCCTGACGGCCGGTCTGAAGGGGGAAATCAAAAAAAAAAAAAACCCGCAGATTAGTTATTTGTTACACAAAAGAAATGGCACATTAATGCAATAACTGATGTAGAAACTCCCGACGTCGCCGTTCTTCATTTCTGTGCTGGTGGCGCCACCCAGTGGAGACCCAACAACTAGCAGCCCTGAAGTGAGAGCCAAGCTTTTGATCTACCCCTCTGTCACGGATCAAGCTTGATTTCCCTCAAGGAGGAGGGAAATCTGTCAGGCACAGTTGATACAGTGGCTTAAACTGAAGCATCGGAGGGGGAAACCCATTGAGCTATGAAACAAATATGGCCCGCATTGATAAGCTTGCTTGGATGGTTCTTATTAGTACAGCTGTGAAATGAAGGAAGTTCTACTTAATTATCGGTTTCCTGTCTCTTGTTTTGAAAGTGGTGGTTGAAAGGCTTACCCCGCCACCCTGTTGGCAAACTCCACGATGTCATCTTTTGTCCTTGGTCCTTTGTAATTATAGGCGAGATCCCCCTTTAACCTGAGGAGGAGGCGAGAGAGAGAGAGAGAGAGAGAGAGAAACAAAGAGTGAGAGGCTGATGATTGAAATGTAAAACCGTTCGGTGCCGTTCGTTATTTTGAGTTATTAATTCGCAGCTGTATGAAGACGTTCGTGTGCAAACAAAAAAGGGGAAAAAAAGGAAAAACAATTACGTGACTTTGAACTTTGCATTCAGGAAATTGGGTTTGACTGAAATAAAAACTAATTTGGTGAGCAAAAAAGGAGAAGAATATTACAGTAGAGGCAAAGCTCAGTCAATGAAAAGAAAATCGATCAGCAACCATTTTGACATTCAATTTAATTGCCTTTTGTTGTTTGATCAAGCAAAGATGGGAAATATTAGCTGCTTCCAGCTTCACGACTGTCAACATTTTCTGAGTTCTATACACTTTGAGGTCGCTTTCTTCGGTACACCTTTCTAATACAGGGTAGGTATTAGACTGCACCCAGGTATCAGACTGCACCCAGGTATTAGACTGCACCCAGAACAGGCTGTGTTCTTTGTGGCATTGATTCACAAGAAGCTGGAATCTGCGTCTCTCCCGTTCCCTCCCGTCCCCAAAGCTGCTCTGTTGGATGAACTACTAACGATAGCGTACTAATGAACTTCTCAAAACCTGTTAAGAGGCTTTTTTTAAACTTTCTTCTGTGGCCTGGCCAAAAGGTGTGGAACTGCCTCTCTCTACATGTTGGATCAGCCCCCACCGTCAAAGGTTTCAAGTCCAGACTGAAAATGTGTTTTAGTTATGTCAATATGTGATTTTGTCATTGTGTCCTTTGTCCATTTGTCAAAGTGTAGAGCACTTTGGTCAACTGGAGGGTTCATTTTTAACTGTGCTAAATAAATAATCTGACTACGTGGCAGTTACATCACATTGATTAATAAACAGTAAAAAAAAAAAAAAAAAAAAACTGACAGATTAATTGATACTGAAAATAGTCATTAGCCGCGGCCCTACTTTGGCCCATTAAAGATAGCACCTGTCGTTGGCAGTGTCTGAGCGTGGTAACGACAACCTGTCTATTTCAAGGTGATCTCATGAAACAAATCTATCGGGAAAAGCTTATTCATCACAAAAGGTCAACCTCATCTCGAATCCTCTCACCTCCAATGAAAAACAAAAACAAAAATGACTGGCCCTAATTGAGTTCCAGCCAAAGACACCGCTCGAGCTCCTCCAACGAGCAGAATGCATTAAGGATTGCTCAGGTTGCATCAGCCCACGGGGCTTAATGAACTCGGGGGAGGGGGGACAGAAGTCTAAATGAAGTCTCCTCCTGTTACCGAGGGAGATTTCTCGTGCTCCTCGATGGATGTTTCATCACCTGCTTGGTTTGATGTTATGAACCCTGCCGTGTTCCCGTGGCAGTTTTCCCAAATGAGCTTGATGAAACTAAATGGGGGAGCCCATTACGGCAGCGTGCGGATAAATGATTCTGTATCAAATGCATGGAGGAAAGCGCGCCATGCAGGGAGATAATTTCTCTCAAGTCAACATGAGTTGCGCTGTTGAGCAGCTGGCGTCGACCTAAATTCATCCATTTTATTAAAAATGTAAAAAGATATTTAAAAAAAAAAAATGTCACTTGCACTTCACAAGAAATGAAAATGAGGAATCAGTTGACGTAGTTTGCATGTGGATGTTGCACCAAACATTGATTTATCAATCAATAAATCAAAAAGACAAATTTAAGGGATTTGGGATATGCCTGAGAAAAGTAAAATATCAAATTATCAAAGAGTCAAATTTTAATTTTAATTGCTGAAGCTGATTTTTAAAACAATTCATCGCCCAATAAATGTATAATTAACACAAGTGCCGAAACCTAATACAATATTAGCTCTAAAAGGTGTGAAAGGAGTTTGTCACTTAGTTATGGCTTAAGGGAGCAGCAACAACACCTCGTTCCCTCCTGAATAAGTCATCTAACGGCATCTCAACAGGCCAAACGAAGACAACAATGGGGTAAAAGGATCCTGATCATAATACCATACATACTTAAGTAAAGCCATTTCATACAATAAAGTACAACACCAAATTACAGCCTCAGACATTACGGTGAAGTTGAATCAATGCCCCTCTGACACAAGCTTAATAAATACTTAAGACTAGAGGCTGCACAGAAATAGTCTTATCTGCAGATATATTGTATTGAGCTTATTTTCATTCTCTGTCAGGAGCCTGTAGGTCCGTACGAAATTCAATAAACCATTTAATCTCATATTATTTGTTCGGCCTTTTCAAAGATGCACCGAGTGGCTAAGAAAATTACAGCAATTTTAGAAGAAAAAAAAAAAAAAAGGTTGCCAGGTGTTTCATTTATGATTACCCAAAGTTTTGAATCAAAGTAAATGGTCAACTGTGGCTTTTAAGTTCAAAATGATGTTTGAATTTGAACAGGGTAATTTGTTGTGTAAAGCTTTTTTTTGTCACTTACAGTTTTATTGTGGGGTAACCACGAACACCGAACTCTGACGACATTCCTGCAATACACAAAACAAATACAGCATCTCAGACAGAAGAAGAAGCATCCTGGGATTCAAACGCCCGGTTCATTTCAGACAAAGTGCTTGATCAGAAAACGATTGAGGATTAAAAGGAGTAGTTTGACATGTTGGGATTATTTTCTTTCTTGCAGATGAGAAAAAAAAATGGCCGTCTCACGTCACTGCAGAAAACATGAAGCCAAGCTAAGCTAACCGACTGCTATCTGTAGCCTTTTTATTTACCGGACATCAACCTAAAGCTCATCTAACTCTCCGCTACAATCTATGAAGCATTTTTCCATAAACGGTTGAACTATTCCTTTAAAAGCCCTGTGGATAAAAAAAAGAAAGAAAAAAAAAAGGTATCAGTCCGTCAATCAGTGAATTAAATGTGTCTGGATTACTCCTAAAACACAGTACGCATGATGAAATGGAGGATTACTGCAATTTTACTCACAATATTAATATTTCACCGTTTGATTATTGTGTCAAAAAATATGTGACTAACAATGACATTGCGATATCATGAAATAATAAAACAAAACCCATCTTTAATATTGTTTTTTTTGGGTGCTTTTATTGAGAGCGTAAAGCCTTTTACATGCAGGGCTTCACCGTGTTGCTGAACAACACCGGTCAATTAGTTTGATCCCTCTTGGTCTCCAGCACAGGAAATAATCACCTGGGGACCGACGGGCAACAAGGGAAGCCCCTGAAGCGCCTCATCGTTCACTCACCAGAGTAAGCGGTGGCATCCATCTTTCCCACGCGGACCGGCGACCCGGAGCTCTTCAGCTCGGCTCCCACATCGTGCCATACCGGCTCCAGCTTTTTACAGTAGCCGCACCACGGCGCATAGAACTGAAGGAAAAGAAGAAAGAAAGAAAACAGGAGACGGAAGCGGCCTTTAGATCATGTGCAACATATTGTAAAAACATTATGTCTATTCGTGCAAAAATGTAACACTGCATATAACGGGACTTTTGAAAGCACACCAACCAGATGAAATGATCAGTAGTGGTGGTTTTTTTTTGTTTTTTTATTGTCGTGTGCTTCTACTGAAATGGATTTAAACAATCGTCATGCTTTTTTGTGGCTATGACCTTGAGTTTTGTCTGCACCATTGTACTTTGGAAGACTATGTGATATTGTGTCTGACCTCTGGAATGGACGCTTTACGTACAAAAAGGACAACACTGGAGCCTTAAATAACGGGAACAGCAGCCGGGATGATTTGAATGCACTGCTGCTAATTAGGACCAGATGAAGGGCTTTTGTTTGGCCTCTCGAAGGCAGCGGGTGTGAGCACGGGTTGATCCATCCATCTGCCCGACGCTACTCCGACAGACAGAGCAAAGTCGCCCAGCCGCGGGCCATTCTTCACTGACGTTTCGCCCCTTCAACGCGGGAACGTGTCGTGGCGGTGGGGCAGCGGCGCCCCTGCAGCCAGACCTCGGCTCCTCGCTTCGCCCCACGCCATTGTCCTTTCTACGGAGACAGAGCTCCCTCGTTCTGCCTCCCCCCCACCCGCCCCCCAGGTCTTTGGCAGCCTTCGATCCCAAGGGCTCGAGAACTTCTGGGTGGATGCTCCAGTGTGGCCTTCTGCAACCAACTTCCACTGGACAGGTTGAACGCCCTCCACCCTGCCCGCTCTGTGATTCGCTCAAAGGCCGCCTCCATTCAGCCATAATGACCGTCCTAGAAGTAGGGAGATTGTGAGGATCTCTCTGACTTCGACTGGAGGTCGAGGTCAGCTCTCATGTTCCACTTGTGTGGTGACAGAAGGGACCACACCCTCATGCTGCTGCACTGAGCCTCACCCCCCCATTTGGCTGACTAACTGGATCAGCCGCTGTTTGCTTCCAGCCTGCATGCCTCCAGGATTTCGGCTAGCTTACGCAGGACCTCGACGTGACGCCATCCGTTGTTGCTTTTTGATTTTTTCTAGCTCTCCTCTTGCATCCGACTCTTCAGCTGCTAAATGCTCCACTAAGCTTCACCGGCTAGTCGCTAACTGTGTCCGTCTGCCGTTTGGTGCTGAGCAAATACTGTACAGTGGGTTTATTGTTCATCATTTTGGCCATTTTTTGCTGCCAACAGCTGACTACTTCTGCTGGTAACAAGACTGGCAACAGCTGTGAGACTCCACCATATAGTTAATGTGCCATGAAGCAAAAAGCAACACAAAAAAAAAAGAAAGAGCTGCGCAGTAGGCTAATAATTGTCTGTGGGTTAATCACTTGAAACGAGATTATGTACATTACGGGAGACATTTGATTTATTGTTATTATAAAAACACTGATTAGTGGAGATTTACGAATACACATACAGTAAATGTCAGTAATTCAGACCAAAATATCCTTTTCTAGTGGATTAGGACAATTTAGTTCTATTTTGTGAATTGAGTTGTAAAATATAATATATTCTGATAACAACAGTGTGTACCAGGAAATACTAACGCCTTTATAACCAGTTGACTCTATATTGAAACTTCCCAGGACATGGACTCGCTCCTGCAACCCAAACGAGGCGTGAAAGCAGCTTTGGGTGCTCAGGCTTGATTTGCTGATATGGACCCAGACACAAACTCTGATATAAACCCATCCGAGCCCTCTGGCTTTGCCCCGCATGCATGACTACTCACTCTCTAATCACAAACACAGAGGACAGTCTGCACACCCCATCCGGCCCCCCCCCCGCCCTCCTACAGCCCACCCCGACTGCTGCCACTTCCGCAAGGGATGATCCAGACAGTGGTGTGCTGGATATGAATTAAAGCCTAGCTGAATGGACCCAGACTGGGGTGTGTGTGTGTGTGTGTGTGTGTGTGTGTGTGTGTGTGTGTGATCAGACTCACATCAACCAGCCAGATATCGTTCACTCTGGTGTCTTTAAATCTGTCAAAAAAAGAAGAATGAATGACAGTTAGATAAAGTTACTCATATGCTAAATACTGAAAAATGTATATATAACTTATATGTTAAACAAAATAAATTATGCCACAGCAGACAGAATAATTACTATTCAAGTTATGGCAAAATGAGTAATTAGTTGTAAAAAAAGAAAAAAAAGAAAAAAAAGAAAAGCTGCATAAAAAATCCCCCAATTAGAGGGTCTCACAAATACACGAGAGAGGTAAATCTCTACAGACTTCCCACCACAGGCATTCAATTATGAAATCTAGACTTTTTCTGCTTTGAAAACAACCCTCTCATGTTTAATTGTAATAACGGAGCCCGTTGGAAAACGCGATGAACCCCTTCAGATATGATCTGGGCAATTTGCGTCAAACGAAAATGCACGAGTCAAACTTGAGTGTCTCCTCCAACAGAGAGGAAGCACTGAATTAAACTCAGATTATTTATGGTTTTTTTCACCCACACAAAGGCTGTTGGTATACTCGGAAGTTGCATTGCACGCTTTAATGCCACAGCAGCAGCAGCAAGGTGACACACTGAAGCCGGGCTGCATCACTTACGTGTCATCTAAATCTTCAACAAGCGCGAGCACCGCCGACGCCAGGAAAGCCGCTACAACTGTAACATTCAAACAAAGAAGTACATGTTACGTGAACGTGAACAGCAGCTCCACAGTCTCTACGTTTCCTCCAGCCTGAGAGCCTGGGAGCCTCATGACTGGAGAGCATCACCAGCTAATGCTCGTCCCAGCTAACTGAGCAAAATCAGTTTTCCTCCACGGTTTCGACAACAGCAGCTCCGCGGGTCATTTTAACAAGCTGGTGTGATAACGTGTGTAGTGTAGCTATACACTAATGAACGTACACAGATTAAAAGAGGGAACGTACCGCCATAAATCAGGGAAGCTTTCACTTCTGCCATCGCTTCGAGTGGAAACAGCAAGCAGGAAATACAGCTGCTAAAGCGAGCCGGTCTACGCATGCGCGGGGTTACTCAGACGCCCAACGGCTTCAGTAACCGACGGCTTCTTCTTCTTCTTCTTCTTCTTTTGGTTTTACGGCGGTGCGGCTCACGGCTGCATTTAGAAATGTATTTTTAAAAATAAAGCAACAACAAAAAAAAGTCCAACATAAATGTAAATATTTTTTTAAATAATATCAGTGCATTTCATTTGACTTTGGAGATGAAAATAAATAAATACCACCATAACAAATTAATTAAATGTGTATGTATCTTTTTCTGCATTTCATAATGTTATATTGATGAATGTCGATACTCGCCTCAGGGTGGCGCTCTGACATAATTAACAAGGGCAACAGGCCAAACTTCCACTGCTTGTATTCTTTAGTTACTAAAGGTAAATGCTACAGTCCTGCATTCAAAATGATAGTGTAGTATTATCAGCAAAATGTGCTGTGTAAGTATGAAAAGTAGTCTCCTCAACATTATTATGGCCAGATTAACTGTTGTTGTTTCTTTTCCTGTTGGTAAACTCATTTGTTCTGTTGGTAAACTCATTATTTGATTACTGATGCACGTTAGCAGCAATTTAATGTAGTTGTCGACAAGGATGTACTTTTACTTTTATCTTACATGTCAGATAAATGTGGTGGAATACGATGTACACTACTTCCCTCTGAAATGTAGAGAAGAAGAAGTACTGTATGGCCATAAAATGGAAAATACTCACATAAAGTGCAAGAATTTTAAAATTGTACTCAAATGAGTACTTGAGCAAATGTATTAGCTGCTAGTAAATGTATTTCCATCACAATTTCCACACAAAACACCATGAGAACATTTCTTTTATTTGGAAACATATTTGTTTTGCTTTGAGAATAATAATAATTTGTATCTAATACTGTCTGAATAGCTTTAAAATTATCAAACATGTTACCACATGAACTACATTTTCAAAAGGTTATAATTCATATTATCTTCATTCAAGCCTTTTGATATATGTACACACACAAAAATCTCGCATCACACATGAGCACATACAAAAATGAAGTTACAAGTCATAAAATGGTTAGCTTCACAGAGTGTGGCAGAAGTTTACAAAATAAATAAAATCTTTTGTGTCATATTATTTTCATATTATCTGTCACACTGTCCTCCTCTGAGTCCTCCAACCCCTGCTGGCATGATGGGCTTGTTGATATGTTTTATAAATCAGCTGAGTGTCATTTTAGTCAGAACATCGCAGAGACTGCAGAATATTTATAACGCGTTATTCCAGCCTGCAACGGGTCCTAAGATAGACAGAGGTCTTAGTAGACATTTGAAATATGAACTCATACAGTATTTAATAAACATTAATTCTCTGAAAGAGAGAAGATTTGACCTTGGTATGCAAATTTAAATAAAAAAAAAATCCAGTTTCCTTCTATTGAATCATTTTGATCATGACCATTAGGTATGCTGGGACTTTTTCAACTGTAACTTTTATGTCCAAAGAATATCCTTCAATTCTCGCCGTCATTCTTGGGGGGAAAAAAAGAGAAAAACAAAAAAGAAGCGGGAAATAGTTTCGCACCGTGAGAAAGAGCTGTACTTTCTCATGGGGGTGAATGGTGATCATGACTGTGGTACTAAATAGTCTCATGCGGAGGATCGTCCTGTCGAAGCCCCGCGTGCCAAGGTTGTTGAGGTCGAAGGCCTTTTGTATAAGGAGGGGGCGGGGAAGTGGACACAAGCTGTTGGCCCACATTGTAAGGCCACAATGACTTTGCATTGACAAAACCGTTAAAACGATGAATACAGATGGACTTCCTTACAGTTAACCCGACATAAATGTACAGTTAGTTTTGCTTTTCACATGCATTCAAAACACACGCTGATGCTCCGATGAGTTCCACGGTTTAAACAAGGCACTAAAAGAAGTAAGTAGAAAGTAACCCAGAAAACATACAAAAGGCGTGACTTTTAATCAAGTGTTTGAATATTTTACACACTTTTTTTTTTTTTCTTTTGAAAGTTTTAGTACAGCAAGATTGTTTGTCCCCTTATGAGATAAAGAGTGGACTTGTTCCCCCACCACGGGCCGAGCTGAAGACTCCCACATTGAGTAAGACTACAGTCAGCCGTCTGACTGAACCCCCACACACGTCATCTTACAGAACGGGTCGGATATGACCTCAGTTGACCCATAAAAGAAAGCTTTCTTTGCCCCCATTTCATCACTCATCACATGGCAACAACGGCAGTGAGACGATCCGGTTGTCCACATAATGGCAATAATCTTTCCCCGCTCTGGTATATCAAATTATTTTTCTTCATAAAACATAACATAAGCAACGTTACACAAGCTACATTACAAACACATATTACAATTAATTGTTCAGACAAAAAAAAAACTAATAAAAAAAACATATCGCAGACATCCAAAAAGGCAGCATCATGTTCTCACTTTGGAAAGTCGTCAACAAAATGATAATGTCTTAATATTAATTTTCTCTAATTTGACAGTAATCCAAGAACCAAGTGAAACACACACATACTACATACGCAGTATGTTTAGTCTGTTAGCATAAAAAGCTTTATTATTCTCGCTTGACTTACCATCAAGTGTTTGTTTTATGCTAAACCAAGGAGACCGTTTCCCCTATGACCTTTATTCTTTTATCTTTCTCTCAGGCCAAAGAACGGACTCTATATCGCAGCAACAAAACAGGAATCGTCCCACGAGTTTTAAGCTGGTATTTTACTAACAAAAAAGTTCCTACACGCTGGTGGAAATCACAAAGTAAACAAATGTCATACGCAAAGCTTCGTGACAGCTTCCTGTATTCCCGCGGGAATAAAACACCAGAGTGGCAACACTGTGGCCAAAGAGCAGGTTTAAATGAGACGACAACAGAATGACGGGGCCGATGCCTTCATGGAGGTCCACCGGAGAATGAACGCGAAAGATAGAGATAGAAAAAGACAGAGTGCTGGTTGATTCAGCTACCTTTTTTCAGTTAACAGTGAAAAGGTCCAATACTGTAAATGCGACTCCAAGTTCAGGTTGATGTGTGCCCCCTCCCCTCTTTGATGAATTCTTCGGAAGGGGCCGAGCGGCATGTTTTGAAACCCCTCCAGCTGTTTGCATCTGCTTCGGGACTGAAGGAGCTTCATTGTTGCTGCCACTGGTGGCGTTAAATAAAAAACGAGAAAGCCCTCTGCAGCCGGCATACAGACAATCCCGTCATGTGTCTTTTTGACACACTCTTGTAAGGTTCTGAATGAGGCACACTGGTGACGCATACTTCACATCTGCCCGACTCCATAAACGGGCCACAGGCAACTCTGGAGTTTACCAGGATGAGCAGCATTTACTTGGAGCAGCCGTGTGCGGCGTTGCATAGCCAGTTTCCATTTAAGAGCACATATTCCTCTGCGGCAGCATCAGATGTCCATCAACAGGCATCAGTTGTTCATTCCAGGATGTCAGTTTCAAATGGGACCAGATGGTAGTAGGAAAGGTTTGTGACATACGCTTCTGTTTCCTCTTCACACAGGTCGGCTTCCATTGGCAAAAACTCAGTTCCATCCTCATACCTGCCAACAAAATGAAAGACACATTACTCCAAAAGACAGGATGGAACCGTTGGTCTAAACCAGTTTCTCAAACTGTGGGGCGCGCCCCTCAAGTGGGGCGCAGTGGTATGACAGGTGGGGCGCAGGGGGAAATGCAGAATATTTTTATTTCAAGAACTTTATTGAGAACTTCACATATTGCAAAAGTACAAAGTACACGGACATAAAACTTGCTGTGTTCACACCAAAATACGAATATTCGCGCCGCTTTACTCGGACTATTTGTGGTTATTTCGCTTCATCGCGCTAGACGCGCCGGAGAGGGGGCGTGGCTTATCTCCGTAGAGATAGTTAATTTCCGCCATCCACCAAGGAAGAAATAACCAATATTTTTGCTTTGTACATGTTTTGGTAGTCCCACAAACGTCGGAACATCAAACGCCCTCGTGTCTGGGTTCATAACATCATCTGTCGCCGCACACAGCTTCTCCAGGATCGGGATGACTGCCGCTTCCAGTCTATCAACTTCTCCTCCATAGTTTCTCGCAAGACGTCAGTGATGACGGGCGGAGCTTCTCCACGCTGATTGGCTTTAAAGACGCAGCGTCACGCGAATGAGGCGAATTGTTCGCGTCGCCTCATTCGCGCGTCTGTGCAGTGACTTTGTGTGGCATCTACTCGCGCGAAAAATTCGCAACGCTTTTGGTGTGAACACAGCAGTCATTAATAAATACACGACGAAATGCCTGTACTTTCGTGTAAATGTTTACGTTACGCCGTTAACCGGTTACGGTTGCGCATGCGCGACGGCCAAGATCCTTGGCGACTCACACGGGCGTTCTGCTTCCCTTCGCCACATCCTACCTCTGTGAGGTCGGCTGCTCTGCTGTTGCCTCTCTCCAAACAAAGTACAGATCTGAGCTCTACATGGAGCATGGATTGAGAGTGGCCGTATCAAGTCTGACACCTCGTTTTTTTAAAAGATTTGTAGTGGAAAGCAGGCTCACTGCAGCCACTGATACTGAGACAACTTGATGGCTCACACATATCTGACCTCATTTGGTTTGGTTTTGCACAGGTTGCACGTTATTATTGTTTTGAAAAGATATGCAGTGTAAAACTCAGTAAAACTTTATTGTCAAATATTTGAACTTGTTTTGTTTAGTTTAGTTTTTCACAGGTTGCACTTTATTGTTATTATCTTGAAAATATAATCAGTGCAAAACAGGTTAATTGCAGCCACAATAAGCTATGTTTTGCCAAATATTAGTTATTTTTTTGGACAGATAGAACTTTATTTGCATTGTTCTAACAAAGTGATTGCACATTTTGTTTTTATCTGATGGAGCAATCTGGTTTACTTAAAAGTGATTGCAATTTTCTTTATCTATTAGTTGAAAAAGCACAGATGGAGGAGTCACAAAATGTTGCTATTTCAATAAAAATTCAACATGGACCATTTTGTTACAATTTTGTTGGGGCGGTGGGGCATGAACATTGTTCTTCTTCCAAAGTGGGGTGTGACAGAAAAAGTTTGAGAACCACTGGTCTAAACACAGGAATCAAAAGTGTTGATTAAAACCCCCTGTGTAATGGTCTGCATTAACCCATTGAGACTTCATTTGCTTGAATAAATCTAAAAAAATGAATCATCTATTTAATAGTTATGTAAAGTGCTGTTTTATGTGAAGTACCCAGAGGAATGTGTTCCTCTTTTGTTTCCGACACACACCCAGGGAAGGAAGAGGTGCACAGACACACTTCCTGTATGGGGGGGTGGAGGGTCCTGGGGTTGGGTCACATGCAAGGACTTCTCCACCCACCACAACACTTACACTCAAGAGCAAACATGGAAATCCAAAATATTTGTGGGGAAATAGGCAGTTTATTTGTTCATCTTGCAGCTGGATTGACTAAAAGAAAGAGACATTGAGGAGTGGTCCTCACACTCACGTATGTTCCACAGAGTCAGTGGAGGACGGTCTCTCTTTTTCTTCAGGGAGACTGTGATCAAATACGATGGTTTCTGTGTTGGCCAGACAGAATCCGTTTGACCGCATGATTTCTGAAAAAGGTCCAGAGTACCAGTTAAGTCATCATGACAAGAAACAGTGGAGTCCACCTTTTGCGTTTCAAATGAATATTAAATATACATACCGGATATTTTGATTGGACTCTGGAAGCACGGCTGGATTCTGTGGACCTTGTCATTCCTCAGCACCTGGTCCAGTGGCGATCGCTCAAAGAACGTCAACATCACCTCCGACCTGGAATACTGTGGAGTCGGGTTTGTCAGCGATCTAGTATACGGAGTTTCCAAACATCTACCGTTGGCCCTCAAGAAGGAGGTACCATGGAAAAACCTTCTACTGCACAATGAACATGCTAATGAAGTACAGACATAAGACACCGTTTGAAGGGTAACAGTGAGAGACGGACCTTGCACGGCATGTTGATGGCGTTCTTCAGTAGTCGTTCCACCTCGTTCAATTTCTCCTCAATATCGCTGGCCTCTTTGATTTTTACCAGCCCTGAAACAAATGAACGTGAACATCTGACATCATTAGCTCTTGTGTGACGATTTCAAAAACAGTTAAAATGTACGTCAACACAATAGCTCCTAAGTTGAGCCCGTCTTTGTGAAGCCTATAACCTTTAGAATTTGGAGTGCATAAGGTATTTTTTTCCATTTTTTTTCCCTGCCCTAAACCTGTCACAATACAACACAACAGCATCAATAACTAAAGCCTAAAGAAAAACATAAAAATATCAACGACTCGACTAAAGAGTCTCAATCAAAAGTGTAACTATTTATGTGCGCTAAAAAAAAAAAAGGGCAGCTGCTTTGACCTTTATTGCCACCAGACTGTTCAAACAAAAAGCCAGACAGGTCAGATTTTATCCCCATAGCCTTGAAAAAGGTTGTCACACATGTAAGTGAAAAGGTAATTGTCTGTTTGATACAGTAACCTTTTTATGAACAATGATCCCCGATATCAACCCAAAGCAGGAGGTCAGGCTACTTATCATTGTCTTTCGAACAAGAACACAGTGTGACGCCGTAAAACCGGCCAGAGTAATTGCGAACATTTAGTAAAACAGCGGTAATAGCAGAGGGAAGAAATAGAGCGAAGCGCCACACAATGACACGTTAATCCTGCATGACACTAGGAATGCAATTTAAGAAGCAGTGGGAGTGTAAAATCAGCACTTTTAGCAACACACGGCCGCCGCCCGTGTGAGTAGAGCAGTCAGCACAGCCTCATTTACTGCCGTGCTGACAAAGGGATGCGGTGGGGAGGATGATGATGATGACGATGAAGACGGCAGCCACACCGATGAGTCTCCGTCTGATGTAAGTGGTGGCGACAAAACGTAGTCACACAGCGGTTACTGTTACGTGGAAGTACTGAGTAAGAGAGCCCGAAGCAACACTGTGCACAGTCACAGTCTCATCCATTTATAATGGCCCGGCAGTGATGTCATCATACCCAGGGGGGAGGTGAAGAGTGATTGGGGCAGTTAAATCATCACCGGGAGCCGACTGAGCCTCCCACCCGGTCTCAACCTCACATCGCCTCCGGATCATGTTCTTTGATTAAAGTCGCCGCTTACAGTTTTCCCTGTAAATGCGAAATATGTTACATGTTTAACGGCTTATACTGATATATTGTGTTGGGTTTTTTTGGCAAGGGTTATGCAGTTTAAGTAATTCTGTTCAATAAAAATTGATATTTTGTACTGACGCATGAGAGTTTATTGCCAAATATAAATAAATAGAAGATACTTTCTTTCAGGAAATTCAGTCGAATTTGCTCACGCAATCTGTAGTTGGATACAAATATAGATTACATTACTTAATAAGAAAGTTATGTAAATAAATAAAGGGTACCAATAAAAAAATAAATAAATAAATCAAACATTTAATATTGTAAGCATACTTAAAGCAGACCTAAAGTAATAAGCAGGGAGTGTGTCACAGTGTGGTTCCCCCTTTTTAATGGTGGGAGAAACTTACCAGAAGTTAAAACTAAACAAATCATGGCCAGAATATTGGAAAACATAACATTAGTGTAATTTATGTTGATACGATGCATGCCATTTTGCGATATGGTTGGTTATCATGGTCATTTCCGGAGAATTAACAGCAGTTAACATCTTAAGTGGAAACAAAACCAGGATGATAACTTCACCACAGAAACTTTATGTCCTGCCATGTAGGACTCTAATATTAGGAATCCACGACACATTATTTATTATTAGGTGCAGGCCCAAAGCGCAGCCAGGGTGCACATGGAAACAGGGTGGGATTAGGAAGAATGTATTATCATATGTTATTATCAGAGGGCACGTGAGGGACGCCCTAAAAAAAGCTGTTTCTCCTCCATGACATTTGGTCATGGAGTGGAAGTTTCAAATATGCTGCATAAGACATAAGTCTCTTTTTTATTCATATTTCTGGACATACTGAGCGTTCAGAGGTCGCCATGTTTTTTGTGTCAGGATGCATGACTCAGACAATTCAACCATCTTTGAATGAATAAAAAGAATGCTGTAACGCATTGAAACAAATCGAAAGCATAAACTAGCAGTCTGCGTGGAATACTACGATACTACATGCCCGCGCCATGTGCAAAAAAGAAGTAGGCGTGGTTATTTTTGCAGCAGCTCGGCGATGACTGTGCAAGATTTAATCACGGCAACTACAGTGGATCTGATGTGTGTCGCTGTAATTTGAAGATGCACGCCTCCCCAAATAGAGACATTTACTCTGCATTCCTGGCATCACTACAATAATCATAATCATATCTGTGCAGTTAGACATGTCTACTGGTTGAAGATGAAGGTAAAACACTGAATAAATGGGGTTTCTGGAGAGCTCCATCTGAGTTTCATCCATTTATTAAAGCGTATGAAGAGGCACAAGACTTGGTTGAGCAGTGCTGACTTGGAGCGAGTAGGAGGGCGGCACATAATGCAATCAATCTTGACACCAAAATTGCAGCGAGCCACTTAAGTGACACCCCTCCTGCTGCACCTCTCCTCCCACTGTAAATCAACCAAAGTACCAAACAGGAAGAAAACAAACAAAAAAAAAACAGCACAGCAAGTTTCATCTCCACACACTATGAAATATGTCATGTTCTCTGATTTGTTGTTTGTGACAATTACAGGGTTGTCCACTGGATAATGTATTCAAAGACTTGTTTTTTCTTACCAGTGTCCCTGGTGTATTTCCTCCAATTTCCTCTGACAGAGTCTATTTCCTGCCTGGGCTTCCGGGCTAGTGTGGTCTTCTTCTGAATATGGTTGTTCCTTTATGCCCTTCACTCTAAATTATCTCCAATGAGCTTAAGTGGCAGTGTTCATCAGCAACAAGTTCGTAAAATGTAACAATAACAGTAACTCTTTAGATGCCATATGGAATTTTGTTGTATGCGCATGTCTCGTATTTTTTTGTAATTGCACACTTAAGTTACCCGTCTGTTAGTTGCGTGACAACAGAGCCACGTCTTCATCTGTTAGCTGAAACAACACAGTAGAAGTAGATGCACAACAGGAACTGGACTGAGTCCAAGTCATCCTCGCAGACATTATCTGAACGTGTGGTAAGCATCAGCTGTTTCACAGCTCTCTCCTGCATGGATCTGATAAGCACATGTCGGCAGCCTGCTCCATCACATAACCACTAACTCTGCTTAATGGACGCCTCAGTCAACAAGCAGAGGACATCCAAACTCAGTGACCATCCATGTCCATGAGAAAGTCAGGCTACACGCATTTATTTAACCCACAAGTACCAGTATTTTATGTGCCGGTGTGTCCAAAATCACTACCTAGTGTATTTAATTTACTTAATGACAGTATTTTTTTTTAATACGGTTTCCATATTTCCAAATGACTGAAGAATCAATGCAATTTTAGCGAGACCACATCCCCAAAACACGAGTAATGACATTAACTTTTCACTTACTTAAACAACCAACATCACAATTAAAGTTAAGTGTTTGAGGAGAAGATCGATTCCCACTCTCATATCGGTCCATTAAAGGGGCCGCCAGCAGCCAGGAAACCGGAAAATTGTAAAAACTTGCACTTTGCACTGGTAACGTTTGTTAAAAAGAAAAAAAGCGACGAGTAAAAAAGGAAGGGGGGGGACAGAAACTTTTGACCAAATGAAACAAACATTATTAATTGACCAGCATTATAGTTGCTGGTAGACTGGCTAACTGTTCCCCCTTGTTTCCAGTCTTTATGCTAAGCTAACCAGCTGCTGGTTGTAGCTCCTATCTAACAGACATATATTTGAGTGATATTGATTTTCTCTTCTAACCTTCAACAAGTGAGCGTACGAGTTTATTTCCCAAGATGTCAAACTATTACTTTACTACTGGCACTAATTCACAAAAGCGCACAGACACCTGGCAGCCAATCAGAGATGAGAATTTTCAGTGGGAATAATACGACCGTGTGATAACACCCTTCAGGTTGTAAGTTCTTTAAATGTAATGCAATCTATTCCATAAATCTGTCATGAGGGAATGAGTAATGTAATATCCAGTGACCCTCTTTTGTTAATGTGTGTATTAGCGCTATATTAACCAACTGAGATGATGATTCATGAGTGTCCAAGAATACTCTATTGAGTATTTCTTAAGTAGGTAGAAGTGTAATGAGTGTAAGAAGGAGAGATCTTGGACACAGCTTGTGTCCAAATTCCTCGGTGGAATCTTTCTCCCATGGAATGTGAGCAATCGCTTCCTGCCTGTGTTCACCCGAGGGTCACATGTAAGGTAAGTGTTAAGGGGCCTTCGCAGACCGGAGGGACTAAGTATGGGAAGTCCACTCCTCTCTCTCCCTCTCTCTCTCTCGCTCTCTCATCATGACATCAGTCTGAAAGCTCTGCACGCCTTCCTTGTTGCTTAGACGCAGCACAGAAACAGAAAAACACGAGCAGAGCCAGAAACTGGAGCAAAGTGGACTGAGAAAGGCCACAGCCACACTTTTTCAAAGGGACTTTCAATCCGAGTGGTGATTACAGAGGTGGCAAATGAAATATTGAACAGAGGTAGGAATTGAAGAAAGGCCATTAGGAGAATGTTATTAACCCTGTGGCTTGCTATCCATCCATAAAAAATGTCAAAGCAGCTTGAGTCACTAACGCTGATGTCTTTTACAGTGCCGGGATCACTGGTCCATTCATCTTTTAGCTGTGATAAAAATATCAAGGGTGACAGACAGTAAAAAAAAAAAGAAGTGAAAAGTGAGTCATGAGATCCCAAAATGTCTCTTCCCAAAATGCACTGCAGACTGCGCTGGCAGCAGCGAGCCGTCAACAAGCTCATCGGCTATTTCGGTGCACGGCCAGGAAGCGGAGCTTTCCAGTCGCCACTGAAGGGATGTTTCCAAAACATTCGTATAGGCTCAGTGGGTAGAGACAAAAGGGAAGTGCCAAGGAACAGGAACAAGTCGGGAGCTTTGCCAAACTTGTTGGCAGTGTCAAAGGTCCAAACCCTGAGACCATGGGTTTGGGCTAAAGACTGCCCTCTACAAAGCCCTGCAGCTTTGCTATAGAAGATGTCATAGCACCTTTTTTTTTTAAGTTTTTAAAAATTTACCAAATATTCAAAGATATTTGAAGGAAACCAAACTAAAATTATTTTTGCCACATCCACAGAATGTATCTCTCCAATCATTGCTGTCCTGTGAAAATAAATGCTGCTCCAAAATGTCAACTTTTTTCGAGGACAGCATCAAGAATTGTCCCCTCACAACTCAGAATATGTCCCTCAGCTCTGGCCTTTTCTCCCCCCCCCCCCGCCCCCCCTTTGTTTGTTTGGGCTCACTCCCACACCGTTAGATATTACGGACACATATGTCATCGCCTTTGATCAAAGCAGAACTGGGGTCAGTTCCTGTGCACCAGATAATAGCTGCTCAAACAGCCCAGTAGCATCCCCCCTCCCTCTCCCCCTCCAAAGAGTTATGGTGCATCAGATACAGAGAGCAAGTTTCACATGAAAGTCAGAGTTGGAACTTTTGTGTTCTCCCGTGGGGAATCCAACTTTTAGGCCACAGAGGAGAGAGCAGCCCTTACAGCCTTTTGGCTCCTAAATATTGACCAGCATTACTCAGCATGTTGGTCTTGTGGTCCACAGGCTATGTGAAAGGTCTGCTAATGTGACGCAAGAAAGAAACTATGTGAAATATTAACCTGTCCAAACAAAATGGGAATAGGTCATGAAATGGTTTAGTTCAGATCAGCTCTAAACTGTTCCAATATTGAAGTGATGTCTCATAGTAACAGCCACCCACAGGACCCAAAGGTGAGGTGCCGGGAGAGAAATGCCCATACTATGGTTCTCATTCGCACATTTGGGGGAAAAAAAAATTGTAGTGCTATGCGACAGTTTGTGAGGCAAAAATATAAACAGAAACCATCATGTTGTAGGGGTTTCCTGTGCAAGCAGATGCTAAGTTTTCCAAATTCACTGGGGACATTTCCCTGGTCTGATGGGGCAAAACCTAAACAAGTCCTAAAAAAGTCCAAAAACGTATCCGTAATGCTGAAGCCTAGCCACTGTATTAAGATGCAGTTGTGTTGCAGCAAAGAGGAGAATGAGTTCAGTGATGAACAGAAACTTCATCAAAAAGTGAATGAAGTTTTTTTGAAATGTGTTGTTTAAATATGCAAATGAGGCATTATCTAATGCAAACTCTTAATAACTTTAGAAATATGCAGACGCAAACAGACACAAAGTATTAAATAAACACCTAAATCTTTTCTTTCCACTAGTCTGAGAGAAGAAATCAGTCATGGAAGCAAAATAGCCCCAAATCTCAAAATTGATCAGTGCATGAAAAATTATGTTTCTGCCCGGGGGTGTCTTGCCTTAAGACCTTTATCAAGCAAAAATGCCAAATATTTCCTAGTTCCTCCTTCTCAATAGTTTGTTGCAGCCCAATTAAATATCGTAGTGTAGAAGAAGAGAACGTTAAGGGGCCCCCAGCCACCTCCAGCACATATGGCCCCATCATTTGCAGCTACGCCCTTGATCCGAATTCAACCCTTAAAAATGTACATTAACAGTGACAATATGTGTGATACTCTGTCCCCGTATTAAATGCTCTCCCACCGCCACGCTGCCATATAGCTGTCACATTCCCACCAGACGCACCTTCTATCAGCGGGGACTTGGACAGCTCCCTGCTGTCCTCGGGAAAGGACTCCAGCAGCCTCTTAAACAGCCGCCCCAGATCGGCAGAACTCCGATGCAAGTATAAAATGTTCCTATCGGACCACTCCGTCCTGATCTCGAAGAACTCCTCTTCCTCCCCGCGGCGGCTGATGATGAGTCTCCGGATCCCGTTGACCCAGCAGTCCCGGACAAACATGTTGACCAGCGACGTGCCTTCAAACACAGCCGATGCCATTCCTCAGACGTCAGTCCAGCATGCTGGGGCGGGCCGGCGGGCAGCGGGGGCGAGCCGGGGCCGAGCGCGTCGATGCAAAGGAGGATTTGAAAATAATAATATAATAATAATAATAATAAAAAAAAAAAAAATCTGGCCAACAAAAGGAAAAGACAACTTCAGTAACTTTTCGGTGTGGAATCAGCTGTGAGTGCGCACGAGCTCAGCCCGATCACACGACGTGATCTCAAACGTGGCATGATCTGAGAGAGAGAGAGAGAGAGAGAGAGAGAGAGAGAGAGAGAGAGAAAAAACAAAAAAACTAAACAGACAAGACTTTTAGAGTCACGGATAACACCGCACCCGCACAATGGATTTGTTCATCGATCCGATCAAATGTTTACTTTTCTGTCATCTCTGGCGAGATGTCAACAAGATCCACAATAACGAGTCCAAAGATCACCTCAAAAGTCTAAAGTGCTGCTCCCTCCTCCGGCGTGCCGTTAGTTCCCTAAACCCAGAGCATGTCACTTCGCACTGTCTGGATAAGCTTTTCTTTCGGCACAAGTTTCCTCCCCTCTCCTTCCTCCCTCCCTCCTTCCTTCCTTCCTCCCTCCTTGACAACAGGGTATTATTATGCAAAGAACGCAAAGAGCTGCAAAGAAGAAACTGTCCCTCTCTTTATTTGTAGGAGAAGGAGCTTATTTTGCTCTTTTTCTTTATTCAGACAGCTTTGATTGCCTCTGGAGTTGATGCCATTTGCCACGTCGCTCCTTAAAATCAGTACACTTGATCTTAAAATGAGTTGTTTGGAAATTATAAACCACAGACGAAGAAAAAGAGAATCCAAATCCAGCAGCTCTCGAGCCAGCTAAGGAGCATTAAAGTTTGCCTGCGCAAGCTTCTCCATTTCTGACCTCACATAACTCACGTCTCCGCAAAATACAAGTATTTCAGCCAATATTTAGCCTCAGCGAAAGAAAGATGCACTTCAGCATATTATTTGGCTTCCGTCAAGTGAGACTAAAAAAGGAGCAGATCTTCTCTGCATTGCGCGGTGGAGCAGCCTGCTAATGTTTCACCACCAGAAGGGCTTTACAGGAGGTCATGGCCAAGTCAAGTAATGATGATTCAGCTGTAATTAACTACTGCAAATGGTTCTGGTAAAAGCAATTCATGGCAAGTGCAGAAAAAAGGGAATAAAAATATTGTGCTGTTGAGATCAGAGAAAGCAATCTGTGATGTGCACATTACTTTTTACGAGGCCGAGCAGATGGTTGCTGCAAAACTCTGCACTCGCGCCTGTTTTGAGCCTGCAATTGCACCTCTGCGAGTGTTTCGGTCTCGCTATTGGAAATGTTACGACTCCAAACAAGGCGATGCCGCCAGTCGGGGGAAATATAAGAGTGTGAATTTGCGAGACCTAAAACTGTCCAAAGAGTCCGCCTTCACGTCTGGCAGTTTCCTATTTGGCTGTTTGGTTGCGTCGCAGAGAGGTGGCATATGGATGCTGATGCTGTCAAACTGCCTGCGTTCAAAAGATGATGCTGCAGTATAGAAAATAGGGGAATATATGAATAACTATAGGTACTATTCTGAGGAGTGGGGGATTACAGCTTCTCAGGAAGTTCCACATTGTCATATTTCAATATGCACTCGACCTTTCATGTTATTTCTCTGTACTCTTCTGTGTTATTGTCTAGAAATGTAAACCACCTTCTGAAAAGTGGTTTTATGTCGGCTATAGTCGGACTGTGCCTTATAAAAAAACAGATTTGTAGTCACGGATCATAATTTTCTAATAAGCAGCATCTTTAAATGCATCTTTTCTCATACTGGTGACTTTAAAATGGAGATGAGGCAGATTGAATGAACTTGCTTTATGAGAATAATGTCTGGACCAACATGCTTGACTAAACTTGCAACACTTTTGGAGTAGTAGTTTTGTGTAGTATGACATGAGTATTGCATATTGAAAATGATATTAAAAGGGAAACATCAAGCATGCTGTGGAGCAAAACTATGTGATCAGCCATCTCAGTGTTTGTTTGCAGAACAGAATATTACATAGAGCTTCTGTCTGCCGTGCGCACAGTAACCTGTATCATTACAGCAGAAATTATAGAGTGGGAAGAGAATGATTGTGATGCACTGATCATGAAATAGCCATCGTTGAATCGTTGTGTACAGTGGTTGAGGTGTGAGATGCAGCTTTGTGCAAGCCCACAGAGACAGAGCTGAATCATACGACAGCAACCAAACCCCAAACTTAACTGGCCCTCTGCTATTGGCTGGCCTTTGCTGGAGCAAAAACCCAGAAATTAAAAGATAGATAGTGAGGTCGAGGTTTGGGGTTTTGATTACGCTTCTGTGAGCGAGTTCAACCTCAGTGGACATCGGACTGACTTCCAGAGAGAGAATCAAGACGTTAGGAGAGATCTATACAGACAGTAAGCCTAGTTGATGCCCCAAAATGATAAATGGTTTGGCCTTTGTCTGCCAACTTCAAATTTGGTACAATTTAACTTCTTTGCCCATTCAGCTCTGCCATTTATATAACATTTATCCTGAAAACAGCAGTTCTGTGGCACCACCCATTGAGGTTTCATTAAACAAAAGTTTCCAAAGTAGCTTTATACCCGAAGTTGCAAAAGTGTAACTAAAGTAAATGAAAATAACCAAGCTAACAGCTTTGTGAGGCAGCGTTTTGAGCATCAGCATGCTAATATGCTTCCAATGTCAACATGCTGATGTATGTATAATGTTTAGCGTTTAGTATGCTAACACTTGTGTTTTGCACAAAACACAAATTAGCATTAGCTTCTTTACAATTATTAGTTTTTTGTCATTCGTTTTGTAGCTATTTGGTCATAACCAAAATGCTGGACAAATCAAAATGTTGACGTGATGCTGAAGCTAGATGAAAAGTCAGTGTGTGTACAAAATGTCATGGCAATCCATCTGATAGTTATTGAGATATTTCACTGAAAAATAAATGTCCACCTCATGGTGGTGCTAGATGAAAAGGCAAGGGATCAACAAAGTCATTAGGATTCATCCTCTGGGGACCATGAATGTCTGTATTCATAGCAATCTATACAAGAGCTGTTGAGATGGTAAACTGGTGCACCGACTGACAGACAAACAGCCCATCACAAACTTTAAAGTGTTAGAAAACATGTCCTTCTGTGAAATAAAATCTTTCTTTCCGACACTATAGTTTGACTTTTTTCAAATATGGAGATGCCGTTGGCTGCACTTAAAGCTCGAATGATTAGAGGAGGATTGTATTACACAGAAAAACCGCCTCAGTAGTATCAGAAAGCCCCTTCTCTCCCTGTGTAATAATAGGATCTGTCTGTTTTTAACCGGGCTTCAAACTGTGGTTTGCCCACATTTACAGAGTCAGCACTTTCGGTCTCAATACCTCATTCCAGTATAATTCCTCGGAAAGAGTAAGCTTTCAATGAAAAAAGAAAAGAAAAATCGACTTTTGCCCACTCAACCGTAAAGACCTTTCGTACCGAATTCTAAACACATTTGTCTCTCGTTGCAACAGAGCCGAGGCCAAAATACCTGTGGTGGGGGGGGGGGGGGAAGAGGAATCGGTCGCTTTTGACTGATGAGAGGCTGATGCGTCACCAGATAGAGGACAGTTTGTTTGTTTGTGTGATAGAGAGATGTGGAAAAAACTATTTGGAACCAGTCTGCACTTCTAATGGACTAATTTAGGATTAGCAACTGGGTTTAGGTTTGAAATAATGACTTTGATTTTGCTTAGGGTAGGAAAAGGATTAAGAATTGAATATGAACAAGTTGATAAGTGCAGGAGTGATGGTAAAAGGGTTAGTGTTTTTAGTTTACAACATTGAAGACCTTTAAAAAGAAGTTTGGAGTTAAACGAGAACACTGACACCACTATCATCTGTCCATCAAATATGAACCAGGAGCTGGGAGACAGTTAGCTTAGCATAAAGATTGGAAACAGACTGGGAAAAAAAAGCTAGCCTGGCTCTACGCAAAGGTTTAAAAAAAGATGGAACCGCTTATGAACATGTTACTTCATTTCTAAATAGGAAAGGAACGAGATGAAAAGCTAACAAAAAACTTTTCATAGCACATTCAGTGAGGTCTATAGTTAAAGTGGACGTTTACTTTGTAACTTGGGTGGTGGATCTACAACATACAAAGGCTGATACTTTGGACCTTGATTTTAATGTACACCCATGTTTAATTATGCCGTTGGGAGGTGGGAAATTAGTGCTTTTACAGCTACCGTTTACTAATATGTCACTCCCTCAATGCCAAACTGCCAAACCCTAGCCTTGCAGTCATGACGTTAACACAGACGTGTCCAATCAAGTGCCAAATGATGCCCCAGCATGCCCCAAATTACAAGAACTTCTGTATATTTCTACATTAAAATCCCTTCTGAACACACCAGAGAAACGACCTCCAGTTTCAAAGTCACTCTGCCCCAGTGGATCCTGTAAAACCTGCTTCCTCGTCCCTACCCTCGAAGCCAACATAAATTCCAACCTCTTGACAAGGCCGTATGCTTCGGCCGTACTCCCAAGCCTGCTTCTCTGCCCTTGTAAATCCTATATGCCAGCCCCCACGTTCTTTTAGAAAATCAAAACATCAGAGGCTCGTAAAGCGAGACTGTTCAGAAAGGAGGAGAAAAGACAGAGAGAAAGAAACATAAAGATGGACACGTCTGACAGGGAACAAAGAACATCTGCGTTGATAGAAACGGGTGTTCCCCTTTCCATTGACAAGTATTGTGAGCTGCGGCAGAGCTTCTCTCCGAGGAAGTCATTCCGAGCCATAACTCTGTCCTCGTCCACAGCAGCAGACAAAACCCGATGAAGAGTGCAGGAGCTGGGGGTGAAAGTGGGTTAGCGAACTGCCTGAGTGTTTTTAACAGGCTGTATAATGGACTGTGGTTGTCTTCACTGAGCATCTGCTGGACCTGGTGTTTTATGGCCTCATCCTTATTGTGTCTCCAGTGAAGCTTGGAGAGCCGGGGCCCTAAAAGTCAAGGCAGCCCGAACGTCTGCCTGCTTTATTTCCCCCCCTCTATGGAGATCCAAGTTCCAGCAACAAAAGACATTAATCAAATCTTTATGCGTGTTTGTTTTCTTTCTTGTTCCAGCACTTTGGTTACGCTCGATGATGCTTAATGTAAATTAACTGTACCATTACGTTGCATGAAATTATTCTGTGCGCATCAATTTATTTATAATGTATTGCTTATACAGTGACACGAATTGTCCATATATTTTGGGATGACATGTTAAAAAACGACAAGGTTTAGGCAACTAAACCACTTAGTTAGGTTGTGGAAAACCATCATTGTTGGGCTTAAAATAACTATGTATATTTAGGTTTAGGAAACAAAACAAAGAACGTTGTGTTGAATACCGGTCTCGCCGTTGGAAGTCCGGTGTTTGTTGGACCCATCCACCACAAGTGGTCTTCTTGGATATTAAATACTATGTCAGCTGCTCCGACTACTGCTGAGTCGCATGGATGCATTTAATGTTGCATTGCATGTCAATCACAAAAAAGGATCCCAATTTACTTTCGATTGGCATAATGTTCTTCCTCAGCAACAAAAAGAGTTTTCATGTCGCTGTATGCAAAACCAATAGATTGCATTTCATGACCATTTCACAACCCGCTGTGATACTGGGCTGTTATTTCTTGGTCGGGAGAAGTGACTTCCATCCAAGCTAGCTGGTTCCTCTGGTCTTAATGCTAAGCCAAGCTAACGGTCTCTTGGCTCCAACTTCATACTTTAGGGACACACACACACACGAGAGTTGTATCAATCTTCTCACGGCAAGTAATATTTCCCAAAAAGCTGAAGTATTTTTTCAAGGTTTATGACACTTGCAACAGTTCTGGGTCAAACAGAGACTCAATTGCAGACACAGGACAGAAGGCAAGTTCCAAAAAGAATAGGTCTTCACTGAAACAGCAGGTGGTCACACAGGTAATCCGTCCCAAATGGAGCAAGCAAACAAAAAAAAAGTCCAAAAACCAACCACTTACACTGGTGAATTATTGGCCCGCAATGAGCACAGGAGTTGAAGGAAGACGACCTGGCAGCAGAACAGGGAGCATATAAACGAGGTGGAGTAACGGCAAGATCAGAGGCAGGTGAGTAATTGAGGACAGGTGTGGATAATCAGAGAGGCAGGAAACACACAGACAGGGAGATTAATAACCTAAGAAAAGGAAACAACAGAAAACCCCGAACAAAACCTCTAGACATCTGGTAACATAGACACAAAGACGGATAAACTAATAAAGACTAAAACATTATAATGCCAGATAGTCTAAAGATCTGAGCCCTGTGGACACAGAGCCAGAACATTACACCACTGTAAACAATCATGTCCTACGTCGTGTTATTTGATGCATTGCCTTCTGTTGTCATGTTGACACAGTGAAAACATGAAGCAAGACGGATTTTATTTATTTATTTATTTATTTTTTAAGGAAAAAGCATGTATTGCACAAACTAAAGTGCCCGAGCTTCATCTTAACAAACTGGTCACGCGTCATAATAAATCATAAACGGTGTGACACACAGTCAGACAGTGCCTTCGGCAGCACACAACATTAACCACTGCACAGGTCCATGATTTACCGGGCATACTGGGACAGAGGTCTCAACTAATGGAATATCTAATGTCTCCATGACCGGCATTTTAATCTGTGGTGAGACCTGCAGCTCGCATCTTTACCATATAAATCTGAGACACGACTGTAGCGCCCAGACTGTGAGTTACAGCCTTGAAACGGGATCAAGCTAAAACGGTTAGATTTTCATATAAATTGCTTTATAATAGAAAACCAATCAAAGGAATGTTTTTTTTTTTTTTTTTTTTTTTTTACATTTTTAGTCCAGCCTACACAAAGCAAGATGTCATTAAAAGACTTCATGGTAATGGTAACACCTGCAGGACTATCGTCTGCCAGAAGCCCTTGTCCCATCTGCCAGGATGTCAACATTAATGCTGTTCTATCTACACGTCTCCATTACTTTCACTGTGAATAAGCAACCACAGGTGCCTCACAATAACACGATTTACTGCTTCATAAAACACTGTCAAGTGAGGATAATAACCCCTGAATGCTTTTGCAACCTTGAATGTCATGTGATTTTTTTTTTCTTTTCTTTTTTCTTTTTTCCGTTGCAGCACGATGTCTCAGATCTGTCTGATTATGTCTCGATGTTGAAACGAGGTAAACACACCAAAATCAGATGTGGGGTTTGGTATTTTTACACTTTCCAGGTAACTATCACATTTTGTGGTTTCCCTTCTGAGAATGATTAACATATTCGATAATGGACTCAGCAGGTCTGATGAGTATCGTAAGGCCGAGGCTGCAATCACGCTAATATGCCAGAAACGGAACTTTATGACTGCAGAGCTACTTAAAATGTATCTAACGATAAACTTCCATAGAAAAATATTAGGTTCCTTCTCTTGTCAGGCTGTTTTTTGAACTTCATCTTTAAAATATGAGATTTCAGTAAACTATTAGTCTAGTACACAATATAATCCTTAAAAAAACAACATCAGTTGAGCCTATTAATATAAGTCAGAATTGTTTTTTTCCAGCCAAAAAAAAAAAAAAAAAACTGCTCTTCAAGTAAAATTCATGAAAGGTGTTTTTTTTTTCTTTCTTTTGAGACAATGCTGCTTAATTAATCATGGAGGATAAATGGGATGCAATCTTGCAGTATCAACACATTCAAATACTCTTTTGCCGAATCGATCAGATGACTCAAGTTAAGTGGCCTACAAAGGCAACAGGAAAGTTTAATGTGCGCGTCCCTACCTGCTAAAAGTGCAGATGAACTCATATCTCACAAAGGAAATAGGATAATGGCATACATAGACAGTACATATATTATTGGGTATTTATATTGATAAAATATATTGCTCATAATGCTAAATGTATTCCTTATAAATAAAACAATAAAGTACAGTTTCTAAAACATCTGGAGGAAATTGAAATCAAGCATTTTTGTTGAGCATACCAATGGGGGGTACCATGAGGCGCACAAACCCCTCGTGCAGCCCATGATGCACAAGGGGCCCTTAAAAACCACACGATCCACTAATTGACTTCCAGGGCCGTCCTGTGGTACTAAAACTAAGCAAACTCCCAGAATCTGCCCTTTGCAGTTTTCCTCTGTCTCTCAAAGGCTGCACCCGAGGCTCCCGGTGCGATAGTTCAGCATTTCACACGGTAATATGCTTGCAGATGAACCCTGTGAAAACTCCAGCAAAATCTGAACACTGTGTGGGTTATGTGTACTTTCAGCTTGATTGAGTTTAAAATCTCAGGAAATTGAAATTGTTTACATGTCCAACATGTCCAACTCATTTTTGGAGGTTTAGAAACCCCAAAACTTAATAGAGACAAGATATTGGAATCAATAGGAATTTTAATTCTAATTAATAATTCTAATTTTAATTAATTTTTAATAACTGTTTGTTATTAAGTCTGTTAATAACAAACAGATACAACAGAACAAAATAGTTTTTTTTTTCAACAACAACTAAATATTTAAATCCCTCATTTTGGCTCAAGCAAAATGCTCAAGCAATTTTGGCTCAAGTTGGCTAGCTTTTACCAATGTGCACCTTTTGAAACACACACACACACACACACACACACACACACACACACACACACACACACACACACATATATATATCACAAATATATGTCAAGTTATGTCAGCTGTCAGCAATAGTGGAACGCTATTAGTACATTTACTCAACCACTGTCCTTAAGTAGAATGTATTGTGTATTTTCTTGTGTATTTTCTATTTTGCCACTTAATACTTCTACTTTACTACATTCTGTTGGGGGAATATAGTACTTTTTTTTTTTACTCCAGTTCAATTATTCGACAGATGTAGTTACTTTTAAACCTGTATGCTGTCCTGAAAACTTAAAGTTACACAAGCACCCACCCTGGTGGACAAAAGACAAAATCCCTGCAACGAATCCCGGCGTGCAGTTCGGCGCCAGCCCAACAGAGGGCACACGCGTATTTCAGACACCATTGTGATTTTGTGTTCAAAACATTTGAAGAAGAAAATCCCCCTTGGCTGAGGAAAATGGCCGACGTTGAGATGGACATCGCGTCCACAAGAATGAATAATGGCAATGAACACGTGTAAGTCATTTAATTTAAAATAAGAGGTCCGCGGTGATCAAGTGTGAATGTGAACCCCGTCCGAAACCAAAGGGGAGCTGTCCTGTAAGTCACAGCTACGGGGGAAGAGCAGCAGCTTTCACGTTGTCGCCGAGGCTAACGTCAGCTAAATTACTCACCGACGGCTAGCTAACGTTCTTAGCCAACTAGCTAACGTTCTTAGCCAACTAGCTAACGCTCTTTAGCTCCACTAGCATCACGTTTTGTTCATCGTAGAGCACGTATAAACGTACACCGTCTGGATTGTTGCGTATTAACTTCCCTAATACGGGAGCCGTCAGATCACACAGTCAAACGCTCGTATTTGGGGGCATGCAGCGACCCCGTAAAGTAAAGTTAGCTGGAAGCTAGCTAGCTAACGCTACCCGAGGAGGATGAAGCTCGCTAGCTAGCGTCTTTGAGCTAATGGAGAAAATCGTCTTGGTGGGGGGCGCGCGAACAAGTCAAGTGTACATGGCGACTAATAAGTGTTGTGTTCACACTAGTCGGAGGCTCTATCTCACTAAAAGTTGGGCCCGTTGTTCTGTTCAGTGTTTAATACAGTTTAAAGCTAAATTCGGCACATTACGTAACCACGTTGTACCGAATGTGAATCAAAAGCTGTGACTTTGTTTTAAACGCATTGAAACGACGATAATGCAATTTATTTATTTATTTATTTATTTCACGACATATTTGCACAATGAATGCTGGAAGAGCAGGTTAGCGGTTGTTTTCAGAAAAAAAGGCAATATAAAACCATATTTCATATTTTTTTATTTAATGTAAAGTGGCATTTCTACTGATTATTGTAAGGAGCAAAGTCGATTTCGCCACAATACCAGAAGTTTTTTTTTGTTTTTATGACACCCAAAGTAATGAGCACCCTGGTTGCCAATGGTTACAAGTGTTGGAGGAGAGACAACAAAAGAAAGCCTCTGAATAGGATCCAAGCCCCAATGTGTATTCAGGCAACGACCAGGGATTATTGTTATTATCAGTTAATGCGCTGATTATTTAGTCAACAAGTGTTTTATTTTTTTTGTTGGTATTATTTTTGGTGTATAAGAGAAACTGCGTTTATTGTGGGCCATTTGTCGTGGCTGATATCTGATCAGCTTAATAAGATCCTGATTTGCAATAGACCCGCCAGGGTTTCCTACAACCGTGTTGAATACTCTTTATCGATCGACAAATCCTGACTTGCCATTTACTGTGAAATATTGTGTGCTCAATATTAAAGATTTTGACTCTTTTATACAGGAAGCAGGATCTGGAGAGCCATGAAAAAAGTGGAAATGAGGACAGCGGAGAGATGTCGGAGGAAGAAGAGGGAGAAGAGGGGGAAGAGGAAGAGGTAGGGATGGACAACAGCAAGACCTAAATATCTTCAGTGGTATGACGCCATGATTCTGATATAAACTTTCTACCTTTTAACTTAAGCAGTCTAAATTGTGTTTGTCTCAAACTGTAGTGCTTCATGTCTGTCATAGTATTCTGCTCAATTTAACAAAAAATAGTCCAGTCAAATAATGTCCCTGCAGTTTTTTTTCACATAGCGTTGAAAGGTCCTGTCCGCCTTCCTCATATTTAGTTTTTCTCTGATGAACTATTATGTTTATTGACTATGGAGATAGATTTTTGGATCAGTTTAACTGTCTTATTTATTTCTAAATGACTAAAACTGCATAAGGACAGATCATTTAAAAACTAGCATACAAACGGAGACAAAATACATAAAAAAATACCCATATTCATGCTGTTATGATCACGTGTTTCATCTTGTCATAGAATATACCATATAAAGAGAAGAGAAAAGATCTTACACCTGAATGAGTTGTCAAGCTGAAATGTTGTCTCATCCTAGCAGGCGGAGGCTAACGGGGAGAAGACAGAAGATGGGCCCAAACATCACAGCAGCAGCGGCGGCAAACACAAGAGGAAGAAACACAAGCATCGTAGTAAGCACAAAAAACACAAGCATGCCTCTGATGAGGACAAGGACCGCAAACGCAAGCATCGTCACAAACACAGGAAACACAAGCGCAAAGAGGTTGCCTCTCCCTCCGCCGCTGCCCTCTTTGCTCCCTCCGGCCACAAAAAAGTTGAATCCTCTCCCTCCTCTGGAAATCCGAGTCTGGACGACAGGGCCTTGCTAGAGGATTTGGAGAAGCGGAGGGCCATGATCAAAGCTGAGCTGGATAGCCAGTTGATGGAGGGCAAGGTCCAGTCAGGAATGGGCCTTATCCTTCAGGGTTATAACTCTGGATCTGAAGAGGATGGAGATGGTAGGATTAGAAATGGAGAACAGCGTCAAAGGGTCAGCTCAGGGAAACCCATATCTCCCAGAGGGGGAAAAGGAGGGAAATCTAGAAGGGACTCAACAGAGGGCAGTAAGTCCAGCACCAAGCGTCGCAGTCGGAGTAAGTCAGCGGAGAGGCTAGGACAGGCCAAGGAGTCTAAGCAGGACAAGGTGACCAAAACCACCAAGGACACAGCGGTTAAGGACAGGAGCCGTGGCAGAAGCCGGTCGAAAGACAGAAAGCATTCGGACAGCACTGACAGGTCCAAGGAGAGAGCCGGGAAGTCCAACTCCCCCACCACCTGGAGAGGAGAGCAGAAAGGCAGCCGCACTGATAAGCGTTCCTCTCCGCAGCGCGATGACCGACCAAATCAGGAGAGAGCGGGGCGACGGTCCAGATCACCTGGACGAGAACGACCAAGTCGCTCAGACGTTGACAGGGACAAGCGGCCAGCCAAGTCCCCATCCAAGGACGCTTCATCGGGGAAGGAGAACCGCTCCCCTCATCGACGAGGGCCTCACAGCCCCATAAGGAAACGCAGCGCTTCCCCTCGTCACAGAGATGCCCACCACCCCCCGGCTGGTGCCTCAGACAGGCCACCGAAGCCGAGCTACTCTCCATCCAAAACAAGGTCTCCCCCCAGGAGACCCCGCAGCCGCTCACCAGACGCCAGGAGGAGGGATGTTGACAGGCAGGACTCACCAATGAGGTTGGTGATCAGAGCTGTTTGACTTTTAGAACTTCTCATAGTAATATAAGTTGACTGTGACGGATGAGTCGACGGCATGATAGCCTGACTGATTTCTAAAAGATGGGATCAAATATTTGATAGCTCATTTATGAATGGTTTAGCTGATTACAATGTCCACCCCTAATGTTTCTACAGGAAGCGCCTCCGGCCAGATGCAGGGCCAGGCAGAGATTGGTCACGTGAGAACAGTCCCAGAGCAGCCGCCCGGCGCAGGATGAGTCGCTCGCCTTTAAGGCGGAGGTCACCACTATCACCACGACGACGCTCCCGGTCTTCCCCCCGCAGACGGAGCAGGTCTCCATTGGGACACAGGTGATGGCACTTTTTACACAACTCCCATTTGTCTCTGCTCACAGTGGAGGATATTTCTGAGTTGTTCTTAATCAGGCATTTGTAGTGTTTTTGTAGGTTTGTACATTTGTCTTAACTTGAATTCCATGTTAGCTTTTCTCTCTGCAACTGGAACCTGTAATTTGTTAGTGTATATTGTATTGTGTCAAGACTTTTCCATGTTGAATGGTTAACAAGGTAATAAACTATCCTTCCTTGACGTCCATGCCTTGTAGGTTTGGGGAGAGAGACAGGTATGGAAGGCTCCGGCAGTACCGACGCTCAATGTCCCGCGATCGAGGGAGGAGAAGAAGACGCAGCAGAGATGAGGACAAGTTCAAGGGCAGCCTTTCAGAGGGCATGAAGGTCGACCAGGAATCCTCAGGGGAAGAAGTGTGAGTAAAATATCCCTGGAGGTCATACTTAGGTGGTAAACAATAAACATCTACACATATAGAGGCTGTTGTTTAATTATTACTTTAAAATTATATCATTGGCTACTTTTTTTATTTTAGTAAAATTTGGTGAAGCAGTTTGCTCTCTGAATCTGCATTATTAAAGTCGGGATATGTCATGCAGGTGCTGATCTGATAATTTGCAATTAACAAAGTTTTATTAGATTCATTAGCTGACTAATAGGCTGCAACTGCTTTTTTTTTTTTTTTTTTAATATATATTGCAATCGGTAATAGGTCAGACAACCTTCAAGTGATATACTACCTCAGAATTCACTCCCATTGGCCCTGATAATAACAGGAAAGTGTGCATATTCATAATTTGTTTAACCTTGTTTGTGTTTGCAGGTTGGAGGACTTTGATGGAGAGGAGGTAGATGAAGAAACTCTCATTGAACAGCGCCGGCAGCAACGTTTGGCCATCGTCCAGGTCTGCTTGCATCTGTGCTGATTAGTATGATCGTTACCATGTCAGTCTGATGTTGGTGAAGAAGCTATAAGTCATGCTCATTATAAAGAAACAAATGGCACAACTAATGCCCATGGCGTACCATGTTTTAGATGTATTCTCATGGTCGCTCATTTCCTGCCACAGAAATACAAGGTCGCGAGTGACGACACCAACATGGTGTCGGAGCCCAGCAGCCCTCAGAGCAGCACACGCAGCCGCTCCCCGTCACCCGATGACGTCTTGGAGCGAGTAGCCGCGGATGTCAAGGAGTATGAACGGGAGAACCTCAACACCTTTGAGGCCAGCATCAAAGCCAAGCACAACCTCATCGCCCAGGAGAAAGACGGTAATGTCGTGGTCCGAACGACCGTATCTGTTGGCATACAAGGCCAACTGAATGAACAACACAGTCAGCTGCGCGCGCCGTAGTAACTACGGGTGTCAACATTCAATTCATTCCTCTAAAAATATTAGTGGAGGCTTGTGGAATACCTCTGATATATGCACGCCGGGAATAGTTCATTTTATGTGTAAGATGGCACATACACACATACACGCACTCACACAGGTGGTTCATTGTCCAAACTCTTTTCTGAAGTGGTGCTTCTTCATGTGGAGGATATCGTTGAATAGGTTGAGCACTAAAGTAGCTCTGTGTGTCTATATATATATATATATATATATATATATATATATATATAAATAAATAAATAAATAAATAAATAAATAAAGTGGTCTGTGGCTGAATGGGGTTAGCTTTTCCCAGGTAACCACAGCAAATTGCGCTCGATGCTCCCGCTATCTTCACCCATCACTTAAACCTATGAAATGTAACCGTAGAAAAGAGAAGTGGGTCACCGCGTCTACTCACCTTCAGACTGAAGACCACAATCTTACTTGAACATGGTGATCAGAACTTGAACAGCTAAAAGCTCGGTCAAGGATAGTGATTACTTTTAATAGTGTCGTCTTAGCATCTGTCTTGGATTTTTATAGGAAGCAAAAAAGGCTTCTTTTTTTTTTTTATCAATGCAGTTTCCCTACTTCAATCATGGTCAGTTAACAGCAGATATGGAGGAAGTCCAAATTACAAAGGCGAAAACCCTGCCTTTTTAAATTCATTGAACTGTAAAAGTGCATTAATATCTGCACTTCTCTTCAGTTTCTGTGGCCTATTTCACACTCTGATGACGTAGACTGACCAAAGAGTGCCGCTCTATGCGAAACTAAAATGGTATTTGGGGGCTTGATTAGTGTGAGAAATGCAGAGTTGTGTGTTGCAGGGGTTTTAATGTTGTTTCTTTCTGTCATGTGTTCATTCAGTTGCTGGCTTGTAATCCAAAATCTGGGTGTCTCTCAGCCACCTGTTTTGATCTCTGCAGAGTATGTGAATCAAACACGTTCCAGTTATTCTGTTTTACAACGTGGTGGATGATTAGAAACTCCAACGGGCTTGTTTTATTGTTTGTTTTTTTGTTTGTTTCAGGAGCCAACCCAAAGAAGCCCTCAGCCCCCGACATGTTTACAGAGTCAGACGACATGTTTGCTGCTGACTTTGATGTGAGTTTGGATTTAGGGAAATTAAATCTCAGATTTTGCAGCACATCCGAGCATTACTCTTCCCCCTCTGCATTTTAGTATCTGTCATTTTCTCATTATCTGAGTTTTTTTCTGGAGAGATTAAGAGTCTCAGCAACTGTTATGAGCCACTGACCTCATTTTTGTGTGGTTTCTGCAGAATGCCAGGATGAGAGCAGCCGGTGTAGGGAAGGACTTCAAGGAGAACCCCAACCTGAGGGACAACTGGACTGATGCTGAGGGTTACTACCGTAAGTGCTGCCTCCCAAATCCTTTTCTTTTCTCTGACAGGTGTTGTCTGGAGGCGAGCCGGTGACGCGGACTGTGACAGTATCTATGGAAACGCTCATTATTTCTTGCTGCCATCAGGGAAACGTACCATCACAACTTAATATAAGTGATGTCTCTGGTCAAGGCCTGTTCCCATCGTGGTCGCAGTGCCTTAATCACACACCTCTACGTGGGCTTTTTAAGGGGAGTAACCGGCTTTCTGTTTTGTTTGTGGCCTGTGTTGTTGTTTAGGGGTGAACATCGGCGAGACGCTAGACAAGCGCTATGATGTTTATGGCTACACCGGCCATGGTGTTTTCAGCAACGTGATCAGAGCCAGGGACACTGCCAGGGCCGGCCAGGAGGTGGCAGTCAAGATCATCCGCAACAATGAGCTCATGTGAGTCATACCTTTTTTTCCCTCCTTTTTTTTTTTTATGACTAAAACATTTTACCATGAATTTCAAAAATGCATATCCAAACAAGTATAGATAGTTTGAAATTCAACACTCCTGTGGATGTTTGATTTAATTTGCATTGATGAACAACATGTGATTTCTTTTTTCTTTCTTCCTTCCTTTTGTGGTCAACAGGCAGAAGACCGGATTGAAAGAGTTAGAATTCCTCAAGAAGCTGAATGACGCTGATCCTGACGACAAGTTCCACTGCCTTCGCCTCTTCAGGCACTTCTACCACAAGCAGCATCTTTGTCTGGTATTTGAGCCTCTCAGGTACGGAAACAAGGAAACCCTACTCCTTTCTTCTCATCGATTGACTGCCACTGCTGTTTGCAGCCTTTATGTAATGGCCTCCTAATTACCTGTTGTTCTCACCCGCAGCATGAATCTGCGCGAGGTCTTGAAGAAGTACGGTAAAGACGTTGGGCTCCACATTAAGGCGGTGCGTTCCTACAGTCAGCAGCTCTTCTTGGCCCTCAAGCTGCTGAAACGTTGCAACATACTCCACGCTGACATCAAGCCAGACAATATCCTGGTATGGTGTGAATACCCAATCTAAAAAATCTAGTCAGTTCAGGTTACAGAAAGATGGAAATGTCATAATCTTGTGCGCACTCGTGCGTTTTGTCTTTTTAAAAGGTGAACGAGTCAAAGACTATTTTGAAGCTTTGTGACTTTGGGTCAGCGTCCCACGTCGCTGACAACGACATCACACCGTACCTGGTCAGCAGATTCTACAGAGCTCCAGAGATCAGTGAGTCGCATTGTTTGTACAAATCACCATTAATCAGTTGCAATTCAAACTGGACCGCGCTCACAATTTCTTTCTGTCTCAGTCATCGGAAAGCCGTACGACTACGGGATTGACATGTGGTCTGTTGGCTGCACATTACTTGAGCTTTACACCGGCAAAATCCTGTTTCCCGGGTCCTCCAACAATCACATGATCAAACTAGCGATGGACCTCAAGGGCAAGATGCCCAACAAGGTAACATTGCATCATATCATTTCAGCTCCTTCAGATATTGTCTCCCTCTCCTCGATGAGTTGTGTTCGTGTTCCATGCCGCGTTGAAGAAGTTGTGGCTGATGCAATATGGTGGTTGTCTTTCCTCAGATGATCCGTAAAGGCCTGTTCAAAGACCAGCACTTCGATCAGAATTTGAACTTCCTCTACATTGAAGTAGACAAAGTGACAGAAAGGGTAAGATGTTCCTTCTTTCTTAAATGATTTAGAATACGTATGAAGTGTTGTTTCATTGGCCATTCAGTTGTTACCATCAGTGTTTGATACATTTTGAAAGTATTATCATTATTGATTCAATGCCACCGCCCCTCTCCCCCCTCTGCACCCACAGGAGAAGGTGACGGTGATGAGCACCATCAACCCCACCAAAGACCTGCTGGCCGACATGATCGGATGCCAGCGGCTGCCCGAGGACCAGAGGAAGAAGGTGATGCAGCTGAAGGACCTGCTGGATAGCACCCTGATGCTGGACCCGGCCAAGCGCATCAGCATCAACCAGGCTCTGCAGCACCCCTTTATCCAGGAGAAGATCTGACCCCCTGAACGCCTCGCACTACCAGAGCAGACAGAGAACCAACCACTAAACCAGCTCTGACAGGAACTGACACTGCAGTGAAGCAGCCAACCCACGGACAGGATTTTTGTTTTCCTCCTCAACTTTATTTTGTTTATGGATTCATAATTGCGTTTTATTGTAAATAGATCATTGAAATGGTAGCCATTCTTTCAGACATTGATTTTGCGATTATATCATTGTAAACTCCCCCTCGTACCCGGCAGTGGAGTTATGGAACTTCTTTTTTTGTTTAACTGCCATTGGAGTGACAGATGTTTAAAAGAAAAATATAATTCCTGTAAATACTGTATGTCAATCACATTAACGATCTCAAGCAGCAGACAGTTGAGTCTTGTCGTAGTTGCAGAAGACTAAACACATCGTTTCTTTTTTTTTTTTTTTTTTTTTTTAAACCACAATTGTCATTGTGGGGCGATGCATGCTTTTGAATGTGCACCCTTTTGTGCTCTAGATTTCTGTGGTGCAGAACTGTGTAAATGCTCTGTATGTCCATCGGTGTCCCACATGTGACGGCAACCTCCCCCCACCCACCCCACCTAACCAAGTATTCAGACCGTGAAGTCTGAATTGAAGGAATAGATGCATATTATGTACTCCTTGAAAGCGATTTTTTTTTTTTTCAAAGCAGGTAGTCATTGTTTTTCTGTTGCTGGACATTTCCATGTTTTTTACCTTCCTCCCCCTCCAGCACTCTGGCTAGGTCCTGGCTCTTAAGGCTCTCACATTCAAGTGCCTCCTGTATGAGCCTAGTGTGTTACAACACCCGACAATGTGGGCCCACTGAAGCCACACCTGTGACCCTCCTCTCCCGTTGTTGTATATAGTCCATAGTTACTGTCATTTCATGTGTGATTAATTATTTTTTTTTTCCCATTAAGTGGTAAAAACAATTTGTGATTTCAATAAAGAATAGTTGTGGAAAAGCTGCTGAAAGAGAACCTTCAGTATAAGACAACTTTTTAGTAATAAAATGTTTCCTATTGTATACCAAAACCCCTTTCTTCATTTAATCCCCAACATGTTGGCATGCTGAACGACACAACGTCCTGTACATCCTGCTCATCAATCGATCGCTTCATATGAAATTAAGTGTTTTATAGGAAGTGAAACACTGGATGTTAAAATATATATATTTTTATTTTTTTTATCCTTGTACCTAACTAAGTGCATTTGGAAGATGGCAAAAGAGTGAGAAGAGATATTGCTGCTCCCTCAAGAGCACTAGAAGTAAAAAAAAAAAAAAAAAAAAAAGAAGTGGTCCATCTTGTAACCAGTTGGTGTAAATTACAGCTCTAATGCTCCATCTCCGCAGTGGAAAGTCTTCCCCGTGCCCTTCATTTCCGTCGCATGATTGCACTTGTGTTGAGCTGCTAAACAGCATAATGGGAGACTCACTTAGGAAAGTTGGGAATGATGCAAGAGCTCTCTGCCTGCACGAAGCGCACTAAAAGGACTTCTGATGTGAGCTGATGGGCCGTCGGCCTCTAAATACGTGCGAAGAGGTACAGACACCAACGCCTACTGGCTTTAATCTCAACATGGAGAAACGAGGGCCTTTAACCAAACAATCTGCTGTATAATCACGCTATTAAATTCATGAGGGAAATTCGCACATTGCATAGCTCCCGTCTCACAATGCAGTTGTAATTTCTCGTGACGATCAGAAGAGGGCATCAGAAGTTCTAGATATTCTCCATGACTGAAGTCACTGATGGTGAACGACCTTGGAACTTTTATTTTTTTTATTCCCAAACAAATATCTAAACCAGTTGATACAATTAAATTGCACAACAGGGTTTATTTGAATGTGCGTTGAGGTAATCAGCTAGATTTATAGCACTATAAGGAATGTGTGCACAATTACTTCAGTAGTAATTCTGGTTATCTTCTTATCGTGGGTTGTTGTCTCCGTAGAAACAAAACCATAACTCAAACTATTGTGTTTCATCTGTTGTCAAAACAAGCAAACAGCGTCAAGAAAACAAGAGACTTAAAATAAAATTTCCTTTTAATTTCTTTTCTCATTTTTATTAAAACCATACAAACATTTGTAGTCAGTTATAAAAGAGCAAATTGGCTCTTCTGGCGGAGGGGCAGTGCTGGGCACTTGAAGCTCCGCTCTGAGCCAGATGTGTCTGGCCTCTGCCCAGGGCCTGGGAATCCCTGCTTTCAAAGTCAATTCTTTATTGGCCCCAGGATACTCCCCATTTCCTCTGCTAAACCTACAGAAAGAGTACTGTATTTACACATTATATATAAAAGAGCACAATAAATGTGAAAACTTAAAAACAAAATCAAAGAAAAGTAGAATGCATTTCGCAAATCTTAACTTTTCTGATAGTCAGACTTTTCTTATATAAATGTTCTGTCATTTAATCTTTTTTTTTTTTCTCAGGTCTCACAAGACACTTTACATGTTATTTTTTTTCATAATTCACAATGGAAGATTGGCAGTGATCTTTCTCTTTACCGACAGGCAGATACGTATAAGGCACATACCTCAATGTAATATCCTTCTTTCAAAGGAAATGATTTCTACTTCTTTGAAGAAAAAAAAAAAAAAAAAAGAACCCACCAATAATGCACAGCTACAAAAATGACCAAAGTACCAAAGAACAATAAAACAATTTGTACCTCATTGCTTTGACGCTGAATAAAAGGTAAACTACTCAATATTCTGTGTTCAGTCACATCAGACTGCAAGGCAATACTAACACTGTTGACAAAGTCACTGCAATACTTGACGGCAGTACACATTCTGAATTTAAGAGCTTTGGAGAAAACAATACAGATGATTTCCTATAAAACAAAACACGTCACTTTACAGCATTTTTATCATAATGAGAGGGAAATTCATGTGCTGTGGACCACTGCTGTTCGTTTAGACAGATTCAAAACGTGAAGTACTCATATCTACTTATGTAAGCGTACATAAAGCACCGAATGGGACCTTTGATCATCGAGGAGAAAATGTCCTTTTCCATACCGACTCCAAACAACCGTGCAATCCAACGTCAATAATCAGATTATCACAAACAGAATATAAAAACACTGTTATATACACTTGTGAGTACCTTTCCAGACTAACTAAATCAAGATATCAAGGAGACGACTGTCGCCGGCGCCTTGAAGACTTGGATGTGTTCGATACCATACCGCAGTTACTCTTGACAAAAACACCACTTGGTAAAACTTGGTAGAAGCACTGAAACATTTACAGATTCACAAAAATAACGTACAAACAAAAGGACAACAAATGTAAATACACCACTTATTAAAAACCTATGATGTATAAAGTTATCATCAGGGCCTGTTAAATCAATCACCCACGTCTGACCTGCTGTGACAAGTGTGGATATGTACCTGTGGGATCAGAAGGGTAGATACTTGGCACATGGGCTGGTCTATGTACTCATATAGACAGTGTTCATGTTTAACCTTGAATACATGCATTTTTACCGACAGTGTGTACAGCAAAAACAGTGACAATACAGAGAATACTGTTTTAAGGAAGTGAACTTTTGCTCACCTTCACACAGAAATACAAACAGAAGAGCTTCCAAAAATAGCCTACATTCCAGAAAAGGAATATAACTATTCATCTATACATAAATTTGACACATCCCATGTCTGTGTGGGATGACATTTGTACAAAATAAATGGGTTTGGCAACTGCCTTATCCACAACACTTTTAAGTACATAATAAAGTTCTCATAATTGCCACTTTGGTCTTAATCTTCACATACACCAGAGTTTTTCTCTTCCTTTTTTTCCATTTTTCCTAAGGGAGGAGAAAGCAGAGAGAGAGAGAGAGAGCAGCTACTGAATGATAGCAAGGAACTTGCTCTCCTCGGCCAGTGTGGTGAGGAGAGAGCTCATGTCCCCGATCGCCATGTTGTTTAAGCCGGGGGCCACGCTGTGGAAGGCCGCAGATGCTCGAGGGGTGGTCAGTCGTGATGAGGTCCTGGACAGACCCTGGAAAATGGAGGGACTCAACACACCTGAGACCAGGCTACCCTGGTCATAGCCATCCTCCAGCATGGCACCAAAGTCCAGACTTACCCCCTCATCTAGTATACCCGGCACATTGCCATCCATTGTGCTGGTCACCTGGTCCGTGCCAGGGGAGAGAAGGGCGGCCGAGTTCCCGCTGCCACTGCCAACAACTTGGCCCACAGACTCAGCCATGGAGTTGAGCAAGCACTGGTCCTCCAGGACAGGGAACGAGGAGGCCTTGCGATCCAATGGTTCGTAGGAGAGGCAGTCACCAAAGCCCTGCTCCAAGTACCCATGGTCAGGGGCCTCCAGTTTCAGCCCAGATACCTGATGTGCAAGGGAGCAGTGGTCCCCATTTCTCTGCAGTTGTTGCTGCTGGTTGACACTAGCCTGGATCTCACCAGAGTTCTCTGGGTTGAGGTACTGCTGGGTCCTGACCAAGTTCCTGTAACCGTCGGGTGGGCGAGGGACATGGACCTGCCGATTGTGATGAAGAGCAGTTCCCTGGGAGAGGTTGGGGAGGATGTCCATTGAGGCCCTGCTAAGGATTAGGTTGTTCCCGATCTGGCAAGAGGTGCTACTGTTGTGGTTCTGCTGGAAGTGGCTCTGTTTCGGAGGTCCATTGGAGGTCTGCTGTTTGAAGCCCTGTTGAGGAGGCCCGTTGATAATCTGTGCGAAGTTAGGCCTTCCGAAGGTGTTTGTAGAGTTGTTACCTCTCATCTCCATGCAGGAGTTAGGCGGTGTCTCTAGCTTCACCGCGGGGTTCACACAACAAGCACTTTGAGACTGATTAGCCTGGGCACAACTGTTCTGGAAATCCAGGGGCACTTGCTGCTGAACCACCATGTTTCCAAATCTGCCGAAAGGCGCAGAAGTGGGTTCATGTTCAGCGGCCGACCACCTTCCACACTGTGTCTGGTGGTTCTGTTCCCTCTGAGGGGACCTGTCAGCACTCCCGGAGCTCACTTCATTCCACTGGATGGGAAGCTTGCTAGGGCTCGTCCTCTCTGCTGTCTGCTGCGGCTGGAGACTGTGGGACCCAGCGAAGCCCATGTTCAACCCTGAAGTCTGGATCTGTTCTATCTCCTCCATAGATGGATGGGAGGTGTCCCTTTGGCTAGAAGCTATTTGGTCCTCAATGTGCATGTAGGAGCCACCGTCCACTTGCACCTGGGAGTGGAGATACTGCACCAGGTCATCTGGGAGCATATCCTCATCCCCGAGCAACAGGCCAGCCTCGTCCTCCATGGCCAGGGCTTCTAAGGCTGCGTGTTCTGCGATGCTCGGAGTGTATGGTGAGTGCTGCAGGCCTCTCTGCAGGTTGCCCTCTGAGCGTGTGTAGTTCTGTAGGCTAAAGCTGCGAGTTTCAGGCGTAGAATGATGAGACAGAGGTGGAAGAGGGTGGAGGTTGTTAAGGCTGTTGAAGCGTTGCACTGGGGGCAGACTGCTAATATCGCGAGCCTGCGTCCGCACTGGGTCACTGGCCCTGCGGTTCCCATTCAGTGGTCCCTCGCCGGGATACAGGACCCTCCTCCTGTAACCTGCATGTCCCACGTACCCGTTGGTGTACCCGTTGGTGCCATCGCCGCAGCAATGTGGCCTGACTAGAGGCGGCAAAGAGTGGTTGCTACCACCCTCGTCCATCATGGCCATGCGAGTCTTCAAGCTCATGCGCTCCATGTTGGGAAGAGGCGTGGGAGGTGGGCCGCCAGTTGCCGCTGCATACTTGGCTTTCAGGTGGTAGTGCTGTGCTGGGGTTAAAGTGAGCATCCCCCGTGACCCGCCTCCTCCTCCCACACCTACTCCGCCTACACCTCCGCAGCCCCCACCTGAGAGTATCCCTCCACCCCCTCCTCCTGTCCCACTTCCATAATGGCTTGCCTCGCTGGACCGGCGCGAGGCGTCAGTGGAGATGGGGTCGTAAGAGTCGGTGGAGCTAAGGTTGTGGAGGCGGCGGTGGTGGCCGGCTGTCATCGTGCCCTCAGTCTGGGAAGCCTGGCTGGAGCGCCGACTGGAGAAGCAGGGGGAGATGCCGGAGGAGCGCCGACTACTGCTCAGGTAGGCTGAACTGGTGGTGCTACCGCTGCTGTCACGCCGGTCTCGGAGCAAATTGAGCACTGTTAGCTCTGTGCTGCTCAGCTCGACATGAGCAGGTGGCTGAGGAGCATACACCCCCCACTGCCTGCCCAGACAGGATCCTGGGGAGAAACACAGAGAGGGGAAAAAAGGATGAATAAAGTTTGGACAGTAAACAAGGCAGATTACAGGAGTGTCAGTGGGGAGAGATCCCTCAAACAGATGTTACCAGAGACAACAGGCGGCATTCGGCCATGAAACACTGTTACATGCTATTTTCTCTGATATGATATACGGCTTGATATGGTTCTGATACCATTTTCCAGCGGAACAGTAAATTTGAAGCATCTGTTTTGCCTGAATGCTTTCGCCAAAACGAGTGAGATGGAATTCAGGATAATTTATGTCTCAAAGCCTGATTTGAACACACATTTGTGGTGGTGTTTAAATCCTATGTACAGGTGCTATTCTACTGTGAAAAATGGCCACACGAGCTCAACCACGTGTGGGAATAAGGGCATTACATGCTTTTGTGAATTTGTGGAGGTTGTAGACTTAAAACCTTTTAAGAGCATTCAGAAAAAGGTTCTCATACCCACTTGGACATCAAATTCAATCATTTATAAAGAAAGTGAAATTTAAATAACCCTTACCCTTACCCAGAATGTTGGGTAGTGTGGAACCCTTCGGGGGCGGTGTAGGGGACAGGGGCCCCAGCCTGGGCGAGACTCCGTTCACCTGCTTCAGCCTCTCCATCTTGATGTGCTCCATCCAGCGCAGGGGGCGGCCAACACTCCGCCTCGCCTGCAGGGTCAGCATGGCCGCGGTCGCCGTAGAGACTGTGGAGTCCATGATGGGGTCCCGGTCACCCACACACTCCTCGTCCAACTCCTCTTCGATTTCCTCTTTCTCCTCGTCCTCCTCCAGCCCCTCCCCTGGCGAGCGTCCGGCGCTCACAGCAAGCTGGACTCCACTGCAGGGATAGGTGCTGATGGGGGACTGGTCACTGCTGCATGTAGACTGACCGCCAGGGCTTGGCTGAGACGTCTGACAGAGACAGGAAGGAAATACATAAGATGATTTTCAAGTTCATTTCAGGAAACTCAAAGGAAGTTACACAGTGTCACATGTCACACACGATGATACAATGTAATCGTTTGAAGGATGCATTCCCTATGACAGTTAGACAATGATCATAACAAGTGACAGACCATCATGAAAGACAATTCGTGTGTTCATATAATCATCTCGTGTAATCGTGGCAGTTTGAGCTGGTTGCACAAACCACAGTATGAACTGCAGCATTTATGTTTGGAAGTTTTGTACATTATTGGGGCATGAGTAATGCCTCCCCCCAGTGAGCCGGTCCGGACAAACACGCCCAAAAGAGAGAAAAGAGAAATCATGTTTGGGTTGTTTTCAGAGGATAGGCAAATAGGATAAAGGCCTCTTGTGAGACCGGCTCGAGCCTAATTAGGTTGTTTACTGAATTTTAGGAACTCTGTTGCACCGAGGAATAATGGAATTGCTTTTTTTGGCATCGAGCGCCAGCAGTGTTTAGAGAGTATTCACCCTGTTTACTGTTGAATGAAGTTGGCTGCACAACGGAGCCCTGGGCAGTATCAGGCAGACTTTCAGTGCCCTCACAGTTCTGCCCAAAGGCATGGGCATTGCTCAGAAAGAAAATGCATTCCCTTTGGTAAATACCATTGCCACTCTTCAAAGGGATGTGAAATGAGTAGAATACTTTTTTTATGAATGTGTGGGATGAAGGAAACTTACAATGAGTGCAAATCTGCAGTGTTTTGGGTGAAAGTCAAGCAGTTGTGATGGGATGAGAAAAGACAATTAAACTAAGAGTGAGACGGGAAAAAGTGAGACTCAGAAAGAATATTTTACAAATGCAATGTGAAGGGATACCTATCTCACCTGATTACCCACTGTCCTTAGAAAGGGAAGGAGAGAAATGCCGAAGCATTGGATAGAGAGAAAAGGTTTACTCATTAGAAGAGGTCAGTGTTAAATGTGCATGCCCCAAAATCAATGTTAAATCCCACAGGAACCTAAATACTAGGCATTTAAACTATGTTAAAGTTAAGGAATTAGTAGTAAAAGTATATTAATAAAAAGAATCATTGTCGGCCTTGAATAAAGTCTTACCATAGGCTTCTCTGTCTTGATGGACTTGACCTGCAGACATTCATCCTGTTTTGAGGTAGCATGGTTGTACTCCCTTTGGTCCGTGTACCCACCCAGGGGCAGTTGCCCTGGCGACCGGCCCTGGCTGTTGCCCCCATGCTCCCGTGGGGGCGGAGGACGCGGGTAATCTCCGCGCTGTTTCTTGGTGACGTGCGCCTCCGGCCCGTGCACCGTCTTCACGTGCTTGCGTAAGGAGCTGGGGTCCGTGTAGCGTTTGGTGCAGCCCGGGATTTTACACACATACGGTTTCTAGGAGTGAAAGGAGACAGATGAGCTGTGAGAAACGCGTTGCTTGTGAACGCCACATTCGAGCAGGAACGTCAAAGGAGCATTATCGTCTGAAATTATTTATTTTTATTTTTAATTACCTCATTCGAGTGTGTGCGATTCTGATGTTTCGCCCGGTCTGAGGCGTTGGAAAAGGCCTTGTTGCAGCCTTCGTGCTCGCACACATACGGTTTCTCACCGGTGTGCGAGCGTAAGTGAGTCTTCAGGTTTTCCAGACGGGAGTAGGCCTTGGCACAGCCCTCAAACTGCAGGGCGAGAGAGAAGAGGACTCTGAATCTCCTGTTTGCAGGTTACATGTAAAACAGCGTTTCGTCTGCAAACAAATGATAACTGTGCAAATGGCAGTTTCCTTACTGTGCACTTGTGGGGTTTTTCCCCGGTATGTCTGCGCATGTGGACCACCAGCATGTATTGCGCCTTGAAGGGCTTCTGCTCTCGAGAACATTCTTCCCACCGGCACACAAACTCCTTCTTCTCCCCGTGGATGTGGTCATTGTTGATGTGCTAGAAGAGAAGAGGAAAGCACTTTAACCAAAGTGAAAGGCTATTTTGCCTTGAATTGATTTTTTTGTTCAGCTTGAGGAATCTTTTGCTGTTTTCCATTTCTTATCCCGTGTATTTCCTCTATTTAATTTCTCTCTTAACTCTTTCCTTCCTTTTCACTCTTTCTCTTTCTCTGCGTCGGTCTGTTGACTCGTGAGTCTCAGTCGCCGATCAGGACAGGATTTTTGAAATAAGACCCTGTCACTTCGTATCACATTGGGCCCTCGCCCCTCCAGGACAAGTGCTGACAGTTGTGCTGCCGTGGCAACTTCCAATCTAAGGCTTAGGAAGGAGGGGAGGCGGGAGGGAGGTGAGGAGACGGGGCGAGAAATCTAAAGTTCAGTCGTAGCATCTGAAATGCGAGGGCTTTACAACTCTAGCCAGGCATTTTTTCTGTGAGCACCACCTCTCTCTTGCTCCATCCCCTTCTCACTTCTTCTCCTTTCCTCACTAACTGTCTTGTAAAACAAGGGTAATGGTGGATGTTAAAGAGGAATGAAGGAGGTAAAGATGTGAAAAAAAATAAAGCCACGCAGACCCTCTGGGGACAATGTCAACATCTGGCTCTCTTTCATAGACAACACTGTCGTGGCCTCTGAAGTGCCTTTCAGGGAGCAATTTAAACCGAGGGAGACAGACACAATATCCTGACCAGTAGAAACCGGTATTATTGCATTCCTGAGCTGCGGAGAAGAGTCTTTTTACCTTGGGGTGAATGAAGAGGGACGGATGGAAACAGGAGAGACGGAAGGAAGATAAATAGAGATTTGACTTTGAATGCTCTTAAATGTCTGGGGAAAACATGCTTTCTTTGAGCTCTTACTCGCAAGATTGTTGAGCTATAAAACATGCAGCACCAAAGCAAATAAAGCATTCAGGGACAGTTCCCCCCCAGACATGACACTGCTCTGACAATGGAGTCTTTGTGCCTTCCCTGTGCCCTGCCCACTGGCCAGATCATGACCCCACATATAACCATAACCATGACATCTACCACAAAGCGCCCTATTTTTTAATCTTTCTTCAAGACATTTTGAACGTAAGTCTGCCACTGCACTCATTTCCCAGTAGTACTAAAGGGGGAGTATCGACAAATGAGTCAGCGCAGTAACAGCAGGGTGCGACAGCAAAAGCAAAGAGTAAAATTGACATTAATATATCAGCGAAGGACCTCCATTACTCTCACTTGACATTTTCTTAATTCTAAAGTGACAAAACAAGACTAATTCCACGGAAAATGATTGGGGACTGGATGACCACAGACGTTAGTGAAGTTTCCCCAAGATTGATCTCCTCCCCACCTCGCTCTGAGCCTCAGAAAACCTGACTCGTCTTCCCTTTTTCTTCCTCTATGTGAGGGAATCCCTGTGGCAAGCAATCGGTCTGCCGCGAGCAGCGGTCAATATCCCCCGGCCGAGAGCGATGGGAGAGCGCCGCGGTGTCGGATCACGCGGGTGGCTGGCACAACACGAGCGCATGCACGCACTTGCACACACACACACACACACACAGATGGATACACACTCGCACCCTGTTTGTACAAATGGAGGAGGTCATTGACGGGTGTGATGCATGAGCCCCTGAGCTGACAGAGAGGGGGACAGACAGCACGGGGAGAGGGGCCGCCGAGGAACCTAATGGCATGATCTAATGGCAATTCTTATTGAATCAATAATCTCCATGCTGAGCAGACAGGCCCCGTTGGCCGGCTAAATCGACAAACAGGTGCTGATAGCAGCGGCGCGGCAGGTTATTCGTCTTCCCCCTGCCAGCTTATCGGCCAACAACTGTAAAAACGCCACCAAGATGGATTTAGGAGGGAGTCGCACGACAGGGAGCGCCGGGGACACAGGGGACACTGAAGCCGTCTGTGACGTATGAGAGGTGCACACACACACACACACACACACACACACACACACACACACACACACGTGTATATATATATATATACACACACACAGGTGCAGGCACTGTTTTCTTGGTGTAGACCCCTGCTCCATGGGAGCAAGGCAAAAACATCCATAAACATAAATAGCACTAAATCACACAAACACTTTTATATTTGTTTTTATGTTTTCTAAAAAAATAAAATCCTCTGATTTAAAATTATTTGTGTCCCTCTATGCTCAAACACATCTCTACACACATTACTTTAATAGACGGAATGCTATCTTTTTTTTTCTCCCCTATTTCCCAGCATTTGCCCACTTCAGTATCTGTCTCCATGTCTCCTTATCAAACTCTCTCTGGGACACAGCCCTCATGCATTAGAATGCAAGCGTGCATGAAAAGAGGGCCTGTTTACAAGGCAATTTCACTAAGCTGTGGGACCCGCAACACCGTTTAGCTTTATCAAACACCGCCTAATAAATCATATGCTCTTTTGTGATGTCAGTTGCTGAAGTGCTTTGTGTAAAGAGAGGGGGAAAAAGAGCATGAAAAAGGCAAAGAAGGGAGGGAAGGAGGAGGGAGGAAGTAAAAGGGGAAAAAAAAAATTGAGTGAGCGAAGGTAGGAGGGAGGATGATAGTAAGTGAGTGAGCGAGCAGGGGGCAGGGAGCTGGAATTGGCATGTGTAATTCAGCACAGTCTTTTCATCTTAGAGTAAGATACTCTTGACAGATAAGGGGCCTAATCCTTCTCCTGATCAAGAAAAATCTGCATTTTACCAATTAAAAGCCTGCGCCAGCAGCCAGAGAGGGGGGCTGCCTTCAGACTGCGCCCGCGTTTATCTCCCTTTAACACCGGGGAGGCGCACAGCAGCCGCCTCAACAAGGCTGCACACAGGGAGAGCAGCTCCCCATCGAAGAACAAGGACATCACAGCGCCACCTATGTAGATGACCTGGAACCGAATGGTAAGACTGTGGAGGGTGGGGAAGACCTGATGAGCTGTGGGAACACACACACAGACCACCAACCCCATCAGCCCCCCCCCCCCCCTCCCCATATGGACTAAAACAGCCTGGGAGATCAGTGTGTTATGCCCACAATGACAGGACAGAACCTGAACACTCACACGTTCACAAGCCACTAATGGTTCAGCAGTTGAAGAAGAAGATGAAGAATTATGAATTATGCTATTTTATTTAGCAAACCCATGTGGTGGAAAAAACAACCAACTTAATGCAGATTCACATTTGGCCACACTTTAAAAAAATATAGATTTTGTCCGTCCCAGACTCTAACTGCAACAAAAACTGCAAGAGCACAATATGCTTGCATGATTTATTTTACATCACACCTGTACAAGGGCACTGCAAATGCAGAGCTCCCTTTTAGATTTCTCCACAGCGCAGTATCAGTAATACATCAATGAGAAAATAAAAGCTTGTTGAGCAAGGCCATATTAGGCAGTTATGGGAGTGTGGGGTTGGCATCTCCAGCGACAAAAAGAAAACGAGTGAACAAAGCCCACTTCAAGAGAGACATTAAAGAAGCCACCAGGCCTTATCTTTAAAAGTACTCCCTTCAAGGGGGAAAGAGGGGAGGGAGAGAAAATGAAAGAGAAAATGAGAGAGGGAGAGGTTCATGCCCAAAAAAGGGGAAGCAAAAGAACGGGGAGCCGAGCGGAGAGGGAGATGGAGAGGTATAGAGAGTCGAAATGTAATAAATGAAATAAATACAGCAAACTAAAATTGACACCCGCCTCGCTTTTGCTGACTGGGTAGGCCAGATAAGTGAGCTAAATTGCATAGATCTGATGTTTATCTTATCGGCGTCACCGAGAGCGCTTAAACGCAGATGATAAAGGAACGCCGTGGCATGTCATGGTGAGAGCAGGCTTGAGAGTGTAAAAATATGCATGAAGAGCGCGGCAGGAGTGCTTTTGAACAAGGTGGAAAGCGATGAGGGTGGTGTGAAGGCTTAATTCTAAAATTAGGCCAACCACAAAGGAAAAGGGATATTTGAAGCGGCGCAGCTGTTACTTTTAATACTTCCAAAACGTGTTTTTACATGGCGCAGACTGTCAACACGGCAGTCCCTATATTCTAATCAAAGAATATGAATCCATGTATGAACTTTGTGCAAAAAGCTGGTGGTTAAATTGGTTCCAAGCAAGGACACTTTTTTTTTTTTTTCCCTCATCATGTTTTTTTCCCCAAAGCCATTTCAGAAGACAAGTACAAGGGGGAAGGGACGCTCCATTGTTGGGTTATATGGAAATCCCCCCCCACCCCCAAACCCCTCCCAGTGTGTGAGGAGAGCCACTGTGGTCCAAATACTGTACTTATCCTATTACTGAGGGGGGTGGGGGTGCGGAGAGATAAGAGCATTTGCTCGTCCGCTCTGCTGAATTAGAGGGCATGGATTCTGTAGGCAAAGACTTTTATTGGCATCTCTCTGCATATCTGCATGTGCATGGAAAATGAGAAATAAAATGCAATATCAGAAAGTCAAATGGCAGAAAAAGAGAAAAACAATTCTGAGATGGGGGAAAAAAACGGAAAACTAATAAGGGTTTTGTTGGTGTCTGACGACACGTGAATCTGATAGTGAGTGCAGCGTGGCAAGGTTAAGGCTGGATAGTATATGAGGAGGAATGAGAGGATGTTGTTTTGCTCAGACGGCCACCTGGTGTGACTACAGTAGGGGGAGGATGTGAGCGAGCTTTTCCTCTATTAAGAAGCCATCCTCCCCTTCCTCTCCCACCACCTTAACTCATCCCGCCCCCTGAAACAGGGGCAAGAAGTTGTCAAGATTCTCAACCTTTGAGTCGAGCCCTTCAAACACGGGAGGCAGCCCATTCCGCGCTGAGGATATCAATTATAGATAGGGGTTACCACCGCGGCTGAGGATTGCAATGTCAAGACGGCAAATAGACAGCTGTGGAGAGCTGAGGATCTTTCTATCAGATGTGTGCTGATGTGTGTTTCATGCGTGTGTGTGTGTGTGCGTGTGTGTGTGTGAGAGAGTGTGTGTGTATACACTCCGGCGTCCCTTGTTCACAGCATCATATTGGTGTATTTCCACCACTTCTCCAACTTCAGTGTGCTCTCTCAGTTGGCCGACATGTGAGCGGTTCACAGGCCAAGAGAGAGCAGCAGAGCTAATAGCGTCAGTGTAAGTAGAGGGGATGCGGGGAGAGGGGGCAGGGGGGTGACCATAATGTCATTAATATTTAGCTTTAAGAGTGAGTGAGCCATCCATCTCCCAGGCTGTGTGAACGTTCAGATAACGGACAGGAGGAAGGCCGGTCCAGTGTTGTACACAAAGCTCACATCCCGACTCTGGGAGGCTTAACCCGCCAAATCAGTTAGCACCGTTCAGCTGTGGGATGTGCTCTCCAGCTTCTGAGCCCATTACCACCGTCCCTGGATCCAATCAGGAATCCAGCAGCAGTATCAGTCAGTGCCTGCAGCTCTGACTCCACTGTAGCTTTGCTGCTGCACAGACACACAGACAGGGGTTGTGGCCTGATAGGAGGCATTGTGCAGAGCAGCACAGCTGCGGTTGATGTTGCTAGGATCTACTGAGCTTGAGGAGAGAAACACTGTCGCAGCATACAAACTAAGAGGCCTTGTAGTTCTGGCGTGTGTTTTTTGAGCTACACTTGAGGAAAGCTTTTTTTTTTTTTTTTTTTCAATCTAAGTCTTCACCCATCTTAAAGCAGACACACGCTGTTGTGTCTCCTTGTTTCCCCGACAAGAAACTCTGGTCCTGGAGAACAACTGGGGTCAAGTGTGAACACTTCTCTGCCCACGTGGACGTGAGAAAGTGAACTGAGAAACATCTGCTAAGCAGCAGCAAGCAAGCACTCGATTCAAAGCAGTTTTTTTTTTTCTCATGTTCCTAACCCTGACTTTATATCATTTCATAGTATTTTGGGATATTGAAATTGTATATTTGGAGTTGTGCAGAAAAGCTTTGTGCAGCTTTATGTACACAATCAAGCGTTCTGCGCTTGAGTTGGACTTTAATTTAGGCATCACTGTTTTTTTAAATGCGCGATACTCACTTGTACTAGCTGCTCCTGCGTGTCAAACTCGCGGCAACAGTTCTCCCAGTGGCAGTTTGTCTCATAAACCACCTCAGGCTCCTGTTTGCTCTCATCCTTGTCCCCTTCCTCTTTCACCAGGGTCATCCCATCCGGATGGTCCTGTGGAACAACGGTGGGAAAAGTTCTAGATCAACAACCAAGCACAACGATGTGAAAATAAATGTAAATAAATGTAATTAATGCCGACGTAAAAAAAACATGAAAAATGAAAAATTATTAATACTAAGTAATGAAACAATATTTTTTTAAATAAAAAACTATGATACAATTTCAAAATTAGATATAAAAAGTATAATAAATAATATATATATATATATATATATATATATATATATATTTCTGTATATAAAAAATAAAAGCTACAGGAACTGCCTCCCTCTCCCAACATCAGTCTATCCAAATCTGTCATTTAAGTCATTTTTTACGGCCCTGCTGGTTTACATCTAAGGCACAGCCCAAAATGATTTGGTCACAGGTCTCCGTGCCCCTGTGAATCTGGCCTTGTTTGGCTACCTGGGAGAAAAGTGTGCAGAGCGGAAATGTAGCGCTGAAAGCCCCGCTCTGTATTTGGGGGGTTGTTATACGACAGGACCGGGGCGAGCGTTTGAGGAACCTAACCCCCTTTTCCTGCTGGAGGTTGCTCTATTAGCCCAGACATATTTCACTGTCACAGTTAGCAGGCTGAGTGGAGCGGCGAGGTGGCGGGGGCAAAAACAGGAGAGTCTGGGCTTCCACCACACACCTCAGGCTGAATCTGCTGCCGCCTGAATATCGACTCTAATAAGGTTTTTTTTTTTTTCCTGCAGATACAAACACTTGCTGTTATCACATTTCTCTTTCCAGCCACTTAAAAATTTTGATTAAACAAAAGCAAAAACAATTTCCTTCTCGTCTCCCAAAGATCAATGAATTGTTTTGCTCTCGGAAACAGCGACTGATAAGAGCCGGGTGGGAAACACCAAGAAACAGCCAGATGCAGGTAAATAAATACAAACTGTGGCTGGTAAGCTTGTCTATTGTTGCGGCCTCTTTGGCATGTGACCAGTCATTATGTGGGCTTCCTATTCTAGTGGAGAAATCTAAAAATAAGAAACCCGGCTGGCGAATTCTGGGATTTACCAAACCAGTTTGCAGTGTGATCGCTGAAGGATGTATTGGAACAATGCTGATGAACGTAGATGATCCTCACCTGTACGCTCACTGCGCCGGGACTCGGCAACTCTTCCTCTGGTTTCAGTTTGGAGCGTTTGTGGTGCATCGGGTCTCCCGTGCTGCTCACTGCAGATTCACTCGTTGGTTTGGTCTAGCAACGGGGAAACATTCCGTCATTTCGATCTCTCTCATATATAGATGATTTAATGTCATACTACTTATTTTTCTTATGTTATCCTCTATAGAAAATCATAAAAAATGCATGTGATGCTTATAAGTCAATCAGTCATTTAGTTAATCACGCAGAAAAAAACAACTGTGGTTGAACCATAATGATTTCCGTATCAGTGCCAGACTAGAGCTTTAACAGTGCAAATGAAGAACTATACAATTCACTGAATCACATTAGCTCCTCTAATCACAGCAATTAAAACAAACTCATTGACCAATTCAATGAACCATTCGCTGAACCAACAGATGACCTGGCTTTGGCCTTGGCTTAAATTCACCCTTGGGGGAATTCTTGTTACATACAAAGCTCACAAGAATAAAAGAATTAACAAGTTTTTGTAAACGTGAACTCCAACTGATGTTGTTGTTTTTCCACAGGACTCTCAGAGTTGTAGTGATCCTATCAGTCTTGGAGACGTGTAACTATACAGTATTCGCAGAAACAAATGAGATTCGGCCGTGGCCCCAAAACAATATTCCGTTCGTTCAAGAGAAGGAAAAGGCAATTTTGGTGTGCTCAATTTGGATGAGGCCTCATTCGCGATGACTCCAAATTCGAGGGATGGGAAACAGCGGGGAGGACGGGTAATAAACAGTGAATATTTACTTCAAATGTGGGCCCGCACATAGAGTAAGGGCTGGGGATGGAGAGAAAAAGCCCCATTGGATCCATCCATCCATGTCAATATTCCCTCTCTATATCCTTGTTCTCTCTCTAGTGATTAATGGAGTCAGCAGTGGGATTCTATGCTAACAAGCCCCTTGTTGTTTGCTGCAGGCACGTTCAGTGCCGAGCTCGGCAGTCTAAAATCAAGAGACAACACAAGTAGGAGGAAACTCCCAGGAGATGAGCTCGTGGAGAGGGGGGTGTGGGGGGGAGAGAGAGGCTGCCTGTACCACGTTAGCTCGCTGCGATTCTCTGAGATGTGGCTGGCATGCGACGCCGCTATCTATTACCTGTGATGATGAATCGCACAGGCGCCTGCCGCCGCTCTCACCTGTGAGGAGTCGTTGGAGAGGGCTGAGCGCTCGCTGGCGCTGAGCCCGGAGGGGGGGATGCCAGGTACGGGCCTCTGGGTGGCGTAGGCCGGCGACGGGTGGATGAGTGGCGGGCTGTGGCCAAAGGCAGAGCCCACGAGGCCCGGTTGACGGCCAAGCAGCTGCTGGTGCACGTGCAAAGCCACCGGGGTTGGAGGGTAGGCGAAGCTTAACGCTGGGCTGGAGAGAGCAGGAAGGTAAAAAATAATCAAAAGATTAAACTTCACTGAAACATCAGTTGCAAAGGCAAAAAAAAAAAAAGGGGGGGGGGGGACAGTGAATAAATGGATTGTTCTGGATAGCTTCTCCTCCCTGAGGACAATCTGACAGGAGACGGTGTGGTAATGCTGGAACCACGGGCCTGCCGGCAAATCCCTGCCAATGAATGTTCAGCTTGTTAACACACAGTGAATTATCATGTGGTCTGTGTAAGGCAGTATGTCATTCTTCCACTGGGCAAACGATACAGATGATAAACAAATCTGGAGTGTGTCGTATAGCCATGTAAATAAAGCCAAATCAGTTCCCTGTCCCCTCAACCTGAGCAAACTTTGTTTATCTTAAAAAAAAAAAATTAAAAGAAAATCCCAGAAGCCACCACACCCCCCTCCGGGGTCTGCGTAACCACAGGTGAACCGCCAGATAAACACGGAGCCGTGTGGCTCGACAGCAGCGGCCTCCATTCATCCTGCGCCCTGACGCCTCGCTCTCGCAGCGACCCATATGTCTGCCGATCTTATTACGAGCCGAGTGGAAATCAATGGGCCGAGACGCATTTGGGGGCCCATGCGCTTGTCATATCACTCATCAGTCTGTTGGCTCTGGCTATTTGGGTCCTGTCACCGGGACAGTGGCCGAGCCCGCAGCGTGATTGATCAGGCTCTGCTTACAGATCGCTGATCAATGGCTGTGGGTGGGGCGATGGATCTTTCCGTTCCCTTTTCTCTCCTTCTTTTCTCTCGCTTCCCTGTGCGCGCTCTCCTCTGGTACCGCGGCGTGATGCATGTGATGTTTCCATGAGGTGTACCGGATGACTGACACGAGCCGCCGGGGAGGCCGGCCGACTGGCTGGCTGGGAGATCGTCACCCACATGGGGGTTTGACGACGCACACTCTTAGTCGCCCCACCACACGCTTTCTTTCTCTCGCGCAGAGTCCATTGTAACGGCAGTAATATCATGGTGCCAAAATACAGATCAATGATATTAGAAAATCATTTACAACATCATTTCCCCCCGCGGAGAGGCTGCTGTTTGCTTTATCATTGGCACATTTTAGTCCCTGAATGACCACTTTGAGGGAAACACAGTCAATCAAAGCTCCTGAAAGAAACCCTGACAGCTTAAGTTAGTCTGTATAACTTAATAGAGCTAATCCAGGAGATAACAATAGATTCTTTTGTGCATAAAAGCTCCAGAGAAACTGAATCCTACATTTCCCATAATGCAACTTAAAAGAGACTTTCAATGCACTCCCCTACCTCCTAAAACTCACTTCTTTCCAACCCCACACTTCCAGTTTGTAACGCAGGCTTTCAGTTCAATTTATTAACACAAGCCCAATCCGAGATAAACAATTCTAATAATAATAACCTTGAATTAATTCATGCAGGACAAAGTTGAAAATCACAGTCCACTACCTGATGGCTCCAGCAGAGAGGTGGCCGTAGGAGCCGCTGGTGGAGGAGCTGGAGCGAGAGTTGTTGAGCATGGTGACCAGGGAGTTGGGTGAGTTTCGGATCATGGTCTGCAGGTCGAAGCTGTGCTCGGAGAGGGGCGAGATGGGCAGCGGGCGCTTCCTGCTGGGCCTCGATGGCAGCCTCGGGCTCGAGAAGCGGGAGTCTGCGTGACGACGGGAGAGGAGGAGATCGGCGTAAGGTACTGGAAAAGAACGACTGTGAAAGTGAGAGGGGTGAAATGATCTTTAAAACTGTAAATTAAACTGTATCTGCTCCCTCATTTGTACGTTTTTTTTTTTCGGAGAAGAGCATCAGCGAAATTCATACAAATGGGTTACAGATCAAAAAGGAGCGTTGACGTGATTTCTGTTTAACTTCATCCAAACTCTAACCTAATCTAACCCTAACAGATGACATTTTTGTCAATCATCAGACAAAGGGCTTATCTGAATGACTGTTCAGCTGTCACTTGATGCACTGCTTGCATTTCATCCCTGAGAAAACATGTCTTTTATGTTGGAGAAATGCTCTGACTGTGTATGGTAATATTTAATCAAGTCCAATTTGACTCTTTATTCAAATGCAATCAGTGTTGACTGGAAATACCAAAAAAGGGGTTTGAAAAGGTAAAAGGCGGAAACGCCGCAACCATTCTCTCCGCGCATACAATGAGCCACGGGTAGAGATTAAAACATGACTTTTGTTGTCTTTTCACATGGAGATGTCACAAACAAGACAGGGAAAAACAGAGGGAGACGGAAGGAGGGGTGGGGGGGGGCAAAAAGCGCTGAGGGGATGTCGCGCTTTGTGCATGAACTGACACAATGACTTTGTGACTCAAGACTCGCAAATAAAACATTTTGAGTTATTTCATAAAGGCAAACAAAACCAGCTTACACAGCCCCGATAACCCCCCACCCCCCACCCCCTTCCATATTTACGTCCCCCACAATCCATCCATCTCCCAAACGTAAATGCTCCATCTCTCGTTTGACACATCCAACGATTACAGAACGCTCCATTCACATGGTAATCAGAGTGTGTGGATGTGAATGTGTGTGCGTGTGTGTGGACGCCTCTGTGGTGGTGGCAGCGGTGGTGTTCTGGCATACGTAGGCCCGAGTTTCCACCACCGCGCGAAGCTGTATGCAGAGCGACGCCCCCTTTACATTGTCATTGTATGGAAAAGCTGTCTTTTTGTATGCCTTAGTGAAGGGGGGGTGTTGGAGAGGGGGCATACGTACATACACGTACAAATCCCTGAGCGCACACAATCGCTAAATACAATGTAGTTTGTCATGTGACGCTCCTCGGCGTGTCTGATTCTTCACTATTTCATTCAGCTTAAACCAAATGTATAATCCTGCAAAAAAACACAAAGAAAATCCTTTTTTTCTCCTGGTTTGGACGACATTTGATACACCTGACACTTTTTAAGCAAGCTGAATTCTCCTAATTCACCACGATGTGGGGGAGAGGGGGAGATCGGGGGGGGCGGGGTTACTGCCGAGGAGCAGGGCCGGCGTCCCACCACTGCAAAGCCTCATGGGAGTGGTGTTTATTAATGCACAGCCCAAATGATAAATCGGCCAACCGTGGAGACGGAGAGAGGAGCGTCCTGCCTCGGAGCAGGACTGTCCCTCTAATTTCCTCTTGATTTATGGACGGGACGGCTGGTTACGCGCCGCGTCATTAATTCTTGCGGCCAGGGAGGGTTCAGACACGCCGGACGGACGACGTTGGAAACAAAAAAACTGGGGTTGAACCCTTGCCGACACAATTTGGGGCCACCTGAGAGGGACTCCATCACAGGGGAGGAACAAAGTGTGAATATAAGGCCGTACTGATTTTTTTTTTTTTTTTGTGCAACAGAAAACTTGCTTTTGAAGGAAATATGACAGTAATCCTATTCCTCTACTCTCTAAAGATTATATGTCACGTTTAGCTTGTGGAAGCGTTTTCGTAAATTTTGCTGAACAGATGCAATTATTGGCAATCTACTTGTATTGCAGCAAAAGAAATCGAATCAATAACTACAAAGAAATGGTGTGTTTGTATCAAACAAGAGTTCCAGTGTTCAAAACGTTACTAAAAGTGAAACTATTAATAAGAAAAACACCATATCAGTAGATAAAATAGCAGGGAAATTAAAATGAACCAATACAGACTTTAGAATAGAGATCTATGAGAGCTATGGCACTAATTAGGCACATAGACAATGGCCCATTAAAGCACAAATAGGCAGGACAGGCCCATTGTTTCATTAGCACAACTCTCTCTGAAGGTAATTACACTGATGTGAAATAGACTAAAATAGCCGCAGTAACATAGTAGCCCAGATTATCAGCGAAAGCCTCTTGATTGACTCTGTTCTTTGTACGTTTTCTTTTTTTTTTTTTTTTTTTTTAAATCCAACAAAGCTTTAAAGTGTTAATTTTTCCGGCGTTGGAACACACATTGTTGAAACATGATGAGTTATTACCAGCAATGATCACAAGCGTTTTTTTTCTTCCGTTTTTTAAAGTGAGGAGCATCGCATCTCCACTTATATTTGGCCCTAATTGTTTTGTTTCAGTCTATTAATCTTAAAGAGTGACACAGAAGAAAGGATTTATCCAGTGATGAATGGCGGGACATTGCAATTCCCACTTAATAGCAATTAATTTTCTGATACCCGCACAAGTTTGGCTAGTTTTAATTAGTTTGTTCTGAGGAATAGGGGAACTTCACCCCGGATTTCCATGAAAGCGGCGCCCGCCTGACTAAATACATTCTCATCAAAGAGAGCGGGGTGAGGCTGTCTGACCTTTCAGAGATTCAGTGTGCGTTTAATTTCCTATTTACACTTTAAAATAACTCATTAGCATAAGTCCTCTGCACACAGTCCTTTGCCCGGCACATTAAGACAAAAGCTCATTTAAATCATGTCAAAGTGGAGTTGCAGGTCCCTCCTCGCCGCGTTGAGCTGCAGCTTGATCTATATATAGTACAAGAGAGGTGCATTGTGAAGGTGCATTTTAGAGGTTCAATTCCCACTGGGGCCCGCCATGCTATAATGTGCAGGTATGCACTCGTAGTACTTAAAGGTCTAATCCCTGTAGGCATGGATGTGGTGGGTGTCTTTTCACCTCCTGGGCTACATCTGGTTGAAAATTCCTGTTTTAATGTGTTACTTAAAACTGTTGTTTAAAAATAATTTAAATTACATTTCAATGTGGGCTTAAAATATGCTGCATTTTGAAATGCTGGGATTTAAATGCTGTTGAATTTAGTCTGGTTTAAACCTAGAATGCAAGAAATTGGTTGATCTGCGTAACAATGCTTCATTGGAATAAATAACAAAATTCACCAAATGCTGATCGTTGCCATTCGCTGGAAAGAAATGTATCTCCAAATTTGGTGAACTGGATTTTGTAATTTTCTTTTAAACCCCTAATAAATAAACCATTTAACATTTTTATCATCAATTTAAATATGCATCGGCACAAAGCAAAGGACTGTTTTTATTAGTATAGAACATGAAAAGTTAAGAATTTGGAGACACGTGGTTTGCACAGCACAACGACGATATGCAAAAACTGGTCTCTATAAATAAACAATATAAAAGTTATTATTCTTTTTATCCAACTCGGCAAGTTTTGTGAAGAACTGATAGATATATAAACCTGCCGTTATTGAGCTTAATCTCCCACGATCTGTAAATCCCACACTCACACACCTCTGACCCTGGATCAGTTGGACCTCATCTCATAACACTGTATATGGAAGGTAACTATTGGTCCTGGATCAGAACTCCTGAGACACTTAGAAATGGGCTGGTGTGCGTGTCAAAAACATGCGCCTTGCGTGTGATCAGCACAGACTTACTTTCCATTGCCTGCAGGTATTCCATGTGCAGGGCGGTGGCGCTGCTGGCGCCGGCTGTGGACGCCACAGACGGGAGCAGGTCGGTCGCGTAAGGGCTACGGTGGCCCGCCAGCAGAGCCATCTGGTGGTAGTACTCGGCCGTGGTCAGACCTGTGTGAGGGGCTGGAGCAGGAGAACGATCGCGTCAGCGAAGAGGAGACAAGGAGACCAAGAAAGTGAAGGTGACAGAGGAGGAGGAGACGAAGACATGAGTCAGGTGGGGGGGTATGGGAGGGGGGGGGGTTTGAAGAAGAGAGAGTAGAGAAAGAACAATAAGAAGGATGAGGTCGTGAGCAGAAAACACGACAAGGAGGACACCTGCACCGCGTTACAAAAAAAAAACCTGCGTTCATTTACATTAGATGATAATCAGCTCAGCAGAACAGTAATGAGCACATTAGCAACACCATCAAGTTAAGCAAAACAGCTGCACAGGGAGCATCACCTGAAGTGGAGAGCCTCACTGGGGATTACCGGATGCTTGCTCAGAGATTACAGTAAGTGTGCATTAGTGTTTGATTGATGCACTCATGCCGAGCACAGCATAACGGATCGTCTAACAATACAATTCTTTAACAGCCCTTTCTCTTCTTCTTACTGTTTCTTGATCACTTTGAAGAGAGTGTGTATATATACGTGTGTGTGTGTGTGTGTGTGTGTGTGTGTGTGTGTGTGTGTGTGGTAAGAGTATGTGGGCTGACACATCGTTTGCCAGAGATGCTGCTTGTGTGTTGTACACATCAGGGCTGCAGTCTGCAGATATGCAACCTGCTCCTCGACTGTGCTCCCTTAAACTCAATGGGAAAACAAAAGGCCTAAATCTGCCCAAACGTATCTGCGTGCATAAAGATACAGCGAGCGATTCTGCCTCCACTTCACTTTCTCTCTGTTTCCTCTCTATTCCAAGTTAAAGAGTGCTGTAAGTCCTTGAACCAGATCCTAAAAATAAACATCTGGTGGTGGGCTTCCTTATGCAAATATTCTAAGAAAGAGAGAGGGAAAAGACTAACACTGTGGTTTTGGATGCAAATATGGAATCGGTTCAGACCTACAGAGTGCTGCAGCTCTTTTTTTCCCCTCCACTGAAGAAATGAAGAGGAAATAAATAAAGAAACACTGTATGAGGAGATTTTCTCTTAAGACTGGCCTGTATGCCTGCAAAATGCATCCCTGATTGGTGGAATGAATGTAAGAAAAAAAAATCTAAATTAATTCGATCTGGGTATTATGTCTTCAGTGGAAGGGGGGAGTTTCTTAATTGTCTCTGCTGTTCCGCCTTAGCTTTGCTTTTGCATTCAACCATAATATGACCCATTCAGTATCCAACACGCAGAGAAAGGGGCTTTGCAGAATTCCTAAATCAGAAATGTTGGCATACGAGATCGATCCTGGGGGCTAAAAGGGGGAGTGGGGGGCAGGCCGTCAGTGTGGCACTCGGGCAGAGATGTGCCTCAGGACTCGGTGAGCCACCGGGTGCTCCTTCAGCATTACAATAGGATCAGGGCGAGCTTACCTCTGAACCCCATCTCACATAGAGAAGAGAGAAATTGTGTGTGAGGGAGGAGCACGAAAAAAAATAAATAAAGAAGACGTGAAAGCAAATGTGTGGCAGCAAGAGGGTGGCACTAAATCCCACCCACTTCAAATCTCCATTAGATTCTGTTAATTAATTCATCATTATTCAAATGTACATTTTTAGTCGGGGGAAAAAAAATAGCATCTTGAAGAAGGAGGCTCCCTGTAAGCGTGGTGATATACTAACAACACAAAAGCTGATGGGTTAATTAATCACTGCGTTGATTAAAGGAGTAATTAGGTGCCTCATTCACGATTCGCAGCGTTGTGAGCTGAAAGGGGGAATCACGTGGTGGGTTGGAGAAGCTATTTTGATTTAAAGCAAGCTGAGACTGGTGCGCTTTCTGTTGCGGTGATGGACGATTGGAGTGGAGAGAGCTTGAGCTTGAGGATACGCTTCCTGTTGGGAGTGCAGGAGAGTCGGAGGTTGAGTGAGACTCTTGGCCTTCACTTAGACACAGCTTTTAACAGCCCTGGAGGAGATGAAGTCGAGTGCGTGCCGGTGTGGAGGAAGGGGCCCTGCTATCTGCCGTTGCAGAAATACGCTTCAACACAAGGTGGGGAGCTAAAGTGTCTCTCTGCTGCTGAAGTGCCAGAAGGTCGATGGCTGACGACACAAGGGGCCGTAATAGGTCATCGGGCCATTTCAAGACCTTTAAGGTGAATGCATATTGGCCAAATACACTTTTTAATGAAGTACATTTTTATGGTTTGGTCATTTGCTGCAGTTTGCTGTACTGGGTTTAACCTCTGGCTGGTACAGCTTTGTTTTGCATAATCTTAAAAAAATAAACTAAAATACTATAATAAGATTGCAAACAACAATTATTTTCATTCTTGATTATTATGTTATTTATTATTTTAATTAACAGCTGAATGTCTATAACATTTCTAGGCAAAAAATACCAATCTCAGAATTCTTTTTTATATGAAACCTTTAAAAATAAAAAACAGCAAAGCTGAAAACAGCAAATATGTGTTTTATTTCATAATATATGACCTAATTAGTTCTTCTTATTTCACCACTACTAATTACTAAAACCACATCTTTTAAATGTACCAATCATTTCACCACACAACTCTAAGTTGCTAAAAAAATATAATTATTACGTTGTGAGTTCTCCTTTTTAATAGTTTCATTATTTTGAATAATCTTTTTTTTCCATTTAACTGCTTCTGGGGTCCCCTTTAATTGATTTCCCAGTCCAGATCCATCGTGAGATCTCAGGAAACAAATGCTCCCCGCAGGACAGACGCACAACACAACCCCCCCTCCCCTCCCCTCCACCCAACCCCCAGCCCTGAACTCGAATCCGCCCCTCCCTCGGTGTGAGCGCTGTAACTGTACGTGACCCTGCCGCTCACTGATGCATCCTCCAGAGGTCTCTGACATGACTCACAGATCAAAAGGATTAGCCTCCCTCCAACCTGCACCCCCCACCCACGCGGTACGCGCGCAACTCATAATACTCCCATCCACCTCCTGCCTCGCTCAGATAACATCTCACCAACCCCTGGGTCTTAATAGAGATGGATTTAGTTGCCTCTCACCTGACCTCTTCTGATCTCAAACAGGAATTAAACTGATCCAGAGAATCGAGATTCCCGCTAATAGCAATCAAACCTCACTGATCAATTTCAACAATCATTTTTAGGGGTCTACTGAGGCTTTGTCGCCCATTTCTGCTCCACAGGCACATATGTGCTGAGTGTGCATCTGTGCCGCGAATCTGTGTGTGTGTGTGTGTGTGTGTGTGTGTGTGTGTGTGTGTGTGTGGGTCATGCTTTGTGCGTCGGTGTATGTTTCACTTTATTCACCATCTGCAGGGCTGAGGCCCCGGGTGGCCGACAGAACAGAGATGGAGGGGCTGCTGTGGAGCGAGCGGATGTAGTCCATGTACGGGTTGATGTAAGGGTGCGGAGGGTGAAAGGGCGACTCCGCCCCCACAGAGGGGTTCCTCTGGGGCGAGATCCGGATGAGGGAGATGTCGGAGAAAGCCGGACTGCCCGCCAACCCGGGAGGCCTGTGGAGACAAAGACGGAAAAAATACAGAAGGAACATGAATATATATTTTAACTGTGCGGCAAACTCTAAATCGAACTTTTCACACATTTACTGAGGAAAAATGTGTGCAGTTGCGTCAACACCGATGCTTATAGGACTCATATTTGGACATTTAAAAATGTGCACTTCACAGTTTAAGTTTGATCGAGGCTAATTAGGACACCGCGTGTGAAACAACAGGATGTTTTGATTCGATGAAGCTATTATTTCACCAACATTGTGTCGACAAAACATCGATAATCCAGTTGCTTCCACAGTTTCAACACCGCGCTCATTTCCCCCATCCAGATTCCACTGCCTTGGGTGGACTGGCAGAGGCAAGGCCAGACAAATGGACTGTGACACTATCTCTCTGCCTCCATCTGCAAGGCAGAGAGGAGAGCGCTGCATTCCAACTGCTCCCTACGCAGACATTTCCTCAGATCAAAGGCAGCTTTCACCACTGTGTCTTAATCAGAGGGAAACGTTAGACCGAGCTCACCGCTGGCCAGCGCCAGACAAGCAACGCTACACCACTTTACTCACATGGCTTCTAACTTGGCTTTGAGCGGAAACCGTGTGCAGAATTTCACATGGCGGATGCGATGTTGTACAAAATCCATCAGCAGGTCTCGCACAAGACGCACAATCTTTTTTTCTTTAAATAGAAAAACACAAGCAGTATCAGCCTTTAATGTTTCTATGAGATGGGAAGTAAAGTTGAGAAGAATCAAGAAAACTTCTGAGGAGCCGAGTTTGAGATTAACTAATTTCTCTCCCTTCTTATAATTGGCTGGGAGGGCAAGGGAACTTTATAATGATGGCCTTCACCACAAAGGCCTTCCCCTGAGGATGTGGAGAAATCCACATATCAGCCAGACATTAACAGGCTAAGAGATTAGACTGAATTAGCCCGTCCACTTCTCTGTGGCTCCCCGGTGGAACAGTCTACTGTGACAAAAGACCCCAGGAGAAGGAGAGGATGAGCGAAGCAAGACAAAGTGGGGGTTTAAGAAGGAGAGGTGAGGAGAAATGGGAAAAGGGTGGGAAAAGACGGGAGAAAAAGGGGGAAGAAAGAGTGCGAGACCTGGCCCGGAGTTTGTCTCACAGTGACCTTGAGCAAGGCCAGGGGAGCGGAACAGCCCAATTACGACCTCCGCCCCGTCCCCTGATCCCCTACCAGCCCCTCCGTCCCTCCACTTCACAGTCGTCCTAATGAAAGAGCTCAGGCCGGGGCAAATAATGAGCACAGAGGAGCGGAAGCAACATACACACGAGGACAGACAGACATATGTGTGTGTACACAGGCATTCACACATACAAACGTTGTCTTCTGTAATGAGCCCAAAGGGGCTGCGGGATGAGTTTTTTTAAAGGCTTTCACAAGTGTGTGACAAGATGTCTCAGTGATGCTGAAGCAGGTGTTCTGTGAAAAAGACACCCGAAGGAGGAGACGTCTCATTGTTAAAGTGTGCAAAGGTGACAGATTAAGGGATTTTTATTTTTTTGCTCATGGAACTTCTTTTTTCTTCTTAGTTTCACCTCCATTTGTTGTGTTTCTGCACGTCCACCCGTCAGAAGATTCGCGAGAGATTGTTTTACTTCCTCCACGCCTAGCGAGTCACGCTGAGGGCAACTGTGCACAGGTGTGTTTATGATAAGCAAGTCATGTGCCCACACGCCACCATGACATGCCTCCTTTACACAGATCAACAACACAGCTGCGGCGCGACGCTCCCTTTGATGCCACATGGCTGACCATGCATCACACACACATACACACACATGTGCACATGCAGCTGAGGGAAAACACACACACAAAAAAAAACATGCTTTATCAATGATGGCTGCAGAAAAGGTTTTATTCACATCCTGCGCCTGACATTTTTATACACAAGTCAGTGGAATACTTTTAAAACCCTGAAAAAAGGGGGGTGCATTTAATGGCAAGGTATATGAGACAAATAAGTCTGTGTCCCTGAAATGGCTGCATGTGACGTTTGAGACGTTTTCAATGTAGAAACAAGACCCCAGAAGGGAAGGTAGAAAGATTTCATGCCGGGGTTTTTTTTTTCCCCCGTCTGGCCTTCCACATGCCTTTTTGAGGAGAGCCAGACACCCACTCGGGCTGCCATGACACTGATTAACCCTGTCACGCGTTGGCTGCATCTCCCTACACTGACCCTGGCTAAATGCCTCTGCTTGGCTTGTTTTTCCAATTAACTAAGCGAGTAAGAGCAGAACCCTACTGGAGGGAAAAGAGAGCACACGTGTTGATTGGTAGGAAGGCGGTGGCACGGTGGAGCGGAGAGTTTTCAGCCTGGGGAACGAAAGGTGTGGAGAGAGGATACGAGGGAGGGCTGCCGGGAGGGAGGAAGACAGTTAGAGCGGGAACAGTAGTCGAGGAGGAGGAGGAGGAGGAGGAGGAGGGGAGCGTGTGAAGATATGGACTATGAATTGGGAGGGAAGGGCGGACAGAGAGGACTTAGCAGAACAGGGGGAGAGAAAAAGAGGTCTCCAGGGGTGCCGAGCCAGGTGTGAGGGGATTTGAGTCGGACAGCGGAGAGATGGATGGTTTTGGGGGAGTGCGGCGTGCGTCTCTGCGCCTGTGAGAGAAACAGCAAGAGAGTGTCCGGTCCTCCGCGCTCAGCTGCTCTCTGCAGGGCCGTGATCGTCTTAGCATCTGCCAGTGTGCATTAATCAACATGACGAAAGGAAGTAATCTGGCGGTGTGTGTGCAGGAATGCTCGCCCTGTGTGTGCGCTGCTGAGTAGGTGTGCGCGCTAGAGAAGTGGCGTCTTAGTTACACCTGATTTAAGATTTACATCAAAGCCGTACCGCAGGCTTCTCTGCCTTACCAGAGAAGAAGAAAAAGGAAAAAAAAAACTTCTCCTTCACTCCTCTACTTCCCTTCATAATTCCTATTAACCCTCAAAGAAGACAAACAGGGCACAAGGAAAGACTGAGCTCCCGACATATGGAAGCCATTTCCTCTCACGTGGCCTCGCTTAAAAACCAGCCAGCGCCTCTTTAGGATATCGCATGTTTACACGGGGCGGTCTGTCGTCTTATTGCACCGGATGAATACACACTTGCCAAATGCAAATATGCCCCCAAAAGATTTTGAGGTTTTATGGGCGGGTGTGCGTTCGTGTAAACAGGCCTTGAATCTTTGTTTGGAACAAGGTTATATCCACACTAATAATTCTTTTGGGGCGAAAGCTGCAGTAGAAACACACAGCGGCGGTGAAGGTTGATGACTTCACTTCGGACAGAAGGTATCATTGTGGTGCAGCAGTTAGACCTCGTGGTATTGACACAGCGGTCGGCTAAAACGGGGGCCGTGCTTAGCGAAATACTTTTAGCTCGGGCATGAAATGGTTGCGCATGAAATGGAATCGAAACGTGTGCTTCACAGAAGGGTACAGGAAATTGGTGAGTCTAAATCCAATAATCCAGCAACTGTGCATGTTCATAGACCGTCAGTTTTTCATGAACAGCTGCCGGAGTGGTCCAAGGCGGAGATTTGACAAAAGGAAAAACAGCTTGAGAAGTCACGATACGGACCGAGTCCACCTTGAGAAATAGCTATTAATAATCACCAAGACGACTGAGAGTGGTAGTGTAAATATTTTCAACATCTTTACGCACGACTTTGCATAAGGAAGCGATAGAAATGGAAAATTAGGTTTTCATTTTGGGAAACACTAACATTGCACCTACTAATAGTAGCAATTACTTTGTCTTGGTCTCATGTGTCTACAACCACCAGATAGACACAGTACATGTGTATAAAATACTATGCATGTATATTGTCACTATAGATGCTATTAAATGCTTTAACCTCTGGTTTTTATCTTGGTGAATCACAAGTTGATTAGATGAAGGTGATGTTTCACACCTTTCCACATAGTGAAAATGACGCAGCTAAAATGATAGCCTATCTTCAGCTAATTTAGTCCAACTAAGAGGGGCCTGCATGACTTGCAGAAACAAATCCACATCAACGATTAAATACAATCCGGGGAGTCTAGTTTGAGAAACGTTAAAACAGTGTTATTATATTAATATTAAGGTAAGATATATTTCATTGTGATTTTAGGCCCTTTTCACAGCAGCCATGACAACATGTCATAGCAGGGCGAACACAGGTGTAATTGAATGAATTAACTATCATCCCACTCACGCACAATACCAGGGCCCTGGCCCACCGAAATCCAACAGGGCCATAATTAATTAAAGTAATTAATTACACATGTGTTTACCCTGCAATGACATGATACAATTGTGGCTGTGTAAACAGTACAGGAAGTAGGAAAACAACTCACTTGCTGTAAATGGGAACTTCCATTCCATACATTTAATGGTGGTAACAATAAATGTCTTTGTTGGTTTTCCCTCCTTTTTCTCGGTGCATCACCTGTGTCGTATTAGTCAGCCTCGCTCTGTTCCCACTGTTTCCACCACCAATCAGCTTTCATTCTGCCCTCATGTCTTACCACCTGTGTCTGGTTTTCCGTTTAGTTTCTCGAGTATTTATGGCCCTGTCTTTTCACTGTCGTCTGCATTTGGCTCCTTCCTTGTGCTGCTTTCTGAAAGTGACGAATATTCACAAATGCAAAACACAGCATCTTTGGAAAAAGTAGTCCTTCGTTGACAAAAACCCATGCGAATGCAGCCAGGTTGCACTATATTTCAAGGTGATTTTGTACAAGAAGGATGCACAACATATGTCCTCTTATATGAAAATATACAGGAAGAAGAGGTTGTACAAAAGTACAACCAATGTAGACCCATCTGTCTTGACACATTAACCCTGTGGCCACGAGGGGCTGAGTGAGTGGGAACTGGGTTTTTTTGGAGGGAACTGGGATCAGTCGGGTGTCAGGTCCTCTCCTGACCGAGGCTGACAGCATCACACAGCCATTCCCCCTCCAACCTCAGCTCAATCTCAGCACCTCATAGAAACCTGTGCCCCCACCCGACCCACCCAGCCACAGCACAGGGCTGCCACCGCTCTGAAAGCCTAAACCAGAAAGGAGGAAGAGAGGGGCTCCTGACAGCGGAAACAGAAGCACTTTAAAGCTCCAAACCCTTTCACTGAGATCAAAGGGCCACAGGAACAGAGCCAGCTGAGACCCAAGGAGAGAGGAAAGGGAACTGAGACAAGGGGAGAGAGAGAAGACAGACAGACTGAGAGACAGACACAAACAGAGGAAGGCAGATATATATTCTGGGTTTCTAATGATTCAACGGGAACGTCTTCATTAAGTTCTGCCACCGAAGCCCATTCCAATGACTTCATTTTCCACATTAGTGAGGACAATAACAGCAGCAGTTAAAATTTATTTTTGCTTTGGCAAAAATGAAGAAACAAAATGTGGATGCATAAAAAAGAAAAAAATATTTTTCCAACCTAAGCCAACAATTTCCACCCCCCTTTTTGAAAATACTCCAATGTGGAAACATGGTGTGATGCAGATGGCAAATAAAAGATGATTGCTATGTCATAAATCTTTCAGAAACATGTTTGCCAGCGATGTTGAGAAGCCAACTTTCTTTGACCTTCAACTCTTGATTGTTAATTTTGTTTTGCAATATAGGCTGTAAACCAATACAGGAGTTTCTGTTTCTATTGTCAAAATAGGCTCGTGATTTGCGTTTTAATGGCAACAGCCTAAAATGACCATTAACCAAGGTTGGCTTGCTCCAGCTTTCAAACGCATGCCATGGTCTTCATCAGCAGATGGAGTTTGCTCAGTGGTCATGGAGCTGGAAGTGTTATCATGAACACTTTAAAGAGCAACTAAACCCCAGAGTTTTGGCTGAAGTGCCTCTACCCTGGGAATTTAAAAAGTATCAACATGTGCAGGGCTGAGAGGGCGGCTAAGAAACACGCCCAGTCGCATTTATAGTCCTCATTTTCTCTTTTTTTCTGTGGACTTGAAATGAAGCCATCAGCACATCTGGTGAATCAGGGTTATTGACGGATTATATGGCGATACAATGTGCTTTCCTGAGCTAAACTTGCATTCTCTCTACTGGCCATCAGGGGGCAACTCCTCTGGTTGCAAAAAGAAGTCTGATTGTATAGAAATCTATGAGAAAATGGCCCAACTTCTCACTTGATTTATTACCTCATTAAACATTGTAATCATGCGTTTATGGTCTCAGTCGCTAGTTTCAAGTCTTCTTCAATAGACACGATGTTCATTTCGTACATTATGGTCCCATTTAGAGTAAAATAGACCACAGAGCAGAGTATGCTTTAGGGCGGAGCTACCTTGTGATTGACAGGAGGCTACCAGAGCCGTATACGATGCTGATACAGCATCTGTACCACGGAGCCCAAATATGGTCACTTCCGTTCACTGGTTGCAAAAAAACAGGATGGCAATGGCCAAAATCCAAAATGGCAACGGCCAAAATGCAGAACTCTTGTGCTTCAAAACCACAGTCCATAAACCAATGGCTGACGCCCCCACGACTACATCGACTTCAAATATACAGTCTATGGTCGTAAACTCTCTTAACTCCCAACTATAAATAGAGCTTGCATAAATGCCATTATCTTCTTGGCATTTTACTGTCGGCATCAAACTTTTAGAAAAAACTTTTTGGAGATTTGCAAAAACACAAGAGGATGCAGTTACTATATTTGAAGCTTTCACAAGTAAGCACCTTAACAGATCAGACGTTGCAGAGATCTAATCTGTCGAGCTGCATATTTGAAATGAACTTCAAAAGAACCCACGGTGTATATTTCCGGAACTTGTCCGTTAACAGTCTCTGCTTTTCCTCTTTCCTGCTGGCCGGGCAGAGCAGACGGCGGGCCTGGCCTGGCACAGTGAGGTTGCCAGGCGTTCAGGGTAGCTATGTTCCCCCGGAGCTGCGAGGGCTCGGCGTGACCCCCTGACATCAAAGGCCTGCGTGGGTTCAGGGAGGTGGGGATGGCTTTCTATTCATGGTCACATCAAGCAGGATCCCCTTCTCTGTGGGATACTTCTGGAGGCGTGCCAGACATTCCCGTACACTGCGGAGTCAGTTCACACACACTGGCTGTCCAGTTGAATGCCCGCGACTCTCCTTCAGTTTCTCCGTCTCCCCCCCCCCCCCCCCCCCCCCCCCCCCCCCCCCCCCCCCCCCCCCCCCCCTCCTCCCCCCTCCCGACGCGACCCGACCCCCATGTGTTTCGGTCACACTCACATTGTCTACATATAAGCACACAGAACACCCCTGTGGGCACGTATCACTTCCACGCTGCTGGAGTGATAACTTGTGTTTATCAACCAGGAGCCAGCGAGTGTGACAAGCTCAAGTCATAACAAACGGGTCCAGGTGTCAAGAGGATCTGGTTATGAGTGCTGAGTCGTGAACCCGCTGACGGTGTGTCACACATAAAAAATTCATCATTTTTAAACGCTTTTTGAGATCAAGGCTCCTCAGCACTCCTTACCCTTCAACGAAGTCATGGGATTGTGTTTTATCAAAAAACAACACATCTTCTCACCGCTCGCCCTGGTTCCAAATTACAACCGAACGCAATCAGCGTAATGAAAAGTTTATGTTTGGCTTTGCCACGCAGCAGGAGTTCTTTTTTTTCTTCTTCTTCTTCTTCTTTGCAGGCTGTTTCGAAACCATTTTTTTTTCCACTCTGCAATTAACTGTAATTTCAGCCATCGAGATAAGAATGGCTACCAAAACGAATCAACAGAGTGTATAGCGAGGGAATGAAAACATGAAAGTGAAATTACACAAAATGAGGCTGCCTTTTTTCCTGTAATTTCAAGGGGGCTGGAAGAAGAAAAAAACATTTTCTTGTTCCTTTTTGTTTCTCTCTCATGCATGATTTTGCCTTTTTTTTTCTTACAAACAGAGCGATTGTTTTGCATTAGCCTTACCATATTCATCTCCTCTTTCTTTCTTGATTGCTGCTTTTTTTTCATTTTTTTTTTCAAAGCAAGTGGAATTAGCGCGGTTCTCAGTCAGTGTTTTGAGTTCCTCTGGCATGCCCCGGGCTACAGAGAAGACAGGAGAGGGGACTCCTGGGTGTTGAAGTGTTAAACTTGAGAAAACAGAGAGGAAGCACATCTATCTTTCCTTTTCCTCTCAAGTAACGTCTCGATGGCCCCGATGCCTTTACACAGAAACTCAGCTGACGCCTGCAGCTAAACAGGGTTCAGGTTCCACACCCCACCGCCTCCGCTACTCCGACAACTGTAAGTAACGAGCGTGCGCGTGTGTGCGGCCCATCTCAGGTGAGGAAGAGTGAGTGTGGCCCAGGGCAGCGGGGAGCGGCGTGGATCCCCCCCCCGACACTCCCCCCCCCCCCTCCCTCAATTCACCACGTCACGCTGGGCTGCTGAAATGAGCAGCCGCACGGATGGTCCTGAGCAAATCACAAACAATACACAACGCTACAAGACAGCAGAGACACACTGCTGGAGATGGTTAATCCTTCAGACAGAGATCTGAGGTAGAACAACAGAAGAAGAAAAAAAAAAGAGGAGGAGGAGGGAGGGAGGGAGAGCTACACAGAGGGAGAAGAACAGGAGCATCAGGTAAGAGAAACAAGAATATAGGTTTCCTTCTCTGCGCAAAAAAAAAAAAAATCTCCTTTTTCAGAATGAAATCCATCACGTTTTCCTAATACATACTTCTTGTAGAGGAGGGGAAGGAGAGAAAATCCGGACAGAAGAAAGGCAAGTGCTGGTGGGAAAGTGAAAAGACACAGCCTACTTTATTCTGGCCATTTCATCCATCTTGTTGGACTAATAAAATGTCATGTGGAGTTCCTTGATATTTAATCATGGAGGGGCTGAGTGCGTGGTGGTGCCAAGCTCGGGGCTTGATGAAGCTTTGGGAGGCTTAAACACAGACCTGTGTACATTTTGGATTTACCCAAAGGAGGATGTTTCACAAACCTGCTACATAAGTGACAGAAACTGATATGAATGGGAGGGAATTCCTAATAAGCCTGCCCTGGGAAACATTACATTTTTCTCAGCTTTATTCAATCTCTTTAAATAAGCTAATGTAGCAAAATCACTCACCCACAGATGATGGACACACAACAAAAAAAGCTCGCTGTATTCTTACAAGTGCGGTCTCCCTGCAGCTGTGTGGATGATTGCACATATTTGTGCCGTAAAAAAATATATATACATATAACACCTCACGAGCTGACCCCGTCAAAAAAAGAAAGTGAAGTATCACGGGGGACAGAAGTGGGTTTAAGTTTTGGCAAACGACATTATTGGGTGAAACCACCTCACTATCAGATGAAATGGACGCCGTATCTGATAAGGGAAATAACGAAAAGGGCTGAGAGAATACAATCGCTTTATGTGATATGAATTAATTTGCATTGGTCGGGGGAGTGTAAAAGTAGTGTGACTTAGAAGATAAACAAAATAGAAAAAAAAGGGAGGAGAGGAGGTGCAGAAGCTGTAAGGGAGGCAATGAACTCATTTCCTCTTCCATTAAAAGTGTCTTGAGCTGGACTTCAGCTGGACTAGGCGGCATGTGTTCATATTTTACAAGGTTGCATTTAGGTTTCTTAAATCTCATATTGAAGGGTTGACTAGGAAAGATGGAGAGAGGGAGGAAAGGAAAGGGAGGGACGAAGGGAGGATGGAAAATGAGGAGAGCTGGAGAGGATTTATGACCCTGTTCCCTCGGTCTCGTTACTCGCTGTAACTGGCCCCCAGAGTGGGATCGCAGGGCCTGGAGCCCACAGCCCGGAGATCAGAGTAATGGAAATTCCACATTTCTACACTGCTACAGCATGACGTCTGTAAGGCAAAGTAAAAGAAATAAAAAGCAGAGAAGTGACTCGGAGTCTCGAGCTAAAAATGTATAATTGTGACATTTGGTAAGGAGCAAAGGATTTCCTTTCTGAAATCAGCATTTCCTCCGACTTCAGTGAGGCTAGTCTTTATTTGTGAAGAGAAGCGGACGTCGGGTCAGCAGCTGCCTGAGGTTCTGGAGACGACGAGAGGCGCTGCATGGGTAATATCTCTAATAGCGCCCCGCCATTGAGAGGAGGGTCTTTCACAAAGCCAATTAAGAACCGGCACGGCTACTAAAAGTGACAGCCGGCCACACCCATCGAGTAAGTTACCACCGAAACCACTGAAGACAGCGTGTGCCCTTTATGGATCGAATACATCGTGCAGATTAAATGTTGTTGAGAGTGGCTGTCCATGATATTTGGAATCAGAACTGAAAAGATTAGTCGACTAATTAATTAGACGATTGACATAAAATTAATCAGCAACCATTTGGATTAATTGTTAGAGACTTTGTCCAATGTGGGGATTTATTACTTTTCTTATCTTTGGAAACGGACTATTTTTGCATTTTTAAAAAAGCATTATGAATACGTCACCGTGGGCTCTGGGAAAATGTGATTTGCCATTTTTCACTTTACACTACAGACACTTTATAGACAGAACGATTAATCAGATTAAGTGATAATAAAATAATAATTAGGTTCAGCCCTATTTATAATGCATATTATAATTATTTAAACAATTATTTAGCAAACTATAAATTATTTAATATGTGAGAACTGAACTGTAAGAAGTTTACTATTTAAAAAAAATAAAATGAAAAATGTATTTCATATTTAGGAGGAAAATAAAAGGTTGGAGAATTGCAAACAAAAAATGACAGTGAAATAAATAAACTGGCGCTCAAACACTGACGAGAAAATATTTCAAACGAGCGCGCGTGTGTGTGTCAGCATGGAGGCACTCACACAGACACACACACACACACACACACACACACACACACACACATTAGCGCAGAGCTGTTGGCACCTGCCTGTTATCTCTTCCCCTCAGACCTGGTTTTCCATTGTGCTCCATGGGAGAGCTACAAATTGAGATCTCAAACATGAAGAGGGGGCAAATGACTTGAGTAGAGAAAATCAAATCCACTAATGTGTTACATGTGCAAATTCACAGGCCTCGTATTAGAGATTAATGTAGCCCTCTTTTATCCAAATGATATTTATAATGGAGCCTAAAATTAAATTCAACCAAAGGACTAACACAGAGGAAATAACAATGAACAGGAGATATATGTTGATTGAATAATCAGATGGGATTTGCATGAAAAAAAAAAAGTGTTATGTAAGGAATCATTTGTAGATTAGAAACCTTATGAATTGGCTTCTTTAGTTGAGATTACTATTTGCCGTTAAGATATATTAAACCATTTAGCAAGGAGCAAAAAAAAAGAAAAAAAAAAAAACAATGACCGCGGCAGGAGCAGGCTCAGCGTAGGTAATCCTAGCCTGGTAAGTAGAGTTTTTGGAACATGTCTTAACAGATCTCCACGGGTAATGACTCAACCCTAAAACCTTTACAGGTCTTGTCAAATGTCTGCTGTGCCAAACTCTTTTTTTTCCCCACTCAACCTGCTGGATCCATCATTCTCAAAATACACAGGTGCCTTCAAAATATCATGGTCCTGTGCAGAGGCTGAAAAGGAAAGAAGACTCCACTGCCCATTTAGGCTTCTGAAACTGGTGTATTACAAAAAAATAGATATACTGTAACTTCAATCTGCCCACATTTCTGCTTAGGCATTTATCTCCTTTCTCTCTAAATCCTGAAATTGCCTCAGAAGAAAAAAAAAAAAGGGGGAGCGGTACTTTCCCCCTCTTCGCACATTTTCACAGAGTGGTGCACAACTTTCTTTCTTCCCCTTTTTTTTTTTCTTCCTCCAGTGAAAATTGAAGAGGCTTTATGTCAAATACGGCTAAAGCCAGCCTCTCCATATCAAACAACGCAGCGCGAAAATTACTGTGGCGATGATAAGGCTGCCAGATAGAGTGGGAGAGGAGAGCGAGGGGGGAAAAAAACTGAAAGGAAGTGACTCTACTCAATTATACTGCAAAATTGGTATGACTGAATATTTTTCATTCAGGTGACTGATAGTATCAGTGAAACTGCAATGCAGATAAATAAAGGAGCCTTCTGTCAAGAATAAACACCATTAATCATGAAGCCAGCTACTGCGTGACCGCCTGTCCCCCCGACTTACTCCATAGAGAAAGTATTAAAGAGGGGGGAGGATATGGGGGGTGGAGGGGGGGGGAGTGAAACCAGTGACTGCACCAGAGCGGGGTGACCTATGAAGTCACACAGAATGGCTTTTGGACAGTTCGAGAGGAGGATGAAAAAGTGGCCTTCGTCTCTCTCCCCTGCTCTTCGGTGACAGCGGCCATATCTGGACACAAATTATCAGATGCGATTATGAAATAATCATCAATTGTTAATGTAATTTATGGCTCCTGTTTCAGTTTCGGTTTTTAGTCTAGACAATATTCAAATGTGAATATTAACAGCAAATCGGACTGTGGTTTCTATTCTTGTTTTCTTACGGCAAGGAAAAATGTGGCCTGCAGAAAATATTATACAGTTACAGATTCAAGTGTTTGACCAAAAATGAGTACAAATTGTGTTGAAGTTGGCCTGAAACCTTAAATGAGGCCGTGACAATGCAAAGTCAAATCACACCGTGAACAGTCATTGATGAAGCTGCACACTTACAGAACATGTCTCCTCTAGCTTCTATAAAAGCTACAGTAGACCCTTTTGTCTTTCCATTGTTTTGCATTCTGTGTGTGTGTGTGTGTGTGTGTGTGTGTGTGTGTGTGTATCGCAATGCTCGGCCTCGTCCCATCTGGAAGGAGGTGTTGAGATAAGACCGTGGTCTTTATGCTAAGCAACACGCCGCTCCTCTATGCCCAGATTGGGCGCTCCGACAACAGTTTATGTAAATAACAAAACAACACGCCGCACATCTTAAAAAAAAAGAAAAAGAAAAAAAAAAAGCACTCTCTCTCCGCCAAAGGCAGAGGACAGCGATGGGGAAGAGTTTCTGTGCGGAAAACTGTGTGAAATTGGTGAGAATCTCGGGGTGCCTACAGAGAATAAAACTGGTAGGTTGACGAGGTGATTCACACGCTTTTTTTGGTACCATCTTTACAATAAATGATGCAACAGTTCACACAGCCGTTAAGTCAATTAACTCCCTCCCGGTTCTTCGTTTCAGAGCTGAGGGTTTGCGCTGCGATGACAGAGACGTGCAGCAGCTCTCTCCTCTGGTGCCTCCAGAAAACCTTCCAGTCAGGCCGTGGCCCGCAGCTGAATAAACACACTCCTGAATGAAATAACCACACACACACACACACACACACACACAACCTCACAGCCCCCCACCTGCACTCTCCCTCCACACTGACAGAACATACAGTCCATGACTTTATTCATGAGTCACACTGGGAAGTTTTATTTCTGAAAAATCTGAAAACTTTTCTTCTTTGAGCGTCAGATTATCGCTTTTTGAAACACGTTAAATCCTTAATGCAGTTCTGTATATTATTTCAGAACAGAAAAAAAAAATTATCCAGTTCATAAGCTATTTAGTGTTTTGGTATATAAAAAGTGTAGACTGGATTTTAAATGTACGTTTTACTTTACCTCTCTAGGTGATTTAAATGTAAATCTTGTGGTTCGAAGTGATGCTTCCACAAAGTTCACATGCATCCACAAATAATTTTGTTTTCAGAACCTTTCAATATTGTTGTATTGTATAGATAAGTACTTCATTACAAATCCACACTCAAATTGAAAAAAAGTCAAAGCTCAAGGCTTTCTATTTGCTTTACAACTTTACAAACTCCTATATGGACTCTCTCTCTCTTCTTGTCTAATTCTTTCCTAAATCCACATACGATAACTGCGCAAAAGGTTGTGAGTCAATTGCTTAACCCATAAGAATGTGTTGTTGTTTTAGTGGCCCCATTCACAGCACGAGGGCCCGGGACCCCAGAGTAAACTCCGATGCTGATAATTGACTTGTGACGAATACCTCTGTTTGTTCTGAGCGGTCTCCGGGTGACCGAGAGCCGGCGCTGAGCCGCATGAGAGGCCTGTTTTGTTTTGCTGTGTACCGTGGTCAGGCAATAAAGCCGCAATGAAAGGAGCGGTCTCTTCTCTTGGCCCCGGCCTCCCCCCAAAACTCCCATTAAGCCAGTCCCGCACAATGGAGGTGGCAGAGGGGACCAGAGCTCCCATGGAGAGCCTGCTCTTCACCGATCAATGTGTTTATTTAAGCAGGAAGCATCTTCTCTGGAGCACGAAGGGCTCTTTCTCCTCTTTGGTTGAGCCTGGAGGTCAGCTGTTTCCAGACCAGAGGCAAGCAGAGGAAAACGCGCAGGAGAGACTTTTGCTGGTCCTGGATCATTACAGGACATTGTGGTTTTGCTTAAGTCGGGAGGTTGAGGAAACGCAGAAGCAGCTTGTTGTTGGTTGGCATTGGTTTCATTTTAAACTGGGGTTGTTGAAACTCTCTTCCATGTGAATATACGAGGTCCTCAGTAAAGCAAAGCATCCACATGAAGAGACCCCCACCCCCCTCCTGACCCCGAGGCTTTAATATTGAATGGCACATTGGTACCTTCCCCACAAGAATTCATAAACTAAACGATTAGCCTCTGTCTGTAATTGCGCTCTCCCTTGCCTAATAGGGGAGGTGAGGTAAAGAGGGAAAAAAAACAAAGGACAGTTAATTTGTGATTTCCTCTGCTCATTTGAAGGCAAATTAAGTGTCAAGCAGCTAATATGGAGCATATTTCATTTTATGAGCTTTTAATTTAATTCTACCGCCTCGTATCGCTGGAGCCCGTTAGCTGCGCTGCTAACACTCGCTCCCCGCCTGAAAACGGGGCCCATAAATAAACATGTTTCAATTAGGCCCTTCACAGTAATAGGATATGATTCTGTTCATTTGCCACGTATGGATGGTGGATGTGTCATTGTGGCGGAGAGGAAACAAGCTGCTGGGCGTTCAGCGGTGTTTTTCTCCGGACACGGACGCCCAGTGGTGACTGGCTTGCGTGCGTGGCGGGGGGAAGCTGGCTGGATTGATGGAACTGCCGCAGGGCCAACCCAACTGTAATTACAGGCCGTAATGAGAGGCTGCATGGGGAAGTACTGCAATAATAGTCCCTGTGTACTTAGGCATATCTTTGAGAGGGCTAATAACGATTAATTCTGCTCACCGAGGAGAACTTGTCTTAAAACAATTCAATATTTCTCCATAAGCCGCCTCCTGTCCTCCATTTCCCTCAGGCGACAGCTATACGTTGACTGCCTCTATTTGCTCGGCCTGGCTACAAGCAACATTACTGAGCCCAATGCATCACTTTTAAATCCTCAGTTTACTTTTTGGCTGTAGTCCTACGGTGCTAAAGTTTGGCTGAAACCTGCACAAAGCTGAACTTGGAAGTGTAATTAACTGTAATTTGCCATCAGGTGGTTGGACCCAGCTGTAATACGGCAACTGATGAGTGCTTCTTCTCACTGAGGAATACAGTGCTGCTTTTTTAATCAAGCAGGCAATATTGTTGCTTCCCCGACACAAAAGACACAAAAGTAGTTGAGAAGATTTCCGCATGAAACCCACGTAAGTTCACAGATAACTTGCGTGACAGCGGGTTCACAGATGTAAATAAGGCTGGCCACTAAACAGCTGTCTTATAATAACAACAATGACAAATAGTTCCCCTCAGCATGGCGAGTCATATTAAACAGCTCTATGCTTAATGGCTTGGATAAATAGGCCATAAGTAGCATGGCAGAGCACGGCCGTGTTTCCACTGACAGCAAACCAAGCGCACAGATAACGCCTGTCCGGACAGAGTGACTGAAGACACCGGCGCCGCGTAACTTCTCCCCCTTAATTCAATTCCCTGGCTCTGTGTTGTGCCCCCCCCACCCACCCTCACCCCTCCTCCTTTCTTCCCTCCCCCTCCCTAACCTGTGCTCCACATCGTACCAAAGCACTCTTGACGGATAACAAGCCAGGCTGTTTGTTCAAGCCTATGTTGCCGGCGCGTGTTCGCCCCATTATCTCTGCATAAGCTAAATGCTAAATTATATTTGCCATTTTGTTTGCAGTGACACGGGGCATCAATCACCTCCCTTTTTTCTTTTTCTTTTTTCTCGCCTCTCTCTCCCCCTCTTTTTTTCCCCCCTGCTGCAGCCACTGAGCAGGAGATGAGGGGTTGAGAGGTAGGGTGGGCCGGAGGTGGGGAGGCAGAGAGGGGTGGGGGGGGAGACATAAAAAATTCATTACGCTTAGTGGCACATCAGCAAGGGAGAGATATGACTCCTGAGGAGGAGAAGGGGGGAGTTGATAATGATGAAGAATATCAAACATAATGCGGCCCAAGTAGCTGCCCCATCCAATTTGTCCTCGTCGCGGCGTGATCGCTTCCTTCGTGTCTGCGGGTAGGAAACAAGCGCCGCAAGGACGATGAGGCTTCTCCGAGTGGTACCGCTCACCGGTCAGACGCCAGGAATACAAATGATGGAGAGAGTAAAAGACAGAAAAGAGCGGAAAGAGGGGAGTAAAAAAAATCAAAAAAAGGGTAATTTGTGCATGAGTGTACGTAAGTGGGCGAGCTGATGGAATGCTTTGAAGTTCTCTGCTGACCTGGACAGCACCGTCAGAAGGGAAATACAAGACCACTGCAAGAAGACTTCCCCTGCTTATAAATACTTACCACTCTCCCTTACGAGGCATGACACCATGTTTTGCCCCGCTTCCTAGTTGATAGCCCGCGCGTGCGCGTGATTGGATGCGGCGGGGTGGTTAGCGGTGTACGGTGCGTGTGTCAGGAGCCCATCTGTGTCTGTCAGAGACGGGTAGATGTCAGCAGAGGCTTCCTTCTCCTGACAGGGCTTGATCACTGCTCTTATGAGAACCGCACGCTCCCAGGCTCCCCCTCGCCCTGCTCTCATTTCCGCGTCTCTGACACATGTTCATTTGCGTGTCTCTTGACATGCGGATCATGTTGCTCACGTACAGGGGCCGTGGCCTTTGATCCTGAAAGGCAAAGAGAGGCGCCCAACAGCCATGCGGAGGATGCTCCACGCCCACAGGCGGAAGGAAGTTCAGGAGCTTGATTTGTATCGCCATTAGGGGAGTGGGGAGCACGCCAGTGATGCTTGTGATGCGCCTGAATCAAACGTGTTCTCAGGTATGATCAGGGGTATTTTGGTTGAGTGTGTGTGTGTGTGTGTGTGAGCAGTTAGAGAGACTTACACATGAAGAGGGGGCACAGGGGAAGGCTCGTAGATGTAACGTCCCTGGGTATGTCTGTCGTCGATTGGCACGGGAGGATGGAAGGTAGGGAAGAACTGCGGTGCAGCTGTATAGAATAACAGGAAGAGAGAGAGAAAAATAAATATAAGACATTTTCTTTACACTTTGCAAGACCCCTGGTTCTTCTAAAACCTATCATCATGTGAATGTATTCCCTCCGCAGCTAATCTAAATAGCAGCTGTAATGAAAGGCAGTGGTTGATGGCTATCTTTCGGCAGACCCACCCCAAATGAGACCTCATTAAAAGCTGCACTGCTCCAAAATGTTTGCTGAGGAAGTCTTTGCAAATGTCTCGAGGCTGATAGAACTCACAATAAACAGCGGTAAATAACCGTAAGGAAAGCAGCCAAATGGCATGTTTCTCACCGCACCAAGCATAATATGGTTTCGCACAAAGGATAACGTCTAAGTACAACCAATGAAACGTACAAAATGAGAACAAAAACATCCTTTTTCCGTTTCAGTGTTTAGTCACAACTGCCAGAGAGAATCGAGAGGCTTCTTTTTTGTTCTCCCTCCAGATAAAACATTGAAACATTTGCATAATATGAGCTTCCAAGCCGTTCTCTATTTTTACCCCTGAAATTGCCACCAGACTGAATTCACGTCTTTGCGCACTCATCTTCTAACCTTAACCGCGCTCCAATTTCGACGATCTTAAAAACTTAACTTGGAGTTTTGTGTTGCAACTTGTGCATCCATTGTTGGACAAGTTGCAACGTGCAAACCGTTTAGCATTTTGCTGAAATGCGGCCTAGCCGAGGGTCGAGTTGTGAAACTGAAATGGGGTTAAAAACCTGTACGGAAAGCCAGGAACAGCAAATGACTAACACGCAACACAGGGGTCCACCAAGCAACAATTCCCCTTTTCATTCACATACTATATGAACTCAATGGCAGAGCACGTCACTTTATTGCCTGAGACCGACACCATTGCCAAGTTGCGTATCACCACCCCGAGGCAAAGCATGTGTCAACATCTGCATACCTTCACGCAGCAAGTCTCTGAGGCTGCGAGCTATGTGTTTTTTTGCTTGTAAACATTTGGCAGTGTGCGCCAAGAGGGCGGATGGCCAAGCGGCGGGGTGCCCGACAGCTCTACGGGTGTTGCTTAGGCGCCAAACGCAGCTGCGTCGCACGGCAACGCAGCAGGTGTTGATCCCCCAGAACCTCTCAGGTGTGCTGACCTCATCACTAAGTCATTCATTGGGGGGGTGTGGGGGGGTGGGGGGGGGGGTGAGACTGCTGCCAGCTTGAGCCGAACACAGCTACAATTAAGAGGGCATCGGTTTGGTGTTGCTCGTAATCCTGCATCGTTAGAATGCGAGCCTTAAAGGACCATAATACGAGATTCGGAGCATCCAAATGCCTCTCAACGGCTCTCGACATGACGACACCTGAGCTCACGTGCACGAACATGCACTAAAAGCATGCGCGGCCGGCCCGGCTATGTCAACAAAGAACGGGGCAGCTCGGATAACAACACACACATAGTGACTTCATTCTCTGCACAGACAGACATTACTCAGACTATATCTTTACTCAGCAAATAGTTGTTTGCTGCTATAGCAATGCACTGAATTTAGTATTGCTCTTCCTTATAGTTGGGGGACTTTATGGAAGAAGCAGCAGATAGCCGAGATACCCTGACTTTAACTCCCTCATGTGGATCTCCGAGTTAAAACCGAGATACCCGGGTGATGTAACCTGAGTAACATTCTCAGACTTTGGAAAGCTCCCTCTAGAGCCAAAGACAACATTATACATCTGTTTTCACACGCTATATAGTGTTCCCCATGATAAGAAAATAGACTTTGACATGTTGGAGGAGTATCCCTTTAAGTCTAAAACACTGGTTCCCTACAGCGTGCATAAAGACAGCAACCCCCACACACCTGTAGCAAAGAGGCGGACAGCCCTGCAACAGTTAACAGTATTTCCCTGTGTTGATGACCCAGAAAGCAGCATTTTTCTTTCATCTCTTGCTTGGCACAATCTGCTGAATGTGGATCTTTTGAGCTCTTGCAGGGGTGACAATGAATAGGGAAGACCTTGTTGAGGAGGGGATTGGTTGACCTTTCAGATGAAGAATCGAGTGAAATAATGCACAGAACAACGCTGCAAATTCACTTTATCCATATATTATTTACACATAACACATTGGGGTTTGCTTAAAATGAGTACAAATAAAAGGTAAGCAAACTTTTTGAATGGGTTTCCGTCTAGTTTTCTTAATAGCAAAGATACATGTTAGTGGTAAAAACCTCCTCCAAGCAGCTCTGGCAAATCTCTGAATACTCCGTCTCTGTCTGTTTGATAGTTTCCTCCTGATGACTCAGTTTTGGCTTGGCTCACCTCGGCTGAGCTGCTGAGGGAGGGAGGGATAAGGGTTTCTGGGATAGAGAGATGGGCTGCTGGTAGAATCTGCTTTGTTTACTCTGCACAGCTCTGCTCCTAGGCTGTCGGCCCTTGGCTGTCAGAGTCGGAAACGAACCTTCAGGTCCACCGGGGTCTACGCACTGTGTTCTGGCTCGATGGGAGTAAAAGCCTCGTGTTCTCTAATCTCACTGAACTTTAAACTAACCTCTGTCCTGTTAGGTAATGAGGGATGACTGTATAGAGATTACAAACTGTGAAATCATTTTAAAGACGCCACCCCTTCACCCCCGCAACACACACCTACAATCCCACATCCGCCTCTCCTCATTGAATTACCCAGATCCCCCCTCTGTTTATGTCTCTGGAGGTCCTCACTCAGCACAGCCCTGCGCCTGGACTGGACTCTTTTTTTTCTTCTTCCCCTTCATCACTCTTTCCTTCCCTGCCTCCCTCCTCTCGCCGTGGCCGCTCGGCAAACCGTTCCGCCGAGGTTTATTTAAATCAAACGCTGAAGTTTACTTTACCACGGCCCTATCTAAATACAGCCTGCCACCTCTTTTACGCCAGCACAGCTCTCCATTAGCGAGGCAAACAGCTCTATGTCACTAGAGGGAATGTATACAGTCGCAAAGAACAGAGGGCAAAGGAGAGAGGGAAAGGGGGGGGAGACGCCATCCTGCAATCCATCTCCAGTATTTCCTGTAGGGACTCCTTACTGTTTACTCCGGGACTAAATTGCCCCTGCTCTTCTGGATATTCACGGTTTTCTCATCTCTCCAATACAGAATACAGCTGGAGGGCGCATAGGAAAGCCGGCACACGCGCCACAGTTTTTACCTTCCCACTGCGGCCACACACCACAGACTCCAGCATTCCTAAGCAACAGTGTAATCACGACGGTTTTGTACCGGGTGCATTTGGTAAACCACCACTGGCAGAGCGAGAGGGGTTGAAGAAGTCACTCCAGCCAATCAAACACCGAAAGTCACGAGCACTGCATAGTTTGAGAACTTTTTAGAAATATAGAACATTTTGTAAGGCTCTCTACCAACTCATCCGCTCTTCAGAACTCTTCCCGGACATTTTAATGACTCCAGAGCAGCAGTATTCATTTTTGGTGTATATTTTTTTCTTTTAAAAAAAATAATCTTTGAGCAAAGAGATGGAAGTCATTAAGAGATGATTACAAATGGGTCTTAATGAAAGGGCAATTAGAGGCAAACTTTGACCAGGCTCATTAATTCTAATTCAACACAAACACACCGTGCTCAAGACCAAAAGCCAGCTTCCCCTTCATTAAAGAGAGGATGGTAATTGCCTTGTCCTTTATTGGACACTTGAATAATTTCAAAAGAGGGGGGAGGACAAGGGGAGGATAAAGCCTAAAGCACATCATTTGCAATATACTTATTGGTTAATCTCCTTTCATAATGGCAGTTTTACCACAAAGGATCTTCACTGTGCTTTGGAACGCATGTGATGTGATACTTGAGGAGAATTCGAGCTGTCACTCACCATTCTGATTTGGGTTTTGATAACACACAAACAATTGCTCATCTTCCTCTTTTGTTGTCAACTCAGCATTGTGAGTTTATTGTCTTGACTGCTAAACCTGGGCCCCTCCTCTCCTCTGGCGAGGGTTCACTGACTCCGCTCTAACGGAGTGTCACCCGCAGCCGAGGACCGAGCGCTCCTCCATAAACACTGCACTTCTCATCGACGCGCCGCTGCGAGAGCACAAAGAGCCAGTGACAGATTGTCATAAGCGACTAAGGCGGAGTGAGAAAAGGGCTGCTGGGGCCTGCTCCAGAGGTTTGTGAATTGCTAATGTGGAACATATGAAGCCTGTGCCGGGGCTGTGACTGCCAGATTTCATTATGCCACCTCTCTCCCCGCTCATGATCTCACTGCTCAGGCACGCTCGTCTGCACCGAGGCCCACAGTTGCACCATAACTCTGCAACACTTCGCAGAGCGTGCGAAAGATGCCCCAGACGATGTCTGTTTGCGGTGTTGCTCCTTTTCCGGGAGTCAAAACAAGAACATGTACGTGACTTTTGGCAAACAACAGGACAATGCAGATCTGGGCGTATTTTCTGACATTGTGATATTTTTCATACTCCTTACCGGAGATGTCACCTCGAGGTATTTGTAGTGGTGGTTTCCGACTATTATACCTAAAGACATCTTTAAATTTACACTGGCAAACTTTACAAGTGGTGTGTCCGTGTGGTGAAAAGAGGACCCGCTCCCTATGTAGATATAAAGGACTCGTAAGCTAACGGAAACTATTCTTAGCTTTAGGTGATGACACACGAATGAAAACATAGTTGTGAATATTATATTCCATTTCTGCTAATAGACCCCCCCCCCCCACCCCGAAATGCTACACACTGGCCCTTTTTTTTTTTTTATAATCACAAGAATAGAAATCAATCAATTCATCGCCATAAAATAAGAGCAAAGGAATCACACTTTATTCAAAATAACTCTCAAAGTAACACTTCATCTCGAGGGCATCTTTCAGTAGACACAGATGTGACTTCATCTAACAGACTATAGTATTTATCACATGCTGGTACTTTGCTAAAACTACAAACTACACGAGGAGAAGGAGAAGCCCCATGCAGACTATCAGCAGAAGTAGTTTGGACGCCGGCTCTCGTATGAAGCCGAGTTCTCCCTCTGATCAATCCCCTCACACCCCGTCTCTCATCATGTTTGCTTACACTGAGACCTCAAGCTGTTTGGACATGTAAATAACACTTTCGGAGACTGTTTAGCTAAGCTCAATGGGAGTTGCTGTTGACTTTTGGAGCGCTTTGCTTTAATTACGGGGTCCCAGATTGTTTCAGGTCTAATGGCCTAATTACCGCTGTATAAATTAGCCTAATGTTCTTGCCGTGCAGAGCTCTCTCTACTGTATGCGATGGCTGGGCGCTAGAACAGAGAAAGCTTTTATTCGGCAAAGAGCAATAGTACGAAGGAGGGAGAAGAAAGCAAGCAGAGAGGTTAAATAACAGAAGAATGTTAAGTGTTGCCTTGCCAATCTCTCTGCCATTCATCATATAAACAAGGCTGGCAGATCACACTCTGCCCTTCCTCTGTAAATCAATAGATTTTTTTTTTTTTCTCGTCTCCCTTCCGCTGTGTTCTCCTCTGTTTTCGCTCTCTCTGTCTCTCTTGCTCAATCGCTCTCACACCCTTGAACACGAACCATCTCTCTGTGGGTAAGAGTAATTAACATAGTGGAAAAGAAAAGCAGAGCCGAAGCAGAGAAAGTGAGTAGTGAAGAAAGAAAAAGAAAAAAAAGGAGAAACGTCAGCTATGCACGATAAACAGGCTCTCTGTTCACGTATACATTCCATCGCCACTCGCTGTCAGAAGTAATTTGTTTGTCTAGACTGAACAAGTTGGTGAATGCCCATCAGTTCTCTTCGTGGTTCTACACGTCTATGCATATTTGCACTGGGACTTAATGTTTGCGCAGGTTATCTCCATCTCTGTGCCAATATTTACAAAGTTAAGTTCGGGATCATTTTTCAATCAACCACTACTGCTCATACGAGAATAGCATCCACTTGACCTGCAGCGATTCCCTGCCGAACTTTATCTCAGAGTTCAATTTTTTACAGATGTGTATCCACTAGATTCTAAGTGTCCATTCGAAAAAGGACATTTATCTAAGAAACCTTGATTTCAGCGACCAGCATGGAGAAGATCAAGGAGCAGGCTGTGCTCCAAGCAGCTTGCTCTTCTACCCCTTCCCTTCTCCGTAAGTCACACAAATATCTTAATGGAACTCCAGCATCTGCAAGACATTTACCAAGCCGAGTCAATCTTAACAAATTGCACGCCAGCATGAGGACCCTCGCCTCGCTACAGAGTGGAGCTAAGCACGCACACTGCTTTTCCAGGGGCCCCCAGCATCATCCAACCCCAGCTATACCCAGTTTCTTCCCTCCCCTTCCCCGCCCCCCCTTCCTCCCCATGTATTCCAGTGTGGATCAGGGAGTGAAGGTTATTTCACGAGGCCTCTGCGGAGCGCCAATCTATCTCCTACATTTGGTGAATTTCTCCAGATTGGGATAAGCTGGGGAACAGAACAAAGCGCCTTGCGTTGCACCCCACCCCCCCTCGCTCCAGCACCCTCTCTACCCTACCCTACCCCACCCTCCACCCCCCTCTCCCCCACCCAGCTCGGGAGAGATTTACACAGCAGTTTAGTAGCTGAAACACTGCACTACACCTCTTTCCCCTTCCCTCTCTTTATCCCTCACATCTGTCTATCTCCTCCTCTCCAAACAATGATACCTCTCAGAGAGAAGGGAGTTGATTTAAACCCCAGGTTAACCCACCAGGACTTTGCTACATTTATTTTGCTTCAACTCCCCGCTGTGTGATTTATTCTACTCATACACAAGGCCGCTTTAGGGTTTGATCCTCTTTGAGATCTGTATTTAGGGATTGGGGTCACCCAAAAAAAACTAAAAATGCATTTTGTCCACAATCTGTTTTTTAAAGACTCCCTTTAAATGCCTGTATCATAAATGTATGATAAATTATTTGGATTTACTACGACACCTATTTATGAGCTAAGGTCGTATCAGTGACAGTGTTCATGATTGCCACAGCTGTATCAGGCTACCGCGTGACAGACTGACCCTCCATAGTCCCGTGTCACCCCTCCTCTCTGGGCCCCTATGAAGGTGATACTAAAACTGCATGTGGCTGTGTGATAGTGACTGTGAGGCTAATACACCTGCATTACAATAACACTCTGGGCTGCTTGTGGGAAACCGGACAGCTTCTCAATTTTGAATCACGCTGAGAGGCCACTGACCAAAGCCGGTCATTTTAATGTAATTTTGTTTACAAAAAAAAATAAAAGTAGTTCTCTATTCATATTGTGTGCTATGAATATCATCTTGCAGAGACTTTAATCTTGGTTAAGCTTGGTAATCCATCACAGTGAGTGTTTTGTCACCTTTATTTTAATGTCAGAATTGCGTATTATCACATGGTAATGTATTAAAAGAATGGGCTGGTTTCAAAAGTTTTCCCAAGGGGTGCATTCAAGGGCATCCAAGATTGCACGTTATTTTCATTGTGTTGCAATAGCATGTTGACTCTTGCATTACATCAGCTGCGATTTCAGAACCTCAATCTTGGACCATCGTTGAGTTCAAACAGCTAAATGTTCTGGGCGCTCTGTCTCAAGCAGGTTGTAAGTCTCCGCAAGCTGATTTTCACCGTTGTTCAAATTAGTGGGAAGACCAGTGGCTGCCTGGAAGGTGGGAAATCAATCTGAGAACATGTCGTATCCTTTGGAAAATGGTCGCGCATTCAAAACCTCCAGCGCTGTCCTTTTAATATGTTTAACATTCAAATGGTATTTCCCCCTGTACTGTAAGTCTATTCCTCTATTTTCCACCAAACCCATACAGATATTAGACAAAGTCTGTGCAGGCCTCTGGAGGTACGTGGCCATTATTTGGGCTAATGGAGGAAACTGTGTGTCACACAGCAAAGATAAAGCCCGGTGTCACAGCAATCTGACAAATGGCTGCTGGACTCATCGGGGCCAGACAGAGGTCGATGCTTCTCGACCAATTAGGTCTTGCGAGTGCAACAACAACTGGAACTCTCCCTGATTCTCTCCCTTTTTCCAATCTCGGTGCTCCTCGCGTTGCAGTCACCTTCGCCTCTCTTTCACCCGCTCTCTCACTCTTGCGTCGTCTTCCTAATTCTTTCTGTTAATCCTGCTCGCTGTCTATCTCTTTCTCTTTGCCTCTCTCATTATTCAAAGCGCATCCTCCTGATCTCTCCCCTTTGCCTCCTCACAGCGTCCCAAAACAAGGACAAAGTTGTAATCCGTTTACTGCACCCCTGTCAACACATTCCACCCAAATAATCCTAAAAGACTTACAACCAGGCCTAGGTACTATCAAGGGAAGGGGAGTAAAGAAGAGGCAGAATGCACAGGGGAAGGCGAGTGAGGGGAAGAGGGAAGAGAGAGGAGAACATACAAGGGTAGTGGAGGAGAGAGGCAACAGACGGAGGGAACTTGTGTCACAGTGATTTGAGTCTTTGTCACGCAGGTGGCGCCCAGGGGTTCCCTCAGCCCGGGCAGAGAGACAAACTGGGGCCCATGTAAACCTTAAAGAGGATTAACCCTGCCGGAGCGCTTTAATGAGACCTGAAAGTGCCGGGCACCGGAGAGCCCCACTGATTGAGCCGCGCTCGAAGTCGGCTCCCAACGGTCCGCCGGCCCAGTGGCCCAGCAGCGCTGCTGCAGCCCCGTGGCCTACAGCTGCCCGCTCACACTGAGCCACATCAAAGCGCCGTGTCTGGAAGAACCCAGAGACGGGAGGAAGGGGAGGCGGGTGGGCATGAGGGAGGTGGAGAGAGTGAGTGAAGGAGAGGTGGGAGGAGGAGGGAGATGAGGGTGCCTGGATGGAGGAATCCCTTATCTCCTCCAGAGAGGATGCTGCTCTGTGGTGCGAGATTGTCTGGAGCTGCCACCTGTCCCAGGCATCTTTAAAGGCAACACTAAAGCCTGTGATGGGCCTGACCTCCTTGAGCTCCCATTCTTTTATGTCTCTCTTCATTTTCTGCTTTGTTACACCCCCCTCCTCCTCCTCCTTCTTCTCCACTCTCTCTGGCTCTTCTCTCTTTTTCCTAACCCTCTGTCGCACTTATACCCTCAGACTTGGTCCTTTCTCTTTTCTACAGCGATATCTTACATTTCACCAGGCTGCGAGAAACATTTTAATTACACTGTGTTCATCAGCCTCCTCTCCGTGTAGAACAATATATACTCGCGACCCTCCAGAGACGAGAGCAAGATACGGGTTGTTGGCTGAAGGGATAAGGGCGCTTATCTTTGCCACTATGTGAGAGGAATGCAAATACAAAAAAGGAGCGATGAGATTTGGATACACGGGAAAGAAAACATGAAGAAAGGCATGAAATAACTCTCCCGTAGCACACAGAGGTGATTATCCTACTGGAGACTATACCGGGTAACTTGAGGAGAGAAAGCCCCCATGAGCTTTTAGTCTTGTTGTTTTTTTAAGTATCGTGCTTAATGTTATTGTTGCCAGTGGCGTTTGCTGCAGTGGATTCTCCTTTTGGATGGACAAGACGCAGCAAATCTTCATTTTAAGCCTTCGCAACATCAGGAAAGTGCCATTGTTCCTGCTCGCCTCTGTGACTCGACTGATTAACCAATCTCATTTGAAAAGAAAGTAAAACACACTGACAGATGTTGAGACGACGATACCAAGAAATGCTGAGTGTTCTTCTTTGAACATCTTAAGTTCTCTGGAAATTCTTCTTAATTCTTCTTAGCCCCTTCACATTTAATCTTGTCATTGTTAATAAGAACTGCCATTATTCGGAGATATTGCGTTCACACGCATCAGCTTTGTGGTAAAAGCACCACATGACCCTAAGATGTCTTTTTTTTCCGCCGCACTTCAAACTCTGCTTAACCCCCTTAAATCATCATGCGCTACAAAGGGGGCACATGCATGTGAGAATATGGCCTATCTTACAGCATGAGATGCCTCTAATAAGCTGTATAAAAGGGGATCATCTGATTATCCCTGGTGCGCTGGACCAAGGGGCCACAGCAGAGCGCAGGCCCATGTTGTTCTTTCTTGATGAAAGGAGGTGGGTGGAAGGGATCCCTCTCCGTTGCCTGCAGTGTGCCCCAGGCTTCTCTGTGCCGGCCCACCGCTGGGGGACTACATCGTGCCACCACGCTCTAAAAGCCAATATTGAAACAATCACAAAGACAAACACTTACCCTTGAAACAGGCACGTGTCTTCTCACCCCAGGCTCTCCTCTGTACACCCCAGTTCTTTTGGGGGGAGGATGTTTGAACCTGTATCCCAGCCAGCACTTGTCATGTTTAAACCAACAAGAGGCCAGAAAGTTTGTTCTTCCACTGCAATTTCAGAAGAGTGCTCTGTTGCAACTTTTTCTCCTATATACACACACTTTACAATTGCTCTCTTTGCTGCTCCTGCTCTTTCAAGACATATGGAAAAGTCCAGGCCATATGAACTGAGAGGCCAAGCACTGTAATTAAGTGTGGAGAGTAGAGAGGCCATTGTTGTGCGGATCACGTTCAGTTTGGTGACAGCTAGCTCACTCAGTTCAGTGGTCAGCTGCATTTTGATATTGAGGCAGACAGACTGACGCCGAGGCAACGGCTCACGTGCTACGGCCCAGTAGGCCTGAGATCAGCCCTGCACAGCAGTTTAGAGTTTAACCCCTGTGACTGGACACCCACCACCCCCCACCACATCATAAAACCCCGGGACTGGTTTTGGCGCTATGGCTCAGTGTTCCCGCTAGCCTTCCCAGGACACAGGGCCAGTATGATCCAGGTTGCAGTCACCTTTTGCCAGGCTCAGAGAGCAGGGTTACAGTGATGCATGTGAAGGAATCCGTCAGCCAAATCCATACCTCCACTGCCTCAAGCTTAGCAGGCATGGTTTCTGAGATCAGTCAAGGACAGCAAAGGCTTTGGTGTGGGGATTAGGCCCTGGCAGCCAGATCTGGGTTAGATTTTCTTAAGGAGCTACCCAAAGACTAGCGGGCTGATAGGCAGACATCACAGCAGGCATCACAGCCTTAATGTGTTGTGTCTACTATCATTAGCTGTATCACAGATACAGTATAGCCCCCAAACTTATGTCCCTTCTGCGCCAATATACTGAAGCATTGTCTGTAAAGCTTGGCAAGTTTACTGTCCTCTTGTTGCCTCCATTTCAACAAACATTCTCAGAGCAGTTTTAACATTTGCAAGAAAGCCACTGAAAAAGATGCACTTTAAGTCCCTCCACGGATGTGTTTAGGCTGACAAAGAAGGGCAAGTGTTTAGGAAAGAAGCACTTTAAAGAAGAAGATCCCCTTCGGAGGAAGCAGAGATGCTTTGCCAGCAAGTGGGCTCACTGTTGCTGCAGGACCACTGACCGACTAATCAGCGCACAATGTAAACAGATGTCGGCGCCGCGCATCCCATTCACACTTCTACACAATTAAGATCTTAAAAAAAAAAGAAGAGACTTCTCCCTCATTAATCCTCATCTCAATCCTTTATTCTTATCCCACAGCAAAGCCCCGTGTATTAGTGTTGTGGTAAGAGGGATGTGTGGACTCTTATCCAGTGTTTACCCAAGAAAAGCGGCTAAGACTCAGGCATCATCACAATTAGCTAATGCTAACAATAGGGGCGATGTTTCCTTAGCGCCTCTTCCTTTCTGCACTGAAGTGGGTGTAAAAACCAGAGTAAACACAGTCTTAGGCCACGGACGTCAGAGGAGTGGGAGATCACAAGTCTGGGTGAATAGCCGAGATTTAGCAGAGCAGAGGCCCCCGAAAGATAAACCCCTCTCGCTCTCTTCTCGTTGTTCGACTCCTACGCCTCCCAGAGCTTCGCCACCACGTTAACGACCCAGCGACCAGGTGTGGGGAAGCTGCAGGTGCCGTCGCATTTAGGCACATTAAGCACTGACACACACCAGCGCTAAGAGTAATCGGATTTACCTGGCTGTCTGCTGCGTGGCGTGGCACACTATGCAAGCACAGCACAAAGGCTTAGGGCCCCCTCTCCATCACAAACACACACACACATGCACACACCTGGGATGAATTTAGGAGGTGACAAAGCCCTCATGGAGAGGGACTACCGCTGGTGGAGTAAGGGCTGTGTGTGTGTGTGTGTGTGCTCACATGCGTATGGAACCAGACACCAGAACAGGAGCCAGTGGCTTTTTACACCTTGTGGCGCAGGAGTGGCGACAGACGCTACAGGCTTCTGGTTCAAAGCAGCTGAGGGAGGGGAGGGAGGGGAAGCCAAGGGTTTTTTAGGGGAACCCTTTGGTTCTGCTGACCCTCAGACCGCTGGAGCTCATGGGGATTGAGCTCTGGTGCTGGGTTCAATCAGACAGAACGGGACCGCCGCCTTCAGGGACACCCCATGTCCTTAACACCTGGGGCCAGGAGGAGGTGTTTTACACAGCAACGCTCTCATCTCAGATCATAAGTCTTCCTGAGCAGAGTCAGGATCAGAAAATGGACATCAATGAAAAACACTAGGAGCCTTTCAGACTTTGTGTTTCCGTCTTCCTTGGTGTTATTTCTCATTAAAGCAAATCAATTCTTCATTTTTTTTGCTAGGGTTCTGTTATCAATTATTCTGACAAAACATTTACAATTGATTAATCAATCATTTTGTCTCTGAAATGGTTACAAAAAGATCTGAGCCCAAACTGACATCTTGAGATTGCTTGTTTTGTGTGACCAATAACTGAAAACCTTAAGATATTCAATTCACAACGAAAAATCTGAAAATACTCGTATATTAAGAAGCTGCAACATGCAAATGTTTGGTATTTGTTGCAAAATTAAATCAAATGATTGCAAATAATTGGTTCGACTTTCTTATCCCAGCACTAACACTTTAGACTTTTATATTCAAATGTGGAAGAAGCAGTGCAGAAGGAGGATACAATCTAAGTTCCTCATGCCTGCAGCTTCGCAGCAAGCATCACTGTGCTCTACTCCACTCTGCCGCGTATGATTGCAAGTCGTCCAGCCTCTTGAGCCCCAATGCACAAAGAAAGCCTCTTGAAGCTCCACGGCCCTTTTGACTTTTCCTGCTGCTTTTGAACTCTCCATTTCAGACTGTGACTTTTCCACATGACCCCAAGCCTCAGAGTGACCCCCCTCTCTCCCCCATTCCTACCCCGAGGCTTCAGTGGTCTGGAACCTCCAGAGCTCCTTCACACATACCCACACGCGCACACACACACACACGCGCGAAATGAGAAGTGGCAGTGTTGCTGAGTTAGGTCAGGATGTAATGGGCAGTAATGTTCTGCCCTCGAGGGCCCTGTCCACTGCACTGGTTTTGAGTAACCTTTCCCTTAAAGAGGCACCTTAGTGACTCCCAGGCACCCAAGCACGAGGGAGCAGCAGCTAATGAACTGGCTGAATAAATAGAGTTACAGCATACTGTTGGGGTCCACTAGACTTTTCATTACTGCCACTGGATTAAAATCGCTATGTCCCACTCTGTCTGCCCCAATTCAGAGGCAATTTAACCAAACTAAACAAGCTATCACATCAAATCCTTGTCTGCAGGCTAAGTCCTGGCTACAGTGGCCGCTGAATTAACCTCCTAATCAGACTCTTACTCCCCAATCATCTATCTCCTGTTCTCTCTTTCCACATACACACACACTGCTTCGCTTTCATCTAACTCCTATTGTCTATCTCACCTTTTTTTTTTCAAATTATCTTCGGTATCTTACTCAAGCCACAGCTCTCCCTTCACCTCAATCTCTCATGCTTCGGCTCCATTAGTCTCTCTCTCTCTTTCTCTTTCTCTTTCTCTTTCTCTCTCTCTCTCTCTCGCTCTCTCTCTCTCTCTCTCACTGCTTTTCTCTCACACAGTCTCTGAGTCCCAGAGAGAGAGAGAGTAGGGGGTGGTGAGGTTTGACGCGGCGCTGCTTTGGGGCTTTGAAGTGTGTGTTGATGAGGGAAAGCAGAGTACTGTGTTCAGACAGGCCCCTAATGAGGGAATTAAGAAGCTACGCTGGCCGTTCCCCATACTAACTTCCCAGGCACAAAACAAGACAAGTGTGCGTGCATGTGTTCACAAAGGTGTGTGTGTGTGTGTGTGTGTGTGTGTGTGTGTGTGTGTGTAGAGCGAGCACAAGAGAGAGGCTAATCTGTCAGACTTAATCAAGCATCTGGCAGTCCTGCCTCTCGCCTACAGTACAGAGACAAACGTGGCCTCAGCGGTCGGGTTGCTAACATGTCCTTGAGCTGTGTAGTTTCTTTTCTTAACAAAATCTACAAGTTTTCCACTTTAAGGATAAATAATACCTACTATTTTGTGGCTAGTGGACTTACGATAGTGTGGGTCTAGGTAGCCGTTGCGGGGGTCCATAGCGAACAGAGTGCCTCGGTACGGCAGGCCATGGTCAGCCAGGTGGGGCAGGGACCCGTGCAGCTCCTTCTTGAGCAGGGAGGGGCGTTCTTCTGTGGAGGTGGAGGGCTCCTCGCTCACGCTCCTGTCTGGGCCACGGGGCGCATGGGAGCTGATGGCATTGCGCCTCTCACGGTGGTAAGGCGTGCTTGAACTCTCGTCCTCTGCAAGGGACGATAGATAGAAAGCGAGGAGGGGAATCGGATGTTAAAACAATGAGGTGCAGATTTATTCTGAGAATAAAAGTTGGGAGAAGCAGATGTGAGAATCTCTCTCACTCCCACTTTAGATTTACACACATAGTCAAACACAAGCATGTTTTGAACACCCGTACGCATGGTGAGGAGGTCAGCTCACGTAGAAGGCAGGGTAATGGAGGAGCTGGAGATCAGCTTTGTATGCTTAAAACCTACTGAGCATTCTGGGTTGGCTTTCCACGGCGCCAGATGTGGGAGTTCAGAGGCAGACGGTGCATGAGCAAATGGACATTATGGATGAAAAAATCCCAACCTCTTCCTTTCCCAAAAATCTGTTCTTAAATTCAGCTCTGTTTGTAGTTTTCTTTCTAAAGAAATGGATTCCCATGGAGGAGGCAACGCAGGCTTTCTGTCTGCATTCCAAGCTGCCTATTAACCAGCGTCATGGGTTGTATGAACCCCACCCGCCTTCATTCTCTTGTTTCCTCCTTCTCCCCACTCTCTCTCTCTCTCTCTCTCTCTCTCTCTCTCTCTCTCTCTCTCTGTTCTCAAACTAAATCTGTCTTTCTCTGACGGCAAAATTAGGAGGAGTGGGGTCTCTGGAGAAAGCTTCCTGGCATGCTGGGTAAAGAGGATAAATGTGGACTTGAGTTCAAGGGCTGATCTCCAACAGAAAGACATGACCCTTGACCCTTGGCCTGAACTCTGAACTGACATGAATAAAGGTCAGCTAGCCTCCTGACCTAGTATTAGTCTTTTCTGGAGGAGGATACCATATAGTCTAACTCAGAAACTGGCATAGCATGTAACACTGATGAAGACTGAAAATGCCTTCAAATGTTTTGTGCTCTTCGGTTAGATCATTTTCAGAGTGAAGCGCTTTACTAGACACTCTGGTGTTCATCCATGTTCATCTCTACTTATATGCAATGATGATTTCACCATTGAGGGTGTTGGTCATTGGTTCACTTCCATTCTCTTTCCTGCATTAATGTCGCTCACTGGGAACCTGGCAAAATGCCGTTGTGCCGGCGCCAGAGATTCTGCCGTATTAGCAGCCGAGCAGTGGAAGGCTCCCCTGCGCACTGCAGCCCAACAGCATCCAACTGCCAATTAAGAACAGAGGAGAGGGCCAGATTAAAGAGCACTACCTTAAGCGCTGAAGAGGGCCGCCGTGACGCTGTACCACTTCACAGAAGAAGAGAAGCGATCAGAAAGGGGGAGGTTAAGAGAGAGGAGCAGGGAGAGAGAATGAGATTGAGAGAGGCGAAGAAGAGAGAGCAACCCACGGGTCCCGCTTTTATTCCCCTCACTCTCCCACATCCATTACCGGCGTTCGGGCCAGCCGTGCCTCAGCGCAGCACTGGCAGCAGATTCAAGGATTCTTAACGCGGAACTGACAGCCAGAGAGGCAAGCCACTCTCATCCGCAGGAAATGACAGTGTCAGTTATGATATAAGTATTTAATCCTATACTGCGCAGCCAGTGATCTTATTAAGGGAATAATGGCACTTATACGGTTAAAGCTGGATTAATAGGTCTGCTCTTGCAAAAGCGCAATATTAACATAAAGGGATTTCGAAATTGGGTTCATCTCCCGACATGGATTGAAAGAAGTCGAGACCGTAAACTATGCTGGGAGCAAGCACTGCTAAGGGTGGAGCATGTAGCTGTGTGTAGCACAGGCTTCCACCGCGTTCCCTTTCACATCCAGAAGATCTAGCATTACATCTGGGGAAGTAAAAACTGTGTCCATATTTATGAGCTCTTTTTCTCACCTTCATACAGATATTTGATGTTTTAATAAATAGATTCATCACTGGGGCCTCGGTTTGCGTAGCAGTTAGGAGGTCACTGGGCACTAAAACATCTTCTGCAGAATTTACAAAAAACTACTAAGGAGACTCATATATATTCTTATTTTTTCACCATTTTAGTTTGTTCTGTTCACTCTCTTTCCCTCTTGTTCTTCCTTTCTTTCCAATCCTTCTCCAGTGACCCCCACTGCTATTTAGATATGTCTCTCTCCTCTAAGGGAGGTCAAGCGACTAATAGTTCAATCACAGCGGTGTCACAGTCCCACCATCCCCCTCCAGTCACCACAGAGGGGGTTCATCATTCTACCATACACCACCTTAAGGGGCTTCATTACTTCAGTTTATAACACCTTAAATGGTTAAACAAACACTCAGCAGCGCAAGGGTCAATCGACTCCTCGGACTACCAGAAGAACCAGAAATCTATAGTAATGTTTTTCTTCTGTACCTGCGGGTGGAAACTTTTTGTATCCTTACAACATGTCAGGCTTGTCAAAAATAAAATGAAAAATAAAGGGCTAATGAAGACAGGGCTGACGCAGGTAAACACATGGAACTTTGAAAAGTTCAACCATGCAACACTCCTCTAACTCTGACCATCACCCCAACAGACCCTTTCCCTTTTTCCCTCCCTCATTTTTCATTCCTCTTTTATTTTCCTCTCTTTTCCCATGGTTGCCGCATCCAGTCCTCCACCAGTTTGCAGGTCTATTCAGCCCAATACAAAAGCAGCAGGCCGGTCCTCTATGGACCAGAGGAAAGCATGCCTCTCAAAAAAAAAAACAGAAAAAAGAACCATCCCGCTCTCTCTCTATGGTGATTGAATTTCTTAACATCTTTTCAAAAAGCGCTTAAATGCCTGGAGGCGAGAGGAAGAAACAAGCTAATGGTGGATGGGGAGCACTGAACAAATTTCAGAGCCCTTTCCTGCTCGCGTTTGAGGTTGAAAGCAGGCTCCTGCCTTTCAAGTTTCAAAGTCCTCCTTCCTCCCGCAGTGTCACTGAAGGATTTGAAAAGAAGGTAATTGTGCTCACTGCCGTCCTGATCAGAGCACACGCCCCAGCTCTAGTATTTCAGGAGCTTTCTCTGCCACTATTATGGTACCTGGTGCTCCATTCCTGCATTCTTCCTCCCTTACTACTCTTTCTCCTCTCTCTCTAACCCTCTACAAATGCACTCTCTCTTGCTCTACCCCACTTGCTTTCTATCCTTCTTTCACCCCCAGCAAGCCACTCATTAAATCCTAAAGCCCAGGTTTCTCCCTTTTTTCCCCTTGTCTGGGGTCTCTATTGTAAGTCTGTGGTGCGAATACCTTCAGAGAAAACCCAATGCATGGCCTTTAATATGGCGGCATAAAAGAGAGCGTGGAGGCAATGACAAAATGAAATTTAAAAAGAGATAATGAGATATGGAGTGGGGCCAATTCCTCTGAGAGTTGGGCTCCAGGACAAGGGGGGCTAAAGTTAAGGGTGCCAAGGCAATTCAAAGAAATGAAAAGTGAAACAAAACCCTTGGCTTGTTGTTTTTGAAGCTATTTTCAAGAGGCAAAGGTTAAAAACAAGAATTGCTGTTCCTCCACATGCCAAACTGTCCTTGTCTCTCAAGCATCTGATTTGCCCTTCGGCCTGCACTCAGTCAGACTCTCAAAACTTGTTTCAGGGGTGCACAAAGAGCCATTGCACGTTGCAACTCTTTCCCCTCCTTGCCGCCTTTCCTAAAAGCCTAAACATCAGAGGAGGTGTTGTTGTACCTCTGAGCCACAGCCAGACATATGCTGTGTTCCACCTTCGAACTTCTCAAAGCACCGTTGTCAGTGGCACAAACAGGTTTTGGCTGGGGAGCACATGGAGAGCGAACAAGGAGGAGAGGAGTGGAGGATATACAGTGAAATCACAAAACACTTCTTCAAAGCTCCTCTCCTCCTGTGCAATAATCTCTTGCTCCTTTTTTTCTTTCTCTTGCAAATCAACTCCCGGGAAAGACTCAAGACTCCCCAATTAACAATGAGAGGGGGAAGAAAAATTCCAGCAGCTGGCTAGAGTTTAATAAGAGCACCTCTCCAAGCGGCTTAGGCTTATGTACCTGATTCACCGGCCCTGGCATTGGCGCTATAGACAGAGGGAATCATTCACGATTAGCGCAGGCTGGAAGACGAGGGAGAGGGAGAGCGCTCAAACTCCACCAAACCCAACACAACAAGAGCACGGGGGATTACTGCAATTGTGTGAGGTATTTTTCTGATCAACTTCTTGGCTGACGGTGCTCAGAGCCACTTGGAGCTGGGTACCTTCCCCACAACAGAGTTCAGCTCTGCATTATGTGAAGGTTACCAAGTCCTAATGGAGTGTCCCCTATCCGCCTAAAAAGGGTGACATTCGAGAAACTCCATGACAAACAAATCTTCTAAATGTCAGAAGGCAGAATCAGGTCATTAGCCTGACATCTGTGGGCTGGGTAGTTAGCAATCCCCAGTCAAACTATTTGACGGAGCTCCGGAGAACTTCAGCATACACAAGAGTTCACTCCCTTTAACTTTGTGCTCATGTTTGATTCTGTCTCTGCAGAGTGAATCCTTAGTGGTACATTATTTAACCATCAGCATGTGACTGATGTTTGGACGAATTGCAGAGAGAGGCATGGGCAGGTCAGGATGTTCCCTCTCCTGGTTAGCAGTCTATTGTCAGCGGCTGATTTCCCACACAGCGCCCGCAAATGCCCTCTTCAATATTCATCTAGGCAAATTTCGACGACTCCCACATCTCAATTTGGCTCTCGGCAGCCCACGCCCCAACCCCCTGCTCCACAGCCCGCAGTCCCAGCCTGCTCTCTCTGCCGCCAGGGGTCTGCTGGGACGCACCGAGAGCTCAGCATCTCGCCATCCCAGCCTCCAGGCCCCGGGGCTGGGGAGGGGCAAATCAAAGCCTGCTTGGCGCCTTCCTTCTTCCCTGCGCTCACCTCAAATCAGCCTCACAGCAGGGTTGTATCGTGCCAAGCCTCCGCCTGCCCCCAGCTAGCCCTTATTCACCCATTAGGGGCACAGGCCCACCATAGAGCAGCCCGAAACCCCACTACCATTTCATCAGGGCCACATTGTGAGGGAGCAATGACGATTGCAGTGAGAGAGCTGAAAGCCCTGACTCTAAAATGCTCACTGATGCGTTTTTGACCATGGATAGTTATGGCTTTTAAGGTTTTTCACTCAAAGGGCACCTTGGCCTGTATTCTTTGAGGAATCAAACACCAAGAGACGCATTTGATCAAGGCTTCAAAGGGAAAAAATGCCATTTAGTGCTCTGATTGGCTTATAGACTGTATTCACATTGCTTCAGATAGTCACAAGCCAGCTATGATCAGCCATAACCTGTTAGTTATGTACACTGTCCTCTGTAACAATGTCAAATGATTGTGTGCTAGGGCAGTCTAGGGCACAGCTATGTCCGATTGGCATAGTGGGTCTTTTAGGGTGAATCTGGGCACAATGCCCACCAGACCAGAGTGGGCCAGCTTTCCACTGGGCCTCAGCATTGGAATCCCACTTCTGACACCAGAGTGATCCGGACCAAGTCTGTGGCACTCAGATTAGGAACGGCTCGCCAAGAGAAATGGATATCCAGCCAAAGCAAAGAAACACGGAGCCAATAGTTTGGATAAAATAGAAAAAATAATACAGTAATTTCAAGCACATCAAATACGATCCAAAATGCCACTGCGGATGTTTCCCACCTTGCGGTATAGAAACTTTTAATAGTTCAAACGTGACGTCTATGTTGCATTTGTTCCCTAAATACTTTCACGTAATCAATGTGTTTTTGCTTGTGTAAAAATGCTCATTCACACATTCTGGTCCATGTGTTAAGTGCATAACTGTGCGCTGCGTTGAGGCATAGAGGCCCCCATTAAGATAGTTAGCCTGCACTTACTGGGGGCTGGATAATTAGACACTTCAAAGGCACCTGCCCGCCATCCCAGAAGGGGCAAGAATCGCAGCGCCCCGCCCCATTTAAAAGCATGTTAACTCCTATCTGAGGCTAGCAGGCTAATTTAACTCTTGACATTTGATATCTAAGGAATGAGAGGGATCAGCCATTTAGCTGGAACAGGATTACCCCCCCGCACACCAGCCCCTCCTCCTCTTTCTCTCCCTCCCCTTCAACCCCAAAACCCCCTCTCCCAGTCGGGCCGGATTCATTAATTTTCCTGCTGCTAAGCACTTTATCAATGACTGGTGAACGTCTAAGTCCAGAGTGGACTCTCTCTCTCTCTCTCTCTCTCTCTCTCTCTCACTCGCTCTCTCTCTCTTCTGTGGTGATTAGGCCTGTGGATGTTCAGATCTGTCCGTCTAATTCGCTGCCTGCTCTGCTGCTGCTGATCTATTCTCACACCTGCTATGCAGCTCAGGAAAAAAGTTGTGTTTGAACAACACTAAGCAGGCTAGCTTTGAAAATGCTGTTTAAGTGTGAAAGCCAGCATAACATTTCCCGGTCATTTTCGTAAAGGTCTCAGTCCACAAGGAAATGCCCGAACTGTAGAAAAATGTCTAAAACTCTTCTTCATCTCTTTTTAGTCTTTTGGTTTGTTGGATTCGCTTCTTAACACACTCCCTGACTAGGCTTACCTAATGATTTTCCCTATTTATATTGAAATGCATGCCATTTTCATCCACTCTGGACACCATTTTTTTTAATCTTTATTTCCAGATGTCAGAAAGGCCGGCATGAAATGGAACCAAAACTATTCAATTTAGCCAGAATTTCAGGTTACATTATTAATATATTCATTGTAAACCTATTAATTTACAATAATAACAGCACCCTAGCTAAATACATTCAACTATATCACAGGTAGAGAGGTGTTGGGAGAACATTTGCATCCATAACTCTACATTAGTCTCAGTCTAATGCCTTCTGCTGAATGTCTACATTACAGGTTGAATCAGAGGCTACACATGAGTGTGACGGATCTGGGTTAAATGAACAGCATGCACGGGCCTTTGATGCTGCAGCTGGTAATGCTTACAGTTTCTAACCCGTCACATTTGGACATAAGGTCTTTTTACCGGAGATCATGACAATCAGAATTCCAAACTACAAGCCAAATGCCATAAAAAATAACACAACTCAACCGACTCCTTCACTCTGCTCCCACAATGAGGGGCTGTTCTGCACAAACATTAAGTCACCTCGTGTTAAAAAAAAAACAAAAAAAAAAAACACATTAATTGAATAAACTTTTTTTTGCCTTTACAGCTTGACACATTAATTATCTAAAATAACATTAGTTCATTTTCCACAATTTTTCTTTTCATCGAGACCTAAAAGGTGCCAAACCACCTCACAAAGAACTCTTTATGAACCTTTCAATCAGCATGTGCCTTCCAACATCCTATCATCATTACGGCTGACGGTTGGCTGCAAAACCCCAGACCTGACCCTCACCCGCCCCCAGCGTGTGATATGAATGGGAGTGCCCGCTTAATAAACAGGGTGTAATTCACCACTCTCCCCCTCAAAGTACAGGTGAGACCTGGACCCCTTCATTACAGCGTCTGCAGCAGGCAGCGAAAGCTCTGCAGATTAGAGGATCTGCTATGTTGGCCAAACAGACTTAACCGCTGTCTGCTGGAAAGGGGATGGAGGTGAGTGGGAGAAAGGACAAGGCACCAGACTTTCTATATGATTAGATAAGTGGCTCTGCAGAGCACAATACAGGATGAAAGTTACAGGTTCAGACGATATGATGGACTCGTGGATGGAGTCGCAGGTTAAATCACTGAGTCCTATACACGCTCACTGTGAATCAGTGGACATCGTAGTACGTAATAAAGAGAGTCGTTATCGGAGATGTCCAAGATTTCCAAGGTTTGGTTTGGCATGAAGATATTTCTGTTTAATCAAATGCATAAAAGTTGAGCACCTACCTTGAAAAGAAATCTGATTCTGTGATTAAAAAGTCAATGACACTGTGCACGACTTCGAAGCAGCATTGGGGCATGAAACATTCAATCGCTGAGCTTAAAGTTCTGTTTCCTGCACCACCAATGGGGAGGTTACACCTTGAAGAGCCATGTTAATACAGCCAACAGTTCGAATATACTATTCGTCATACCAATCTGGCTTCTAAGAGATAAAATTGTACTATTTCTAATCGATTGAGGGACCATAAATCAAAGATAATATCAAATGTTTTGAGAAACATTGGGGAAAGTGTTAAAAGAAATGTGTTTATGCTAATTTTAAATGGGGGCCATCATCATTGAAAATTTGAATGGACACAGCCAGATAATGGCACCATGACCGTTGTATTTAGTATTTAGTCTATAAAGTGAAAGTCACTCCTTTGGCAGCTCATACATCTCGTGTTTCAACACTTCCTTCTTCCCTTCCTCCCTATATCCCCCCCCCCGTCTATTACTGTCCCCTCCCTGTAATGAGCTCTCCTCATGTATGACCTCTCCTGTCACTCCCGCCGGTCCAATCCTCCTCTCCCGCTCACCTCTCGCCTCCTTCTCTAATCTCTGCATTACTTTGCCATTAATCCCACATTCCACACGAGGATGGCCGGTGCAGCTCAGATGACACGTTGCCTTCACAATCTGGTGTTGGAATGAATCAGTGGGATGGAAGGAGAACAGTGTTTAAAATCATCATAGTAAAAGGCTGTTCAAGCCTGCTTGAGGATTCACCTGTGGCATGCAGCATTCCCTTCCTCCTCCATCCCCCCTCTCTTACCTCTCCACATCCCACCTTCTGCATCTTATTCACACTTTCTTCCCACTAAACCCTCGTTACTCCCTCCTGGTTTCCTGATATCATCCCACATTCTCCCAGTTCCCGTGTCTTTCCCAAATCTCCTCAATCTCCCCTCATCTCTTTCCCCGCACACTCCCGCCCTCTCTCCATCCTTCCTCCCCCCCACCCCCCTTCCCCTCCAGAGCCGCAGTGGGACTGTTGGACTCACGCAGCCCCATGCTGAGCTGCTCCAGAGCCAAGCCAGAACAAAGAGCCCATTGAGCCGAGCGGAGACATAATGTGGGCCGCCTCTGACAGCACCGAAGATGAAGTCATGAGGTCGCCAAACAGTTAATAATGACGGCCCATCCTCCAGCTGCACCGAGTGTGTGTGTACAGTTTGGTGCCGTCGAGGAAAGTGGGAGAAAATGAGAGATTATGTGTCTGCATGCATGAATGGCCCAGTATCTACAATATGCGCCGCATGTGTACATATCTTAAAGCATGTCGATGGATAAAAAGCTTTTAAGAGCGTAATGAGATACTCCATGACACTCAAAAATGTGCTCAATCACTTTGTAAATACCACAGAGGAAAAACAAAACCTTCAGAGAATTGCACTTTTAGTTTTGGCTCCGCTCCAGCTGCGTTGAAGAACACCAAGCCCTCCCCGCCACCCGCCACCCGCCCCCCTTTCCTTATTGGAGTCTGTCTGGCGCGGAGTTTGACATGAGACACATCTCCCCGGGACTGGAGCTGTCGCTGCGAGGCCCACACTCCGAACATCATTAGACTCGCCGCTCCAGGTGAGATCAGGCAGGGTAGGAACGACAGAGAGAGGTGCATGTGTATTTGTGTCTCTGTGCGAAAGCATGCATGTGGGAGATTAGGTTCAAGTATTAATCTCAATGCCTCTGAACGGACATGGCCTATTAAAATGCCTTCACAGCACCAGTTGCTTGTCAAGAGGCCTGCAGGCTGAGTTGGGCTCAGGACAAGGGGGGGGAGGAGGAGGAGGCGGGGAGGGAAGGGTGAAAGACAGCTATGCAATTGATTAACATTAGAAGGACTTGCTCAAGTTCAAATTGCCCGGCCCCTCTGCTGTAAGCTACAGACATTTGTTTCCCCGCAAGTAGAATGTTTCTTTCAGACCCTGCCTCTGCTACACATCTGAGTTCAATTCTCCGCATGCCCTCTCTCTGAAAATCAATTCCTGCTCCTCTCCTCTGCTCTTTTCCTCCAGCTCTGCGAACAGACCAGGACGAGGGGATTACACTGTCCCTCCCCAGATCCGAGCGAGACAACAAATGGTTCTTATCAACTGACCCCCCCCCCCCCCCTGCCATCCAGGAGGAAGAGGCAGAAACACTGGCCCGGCCGCCCCGGCACGGATGTGTTTCTGGGCTCTGTCTGCCAATCGCGGCAACTCTTTTTACACTTAAAGCCTGAGCTATTTACGAGAGCCCTGGGAGAATGCGTACGCAGCACCGGAGGGTGGGAAGAATGGAGGGGTGAGAGCTGCTGCTTCTCAACCTCTGCTTCTAATCAATCACCAGAAATCACTGCCGTGGTTTATGGCCTTTGATCCTAGCTCCTCTTTCGCACTGCGAGGGAGAGAGCTGGGGCGGGGAAAGTGGTGGGGGAGCAGGGAGAAGGGTGAGAGTCAAGGCCCAGAGGGTGTGGAGGTCAGGGGAGAGAGATTACTGGGTATGGGGCCTTTTTGCTCCCTCAAACCTGAAAGCATGTCTTGATTTAATCCAGTGAGTTTTGAGCAGAGAGCAGAAAGTGGCCTGAAACCTACAGGACGCTTTGTTTCACTGGACATCAACCGAAGACTTTGATGGACACTTTTATTTGATCTTTATACAGCAGACTAAGTTCAAATGCTGTTACTTTAAAAATATAATGCATGCTGTTAATTTACCTCAATTCCATATTGCATGTTGATCTATCATTTTAAATAACAGCTGCCACTATGCCAACATATTAGAAAGAAAAACGTACTTGATGAGAGGGAGCGCACATGAATATTAAAATGTATTTAATAAACTGCTGCATCTTATTTCTTGTAATATACACATAAAACATGTATATGCAATCTAATTATGCATTATTTGTTTAGCACACTGAGAACCAATAACTCTTTCTAAATCCTACGACTTATATGTCAAACAAGCAACTAAGAAAAATGAAAAATCTGGAAAATACCCTCACATGCATATAATACAAATCATAAATATTGAAAAGAAAAATAGTGTGTACAGAATCATAGCATTAGAGTATCTTTATGAGGATAGAATGCTAAAGATAACTGTTAGTAGTCCTTCATATGAACTCCAACCCTGGTGGCACAGCCACTAGTTGCTACTCCATCCCATTCAACAAGAATCCAACTGTGGTAAGGAGGCGTGAGCGAGCGAACAAAACAGAAAGGACGCGGAAAAGAACACACCACAATAAATCCTCCTGGCAGGGTCAGGACACCCCTGCTTTGTTCCTCGTGGCAGGAGGGGGGCCACTGATGCCTCCCAACAAATGGACAGAGTGGTAGAATAATCAACTACTGTTTCCCCACTTTATGGGTTTACGAGTTTATGGGGGCCCTTGGTCGCCTCCCTCTCTGAGAGGAGTGAGATCCGGCAGGGCCGCAGCGCTGCTGGGATGCAGCCGGGCCACGTTGGTCGGTGTACCCTCGATCCCCTCACACGGGGCAGGCTGATTTGTCTTTGTGAGGCTGGGTAGTTGGCTCAGAGACTTGTCTCTGACCCGGGTGACCTCTGACTCCAAGGCCATTCTGGCTCTCAGCGTGTCAGTGAAAATGATCTCAGGTTCTCCCGAGGAGCCTTTGTGATGGTCAGCATGAACTATCACAGCATGTTAGAGTTTAAAATACATCACTGAGGTGTCAAATTGAGATAGAGTCAAATTAAAGGGTAATTACAACGTGGGTCTTATTTTTGTAATTTTGGCCATGATCTCACAGTTTACGGACTGAATTCCTGGTTCAACTTTGACCTGCTGTATTTACCATAGTTGTGCATCTTTCCAGTTCTCCAACAAAGGACTGACATTTCAGGCTTGCTTGGCCAATTTAAGGTTCAAAGTCACATGTCTTGCTACATCCACCAGGGCTAACAAGTAGGATGATCACTGACCAAAAAAAGATGCAATTCCACTACAGCTACATTCTGGCTGCATCTCCACAGCGTGCAAAAGTCTTGAGGCAGTGGCTTATATGCATCTTCCAACAGTGAAGGAGCAGTGGCGCTCCAGCAGGCGGATCTGGGCCCGCGGAAGTGTGCCAGACAAGAGAGGCCAGGCTGGGCTGGGCTGAGGTTCCCCTCCGCCCTGAGTAGTGGCGAGGCTAAGCTAATCCTGCGCCTCAGGCCCCTGTGAGGTGGCTCTGCCAAAGCCTGTCCCCCTGCTGCTGCAGGAAATTGCCTTCAGTGCAGAAGTCCATGAAATGGCAATGGCTCGCCAGTGAAGGCAAAGCACATCCACAATGTGTGCACATGGGGCCAGAGCGACTTTTTCAAACCTTAATCTACAGGTAGATTCTATATTTGATGCTTGTATATCTCGAAAACCGCATGGTGTGCTATCATGAAAACAGCAATATTGTGGATAAATGAGCGTTTTCTTCTATTTATTCCTGCTTGGATTATAAGTTTTTATGTATTTTATGCATTATTTATGTACCATACAGGGGTCTTTTGACACTAAAAGACAGTTTTCCTGTGTGGGGTTGTGTGTCAGGCTCTATAACGCCTCCTCCATTGTGCTGTTTGACCCGTGGGCCAGCCAGAGCTCCCATGAGGTCCCTTATCCCTCCATCAGTCCTCTCTCATTAGCCCCCACAGGCAGAGCCCAGAGTAGGGTAACACAGAGGGGCCCCTGCTTCCTCCTCTGGTCCCCATGAAATACATACAGCACAAATACAGATGACAGTGATCACCTTTTAGTTGCAGTGATGCACCAACTACTAAGTGCATTTCTTAAATACTCGTTTTGTCTAAAAGAAAAGGCCAGTTTAAGGAAATAAGCAGAATTATTTATTGCAATTCCTGTCATTTATAAAATAATTTATAAATCCTCATGCTGCATCACTTGTCAGCATTTATTGTCAGGCAGCGTCTGGGTGTTCTTGCTAATTTTATGTATTAATTAATCATTTTTGTCTTCAGTTAACAGGGATAAAACGTGTAAAACGTGTAAAAGCAGAGGTGGCAGCGTGAGGAGGGAGGAGGAGGAGGAGGAGATGGGGCAGGACACAGTGGAGAAACAGTTGATTATGAGTCCCATCAAGTGATCAATGATTTCATTAATAAGACGGATCACGCGGCTGTCATAGCTGTGACACGGGCTGAGGGATGATCCACTCCCAGTGCTCCATTTCCCCCAAGCCTCCCTCCTTTGCTCCCTTCCTCCCTTCTCCCTCCCTGTCCTTCCAATATTGCCTCCCTCTGCCAACGACGAGGGAACGCCAAGGAAAAAAGGGATGGAGCTGGGTGTTGACGGGGGTGGAGGGGGGTTAGTCATGAGGGAGGGAGGGAATGAAGAAGGGGGGGAGGAGGAAGGAGGGTGGAAGAAAAGTGAAAATCCATTTTGAAACCCATTTTCAATTAGGGGTCCACAAGCTGTTATCACAGGTGTCCCAGAATGGGGGCCCGTAAGTGAAAATGTCTCCTATCCGTTTCTGAAATGAAACCTTATCTGGGAGGCACAAAGATGGCGGGGACAGCGTATCTGTAAATTACTTTCCATCCCCGCTGTTAACGGGAACTTTATTTCTGTCAGATGACATTCCCCTCTATTTACTGTTGATCATTTAAATGGCTGCCTTAAAAAGAAGGTGGCCCCTCACTCTTCCTCTATCTCTCCCCTCTCTCTGTATTATTCCTTCCTTCCCATCAAAGCAGTCAAGTGTTCCTTTTCTTCTTTAAACACTTTAGCCACGCTCTCCATTTGCTTAGGGATTTCTCTGGTAACCTACACGAAGGCCGAACATGCGTTGCCCTTTAAGGCTTAACTTGTTTGCCTCTGAGGGCCCTTGCTCTTGCCCTTTTAAGCATGACCGCTAAAAAGGTCCCAATTCTCCCACTTCATAACCTGCTTCACAGAGGCTGTGTTATGTTTAAATAATGACAATTTTCTGAACTGTGTCCAGTTGTTCTGCTCCCCATTTTTCAATTCTCATCCTATTACTTACACTCACTCCCACTCTTTCCTCAAATCAGCAGCACTCATGCTGTATCAGAAAAGTCCAACCTACCAGAAACTTTTCCCCTTCTTTTTCTCCTTTGCAAATAACCAATCCTTCAGCCCCCCCCACACCACCCCCTCCCCCGTTCCCTGTTTTTTCTCTTTTTTTATTGGCAAATTATCCCATGACGACAGGATTTATTCAGCCACGGAGCAAGGACATCTTTTTTTTTTTCTTCTTTTTTTCAGCTCGGGACCCAACAAAAGAATCAGGGGACTTTGTGGTCCACCTGCCTGCCGAATGATGAGGGTGGGAGGGGAGAGCGGGGAGAGCACACCCCCCGAACCCCTCCTAAAGAGCACCAATCACAGCATTGTTGTGGCACAGTCGGCTCTTTTGAGCTGTCAGTGCAAGAGGAGGGGGCACAGAGATGAATGGCACACAGGATGAAGCCACCATTTAGCCAACCATGTGGGAACGCTCGACCAGGGCTCAATAATTACTCTGGGCCTGCTCAACTTGGACAAAACTTAGGGACAAGAGGGGAAGGCAGGGTGGAGGAGGAGGGTTTTCCCTGTAGTGCACGTTAGGTGAAGATTTTAGAGCTAAATCTGTTTCCAGACAGAAGTGCAGTTTGTTAATCAGAACCGACCGGCTGCAAGATCTGATCCATTTGCTAGCTGATCCCGATCACAAGGAAATCTTCTAGCTTTGGAAAGCTAAACATCTGCCGTAGCCACTCCACCTGCCCCCCTTCCCCATCCCTACTTATCCTCCACTTTTCACAACTTATCGTAGCACGCCGTTGCCGGGCACACCACGGGGTTTCCACAGCGCCGAGATCAGGGGCCACTACTCTGCTTGACGGGGGGAAATATTTCGCCGGGCCTTCCTAAGAAGAACCAGTCACTGGGGTTCCACAGCTGCTCACAATTACCTTTTGTTTGGATGGAGGCGGTGGGGCCGGGGCTACGGGGGTTAAAGTTGAGGCGAGTGTAGGGTTACACCTGATAAGAGGTTATGAGTTCTGGGGGCCGACTTGGGAATGTGCAGTAATTATAACAACACAAAGAATGTGTAAGCTATCTTCTGATTCCAAGAGGGAGATTGGGATCTAAAAGGGACCTTTCTCTGCAGATCAGTATCATCCCTCCCTTCGTCGAGTGAATTATGAGACTACTGTATTTTAGAGAGTGCGACATTTCTTAAAGCTGTAGTGTCTCTTGTGGCGTGGCTGAGTCAGTGTAGGAGACCAACCGTATGCTGTTCAGAGCTGTAATTACCAGCACATTACGGAGAAAGATCCATAATCACGCAGCCAAATTACATCCATGCTTTTTCCAAAACAAACTTCATTTTTTTTCCCATGCTGCCCCTTTAATTAATAAAACAGTGCTGGCCATCTGGGAATGAGTAAGATGATTAAGGATGCATTACCTTACCCACTTCCTGTGATAACTCCCATATGGGGAGCAACTCACGGCAACGTATTTACCCTTTCCTGGATTGTTTGTCTCCTCTTCGCACTTGGGATGATCACATTTTACATCAGCAGAGTCGAGGAGGGGGTGACAGAAAACTCCCTAACAGGCCACCAGCTCCAGCTACGAGAGCCAACTATACCCCAAAAACCTCCAAATCCTCTCACAGCTAATGAGCACAGCTGCAGCTTAGACTGCAGTGATCTCAACTCTAGTTTTGTTATGACTTTAGCTTGATGCTCCAAGGCTTTCCAGCCAAACAAAAAAAAAATCACCATTTAATATTCCTCATTCCAGCATCTGAGTTAAAGAATGAAAGGCTGAATGACGACAGGCTTGATGAACTGTAAGCTCCACGCAGGTTTTAATAGCATGTGTTAAAGACATTGCTATGTAAACATGCCAACGGTTTTGCTACCAGCGAGGGTTGTATGTTACTCACCGCAAGAATAACAGGGAAAGTAAACATAAGTAACGTGAGCGAGGATATGTGTGTGTCTAGATCTTTTAAGATCTTGCTTTTGGGAGTTAGTTTCTTCTTAAAGTAATGAGAACATAGGCAAAAATAACATTCCTCCGTCCCCAACGGGTCAGTGGCCCCAATGCTCAAATATGTTGCCACGTATGGTAGCCACACCTCCGTCTCTAGCTCACAGAGGTCTGGAAAACATCAAAAAAAATTGCCTGAGAACGAGAAGCTGCAAGCCTTTTGTGACTAAATTTAGGATACAAATAGTTGAAACCTGGGATTCAGTGGCATGTTTATTCACAAGTTAGAGGGAAAATTCGATTAACAGATGTGACCGACAAGAGGTTGCACACACAAGTTGTGTTTCTCCACACCTCTACGATCATGAGGCAAAAAAGCAGCAGGTCACCAGCAAAATTCAAACTTTTATAGACATTATTTTATAGATATGAAGTTGTTGCTGGAGTTTATTTTAAGAAATGTGGATACATAAATGTTGAAAGTGTATTATACTTTACTGTCCCTTAATATCAGCTGTGTAGTGTTTTTTACCTGTGCCTAATTTGGGCTGCGTGTTCCCATTACTCAACTGGTGAGCTGACTATTGGACCAGTCTCTTCAAAACTGGGTGTATTCCAACAGACCTAAATTATATTTGCATTAGCCACAGCGGCTGAGTGTGCAGTTCGAGGTGACGCGTACCGTTTGAGGTGGTGCTGGAGGCCACCGCCTTCTCGCTGATGTCATTGCGCGCTGATGAGCCCTTGGTCGCCACAATGGTCTCCACCCTCTTCTTCTTCTCAGCTGCTGAACTGGCATGGGAGTGGGTTTCCATGGCGATCACTCATTCCTCACCACCTCATGGAGACGGGATAACTTTTGGAGAAAGAAGAAGGCAGAGAGGATGGGTTAATGAAAAGACATGAAGCATATCGTTTGTTTTTGGTTTTTCAAGAGCTTAAATCATTGTTTGATTTGGGCATTGAGTTAAAATAATTTAGTTTTTCCTGCTTGATTGAAGTTAAAAATGTTAACAATAGAGCGCCTCAAGAAGAGACTTTAACACTGAGAACCCAGTGAGAGAAAACTTCAGATCCAATCCTCCCTTTTCATGATGCCCAGAGCAGACCACGGGTCAATCCACCAGCTCACCCTGATTTATTTTAACTCAAGCCTGCTGGGCTCTGATCTCCCTCTCCACTAACTGTGGTTAAATATCCAAAAAAAAACAAATTTAGCTTACCTTATTTTCAACTATGTCATACTAAACTTCTGACTTCATGTCAAAAAGAGAAACCTCTATAAACATCCAGCGAAGGCAGGACATCCTGACTAGGTTTTATATCTCAGAATAGAAGTAAAGGCAGCTTGTGGATATACTGATAATCCAGCTCTAGCAGTGTTTCCAGAGAGAAAGGAGAAACCCTAAGGGGATACCACAGAGAGAGAAACATTCACAGTCCTGAAAAAACAAGGGTTGTTTGAAGGCCCTTTTGGGAATATCATGGTGCCGGGCAATTTTTCTTTCAAAGAATAAAGGTGGTTCAAGTTAATACTGTCTGTGGGTTTAGAAGGGGTTCAGCCAACAGTCTAGCAGACATGCTGCTCAGTTCAGCACCTCAGAGGCTGTCTACAAACTCAACTCTATCTAGGTCATGGAGGTCTCTGATTATGGAGACAACACGGTGATACACCACAACCCCTCATTTACACAAAGTACAGGACGGCTTCATTTTGTACAATACAAAGCCTTTACTTAGACTCCATAATTCATGGATAATTAGTGGAAATATTTAGTCTGACTAACATTTTCTTTCCAATAAAGACCGGCTAATTACCCAACTGTACTATTTAATTGTCCTCCGCCCTATAAACATGCATGGATACAAAGGCCAGCGGAAAAGTAAGCTATAATGCAAACAGAGGAGTGCTGCTGATTTTTACCAATTCCCCATAGGAGGGAAGGCGAGGGGGAAGTGGTGAGGGGTAAACTTCAGACAAACACTGTGTGCTTTGTTTGTTTTTTTTCCCAACCCCCTGAAAAACCAGAGTCTGTCATCCATTCTGACCCGACAACAACATCTGTAAGCAATTGCTGGCTTAAAAAAAAAAAAAAAAGAGAGAGAAAAAAAGAGAAGCGGAAAAAAAAACAATGCAATTACTCCCTTACCAATCAAAACAGAATTAAACAAGAGCTCGTCCTCTAATCACTCCCACATGAATACACATGTAGCCATCATACCCAACCAAAGACATTTTTGTCCTACGTGCATAGATATCATCTCAAATCACTGCAGCGTGTGTTTGATGGAGTCTTTCATTTCTTCGCAGTGTGAGCGAGTTAATGGTCAGAACGCTGCGCGGAGCGTGTTCGTCTGCACATGCTGTGTTGCAAGTTCCTACGATGACGACTGATCATAAATGCCACTCGCTCACTTCCATTGGCGGCAGCTGAAACAAGAGCGCGATCAAAGAAAGCGTTTTTGGTCTCACTTCTGTGAAACTGTCATTACGTCATTCTAATGACTGAACTTGAGCAACAGCAGTGAACGAGGGGAAAGAAACCGGGAAGGGAACCTACTTTTCAGGCTGTTGCTGAATGGCTCCCAACATGCATTGCGTGTGTAGTGAGCGTACATGTGTGTGTGTGTGTGTGTGTCTTCCTGTCGCCCCCCAGGTGAGTCAGACCAGCACTAAAATAAAAGAGCTGAAAGTGCAGTGAATATGGGGGGGGCGTGATTGGAGGTTTGTAGGGGAGGTGAGGAGAAAGCGGGGCATTCCTCTGGTCGGGCAAATATTCACAAGTCCAAGCCACTGAAGCGTGTCTGACCGGCCTTTTGTGTTCCACCATGCAGGCCACAGTTCCAAAGCAGCAATTAAAAGCAGGACCTTTTCACCCATAATCCCTCTGACCTGCACGCCCACACCCAATCCTGCAGATGTTCTTGTCTCTACTTTCGTGTTGCTCATTTTCGCCCCTGTGCAACTCCCCGGAAAAAAAACACTCAAACACTCACCGGCACAAAGACAATTCTTTCCATCTTGTGTTTACATCAAGACACTGTGGAAAGAATACTTGAGTGTTAGCCTCCAAGATGAAAAATCTAAGGACAGAGATCCTAGTTTGAATGTCTTTTTTTTTTTTCATTCAGCACTTTGAACACGAATGTGCTCGCCAGCCAGACGCGGAAATCTGATTTTTAATAGACATTTGCATGAGACAGCAGAGAAATAAGCATCTGTATGGGGACTACCTCACAGACCCTGTATCAGTGGTGTGTCACAGAGGCCTGGCACAAAAGAAGGAATTACAACTAGGCATTGGTTGCTGTTGTTACTCAAAATAAATGTTAATTTCATATTAATGTCTTTCCCATGAAATGTCTGTCCTACACCCAATTAGAGAAGAGAGAAAGAGGGTGTATCTTTATTTGTGCTCAACTGTAATCCTTCCACACAGAAAGGGAGGCGATTAAACAGGTTTAAAATACCACAATTCAGACTGTTCCCTCTGAAAAAAAAAAGAAAACATTCTTATTTTATAAGCACATTAAGCAAATCAATTTAACATAAATTATACGCCTTGGTGACAAAGGCACTGAGTTGAAAGTCATCTGCAAATTGTACACATCAAAGTGAAACACTAAAATAAACTTTTGCCTTTGATAGAAAGAAAATAATTTTTTTTCCCTTTTTTTTTTACGCAAGCTTAAACGGCTGCTAACGCTATCAAAAATCACCGCCTTTTGTTATTTAAAGGCTCCATCTTTACAAGCTTAATTCTATGAAACTGCTTAAGGTGTACCTCCAATTCCATTTGCAAATAAATGCAAGGCACACACACACACACACACACACACACACACACACACACACACACACACAAACACACACACAATCAGAAACTGAGGGGACATTTTGATATAAACTCTTGAAGTGTCTTCTTAGATTTGGCAACCCCCCCTCACAGACGGGGTACTGTATTTGTGTTCATTTCATTAGGGGCGACTGTTCAGTGTCGAGGGCCCCCCGAGGGGGGAGACTGGCAGCGCCACAGCATTCATCATCATTACATCAGCGACCACCGAGATCTGCTATCTTAGGCTTATCAACGCGGCACAAACGCACCGCAGCGCAGCGAGTTAGAGGGGAGGGGAGAGATGGGAGATGGAGACGATTGGGGGAGATTGTGAGCAAAAGTGGGATAAGAGGGGGAGAAAATGAATGGAGGAAGGGAGGAGCATGAGACTGTGTGCGTGTGTGTCGTGTGTGTGTGTGTGTGTGTGTGTGTGTGTGTGTGTGTGTGTGTGTGTGTGTGTGTGTGTCTCATGCATGTGTGTGCACCTCACTGTGCCCCTGCATGCCTGCACATGTTTTCCTGTGTGTACGACGTGTGTTTTCTCACATTTTCGCAGCTATGCCAACAACATTAAGGGCTCCTGCACAGCTGGAATAACTAAAACACTGAGGGGCAAAGAGGGAGGAGGAGTGGAAGCCCTTCAGCGAGATTAGCTGAATCTCGCAATAAAACAGAATGCGCTGGCTCAGGCTGCATGTGTTTGCATTGGATAAGGTCAGCGAGGGGATGAGGCCCCTTGAGGAGACAGTGGAAGTGCTTGCTGGTGGTTGGAGGACCTGTCGCGGGTTCACTGAGGAGGTGTTCCCAAACTCAATGGCTCTCAGAGGAAACCACATACTTAGGTTTCCATGCTGTGTTCAACACTGCACTTATGGCTCGCCCTTGGCCCTGGAAGGCAAAGGGGAAGAGGGTGTTGGGGGTGTTGGGGGTATTGGGGTTGGGGGGAGGGGGGGACTAGGGATTTGGTGGTTGTGGCTCCCATTCACCAGTGAAACTTAACATTGTGCCCAGATGGCACTAAGTCTGGCCTACAGCTGATGGGGACCAGCCCCTCAAGTAAGGGCCATTTAGCAGGAATTAGTCACACCCCGCCACACACACACACACATATGCACATGCAAACTGGTTTAGTGCTAGGCCTTCTCACCCTTTTGTATGCTGTGACATGGCAGAGCTATTCAGACTGTCAGTCATCTACATGTTTCTGTATCCTCCCACAATAATGTGTGAGTCCCACTTTTTACTGCTACCTTGTAAAACTTAAAGTTGAGGCATTTATTGAGATGATTTATTGGTCTGTGTTTCGAATCACTAAATCATCTTGTGAATACTGCACGGAACATCAAATGCGTATTTCGTACTTTTTCTGCTTTCAGATTTTACAAAAGACCTTACCTGCCTTTCATTAATCTCCACACCCGAGGTCGAGAGTCTTAGTGGCGTTTCATCAGCGAACTATCCGGGCTGCTATCACAAGTGCACTGCACAATATTTGAATAGGAAAAGCCTGCGCAAATGAGGAGTGTTTGTATTATTATTTTTTTTGTCAAGGACAAACATGCAACAACACAGGCTATCAGTCGCTTTCAGCGGAGCTAATAAGATTATCCTCGCGTGCGTCTCGGTCCCTCAGACCTCTCTACTTGAGATGCTTTGGAGGGCTGGTGAGGGACCCTGTGTGTTGCACTGCAGAATGAGCTGAGTGCATCTTACATTCCTGGGTAACAAACCCAAACGATGTAATCGTAATGCTTACACGATGCTTCTTTTGCGCTCGCTACCCAGTAGATAAGGGGCAAATAAAGCACGCGCCACAATGGAAATCTTCAGCGTTTCCCCCACAGGCCCCTGCTTATTAGATTGTTTATTTATTTTGACTTTGCGTTTGTTCGTGAGCCACTTGTGTCAGGGCAAGTGGGGCCGTGAGGAGTGAAGACAATGGATAATGCAGGCAGCTTTGTTGCACTGGTGGCCCAGTTAGGCGGTATTGGTTTCCCCTGCTCTCCACTTTTATTCTCTTCCTCCCCACGCGAAAACGTAGAGCCTTTGTTTGATCGGACACTTTCCCTGATTCTTGAGAAGAAGGAAAAGATGCTTGTTCAGCCATTTACCGGCGGCCCAAGCACACAATGCAACATATTACTGCAGCAAAAGACCATAAAGGTCCTTGGGAGGGAAAAAGAAAAAAACTATTTTCTATCAGCAGAAGTTTTATTTGCATTGAATTTGCAGAGATTACGATGAGCATGATTACAAATACTTTCCCCGACTTTCTAACTTTGCGTGTATCCACACAGTTGAAACCCAGTTGAAATTCAGTTTATTATAAAATCAGTCGTTGCAGCAGCAGCAGCGCATGCCGCATACTCTATAGCGAAGATTTCCACTTGAGTGGGCCCGGCACATGGCACCCACTGTAAAGCAAAAGAGAGTGAGGTCTGTATCCTGTCAGTGGCCCTCTCATCTCCAGCGAAAACAGTCTTCCTACAAGGCTTTAGAAAGAGCTCTGCACGATGCCACAACCAGAGCGCGACAACAACATCCTTCACTGCGCTTTCACAGAGAAAGAGTACATGTTACGCGGCGTGCTGCGTTGTTTGAGAGCACAGTTCCTATGTAATGCGTGTGTGTGTGTGTGTGTGTGTGCGCGCGTGTGTGTGTGTGTGTGTGTGTGTGAACATGGCACAGGGAGGACGAGGGACTGTGTTTGAGAGTGTGTGAGCGGTGCTGCATGACGCTGTGTATAGGAGTTGGATGCACCAGGTGCTCTATAACGCCTCTCAGTAGGCAAGTGCGATCCCCGTGTGCAGAACATAAATAAGAGAGGGGACCCCAGGGAGGGGATGAGGGGAGGAAGAGAAATTCCTGTACTGATGAAAACCTCGCACACAACTCTCTCTGCCTCCTCTTCCTCCTCCTCTTCCTCCTCCTCACACGTGCACTCTGAGAAAGATCAAGCAGATGGATGGTCCTGTGTGAGTGTAGTGGCAGCAGGTATGGCTTTGACAGAAGGCCTTCACACTTAAGAGCGTAAAACAAAGAGCAATCCGTGAGGTTGTACAGCTACAGGTTACGGAGTCAGAGTGAAACTTTCCTTCCCACTAATACTTGAAGTTTCCCTTCTCTTCTCACTTATTTCATGCATACTCCCTCTCCTCCTCTCACCCTTTCCCCTCCTCCTTTTCTATTTCCCTTTCCTTCATTCCTTTGTGTCACCGGAATAAGTGTTGGAGCGGAGTGAGTCAGTGCTGCTATGTGATTAATGACGGGCCCTGGCGTTCTTCGGGGCCGAACGCTAACAACAGCCAGGGGGCAGCGCGATAATGCACAATAATAAAGCCAGCAGACAAACAGGCGGGCAACGCAAGGCCTATTAGCTAGCCCCATCAGGACGGCTAAGTGAGAAATTAGCCCTTCCCAAGCTCCGCCACAATTCATCAAGTGCTGCCCCTGAATCCCCCCTCAAGAAGTCATAATGTTTACTTAAAGACTGGCCTCGATGCCCCAGCGGCGAGCTTTATTGGCTCTTATTAATTCCCGTTCTGGCCCTCGCGGCCATGCCATTTAAACCGAATTAAAGGGGTGAAAATTGGATGAGATGGAGTTGTCTTGGTGTTTGGCTCGCGCATGATAAAGCCGGACCTAAACGGAGGGAGACTTGGGGAGGGAAAAAAAAATAAGAGGGGAGGGCAATCAAATCGGCATGTAAAGGAATGCTGAATGAAGCTGTCCTGAAATGTGCCGCAGTCGGTCAGAGGAATGCAGGGAGAGAGGGGGGAAAGGGAGAGGAGAGGGAGAAATGGCATTGCTTTAATGCTAGACTTCCTGTGTGGATGGGAACAGATCCAGAAGGGTAACACTGGGTCACACATTCCACAAATGCAAAAAAAAATTAAATGATTCTATTTCTTTCAGACTTATTTCTGTTCTTTGCGTTCTTCTTATCTTTCGTCAGGCGGGTTGAAAAATACCGTAAAATAAGGTCACTCCATCAGCGCTCCGACCTTATTTCAACATGTCAGTGATGGACAGGAGGACAAGGGCAGGGAGTGCACTCAACACAAAGTGCATGCCTTTAATGAGGTGGCTGTGCTGTTCCTAAAATAACAGAGAAACAAATCCCACTCCTAAAAAAAAAAAACAGTGATTAAATGTGTCCGTTTTCATCAGCATGGTCGATTACCCATTATTCAGAGCTGTTTTATCATCTGGTGCTGAAACGCTTGGTTGATAAGTTGAATCAATTAGTCGTTTATCAAGAAAAATGCAAAACATTTGCTGGTTCCAGCTCCTAAAGGGAAAATGGCCTATTTTCCTCTGTTTTATGTAATTGTAAACTGGACATCTTTGGGTTTTGGAAACTTAAAATGGGCACTTTTCACTAGCTTCTGGCATTTTATGCACTAAGTGATTAACTGATTAATGGAAACAGATCAACCGATAATGTAAATAGTCAGCTGTTGCGGCTCAATATTTTCTTCTTCTTCTTGCAGTTGCTGAAGTTCACGTCCCTCTTGGTTGTACAAGTAGTGCTTTCATGTGAAACCACAACCCTGAACGGGTTCACTGGCCCTTGTGCAGGTCTGTAAGTGGAGCATACAAGTTAAGAGTCCCATCCACGTGAACTGTGGGTCCGTGCTGCAGGATTGGCGGCAGGCGAGAGTGTGTTCTATAGTAGTATGGAGTATACGGCAGCGGAGGCGTGAGATCAAAGACAGCTGAAGCTCAGAGGGAGTCCCGGAGACTTCTAGCTCCCTGACGGCTCTCCCTGCGGCAGCGTCGGGAGACAACTCTCTCCCTTCACTTTCATATCAGCCACAGAGCCCCCCCATCCCTCTGCGCCAGCTCGTCGGCTTCACACACACACACACACACACACACACACACACACACACACACACACACACACACACACACACACACACACGCACACACATACGGACGGACACATAGACACACACACGCACGCACAGGAAGTCTCAGAGGATTTGCCAGTTCTGCAAAACCTGTACCCCACCTACAGCAACACTCCGAAACACACACACACACACACACACACGCTGTTGCTCATCAGAAGCACGCAGCTGAGTTTTTTGGGGGGATTTTGAAAGGCTGAGTTGGGAAGAAACTCACTCACTTCCTCCCTTCCCCTCCCAGTGAAAACGACTCACGCAACTCAAATACCGAGACGGTATCACACCACACAGCGCTGGAATGAGATGCCATAAACCTCACAGCGCTGCCGAGTGTTTGACAAAAAACGTCCCATAAACTCCAAAGAGCATAGTCACAAAATGGCCCCCTGAAAACAAGACCGTCATTAGACAGGCAGCCCCCCCCCCCATGCCCGCCGACTCGATCGTGAGGAAGCCAAACATCTGGCTGTATTTACTCGTTTCAGCTGTTTGCAACCCCGCCTCGAATAAATCTGGGAGCTGGAACACCATCGCTTAGGACAGCTACTAAACAAACATGCTCAACGCTTGTCGGCTCACTCACTCACTCCTCTCCGCACGCTCACGCATCCCAACCAGGAGTCGGGGCCCGCTAACGCAGGCAAATAAATTTATGGAGGAGAAGGAGGAGGAGGAGGCCTTAATTGGAGCGTTTGACGGGAGCCTGGGGTTAATTGGGAAGCATGGAGAGCAGCTGGCTCCACGGTGGAAGTTGAGACAGGGATAATAAGTTCACCCTTTGCAGGGGAGACGGTTAGTGATGAATCAGATCAGAGGAACAGTGTACAGTGTAATCACCCTCACATCTCCCCTCCTCCACCCTGCTCCCCTGACAAGCAGAGACAACCTGGCTCCCAGCTACGCAATCTGGCACCTATCACACAGGACTGGCAGTCGGAGGGAAGAGATCACCCGGCGATGGTTCACACACGGCTAATCACTCACACGCACAATAATTCTTACCTCTAGGACACGGAACCCAGTTTATCAGTTCGCCGGTCGATGTATGTAAATCTCTCCAACAATGTGTGTACTAATGGCTTATTACCCCGCGTTAGCTGGTTTGCATTGATCTCTACGCCAGAGGGAGATGGGGAAACTAGAGCAGTTCGCTGCTCATATGTACCGAGCAGGACTATAATCACATCCCAGCTTGTTTCAATAAAAGCAACATTAGCATAAACCATCTCAAACACACTAAAACCTTCACCCCGCTCGGTCCGTGCAAGAAAAAGGGGGGGGGAACTTTCCTGGATTATAGGGTAATCAAGGCCATATGGGATGGGTCGGTATAACTTTGTGTGTCTCTCTGAAGTGTATAGATTGTCTCCACAGATTATGACTTTCTAAATGAGAACACTCTTTTTTTTCCAGAGGAGCAATTCTTTAGCCAGTATATATAGAGAGAGAGAAGAAAGTGAGTCTCTCAGGAAACTAGTAGCTGCAAAGGGTTTAGATATAACACCAAACTCAGTTCCTTGTGCTGGGAGGCTGGCTGAGGGAAGCCCAGGTAGAGTCATAGGCAGTAATGGGAGGAGACAGCGACTTAGAGCGCCACACAAAAGCCAGGCTTTATAAATAATTCCAAAAGCTAACAGGATCCCTTGTATGTGTGAATCTGTGAAATACATTCACACATGAATGCACACACACACACACACACACACACACACACACACACACACACACACACACACACACACACACACACACACACACACACACACACACCCACACCCTGCCACCAGGGGGAATAGGTTATTCACACTCCTCCACTGGGGCTGCTGTGAGTCTGACCTGCCAGGATTGGTAAATTTAGGTGAGTATCTTTCTTGCATAGATGATGCAAAAACCAAGTCCTTAAAAAAAAAAAAAAAAAGGTTCATTTCAGCAACACACACACACATTGACACACTCACTCACTCATAATGCAGGGCAGCAAAGCACACCGGAGACCTGTCTTGTAAATCTCTTTGTGAAAGCAGCTTTGGGGGGTAGACAGGGGCTTACGTACTGAGCCCTGAGGTAGAGCTACAGACTCCACTCCCTCTAACCCCCCCATGGTCTTTCTCCCTCTCCCACACACATGCTCTGCGCTCTCCTCCTCACTTTCCGGCTACCCCACATTTCCTCCTCCTTTCCTGCCCTTCTCTCACCTTATCCATCGCTCCCTCCCTCCCTCCGTTCTCCCCTCTCCCCTCTCTCCTCCCCTCTGTCCCAGCCCGGGCTCCAGAGCGCTGGTCCTTAGCCCCGCAGGCTCCCGTGGCGTTGCGGTGACTAATGTCCTGCCTTTGCTCAGACAATGAGTTTGAGACTGAGCCGGGAAAGTGTTGAGGAGGGAAAAAGACTCTAGCACCTTTGACAAATGGAACCCTTCGCACTCCCGTGCCCACTGAGGGAGGCTTTACAATGTCGCGCTCCACGCTCCACGTCCTCCGAGGGGCGGCTGCAACCCGCAAAGCCGCATCTGGGGGAATATAATGAATTCTTTGGGAAGTCTAACCTGGCTTTCTTCATGAATAAGATATATTTCCAAAGCATGTCGACCCCTCTTAATAAAAACACAAGTCTGGCAGGAATAGCCAAAGCCGTTTTAGGGCCCCATGTACACGTTAATATTTCTGTTTCTCTATAAATTTTCTCGGGCCCACTTCTTTCCAGGCCTGTCACTGCAAGGCCAGCCCTACATTTCCCCTGCAAGGTGGAGGAGCCATGATGACAAACTGTCATTAAAACCGGCTGGAGTCCCTCTCTTTCAAGGAACTCAAACTCTTGGATGCTCCCTCCTCTTCCCCATGCACCCTACCCCCCATGCAACCCTGAAAGGAACTGGGCTTTGTCTGAGGAGCAAAGGAGAGAGGAATACCCCCACCCCTTCAACCCTACCTCCCCTCCCCAAACCCTGTTCCTCACTCCCTGCGGAGTATTGTTAAAACACAGCCCCCTCTCTTTCCGAAAGCCCGGGCTCTTAAAACAGCGTGCTTTGCATGAGAAAAAACGATTAGTCTTCAAATGCTCCGCTGTCAAAGGAGGGCTCTTTCAGGTTGGGGCAGAAATTTGCTCAGATAGTAGAGTTCCCCTTTTGTTTTTCCAAGATGAGGCATTATTGGAGCCAGGGTCTGTTAGCATTCATTGCTGAGAAGAACACACTAGAGGGGTTTATACGGGATACCCCGCCACCCCCCCAGCCCACCCCCCGCCCCCCTCCCTTTCCAACTTGCCCCAAGTCCGCAGCAGACGGAAATGAAGGAGCAGAGTGGGGGAAGAGGTACTCATCTAAACATGTTTGGAGAGGAGAGAGAATGTCCGGGCATGTGCTTCTTTCAGGTATTAACCTTGGGATTTACATTTGACATTCAAACAACAGACCCCTCATTGACCTCCACTCCAGGATGCAGCAATACTCAGGGATAACTCCCACTGAAAGACAACTAAGCGGCATGGGATTGCAAACACATGGGGTGCACATTGTGAGCATTATTGCATGACAATGCATAACTTAATTACTGGTGTTAGGGCAGTGAGTTTTGTTTCAGAAATGCACAGTTAGCAAGAAAGCGTTTTTCAGTTCAGATAATATGCACGGAGAGCGTATGTACTGGTGTCTTGGAGCAGACAGAGCCTTACTCATGGCATCACACATCAAGAGGCAGGGGTAAGTGACAGATCATTGTTCACAGCAAGCAGCCAGTTCATCTGTCCCCCAATCACCGCCCCGGCCGAGAAAGCACAGACCCCCTCACGGATGCCACAACCGGGTCCCGTCAAAGCTGACACAATGCCACATCTGCAATAACAGCCCCGGGCCCCGGGACACTGTGTCTTTAGGAGCTCAACTTTACACGCAGCCCACGAGCAAATGGGCCCCAAACCCAAAGCACTTCACCTCTTGCTGCTATACTTCACACCGCAGACTTAAAGACGTTTTTACGGCGGCTACAGCAAACAGAGGAGGGGATGAGCGGCGCCCACATGCAGGCGTGACTTGTTCCTGTTTCTCCTCAAGTGTGTGAAAAGAAAAACACAGCCGCTTGATGGCACACTCTGCATTCTCGCACACAAACCGGCGTATTTGCAATAAAAAAATGTACCGCGACCTACAACGGGGCTTATGTTAAGCTGTCAAACTCGACTCAATCGATCGTAAATTCGACTCGCTTGATGCAAATTTACTTTACTGTTTTCACTCTTTTTTTTTTTATTCTTTTTTTTTTTATGGCCGTCTTCGGTGCCTCACTCTGGGAGAGCAGTTGACCAGACTAATTGTCAGGTCCAGTTGGAGTTTCCAACAGACCAGAGCCATGGAAAACAAACCAGCCCTCTCTCAGCCCCTGCTAAGGCAACTTGAGCTCCCACTTTTTTTTTTCCTCCCATTTCGTATTTCTTCAGACAAATGAAAAAAAAAGAAGAAAAGTTGCTTCCACAAGAGAGGGAAAAAAGAAAAAAAAAAGACGAAATAAATTCTAAACACGCATGTGTATGAGCGAGGGAAGAAGAAACAGAGGGAGAGAGAGAGAGAGAGAGAGAAAGAGAGAGAGAGAGAGAGAAGTGTGAATGAGCGGAAGATTGCATGTACATGCATGCAGTCTGAGTGCGGCGAGGTGTATGAATGTGTCAGAATGCTGTTTGCAAAAGCCCCAAGTGTATTAAGATTCCTGGTTGTGTGTAATATACATATCTGAAATTACTGTGCGATATCTCGAGTCTCACGCCCTCTTCATCGCCACTTTCCCCCCACATCCTTTACGTACGCCTTATCCGAAGACATCACCCGGCTTGAAAGGTGCCTTTAGCAGGCTCCTTGAAGCGGGGAGCGGGGGTCCCGCTCTGGGACAATGATGGTTGAGGTGGAGGGGAGCCGGGGGAGCAGGAACACATAGCATATTAAATCTGCTGGCGGAGCTGGGTCGTCCGCGCGGAGAGCCAGAGAGCCAGATCTGAGGCATGCCCTGAAGGGATGGCTGGGCCTGGGGATTAGGAGGCCAAGGAGAAGCCCTTGCGAGCCCGAAGACCCCTTCTTGTCTCTGCTCGCACGCAAATGCATCCAGACGTTTTGACGCTTTTCAGGTTTGCCATCTCAGCCCAACTTTTTCATTGCACTCCTCGCAAACCACACACACACACACACACTCATACACACACACACACACACACAACACACACGCACACACACACATTTCCATCCGCTCTCATGCACAGCCTTTTATTTTTTTTCCTCAATCACTACCTCTGTCTGACTTGTCCTCTTTCTTTCCCCACTGTGTCTGTTTCATTTGATGTCAACATATCAAAGTACTAAATCATCAAAGTGAGAGATTTCTTTTGGGGTCCATCTACTCGACTACGCGAGTTACATGCAAGGGAAGCAACAGCTCATCATACTATAGAGGGAATTACTCCAAACTTCCACTTATTACTGTGTATTTTAAAACTTATTTACGCCTCTGTGTGGTTCCTGTAGCACAAAACACCAGCAGAAAAACATGCAGAGCAAGCGAGCTAACACTAAGAATAAACTACAGTCCTCATTATCTTGAGGAAAAACAACTTCCTCACATTACCCTCGTTTTAACAAAACATCTGCCACCTCTTTGAGGGCTTCAGGTCGCAGCATTAGCACAACAACACAGCTCATTAGGGCCTCTTGCATACAAAACCTGATAACAGGTATTCTTCCTGCGGGGTGTAAAAGGCCCGAGGACAGAACCTGCCTATTGCTGTGAATGCAAGGCCCTTAAAGAGAGGAGAGGGCCATACCTCAAAAGCTAATAGCATGTCATCTCCCTGCATTAACACGACAGCCCTTATTCTGCCAGGTCGCAAGGTCACGGGTGAGCCGGGCCAGCGTCGCTATGCATAACTTGACTTTTAAGGGGTGCTTCGGGTTGAGATAAAACAATACGCTATACGCTGCTATCTGACGGACTGACTCCTGCAGAGGGGAGCGATCCTCGCGCGTGGAGCTGAAGGAAGCGGAGAGCGGCTATGATACATCTCTGCTGGCTACAGTAAGCGAGTGGCTCTGAGTTGTGCATCTCATTCCAAGCAGATTAGCATCTTAAACACTGCTGCATTCATCACCGCTGCTGCATCATAATGAGACAAAGTCCTGTTTTCTTTTTTTTTTTTTGGTAAAGGTGCACCTGTTTGAAATCAGTATGCCCCTTGGTAGTTTTCTACAGGTAAAATGTAATAGTACAAAAAAGATGTGTTCTTCTATAATATTCCTAAATATGTATTACAGCATTGTTCTTTTTTTTCCTTTATATGAAGCTGTTTTTCTATGTTTTATTATATATCACATTCTTTAAAAATAATGACTGACATCCACATGTTAAGTAAAGACAGAAATTAAACACAGTTGTGTTTAAAGTTGTTCCACTGAATATTAAATCCATAAATGTCGCAGATTTCTCTTTCGATCAGTCGGTCACTGAGTTTTGATTTAATCACATTTAATTCAAGACTTGTGGAAAATGTAGCATATCTTATTATTTTATATAAATAAAATCAGATGCCATCCTAATTTTCTGGCCTCAAATAAAAATGATATAGAGGCAATCATATTGTATTTTGAATGATCAATTTTTATTTCAAAATTATTAATAAGCCACAAAATGCCAAATGTATAGGGGAGAAATGTACATCCCTGTTTGTTTTATTGCGATAAAGAAAATTAAATTTACTGATTATTCTCATGATGTCATTTTAAAATATAAAATATTAACCCTAAAATCTGAGGCCTGCAGCGTCTGTTCATTCTTTGCATTGTTAACTGAGCTGAATCATTGACATGACAGTGATTCACTTCCTACTTGTAGGCCATGGGAAATGTTATTTTATTATCATAAATAAAATAAGGGACATATCAAGTGACAGCTCATGTGACAGTTGCTTTTTTATTTTATTAGACAAATGTAACCAAGCCCTCTGCTCGAAGCCAAATCCACAGCCAAGATGAATGATGGAGAAGAGCCTCATAAAAATAGCTAAAGGGAGATTTCTATCTGTGTGAACTTGTGCTGTTAAACATCTTATTAGGTGTGTCCGCTCACTGCTCCGTCTCAAGGCAGCCAGACCGACGTTAATAATTTGCCAAGTGTCAAAAAAAAAAAAAAAAAAAAAAAAAAAAGCAGGAGGATTTGAGCTGCACCGCATGGCTGAGCACCTCGGACTCTCGTCGTCTGTATGAAACCCGAGAGCAGACAAGCAGATAAAATGTGGAACAGCTGGCGAGGACAGGAGGGAAAGTTTCAAACAAATATCCGCACATGTGGAGGCTCGGGGGCTCGCAAACGTTTTCATGTCCCGGACCCCCGAAAAAAAAACGATCACAGACTTCTGTTGGAGAGTCTCTCTGTTGTTTCACCCCGAACGAGTCCATGTGAGAGTTTGTTATTTTAGTGTTGATTTTGTTTTTAAAAGAAGGGCTGTCTCTGAATGGGACAACCCTGTGATTGTATTAGTCCTTCTTATCCATTCTTAATTGTGATAAATCCGGTGAATTCTAATAAACTAAATCATAGTGACTTTACGCCATTTCTAATTTTGCTCGGGGCCCCATAAAACTCCCCACATGGACCCCTGCAGGGCCACAGACCCCCCTGCAATGGGCTTAAATTACTCTGAGCACATGCCTTCAAACACACTACTAGGTTTCCTTCCACATTTGTCTCTTTTTTTCTTTTATTTTTTAAGGTGAAGCACATATTAATTTATAATTATTTCTCAGTGTTTGGATTATGTCAAGTTTCCAGATACTGACACTTGTTAAAATAAAAAGAAGGAGCACATTTCACCTCAGTGACACATTGCAATTTTCACTCAAAAATATCAGCCCAATGCAAAATGTGAAACTAATTGAGTTGTTAGAATAGACTTTTTTTTATTTTTTTGCAGTACAAATATGTCCTGTTTGTATCAAAAAGAGGCCTCAAAGTGACTTATAAGTTTAGAAAATACTATAAAAGCCAGTGATGAAGAAGTGTGTGTTTATATGTGCATGTAGCCGTTTCACCGCGTCTGCAGACTCTTAACGGAATAAACTAAATCAATAACAGACCCTGAAATATGATCACACATGCACATACATATGCATGCCCCCCACCCCACACCCTCCACCCCCCACACCCCTATTCCCCCCCCCCACCCCACCTTCCTCACCCCACGCGCGTTTCTTTAGGCAAAAGTCCAATAAAGTTACATGTCTGCAGAAGTTTATAAAGTTGCAGTTCAACCCTCCAAACAGATAAACACGTGTTCCTCCTGCCTTATAACACACCAAAGATCCCAAAAAAAAACAGTTTTGCGTTCCGACCAAACTTTATGCAACTTCAAAATAGTTCAAAAATGCACATCTGTCTGTCGGATAGTTGTAAAGTGTGCCATCCGGGGTTTCTAACAACCAACACTTATTTCACAGAGCATAAATCACGCACCCAGGCCAAGTGTAACACAAGTCTGCTGGGCTGCATTTTCGGGCTGTTTTTCTTTTTTCTTTTTTCTTTTTTTTTTTTTTTTTTTTGGAATCCCAGACCGAAGCTTTCATCGTGTTTCGCACCAGCGTTTCCTCCGTTAATCCACTTTCATGTCTACATCTTATAGCTCGTATGAAATTCCATCGTTTTGAAACGTGAAACCTCTGCTGCTTCACAAACGGCTCCTCTAAACTTTAAAAAGTAGACACATGAGCGCAACAATGTTCCGCCTGTGTGTAAAATAGATTACTTACTTCTTTCTGGGTGATTCCCCCTCTAATTCTTGACTTTTTGTTTATCTTCACAGGAGAGAGAAGAAAAAAAAAAGAAGTGTTTTATCTTGTTTCTTCGGGTTCTTCTCTGCCTAAGTTGCAGATGTGCCTCAGGAGTTGCCTGGGACTTTTTCTTTTTTTTTTTTTCCTTCTTTTTTTTTTTTTTTTTTTTTTACGCTGCAACTCCAACTCCAAAGCGGCGCTGCCAGAGTTTTTCCTCTTGACCGTCTTTCTCCTCCTTCTCACAGTTTGCTGTGTACAACCACCGCCGGACTACCACCATCAGCCTGCCGATACAATCTGCCGATAGCAGACCGCAGATGTGCGTAAAACCAACATAGGCGTCAGAGAAGCGCGTGGAGAGTTGTTATTACATTTAGTGCGCTTTTTCGAGGAGAAGAGAGAGGGCGAAGTGTGGGACTCCAGCTGCTCCTTCCCTCGCTTGACTCCTCCCTTCGGATTGCTCCCTCCTTTCCTCACTGCCTCCCTCCTTTTTTTTTATTTTCAGTACCCCTTTCTTTCTTTCTTTCTCTCTTTCTTTCTTTACACCAACATTTTTTTTTTTTTTTTTTTACTTTAATCCTAGTTAGTCCTAATACTACAATTTAAGGCACGTGAGCCCACATTACACAGTTTACCCACCTCTCTCTCTTCCTTATGGGCCTTTGTTGCACATTTGAAAGTCTCCAACTGATCCAATTTGGGGGAAAAAATGGGTTTATACTGACAAGAAAGTTAGATGTTGATAATCTTTGGCATTATTTCCCTGTTTATTTGCTCCTTGTATAACCGTGTAACTTAGTTGTGAGTGTTAGTGTGTGGTCAATGGATCACTTCAAAGACTCTACTAGGACTCTGTTTTATTAAGGACATTATGATTTCAGCTGCTATGCCACAAAGGTTTAAAGGACAGCGAGAAAATGCGTTGCTCCATGTACATTTACATAACTCCCTATAGTTAGACTAATATGTGACAATACATTCAGCATAATGTCTGCATGAAAACATATACTGTATATGCATCAAATGGATTATTTTTATTCTATTGCTGAAAGTCCTGCATCATGTGACAATTGTTCTGATCAATTTGCTTGAGAGAATCATAGTAACAGGAAGATATGTTGATTTGTTTTGTAATTAGAATGTATATAAGGTGTAATGTAACTTTTTATTTTAGTAATTAAATAAAATTTGCACGGGCCCTTTTCTCAAATATCCACAAATAAAACCCCCAATTTACATGATGGAGCTCACATATTTGAGTCGATTTATGAGAGCTAAAATAGTCTCCTGGGCTCAGCCGTCAGAGTGATACCTAATGCTGCGGTAAAGCACAGGGAAGCCTTCCTGTAGGGTTAGGTTATAATCAATATACATAATCAATATACAGGGAAATTATGTGGTAAGAAAGGTCTTTAGGGTGCTGTTTCAATCAATGAAGAGGTGGGAGTTTGGAGAGGAAAATCACCGGTTAATCGTTTAACCAGGATTTGAATGTGTGTGTGTGGCCGACAGGTCAAGTGCATCAAGTCGCAGTAAGTGTATTTATCCTGATTGTAACACACATCCAATTAGATGCTGCGGCAAATAATGAACTCTGTAAAAAGAATATTTTTTGTTTGTTTTTAAAATAATGTTTTGTAATCACTTTTCTAAAGCTTATTATGCAAATAAAGTCGGCATCGACTAATTAGTGCCTTAATCAATCAGAGCCGAAGATCTTCTGTCACAACTGTCAACATCTTTGTCATCAATAAACCCCAAAAATGTTTGATTCGGATTTTGTCAGAGTATGAAGATGGATTTTCAATGTTAAAATGGGGCGACTATGATGAGTCCTTGAGCAGCCATTTTAAACATTAAAATGTTTTAACTCAAATAATTTCTATATTCATAAAAAAAATCGTCAGATACATTTTTCCATTATGATCCATAAAATCTCAAAATAAAAGCCCACGTTTTTGTATTTGAGCACGTAATATAGAAGGTTATATGTAAATATAATATAAAAAAAGACATGCACACTGATTGAATATGAGCTGTGATATAAATCAGTATCAATACAATGAAAATGCATGTGTCCGTGACGACAGGAAGTCGGGCCGAGAGAGGAGACAGTCAAAGGTGCTCTGTAAGACACGACTAATTCTCCTGTCAGTTTGTCAGGCGGTGCTCATCTGGCCTGGACTACACAGAGATAAAGTCCTTGTTATGAATCTCTCAAAGAGAATCCGAGGAACGTGGAGGTGGGGGTAAGGTGGGGGAGAACATAAGGGTAAAGGAGGGAGGAGGGCGTGCACATGGGCATCAGTAGGGTTAGCGGCTCCCGAAAGTATTTCATCAAAGAGGGCCAGGATCCTGGGGATTGAGATTCTGCCTGGAGGCAAGTAACCAATGGTCTCCCAAGAACATATTCCAAAGTAAGGCTCGCAGAGCCAAAGCACACATCAAAAGCACCTCTGTAGCCAAAGCGATTCTGGAGGAGAAAAAAAAGGGGGTTCGGGTCCCTTCTTGGCCCCCTTTAAGCCCCAGATCTCACCCCAATTAAGAAGGAACTACTGTTTGTTCCAGACCCTGAGATCTACAGACAGGGAGGTGTACTCACCAAGGTAGACACTCAGGCATGCTCACAAAACACACACACACACACACACACACACACACACACACACACACACACGATAACCAATCACACGCATACACACACTCACTCATGCACACACACTTGGACACACACTCACTCACACACTGTCACTTTTCCCTCACAGCACAATCAAAAAGAAATGCTGTGCACTGAAGATAAACATCTGCGTCTTCTGCTTCTTTTTTTTTTTTTCATTTCTTTTTTTTTTTTTCATTTCTTTTTTTTTTTGTTGAGAATGACCAACTGACAGAGCGTGTTTCCATGATCTCACTGAAATATTATGTAGTGCTCAGTGTGTCCACGTATGTTACACGAGTAACAGTAAATCAATACTTGGCAGAATGTTGTGTAGGCATTTGGATTTTTGCCTTTAATTCTTCGCCGCTGGACAGATGTCACTGTGAAATGGATACGGCAGAATAGGCATATTATATCCACGCAGATGTTATTGCTGGAAATGCACTGGCTGCAGGAACGGAGGAATGACAGAGGCTGCTGCGTCCTTCACAGCGGAGAGGCAGTGTTTTAAGATAAAGGGACATTGGAAGTGTCTTCAGCTGGTGTTGAGGTCTTTCACTTCAACGTAGCAGCCCAGCAATAGGAAGAAAAAAAAAAACTCGCAAATAACAGTCTTGCATTAAAAATGTATCTTAGATATAGCAGGAAAATGTACTTCATGCAGAACAAGGAACGGTTCTTGTTATGCAGAATGCCGCTGTGAGTGTTGTGTTTATCATATATACATAATATCTTATTTCTAAATGTGTAAGAGGCATAATAAGGTAGTCACGGTGGAGATCATTTTGACTTTCACATATATTGTTGGGGATTTTATTCCATCCGAATGTTTCACCTTTTATAAGATGATCATACGAAGGTTTTATATGTAAAATCCTGACTTGCAGTAACTAAAGCAGCCAAGTGTGTATTTACATCTGGAATGTAGTGGAATAGAAATATATCAAAACCTGGAGAAATAAAACCAACATCACATGCATGGCTTGATACCTCTTTTTGTATTTCTGGTGAACTAACCCGTTAAGCTGTAAATCAAATAAGGCAGTCAGTTCATTGTACGTCAATATTTCCACATTTCGACATTCAAGATGGTTGAAACTATATATACAAAATTTTACTTCAACACTTTTTGATCTTGATCCGGTGTCCTAGTCGCTGTCCTTTGGAAAACATTCATCTCCAAATTGTCATCTTTTCAGCTTCGTGGCAATGCATTTTCAGATAATTCAGTGGGTTTTTAAATGGTTTCGTGGGAGAATTTCTCAACCCATAAAGGAGCCCTCCTTCAGTGAAACTTAAATTGACAGCAACAACAGGCAACCCTAAGAGTGCAAATATAAAGCCAGGGAACTCCACTGCTTCTTGTCCCCCTCTTTCCCTCCCCATGTTTCCTGTCTGTATCTGTCTCTAGCTGAAGAAGGGCCGGGAGGATGTACTCAAAGTGTTTTGCTCGCTCTTAATCTTTGTACTACAAGTGCACCTTCACACTGGGCCTGTTTGCCAAGGACCAGAGATTTGGGACCAAACAAACATACCACAAAGGAGACCTTCCGTGACCTCGAGTCCACTCTTATCCTTCCTTAAGCTGTGTACATAGAGCTCAAAAGGTCTCCCACTGCCCCCGTTCAAGCTGGTTTTTCCTCCTTCCCTTTCCTTCTTCTCACATGTACTGTACCTGTACACACTTGTACATTCAGGACACTAAACACAGCACTCCCCTCTTCTCCTCCCATCCACCCTCCCTCCTCCCCCTGCCGGAGGTATCGGGTGGCTTGAGTGGGCCCATTAGTGTGAATGACTGATAAGGCTCTCTGCCCCCAATAATCAGAAGAGGATATTTGCAGTTATTTTGAATCCGTCAGAAATAATAAATGCCAAACTCTATCCACTTGGGCTATTTAAGCAATTTCCCCGTGATAACATCCCTTGGGGATTTCATGTGGATTCCAAATGACGACATAATAAAACCACGACGCCTGCACCCCCTTATCAGGCTGGATTAAAAGGGAATAATGAAACAGAGAGGGTTTGGAGCCTTGTGTGGTATGAATATGATTATCTAATGGACTCCAATGGAAAGGCATGTTAATTCCACTTTAACGCGAGACCTTTCCCAGACTATCTCCTGCCCCTGGCTCCTCCTCAGACCCCTCCCACCTCCCCCCCTCGACCCGTTTCTCTGCCTCTTTCTCCTCTTGCTTTAAGTTTAAATAATCGCTCTGCTTTTTTTCCCGCAGAAGTCATTATGCCCGCCGTCTATCTCTGTGTATGAACGTGAGCATGGGACAGTGATAAATCCCCCCCTCGTCTTTTCCAGTTTGATTGTAGTGTGTTGGCCTCTTAACTTTCAGACAAAAGCACTCTGGGCAATTATCAATATTCAGATTTTTTTTTTTTTCTGGCACGGAGATCATTGTTGCTTCATGAATGTGGGTCACTCATATAAACTCTAATCAAAGTTTCTGAGCAGCCAGTTGAAATCACATTACATGGTCTGATTTGGGCTCAACAAGGCCTTCATATTTTTATATACTGGTCCAAAAAGAGTCACTTTAAACATGTGCATCCCATTTTTCAGTTATTTCAAGGTGATACATTTTTATTTGCAAGATGTCAGCCCGTTTAAAAACCCATCAAATTATCTCTGATAAGTCAGGACGTTTTGTTTTGTTATATTCTCCAAGCTAAATGAACACTGATGAGTTTTAAGGGAGGTATTCTCCATTCATAAATGCACATGTTAAAAGTACACAACATGTACACTGAAAGCCGTTGCGCCTTTGTTTCAAGGGAAAATAATCACCCATTCAACACCAAATAAAGATTTAAGTCATGTGCAGGCTTTGCTGTCAAGATCCTGTAAAGATGCTGTCTGACTCCCATCACTTGTGCGTGTATTTTGCAATTGATGTTGACTGATTAAAGTACCTCTTCTTTTGATCAAGTGAAAAAGAAAAGTCCCTGACCGATACAGGCCCCGAGTGGGGGGTCATCATTAGGCCCATTAGGACCGATAAGACTCCTTGAGCCACGTAGACAAGTCCATTCTCATCTAGCGAGGCATGGAGCAGTATTGTGCATCAGCACACACATCCTGAGAGCAGACTGAGCTCCCACAGGACACAGTTAAAAAAAAAAAGAAAAACATCAATATTTCATCAAACTACTCTCTCTTTCTGGTCCAGATCAAAGCCTCGACTCCCACAGTCCTACAGGTAGAGATGGCTCTTTTGTTTTCGCTCCTCAGGTAGAGCAGCAGTCAGACTCTGTTCACTTTTGGAATCCTTGCAACGCTCAGCCCATCCATCTCACGGCTCACTGCCTCGCTTTTGGAAGAGGAGGTAAAATCGGAAGGGTAGAGACTGTGAAGGTAAAAGCATGTTCCAGAGATGTCCAGAGATTGAACTTCATGGCCTTGTAGTGCTGTATTATTTCCTATTTTTCTTTCCCAGGTTGGCCCATAGTGAGACTAATGGTGAGAGCAAACTGAGGGTGTTGTAACTTGTCTTTGAGAGACTGAAATAGTGTTGCAAACTTTATTCCTCACGGTTTTCTGCATCATCATCATTACTACTGTTTTAATATATATTGCTGCCTCGAATAATTAGGCTCATTAAAAGCTCCCGTCATGTCAGGGTCCAGGAAGTAAGGTTCAACAATGGGCTAAGTTTTTTCAGCATTGTTCAAGTATATATATATATATATATATATATATATATATATATATATATACAGCTATAAAAATGTTTGTTTTAGGATTGAATTTGAGGGCAGATACCCAGTTTGCCATACATTTGCCACAACAAGATTAGTAAGTGAAGGCTAACTGAGTTACAGCAGCTTATGTCAAACACACATAACAAACACAGAATGAAGACAGGATGCAGGTTTTAGATATTAAAAAAAGGCAATATAATGAGAAAAGTCAAGGCAAAAGGGATTATTAAAGTGGATGTAATCTATATTTTGTATAACAATGGAAATCAATGTTACAATGTAAAAATGCTTCGCTCATGGTGATGAACCTACTGAAGCGTCTTCGCTGAAATGTTACTATTTAAAACACACACGGCAAATCCGGAGGGGTCCGAAGTGTTTCAAATTAATTCATCAAGACTTTTCTTTGTTTTCTGATTCTCCGTTCACCATCGACTTATGTGAGAAAAACACATTTTTCTTTAATAATTCAAGATAACATGAGGGTGAGAGGGGGATTCAATCAATAATTTATTTATTTATTGATATGCAAATTGTTATTTTGTGGGAGAAGTATTGCTTAAAGTAAATTGGATAAAAGATGTCAACAAAACACAACTGAGAGCGAATTGAACTGTAAGAGTAATTTAATTTAACAAACTAACCTCAGAAAACAGAGAAAACACTTGAGGAAAACATATATACTGGCTGGCCAAACCATTTTAACAACCTCATTTTAACGAGGGCTGGAACCCAGAACCCATAACTACAATAAAGAGAAGTAAATACCACTTATTCAATATTAACCATGCAAACAAACAAACAAAATAACTGAAACTAAACTTGCAAAATGAACCGTATTATAAATAAAAGTGATCTCTCCACAAACCGGTAAGTCCATTGCCCAGGCGTTGGCACTAAACACTGCTGATTGGATCAGCATGGTGGAGGCCATCTTTTCCCAGGACCAGCAACACGGTAAAAGCTAACAGATGCATTAATATGAATTGGACTGTATTGTTTATCAGTGTTATTTATCTGGTTACCTCATCAGGCATAATATCAGCACCATGAGCTTTTAAATATCTTGGAGGCATAGTAGTTTGCATGCTTCTCTACACATGACTGATTGACTTTGTTCAATGCTGTACGTTTAATCCTCAACTAAACCATCATAATTACCACCAAATCCATCTTTGCATTGTTTAACTATTCTTCTGGATGCTCACATTTGTTGATGATATTAATGGTTTTGGAAGTAAAGCCAAGAAAACATTGTGGTAACATTTTTAATTTGTGGTTCAAATATTTTCAAAGCATTTCCTAGAAGTAAACTGATATTTAACTGTAGATTTAAAGGACGGTTTATCGTAATTTAGTACTAATTATTCGGAAAACTAGTGTTTAATAGCAACTCAAATGACATGTTATTTTAATCTGAAGAGTCTTGACGTCAGTGTGTCAGCTGAACATTAGAAAATGTAATATATTTGTACAAACAAAAAGGAAATTATATATAAAGGAACAATAAAGTTTCCAATGCTCAATTCACATTTATTGGGATTTAAATTGAGCATTGGCTCATAAAAAAAAAGAGATCCCTGGAAATCAATAACTGCCAATTTACTAACCTCTAATATTTTTTTCTCTCTTGTCCCTATATTTAATAACAAATGACATGCCTTTTCTTTAAATCCAGCTTGGTGTGTGTGCGTGTGTGTGCGTGTGTGTGTGTGTGTGTGTGTGTGTGTGTGTGTGTGTGTGCGCGTGTGTGTGTGTGTGTGTGTGTGTGTGTGTGTGTGTGTGTGGCTTTGCGTTTGTTATATATTTATATACATGTGTAAATGTGATTCCTCTCCCTACACCAGCCGTGGTTTTCTGCTGTCCCTTAACACACCGCGCCTCTCCTCCTCTCATCATCGCCGTCAATCTGTGGCTGTCACTCGGAGCCGGACAGTGACTAACGACACTCCCAGTCAGTCAAACACTTATCACCACACAGGTAACACACAGGCCTGGAAATGACTGACATGAAATGGAAACGTCTCTCATTCTGTGGGCCCGGGAGCTGAAGTGAAATATTAGCTGTGGGAGAGATGGCGGCTGATAGGGGGCTCCCTGTTTGGGCTGGAATTGTGGAGGTCCAAGTTCTATTACATTTATTTTCACGCCGAGGAGTGGTATGACGATCCTGTGTGCTTGGATAAAGGAAAGCTTTCCTTATCCGTTTCCTTTCTTATATGCATAATTTCATTGTTTTCTCTGCAAAACGCTTCACAATTGCTCATGAGCCACACTCCGAGCTTTCCTGATGGGCTTATTTGTGACTTGCTATGGTAGTAAATCGTATGCATTGTTGATGCATAAGCCATCGTTCCTGAGGCTTTCTGTGGTCCACAGAATCAGACCATTGGCCAGTTGGAACCAGCCTGCTCAATGTCAATGGGTCACATATGCTTACTTTGTCTCTCCTATTACTCATAGACGTCCTCCCTCTTTCCCTCTTTTTCTTCCCCTCACACACACACTCACAATTCCCCCTGTGCAGAAAGATGGATGGGATGTTCCCAAACCACAGGTGCTGCTCTACTTGTGAGTCTTTTGTATTCTTCACAACGAAGTCCAGTCCTGCTGGGTTTTGACTTTTTACTGTTTTTCCCCAGTGGTGATTGCTATGGTGCTTCAGTTGTGGGATAATGAGGAACATGGAATATTAGTAATACAGTATACGATCAATCTGCTTGTCTATTAGCAGCTCTTTGGGAATGAGATTCTGTTGCAAGAAGAGACAAAACTTCATGAACTTGAAGCTTTGATGTCCAATGCTTTTCCCCCAGACATGGCCTCCCATCCAGACCGCCACTAGATGGGGTTGGTTTCATTTCCAACGTGTGCGTTTGCTGATAGTTCACTGAATCTTGAACCCCATCAGGCTCACTATGCTGTGCAAGCTACGCCACCGTGTGGTGAATTTAATGAAAGGAAAGCTCACACTGTGTGTTCTAACGCAGTCTTTTTATACAGACAGTGATATGCAGGAGGTGGGCCAAATAACACCACAATATGAGGCAGTGAGGGTACTTTTACATATTGGTTTTATTACATATGCCTGCAGTTACCAAGTGGTGCTTGGAGAAATTGAGCAGGAACTGATTTGAAAAAAATGTAATTATGATTTCAGTGTATTTATCTACATATATTTGTGTTTAGGAGGAAAATAAATGCAACAACTGGTGAGATTCAGACAGTGGTGGAATGTAAATTCAATACGTGTGTTCACTCATACTGTAATTAAGTATAATTATAAGGTTCTTGAATAAATCTATTTAATTATTTGTATCTTATACTTCTACCCCACTATATTTAAACAGTATTTTTTTTTCTATTTAAGATTTTACATTTAAAATACAAAGAATAAGTGTCAAAAATTCAATTCATTGCAAAAGAAAATGTAACCAGTGGTTCCCAAAGGTTTGACTTGTGACCCTGTACAACAAGTAGTGTCTACTTGCGGCCTCTTGTCATGTTTCAGCTGTCTGAGTTGTTAATAGTTCCACCAGAGTGACATCCCCTCCAAACTCTTGATGGTTTCATTTAAATATTTCTTTAAAGGCAAAGAGGTCACAATAATGAATATTTCACCAAGAAGCAAAGATTAGAGAAAAGTCCAAGCCCGGTACCTGTACCTGTACCTGTACCTACAGAAATTCGAATTAGAGCCACCTCAACCAGAAACAACAGTAAAATGCAGCTTTACATACTGTTGAATCAGTAACAATCTAAAGATGATATACATAATGCTGTTTATAGGGGACAGTGGACATTATACTGCAGGACAATTGCTTTTACTTTAGCTGATATGAGTTTTACTAGTAGTGGAATATTCTTTCAGTTTATGGAGTATACATACTGTTTTTTTCTTGTGGTATTGGTACTTAAGTAAATGACCTACGTGCTTCTACCACTACAGGTTTAAGAGTTTTTGTATAATCTTTACCAATAACCATCTGTGGTAGTCTGAACACACATGACATCATCTTAAACAGACCACATCTAATCTGATTACTGGCAACATTAGTTTTGGTGACACACCTTTCTGCAGTTTCTCCTTTTTAAACCGGCACGAGACACACTTCTTCTTCACACCTCAAGATGAACCGAGGGATGTGAAACATACAGTGGTCTGAAACAGATACATTTTATATTTAGTTAACACGCAAGAATCAATAACAGTTGAGACAAGTGCCAGGGCCTCAGCTCTGCAGTTAAGCAGGAGCACGTTGTTATTGACTTGACTGAGGTGTTTCCTGTCGTGAGAGGATGAAGAAGCCATACTAGGCTCTGTGGTCTCACCTGAATTCAGCAGGTAGGCTGGAGTAGTCTGGGACTAACCTCAGTGACCACAGCAACACCGGGTTTTGTTTTTTACAGTCAATGTGTGAGACTGTAGCTGACAAGTACTTTGTGATGTTTCTTTCTTTGTCTTCCTTCATCTGTTAGGAGATATACAGTAATATTTGATACTCACTATCGCCTCACGAGGTCCCTCAATGGCAGCCCTCTGCTCCCAAATGCTTTGGGTGGGTTATGTTATGTTTACTTACAAGTGGTATAACAAGACAGGACGGGTTGGGGCTAGCTGGTTAGCATGCTCATTTAAGTAGATATCTCTGCAACACAATACATAGAGGTCTTTCACATAACGTCAACACTGTAACCTCCTCACATTCTGACAAAATGCTCGTTTGTTTTTTAATGTTTTAAACTAAACGTCTTGCCTTTGCACCTTTTAATTTTATGAATATGGATTTGGGTTGATTTGCGTCATGGAGATAACACAACCAGCCATAATGCCATCCTCAAATCTCAGCATTGAAGCTTTGTATTGCCTAATGTCAGATTTGATGCCGGCAGTTTCTGTTTGGAGGTGTCATGAAACTGTGATTATGTGACATGGCTCATCGCCCACAGCTCACCCTGAGAGATGTGGAGCGCTGGCCACAAATAAAAATGAAAGTTTCAAGAACATTGTTGCCCAAGCATCAACTGTCTGATCTGTTTCTGCTTTCCGTTTCTGACAGTAGAGAGATATTCTGCCAATGCATAATCTCTTTTGGCTTTTAGTTTCTTCTTTCTAATGGTACAAATAGGTTTTGCTATATTGCATTATAATTTGGTTTACTTTGACTGGTGTTTGGAGAGCAGTGTTGTTGTGAGACTGTTCAGTGTCCCCAGAAAGGGCAGTTAGCCTTCATACCAACTTCCATAGGGGACTCTTTCTTGGGTTTGGAGGACTTTGGAAGGGAGGGTGTCTATAGGCACTGGATTGAAGGTATTTAAAACATTTTAAGTGCTTTCTTTTGAATCAGTGCTCTACATGCATTTGGTAGTGTTTTTCTGTGAATGTGTAAAATGTATCCTTAGAATTCTGCATGTAAATATTCTGTTGGATGTTTGTCCCAAAGAGTATAGCTATGATGACTGAGTGGACCCCATATTTTACTACCAACAGCGCCATAACAAATTTAAAAACGTTCTCTTAAAGGGCCAGTATGTCAAATTTGGCAGCATCTAGAGGGGAGGTTGCAGATTGCAACCAACTGAATTTTCTTCCGTTTGCCAAGCGAGCAGAGGAACAATGGCCTATGTGAAAATGCAAATGGCCCTCTCTTGAGCATGTGTTTGGTTTGTCCGTTCAGGGCTACGGCTGTGCAACATAACAGACTCTGTTGTGAGAAGACCAGCTCCATCCCTAGATATAAACTGCTCATTTTAAGTAGATTTTAATAAATGCTATAAAGCTGCAAAAAGAATAAATGCCAGTCCAATAAATGTTACTCACTGGCCCTTTAATTGCATTAAAAGCTTTTCAAGCCTTTTCTTTCGTATATTCATTGCCTTGTTGAAACTCCCTGATGGTACCAAGGTAGGTTTAACTGATACCATGTTCAATGATAATATTATTTATGGTAAACTGGTGTTTATTCTCCTGACATCTTGGGTCCTTGCATTAGGCTTTGATATTCGCCAACACAGGTGAGACTGGTAAAAACTTCTGCTAACTTTTGCGATGAATTTCATGTAGATTGTGTGCCTTTTACTAAAAACAACAGTGCCTCCAATGATTCAGTTTGCCTCTTTTTAATGTTGGTGAAACTGAAATGCGGTGCTTGGAAAGTTGTGGCTGAACAGGGAAGGTTTTTCAGGCAGTGACACACGTCTGTCTCTGTGCTACAGCCGTTGTGAGGAGATTGTGGTCAACCTCTTTCATACCAGTTTGAATGGGCATCTGTTGGCATCCACTGTGAAACTGCCAAGTCATAGACAGACAAGGTTCAACGGTTAAGAGTGTCGGCACAGACGATGGCACAGACTGTCGACAGCAGGACGCCTAGTCAGATCGAAAACATTATAGATTGAACAGACCACATTCAAGTGTTTCCCACCACACCATATACGTTGTACCACTGAAAGCATTCAAATACTTTCCCATATATAGTAGATATGAACTGTCTATGTCATCACTTACCACCACTTTCGTTCTGCAGCATGTGCTTGGAACGACTGTTAAACGTTACCCCCTTTTTTTGTGCAGAAAAGCAATCAAGAAGTCTTGCAGCATGCTTTTGTCATTTTTAATTGATGTTTTTTACATCAAAATCTGAATTACAATGGTTTTTTTTAATCAGTTACAGCAGCCCAAATACATGATGGAAAAAATGATTACAAACACTTAGTATTTACACAAATATACAGTTTATACAGTGACTCCAAAACAATGGAGATTGTGACCGTCAGAATATGAAGGTAAAGTCCAAAGAATTTTTGGATTTCAAAGTTGTTCATTTTATTGTTGCTCTGTTAGTAGCAAGTAATACTTGTGAACAAAAGCAAATATGATCATGCTGAACTAGGTTCAGGTTTCAGGTTTAGGATTTTAAGAAAATGGGCCTTTATATAGAAAGGGCAGGGGTAGTATCAGTGTCTGACATGATAGAGGGACGTTTGGGAACTGCCTGTATTTTACTGAGCCCTCCTTTGCCCAGACCGCTAGCACACATCTTCACAATCCTCAGGAGGTCTTGTCTGAACCGCACTCCAATGAAGACGTACAGGAATGGGTTCAGGCAGGCGTGAGTAAATGCCAGGCTCTTGGCGATCTGTCCAGCTATATCGAACCCAAATACAATGTTACAATTGGTGATAGTAGTATTAGCTGCCTGCGTGGCCTCCATTATCAGCAGACCATTGAAAGGCAGCTGAGAGACAACAAACACAAACACCACAGCAAAGATGACTCGTAGAGCTTTATGCTTTTCAAAGCTCTTGGCCTGCAGAAGTTTGCGGATGATGACTGAGTAACAAAATAACATGACTAGAAGAGGAAGGAAGAAGCCCACGCAGATCTGCAGGGAAAGAACCAGGATCTTCGTGCGGTTGAACATGTTGTTCCAGTAAACCAGAACACAGAAGGATTGCCCTCTTCGGTCCGTCTTCACCTGGGCGAAGATGAACTCGGGGAGGGCCAGGAGAATGGAGACAAACCAGACAACCAGGCAGGCAAGTTTGCTGTACAACAGCCTTTTTCTCTTCAGGTTCTGGGCCTTGGTGACTTGTACAATAGCAATGTAGCGGTCCACGCTAATGCAGGTGAGCAGGAGCATGCTGCTGAAGAAGTTGATTTTATAGACCGCTGCCACCATTTTGCAGAGACTGATACCAAAGTCCCAGCCCTTGGTGGCATCGACAGCCCAGAAGGGCAGCATGCACAGGAAGAGGAGGTCAGCCACAGCCAGGTTTAGCAGGTACACATCGGTCATAGTTTTCAGGCGGTTGCGCACGGTGGTGTAGATCCAAACCACCATCAGGTTACCTACGGCGCCAAGGAGGAAGATGATCCAGAAGAGAGGTGGTTCGTAGTGCCCGCGGAAATGCCTGACCCAGCTTCTGTCACATATGCCTGAGTCTTCAGTCGGATCGAAACCATAGTCACCTGAGTATTCAGACGTTTCCTGCAATTGAAAACAGAAAAACTGATTAGCTGATTCAATATTCAAGAGGTTTTTTTTACGTACATTTATTCAAGTACTTTACTTTGCACTTTACGTGAGTGTTTCCATTTTCTGCTACTTCGACTCCACTAATCTCAGAGGCAAATATATATAAATATAATATATTTTGTACCTTTGGTTACTAGTTACTTTGCAGATTCCGAGTAGTAATACAAAATAAAACCAAATAAAGTATTATGCATTATTATGGATAAAGATAACCATTGCTGAAATTCACAAGCTACCTGGCAGTATACATATTTACAAAATAAATAGAAATAAGCCATTCAGCTTGATGAGCACATATCTTGATGCTACAAAATTTTACTTTGGACTTGTAACAGAGTATTTCTCCTTCTGCTACTTTTACTTAAGTAAAAGATCTCAGTACTTCTTCCACCGCTGCCTTTTCTTCTCGCTTTTTATTTCCTGTCCTTGCTACCCAACTCACAAACTGCTGTCTGTCAGGGTTTCACAACATAACATATAGTGATATGATATCAAAAGCGGTCGGTGACATACATGCTAACCAGAGCGTGCAAAAGAAATAGCTGTCAGGTGCAGGTGTTGTGTCTGTACAGGAGAAACCACACTACTGCACAACTTCCTGCTGCTATTCAGGCCTGGGGAGGGTGGGGGGTAACCGATCTTGAGGGGCTCTAGAAAGGGGCGCGCAGCAGAACTCAGTACCCCAGAAGCATCAAGTTTAGATTTAGGGCAGAGATAAACAGCGAGTGAAGCAGAGGCTTAGGTTTTCTCAAACAATGGAAAATTTTACGCTGATGCAGCTGTGAATGTGGCATTTGAGTTCAGATGTGTGCAGGAGATACATCAAAAACAAAAACGTAATTTATACCAATTATTTTTGCCTAATTACTAGTCAAAATATCTCAAAACACTTAATATGAGACACAATGGCTTATTATACCACATGACACTTCCTAATACAAGTGAAATATAGCGCAATATGAGTTTCCCCAGTTATTTCAAGATCTGTATTCCATCTTATTTCACAAGATCTTACAGTTAATTTTTACTTGTTTTTTAATTATTACAAGCAATCATAACACCTTTTATTCATGTTTAAAAAAAAAATGTAAGTGGTCTTTTTTTCCAGTGTGTACCTGGAGCATGCAATCAAAAACATAACAACATAAAAAATATCTAATATATCATATTTAATAAACAGCACTGACATTTCTTTGTTAGCATAAACAAACCTTGAGACACAACCTTTGTGATGGTGAGTAGTCGGCACCAACAGTGTCACCTGTGTTCTACTCCAGCCTATTTAATCAAACGGACACCAAAATTCTTACTAAAGCACTGGTTCATTGTTTTTCACTGGTGTCGTGGCTACAGATAATTATCTCAAATTAATACTTACAGTTCCAGGATAATCAGTCCCAGGATAATCAGTCCCAGGATAATCAGTTCCTGTGGTCATATACGTTATAAATGTCTCTTCCATGTTATCTAAAAAGAACAGCAGGATATTAATACAACACACTTGTAAAAATTAAAGAAATGAAATAAAAAATGAAATATAACATTAATGGTTAAATGGAAAATGCCCTGTTCATCCTACAGTTGTGTAGTAGTGCAACAAATCACTTACCCACTGAGTGATGAGACAAAGGGAGCAACCTCTCAGTCACAGTTCTGTTTTTTGTCTGGGTAGTACAACTGGTGACTTTAACATACAGACACATCTTCGCTTGCTTATATGGTTTCCCTTTAACCACATGGATCACGTGCTGAATCACATCACTCCATCTCCTTCTCAGTCTGCAGACAAAAAAATCACACACCACCCTTGGTGCTATAGATTTCTCACCCTAAACACAGCTATATATAAAATATGCATTGAATTGAAAGACAACTTGTTTTCAAATATGATCTTTGAACGGTGGCGACAGTGTGCCAGAGTTTCACGGGGAAAGCTGTGATTTTTAAACTTAAACCACTCAACCATGGCCATCAAACTAGAACCAAAACAATACAGCCACATTCCTTCCACAGCCGATTAAGTTTTACCAAGTCGAAGCCTGTTTTTGTCACACTGTGTGTGCACAGGTGGAGCACTTAACACCACAGATGAGTGATGCATGAAACTGAAAACCATGAGGTGTGATTAAAGTTCATATCTGGAGGAGGTAGTCAATGTTGAGATGTTGTAAGCCCCATTGTTACATAGCACTTTCAGCTGTCTAAAGCTCACGCAGTGTGGCCTAAAATGCCTGTCCAAGCAACCATTATCTTTCCTTTAAGATGTATTACTGAATAGATGTGGCAACGATGTGAGAGAAGTCTTTTTGAGAAGTTTAGATTTTTTGGGGAATTTTTATTTCAAGTCAGCAGTGATGAAACAACATCCCCTTTTATCATGAGATAAAATACCCAACATGTTAGAGTTCATTTAAAGGAACAAATCAACCTTTTGGGAAATTATTTTCTGTCTTGCTGAGAGTTGGATAAAAAGATCGATCCTTTGTCTGTACAGTAAATATGAATCTGGAACCAGGAGTTATATTCCCCAAAATGTCAAACTATGCCTTTAACCTGGATTTGAGTTTGTTCTATCTAAGTTAAGCTAAACTATAAGTCCGGTTCATACAGTAGCATAGGCACTGCAAACCCAACCCATACAATAGCCTAACTTCATGGGTCAATTGCTGCTAGTTAAAAGTTTTACGTGATTATTTTTTTTTAAACTAGAACTTTGAGTGAAGATAGGGAAATGCAAAGTTCCTTGGTATTGCCAAGAGTAAAGGGAAATGAATATCATGAGAAGTTGTCACATTGTTGACCACACTACAGAAACATGGCAAGGTAGAAAGTCCCCGTCATTCCAATTACATAACCTGAAGCCAAAACAAAGCTGCATTTACAAAGCCAGCGATGACATGGTTTTAAAATCTTTATTAGTCAACAGAAGTGTTTAAATTAGTTTTCTGGTTTTGTTTCCTGTGTGTCTGTTGCTCTTGTGGGGTTGTTTTGGCCCTTGTGCAGGACAGGCATGTGGCGCTATCTTCTCTGTTTCACTTTTGAAAAGGAGATGCGGAGCGTGGGGGCCATCAGCTCTTCGGATTTCTACCAAACTCTGGTTGCGTTTCTCGGTTTTGCTCACCGTGAGGCAGAAGGAAACGGCTGTGTCATCATCAGATCAGCGTTTTCCTTCCGGGAACAAGCTGTTGAATAAAGTGGCAGACTGAGAGGTTTCACTCACGCAGCCTCGCTAATGGCAGAAGTGCAGCTAATTGACCTTATTGTGAGCATGTAAAACACAGCGTGTGACACACAGTCGCAACTTCGTTCTCTTGTAGAAACAAATGGAAGACGAAGCAGCTTCAGGTCCCAAGTTTAAGTTATTTTGTTGGGAACCACTGATTTCAACTGGATGGTATATATGGATGGATGAGATATTTCATAGTCTGTCTTTGCAATAATGCATGTTGTTATTTTTGTAGCAGACACATGAAAAAATAGACTTTCCTTATCTTCATTCATTGACTTTGCATGGTTTTATCATAACTTAGGCTTTTCATATATGGAGAAAAAAGACACATAGGATTTGACTAAGCACATCTCACGGTCATGTGTGAATAATACAAGCCTTTATTACAATCATATGTTACAGAGTCACAATGGCAAGGTCACGAAACATACATATATGACAGAAAAAGAGGCAATTCTTCATCAGATCAACCTTTACTGTCCCTTATATTCTACATAATATAACTTTAATTTTGACATGCCTCTTGATATATATGATGTTTTTAGTCAATTCTGAGCTTCCTAAAAACAGTCATTCCCATGACATATGACCTGACAGTTCTTTAAATGCTGGTATAGTGAACATTTTCGGGCCTAAAATAGTTTCACAGGGGAGAAAAAGTTGAGAAGCCATGAATTGACCATCAGTATGGGACGAGACAGTATGGATTTAGCTACCAAACAGTTTGCAGTGCATGATGACAAAAGAGGAAAACCTTCCGTCTAATGAGTACAATAATAACAATAACAATATGTTGCATTTTCAGCAAAAGCGTCATCTCCTTTAAAAGGCACGTCAATAAGTTCACAAATAATAATAAGTTCCCTGTTTTAGTTTACATAGAAACAGAGACGTTTTCTTGATATGATCTGTATGAACTGAAGTCTCTGAGGTGAGGATATGCTGGCTCAAACCTGAAATTAGCATGACCGACACTCTCAAACGGTTCACACAGTACAGTGCTTATTTCAGATACTGTGATGTTGAAAATGAGGACACCTCTCCAGTTGTATTGTCATGAGCCCACAAATGCACAACTCATTTAGCAGTTTCTCATCAGGTTTCACATGCTAATCATACTTCGTTCTGCGTCATAGCATCATAGAAATAAAATGATACAAAAGCCAGTTTGCATGTTGAGTCATAATTCATACTACATCTGATATCTGTTAATCTTGATCTGGTCCACTTTTTTTGAAAGTTAGACACTCAGATTATCAAAAGATATTGAGCTCCTGGTAGCTGAGAACTCACATAACCTTTTATGACCTTAATAACGTGCCTCCTGACTGTCATGGGCCTCACATGGATGTAGCCACGGCCTTAAGGTCAGGAGGTACAGCTGAGGAGCCGGTGGGTGAGTCACAGAGATTGGAGGCAGACACAAAAATTCAGGTCAACTCAAAAGTCATCAGAACTTTTAACTGTATCACAAAGTCTTCATTCTCCTTTCGAAAATAAAGAGGTACTAAGGGTACAACACTGGTATTGGGGTCACTGGAGACCATATAACTTTGGATGAACAGAAGCCAATGGGCCCAAATGACAATTACACAACAGTGGTAAATGGTTGGACATAGAGTACCAACTGCACAGGTAGAGAAGAGGCATCAAGCCCAACATATAGCTAAATGTATTTTAAGTTTGCAAACATTAGACACCATAAGTGTATATTTTTATTATCTCACCAGGCGTAAACCATGAGGGGATCATGCGTTTGTGTGTGAGTGAATGTGTGCACGTATCTGTCTGTCATTACAGCAGTGGTCGAGAATCTGCATTTATAAAGCTGTGTGATACTGATGTTTATGGAAGATAGCAGCTTTTTGGTCACACAGTATAGATTTGTAATGAAGGACCGAAAGATTAAAGCTCTCACACCATCATTGTTTTTGAACACCATACATCCCTCTGGACGTCACCTTCAATTTCTTCAAAGTTTACTTGGTGATCCTGTAGAAAAGCTAAACAACGGAAGCTTTTGTTTTACTAGTGAAACTGAGAAAACCCCTTTGATGCCTTGTCGTTGAGCAGTAAGCGCCAGTGCGTGGGTACACCACTCTCACATGTATTAAATAGTTGCCCCATGTTGTAGGAAAGTACTGTCACCGTCACGTCTGTTAGGAGTGCGACAGATTGAGTTTGGTACCGAGAGACACTATTCACCACTTCCTGTGTACCTGCTTGACTGTGATTTATGTCTTGCACTGATAGACAACTGTTCAGTATTTGCATCCATGTCTGAAATTATGAGCAGCTTTCCCACGACGGTCTCTCCTTAGATTGTACTAATAGACGACAGATGGGTGCACGCAGATGTAAATTTATACGTATAAGCACACAAATGCAATAAATAGGTTGATAAGAAATTCTACGACTTTTTTCGAGCATGTAACACCTTTCCTCTTTTATGTTTTGACAGCAGAGCAAACTGGTTTTAAAGAATATTATTCTTGGTGTTATATATCTATCACATGTGTTCTCTCATTAGTGGCCTTTCCTCCTCCCCTTTTTGCACCATGCATACAACTCATGCACATGATGCAAACAGCACAAGTTTATGTCAGGACAGACTGTGGCTTGAAGAGTTTCACTGAAAACAACGAGGGGGGGCTGGTGACCACTAACTCTATCCTGGTTAACACAACCAATGCAAAAACAATGAGATCTTTATAGACACTTCATACAGCAAAGGAAGCAGATGAAGTAATTCGCGTGTTGGATTAAAAACAAGTGCAGCCGATAAAACGGCAGGCAAATTTAGAGTTTTTGATAGGATGTATTTCACAATTTGATTCAGCACAGAACCACTTAAGATACCATCATAAAAGCTCAGTGTTCTGCAGAAAATGCATGCAGCCTTTCCTGATAGCTCAGATCATGTCTGTTTTGACCTTGACACATATAAATTAAGGTTTAGTGTGTCAAAGGACAATTATTGCATGTTATCCTCTTTTCTCTCTCTTTCTCTCTCTCTCTCTCTACACACTAATATCATCATCTAATAAAAAGGAGGAGTAAAAATATTGTACGTCTTTTACTAATTTCTTTCTCTTTGTTGCTGAAGTCCCCTTTCATACTCCGCTCCACACTATCTGCATCCACCCTTATCATGCTGATTGAGATATGAGGGGCATCCTGGAGGCTCAGTGACTAAAACCATCCTCAGTCCTAAAGAGGACAAATCTCCTTCTTCCTCAGATAATGGAGTATTCACACATGTTCTGGCTTGTAAAACCATTCAGTGGTTAAAACGTGAAGCAAAAATGCAATTTCAAAATAGCTCATCATAATCTTCTGATTCCACATCCCCTTGAGTACTTTATATGTATTTGTGAACAGTAATTGCATGAATTGAGGCCACATTTAGCCACTAATATCATACATTCCCATGTATACAGCTTGTTATGCTTTATGCAGAGGCATATAGTTTAAAATGATGTGCATTTTTGCAGTCTGGCGCCCCCTCGTTGAATAAGTCAGTTCCTGACAGTGATATTTAATCAGTCTAAAATTGAACATAATCAATGCATATGTCAAACTTTGTACTGTTTATTTATGGTTTATTGCCAGTGTCACAATACCCTGAAACCAATCCCAGCATGCAGTGGGTCAGAGAAAAGGGACAACCTGGGCGTGTTTTCAGTCCTTCACAAGGCACATTTATGGTCCTAGACAGAAAATATTGGAATACAATCATAAGTCAGAAAGCTTCAGTCTTCAGTGAATGCACTTGGTGTTTATATGATTAAATATACAAAAAACAATTACTTAACTCACTAAGAATGACCACACGTTTAATTGTCAACAGCTTTTATTACCCCATACTTTGCACAATACAAACAAATGCACATCTAGTGTAATATAAGGTAGATGTATCATACTCTACAAGAGCATTACTTCATGAACATCATGTATATATTCATTTTTTTTCTCTTACACTCCATCACCCACAGCAATACGAAAAGTACACAGTTAAAGATTCCAGACAAAAATATTCTGTGCCCCTTTTGTGTAGGGGAATCATTCCAGATCACTATCCACGTCATTCAATAAGCAAGAGCAGAAAAAACAGATGCGACAAAATTTTGGTATATTTTCGACGATCAGACTTTCACAGAATGTCAGAGCATTGGAAATATCTTTTGTGTGAAATGCAATAAAATCTTTCGGTAACAAATTAAAGCAGGGATGACCTCAAAAGGTTGGTAAACATTACTTTGAAGCTGTTCACTATTAATAAACACAATGGCTCGGGGGTTTTGCTTGCGTCTAACTCTACGATATTTTTGGATTACAAAACGGACTGCTAAAATTAAGACTTATCAGCAAAATATCAATGATCAACTACCCGGCGCTAGGAAAGCTAAATATCACCTATAACCATCTGATCGATACGACTGCAGTGCTTCAGGCAGACAGTGCGTATCTGTCCAGTTCAGTAAATGGACAAGGCCTCTTCAAACAGGGACGTGATAGTAATTGCATAGAGCACTGCGGGAAGTCTGCTAGCTACAATAAGTCAGCTCCACAACTGGGACGTAGAAAAAAAGCACAGCTGGAGAAGGCTATCATTTGTCACTACTTCATTAGTGTGCTCGGGCGGTGGCTACTGACGACCCCCCCTCTCTCGCTCTGCTCGCACTCTTTACTAAAGCCAATAACTACTGAAGATGTCAGATAAAGCGTGAATAAACAATTCCTCGTCGAAGTGCTTTTTTCTGTCTCTCTTGTCTCGCACCAGTGGAACCGGTGGTTTCTTGTTCCCGTCTAACCCTCTGGACACCTGTTGTCTTAAGGTAGAACTCATTCATTGGGCTCGTATCTGAAACGGACAAACAATAACAGCGTTACAAACCGGAAGTTAGACAAATATCTATATATAATAAGTAAGCACAGAACAGAACAAAGGTGACTGAACTTGAAGGGCCATACCGGTGTGTATGCTAATTTTACATAACATATCATCGTTTTTTAGATTTTATTTTTCAGACAGCCATTCCTCTGTACAAATGCCGCATTCTGTCGGGACCAGGATTGTTTTACGCTGAAAGCTCACCTCTGCAATCGTTTTCTAATGTCTTTGATCTGCTCATTTTTCTTGGTCAGGATCTCTTTCATGTTGCGGTAGGCCGCGGTTTGCTGGAACTTCTTGTCCAACTCCTGCGCACACGCACACGCACACGCACACACACACACACACACACACACACACACACACACACGCACACGCACACGCACACACACACACACACACACACACACACACACACACACACACACACAGAGATGAAAATAACTGCAACAGAAGCTGAACACACCAATACCAACTGTTTCCATAACCGGGCAGTACAGGAAGTTTGTCCGCCACAAACATGTTTGATTAACACCATAACATGTGCTAACTTCAGATGCTGGTTACTGTGGGTTGCAGGTAAAAAAACAAAAACAAAAACAAAAAACACAGTGACACACCTTCTCTGCCAAGGACAGCTGCTCCTGCACTCGCAGAAGCTCATGTTTGGCAGAGATCAGGTTCTCCTGCAGACCCTTCTGGGAGGCCGAGTTGGCGCTGAGAGACCTCTCATAGTCGTCCCTCAGAGCTGCCACCGTGTCCTCCAGACTGCTGATCTCCTGGGATTGAGAAGCCAGCTTGAAGGGGGAAAGAAACAACGTCCAAGCTCAGATGGAACGAATGGCAATCACTGCTGTTACTACAGAATCTATACCATACTCCTATTCACAGGGAGAGACAAAAGCAACGCTCCGATCAGCTGGGTACATACCATTCGAGGTCCAAGTTAGCAGATAAAACCAAAATGACAGCAAATGTTCAGATGCAACAAAATAAAGAGTTACAAAAAAAAAAAGAAGAAGAAGAAAAGTAGTAGAACGGAGAGCAAACTCAAAAGGTCAAAATGAAGACGACGCTATACTTTGCCGAGCCGAACTCTAAACAGTACCTGCTGGTCACCTTGCACCTTCTGAATGTCTTTCAGGGCTCTCTCTGCTTTGGTTCTCTCGTCCAGTGCACTCATTGCCTCAGAAAATGAATCAGAGCAGAAGGTTCACAACGTAAACTGGTGCATGAATCTTGAGAAAAGTTGCTGCGTTTAAAAATGCATGGCTTCTTGTTATACCTGTGATTCTAAAGTCCGCATTCTGGATTTCAGTTTATCGTTTTCCTCCTGTAGTCTCGTTATCTCCTGGAAGAATATTTAAGATGGGTGTGGAGGAGAGTATAAATATGATAACAACTTTTACAACAATTACTCCAGATGGAATTCCTGCAATGCATTTCTTTACCCTGTTAAGAAGTTCGGACACCCCGCCTTCATTCAGCGGTGCTAGTTTGGGTTTGCTCGTTTCCTGGTTTATCTGTGAATAAAGCAAACACTTTAAAACATGTTGGCTATACCGTCATATTACTGTATGTAAGATGTAATGGTAAAAATGAGACGTTTATATCCATCTTGTCTTTTTTTAGAAATGTGAAGATGACTAAATGTCTACCTTTTGAGAGGCAAGGTGTGAACTCATGAAAGAGCGGCATATAGTATTACAAAGTTGACGTGTTTGTCTTTAAGTGCGCGTCATGAAACCACACGTCGACCTCAGTGATGTGTGACTTCTTAACCGCACAGCTACTCACGAAGGGGCAGGTGGCCCGACATACAAAACGACTTTAAATGCACAGCCGCGCTGCTCTCTAGCTACTGAATTCCATGTGGGTGTAAATATCCTTTGAACACATGATTAATGACAACGCTGACCGTGCTGTGTAAAGCTCTGCATGCGAAGGAGCTACACATTATACTCACCTTATCAGCGGTTTTAAAGTCAGTCTTCTCAAATTCAGCCACTTGTTCTAACAGCTCCCTGTATGGGTGGAAGAGCAAAGAGTTGGACCGCAGAATAATGAAGAAAATCAGAGAAGGGGGATATAATAAGCTTGAAATCTTTTCAAAAATTCTCTACTCGGTTTTTTTAAGAGTAAATGAAACATTTCTCTATAAAATACAAAGAATGTAAAGGTAATGTTGTCACTATTTTGTGAGCAACACAGAACGCATCGGAACTTATCTGATAATATGCACAATATGTTTATCTCCTCACACAACTGTCGGCTTGCCACTGCAAATGTTTTTTAAAATAAAATTGCTATTTGGCAGTTATATCTCTGGCAAGGAAAATAAACACCCTTGATCTAGATGGCAGTTTAGCACTTATGATAGAAGTCATGCTTGTGGTGAACAGAACAGCTCTCTGGAAAGCTTAAATGTGGGTTTTAAAAAGCAGCTGAACACACGTCGACTGTGACATGGGGCGTATTCCTTGCTTTGTACGCCGTGTCAGTCACGTAGGGCTGAGTTTTGTGAGAAAAAAAAAAAAAAAAAAAACTCTAGGGCTCATTTTCATTTATCCACCCAACATTTGCATATTATAAACAAAAGAACTTTTCCAAAACATGCTCAGAGTTTGAACAAGGTGAAAGGTTAAAAGAGGTCAGAAGTTGCGTGAAGTTCACCTGAATATCACAGAAGTACATTCAAACCTGTGTACGTACACGAGCTTTACAATGAGTACACTGGCCAATGGCATTAGTTCAGAACATGTTGAGAGGAGTTAGCTGCAAAGTGCACATTTTATGACTTTTTGCTCCGATACTGAGGATCAGATCAAATAATGTGAAGGTAGAGAACATGGAAAGGCCTGGCTTCCTCAATCTCACTTGCAAAAAGAAGAACAGGATGACGTGTGCTTTGGGCTTTAGTTTGACATTCAAATTTGTGTATAGAAGCCACTGACATTATTTCATTTTAACAGATTCATCTAAACCTTTTCACTGTGTTACATAGTTCATCTACATAACAACCTCTATGCTCTAAAACCTATACTATAAACCTATACTATAGTTGTGCCAAAAAAAAGACTTACTACATCCTTTGCCAAAAAGGCAAGAATGCAAAGTATCTTCTGACAACAGCTGAAATGGGATTTATCTTTATTACTGGTATCACATGTACATGCGTGCGCTTTATGTTCTGGCTTGTAATATGAAGAGGCACTCTTGGCTCCTTGCTTAGTAACAACAGCAAGAACGTCATTTTGGGTAATTCTGTTTTATCACACGTGGCCCCAAACTTTGTACGACTTACCCCCTTTAAAAGTATGCACTCATAAAACATGACCAGTTAATAATTGACAGTAAAAAAAAAAGAAATTTAAATTTAAAAAAAAAAAAGAGATTAAACTATAAAATATTTGTTTTGTCATTTACCCCTAGATGGAAAAACCTTTGAGATAAACACTGCTAGGACTTCTGCAATTAAAAAATGTTTGAGGCGAAAACAAATATTTAATTTGGAGAAATTAAAAAACTCAAAAGCGTAATTCTAACAACAATGTCCTTGTTTCTCAGGATAATATATTGTGGGGTGCTACATTTCTATTATGTTCTTTAAATTCTACTACTCACATCTATTGTATGGTGGTAAAAGTCTCAAAGTATGATATTTTTATGATTTAGAGAACTGACATTTAAATGTACGATGAGAATATGGCAGCAGTTGTGGTTTTCAAGCTAAATGAACGTCACTGCAAAAAGGAAACCATTGTAGTGGAAAACAAAGGGTTGAATTAACATTGCCTATGTGGCTTGGCAATGACCTTTTTGCTTGGCACACATACTGTAAAATGCACGAGATCTAAACCTAAACAGCACCGAGGAGGAAGTGGCACAAAGTGGAGGAGTTATTCTCATGAACATGAAGGTGTACTGCGTGTTCAGAGGCCTAGGGCACTCCTTACTTTGGTGTGGCACTCTGTTTGACCTTGAACTCACCTCACATCATTTTAAAATCGTTTTTATTTTTGAAAATGTTTTTACAGCTTATTTCATGTTTTCTGTGCATACAAGATTAATATATTGTGCACACAAGTGCAACAAGATATACATTTGTGCACACTAAATTAAAAAAAATTAACTTTCAGGACCCAAGAGGCGCTGTATAATATCTGAATAAGAACGTGATGTACTGACCTGACCAGGTCGCCTTTCGTCAAATGTTTGCGTCGTGTTTTTAGGTGTATTGACCCTGACGATTAAAAAGGAAGAGCCTGAATCTGCTTCCTTCCTCGCTGCTCACCTGTTCTCAAGCTCTGAGATATCGCTCTGCAGTCGAAGGTAAAACTTCTCCGCCTGGGAGAAGAGCTGCCTGAGCAGCAGCACGTTGGTGTGAGCCGTGTTGATGAGCTCCATCTCCACCTCCCCGCGCACCACCATCTGCAGCCCGTCCAGCATCTCCTTCACCTCGTCCACTGTGAAGGTCTCCTCCACCAGCCTTCAGAGAGAAACATACACGCATCAGCATTACAGTTCCATCTCCACTGAAAAGCACTTCATTGTTGCATTATATATGTCCTCTTCCATTGAATGTGACTCCTAAGGCAAGTGAGTAAAAGTTGAATTTACATACAAAGAGTGATAACAAAAACTTAAGTATGACCAGTCACCTGCTGTCTTTGAGTTCTTCAAAGCAGGAGTCAATGGTCTTAAGTCTCAGGACCATCTTTGAACGTGCAAATCGCATGTAACTGATGACTTCATTCTGATGGTGTTCATTAAACCCAAATTCAGCCTACATGGAGACAAGAAGAGAGAAACAAGCAACGTTAAAGAGACTGTCACCAAAGTTGTAAGATGGACAGAGAGAGAGAGAGAGAGAGAGAGAGAGAGGGGGTCTGTAATGGAAACCATGACTAGCTTATGAGCTAACTTGAAGAGGATTTCCACATGCTAATATGTGACGGCCTATTCACAGGAGCTTGCACACACAATATGCTATCTTTGGGGATGACTGCTATCTGACTTCTTGTCTTTATAGAAAACCCCGTGAGATGATTAGCATGCTAACTTCTAAAAAACAAACAGGTGGCCTGGCTCCCCTCAAAAACAGCAACCGACCGCAGCTACTTACCATGGTGGCTGTGCAGCTAACGCTCACGTTACTAAGCTAGCTTGCAGACTGAGATGATCCAAAGGAGAGAAGAAGAAGAAAAAAAGGGTGTTTCAGCCTCTAATTTAGGCCACGCGGCGAACAGTCAAGAAGCTAATATCAATATACTGGAGTCGAGGGTTTTGGTGAACAATTTCTGATTATAGTTCTACTGGGCGAAGAGGTGAAACGGAGGTTAAATCATAGCTATAAGATTATCTGGCAGATTGGCTAGCCTAGCTGTCCAGCTAGTGTTTGCCTTGAGAATAGCGTCATTGCCTTGGTTACTGGAGGTGCGTTCAAGGGCGCTGCGGACAATAGGAAACAAAAAAGTTATGCGGTCGAATGACTGCTAAAATATAAGACATGTTATTGAAACAACATTGTTATTATAGCCAAGTGGCATGTAAATAAATATAGACAATTAGTTGTTATCATAAGCTTTAATACATTGTATACAATGCAACGTTATTCGCACTTTGCATTTCAGTTTCCTTTTTTCTTTTTTTTTAAGGAAAATGTTTCTTAAGAAATATCTACAGTTCTGAAAAGGGTCATTCTTAATAAAAAGGTGCATTTTTATTTTTTGTCAAAGTATGATGGCCACCAAGTCTATTGCTATGGGGGTTTCAATTATTTATGTTACATGTTATAGGTACAAGAAGGTTAAGATCATTTTATTTAAATGCACAACATGTATTAAAGTGTAACCAAACTGCAAATGGGCTTGTGTGTTAGTGTGTGGTATTAAGCAGCAGATGGCAGTATGGGGCTAGAATGGTGAGAGGTCCTGAGAAGATTTAGGCATAGAGCTCCTAATCAGCAGTCCACTCTCAGAGAATTTATATTCTTCATGTGCCTTTTTTTCCCCCGTGGCACTTACATGTACAGCTCATGAATTTAAAAGCTTTAGATTGTTTTTTCAAGATGATATATTTGACACTGACTAGCCCAATTTTGACTGCATCTCACAGTCACATAAAAACACTGCCAGTATGTTTTGATATATGTTTTCTTATATTAAAAAGAACGTCTATATATTTTATATAAAAAAATGTCATTGTTGATCATGTAGCATCCGTATTTCTCTAAATTACCATTGGTAGATTATGCCTCCACCAGCAGTTTGGTAAACTATTTTAAGCATATGGCAGTGTTTTTATTTGTATATTTACAATACAATTACCCAACTATAATACATTATTCAATTGATTAACTGATTGGACTCACCATGGCTGCTTCTTCATCAGTTAAACTAAAATGACTGCACGTGAGCCAAATAAAAACTTCACAGAGATTTTGTTGCATTGCCTACTTGTAATATGTCACTGAAGACAAAAAGACATAATTATCCATTTTGTTAAGGCGGTCCCTAAGAAAAAAAAGAAGGAAACGTTTTGTTTTTTTCCCTCATGTCTCTAGCTGTAATTAAATTAGACTAACAAGCAGCACATGGTTGGTCACCTAATCAGATGCCTCAAAATGTGACCACTCTGTGGTGCCCCGCTCAAATTCACTGTGCAACATCAGTCAGCCACAGAGACCAAGATGTTTCCCCTTTACCTTCAATCGCGGTAAGTGACTTACAATTTTAGACATGAATACACACCTATAACCAGATTCTGGATGGTTTAAGTAATAGATTACACTTCTTAGTTTTTGTTATAGTCCCATATGTTGGTGCAACTGTTCTACAGTGGTCCGTTTGACTATGGTGGTTACTTTTATTATTTGCTTAGCTCTTGTGGCAGAAACAAAATTAGGGAGTGTTGATGTCATGTCTACAACTGGTCTATGAACTACTGTAGCAAACTGTCAAAGTTATTAGATCGTAGAAGAATGTGGGTCATTGCAAGAGAGTAAAAGTATGCAAAGCAAACAAATTGAATGAGAGAATAAAAATGTAATGTCTAATAAACAAAACAGCAATATAAAAGCATTACAATAAAAAGGGATGGGCTTGCACAAACATAAGCAGTTGACATATGTATTTTAACTAAGCTGTTGTAGTACAGTAGGAAAATACGATAATTTATATATATATATATATATATTTACTTAAAATGGTGTGTAAGGATTTGCTTTGCAAAGAACTGAAGATCTTTGATCATTTGAATCCATTTTTTTGCCACTGTGATAGAACAAATGTGTGTACGTGCCTGTATGTACGTGTATGTGGCCAGTTAATGTTTGTCCTGGTCTCAGTCTTCATGTAGGCCCAACTGGTGTTATCTGCTATAATACCATAGGTATTGCTGCATTGTTGGGCATTGTTGTCCCTAGAGGGCACAATAATCCTTCTTTCCCCAGGTGCATTGTTCTTTTACCTACCAAGCTGCTGATACCTGGAAACCTGCAAAAATAATAATAAAAAAAGAACAAAATGAATAGTAACAATAGCAATAATAATAGTGGTGGTATTAATAATAATGATAATAATTGAGGTTGAATTGCCCTATGAGTGTTTTTACAACCTCCCATAAGCTATAAAGAAACAAAATATGCAGAGATGTATATGTAGAAATAGTGCAATTCAGTTTCCATTTCATCAAATCAATTCACAGAAATTACTTAGAAAGTAACTAATAAAGTGACTGTTAAAATCGAAACAATTGTTGATATGCATGAAAATCTGTCTAGTTTTGAAACTGCCAAATGGAAACTAAAGATTCTACTATATATTAGTCAGCGGCTGTTCCGAGGTCAGTCCCGGCTGTTTGTATCAATACAAACTCTGATGAAAATGTAGAAAACCCCGATCTTGGGTCGGCATCTCGATGATTCCGCGTTCCGACAAAACCAATCAGCTGACAGCCGCATGACAGGCGGGCCTCGCGCGTGCGCAGTGACACCCTCTCGGTACGAGGAATATGGCAGCGTCCTGAGCCCTGTTGGGGGGAATACGGCGTAACTGAGCACCTTCGGCATCAGAGTGGGAAAACTGAGAAGCACCAGCCGCACTCAGAGGAGGGTGGGGTGGGGCTGAGGGACGGCCACGACTAACACCCGTTAGCGAGTCTACAGGTAAATGCAACCGCCACCACCTGCCACTGAGCCGCCTTCTCCATGTTTGCTTGATTGAACCCCGCTGCTAATGCGACCAGCTAGCTAGCTAGCTAGCCGCTAGCTCAGGGGCTAACCCAACATTAGCCTGCCACAGCCCATTTGTTTGGCATTTGGCAAACAAACCCTGACGACACAAGTGTCTGTGCTGTCTGTGATTCTAGCTAGGAACAGCAGTGGTGTCGACACCGCTAAAAACGGTGCTGTCGTGCTTGTTTTTAGCCTCAGTTAACCGTGTAGGCCCGCTGCAGGGAAGCAGAATTTGGCTAAAGCGCTCGAGCTCCAGGTGACGTTCATGCTGCTCGTCGTGGATTCACTTGACAGATCGGGACCCAGCGCACATCCTCAAATGGATGTAAGATTCACCGTTTTAGCTACTGTAGCGCATTTAGTGCAACGGCTATATTTATAGATCTCTTGTCACGTTAAAAAAAAAAAAGCTGCAGGTTTTTTTATATTCTGCAAGCAAGTGGTTCGTGAAAGAGCCTTGTGGGATGAAGTAGAGTCAGTGGCCAGAGAGATTGCTTCATATAAATTGGCAAACACATTGCAACACGTATTCAGTGCAGACAAAAGCTTTCTAGAGGAAAGCCATATTGCAGAAACCAGCGTTATGTTCCTCGCTATGTCAAGACTCTGTAGAATATGTGATTAATATGTGATTCATCCAGAGGGCCCCTGTCGCCCCTTTTAGGTGATCATGTGCTTTTTATTGTGCTGTCAGTTCAGTTCTGGTCAGAGCTTTAGGTTCAACATGATTTTAACTGGAGATGTATAAAATGGTGAGGGCCATATAGTGAGGCAATGGCAGATGATCGTTTGACCCTTGTACCCACACTGATGATGCTGAAGCACTTTTTGTATTCTTTATATTCCTTACAAAAGGAATCAGGTGATCCAACTTTTTTTTCTTCCAGCAGCTGTGGAAAAACAGGATGGATGAAAATAAGGAAGAGTAGAGTAAAGGAGCTGTTCCCACTGTATCAAGTGTTAACTGTCGTGACACTTGCAGTATATAACCTGTGGCTGTAATCTAGTTAGTCGGTACCGAACCACCAGTAATATGCAGTTGACGGTTTGTTTTTATTTCTTCAGATAGGTCCTATTTAGAGGTTTAATACAATCCTATCAAACTGTCAAAAAAAAGCGGTGTTTGTTAAAGTTACTGAAAAGTTGTGAGACCTGTCTGGAGCAAGTTATTATGTAAATGTTGTGTGCTTTGCTTTGGGCCTGGTACCATTTACATTTCCTTCACTGTCCTGTTTCTTCTAGTTTTTTTTTGCTTAACTCTGTCAAGGACAGGCCATGAATAATTTCCTATTCATCTGCATACAAGTAGGAAGCGGTGGGAGGGGGTAATCACATGACCCAGTCCTGGAATCTGCCATGGTCTTTTTTACACTCATCACAGCGCTCTCAACTCAGTAATGTAATAAAAGAAATGAAAAGAAATGCATTGCATTGCATTGCCTTCTGCAGCAGTAGAGATCCCGCTGTGCACTGCTTGCTGCTAACATTTCCTATTGTGCATTCCATCAGCCCCCCGCTTTGGATTAGATTCATTATGCAGCACCATGAATGAGTGTTTGGAAAAAGTGTTAAGGCAAAACTTGGCTCTTGACTGTTCTTTGGACCTTTGTTTCTCCAGCACAGGCAACAATTATTGAGACGCCCACATTGGCTAATTTCTACGGCTCCTCGTCCAGTGCTGTGGCACCTGAAAGTAGCTTTCTCGTATTTGTGTCTTGACCTCTCTGAACACCGGGCAATTGTCCCCTCGGTTAATGGTGGTTTCCGTCATTTGGGGCTATTTTGCTGTCTCTTGCTTCAGTCGCACACTGAAATGGAGAGGAAGAAAAACAGGAGTCTGATTTTTTTCCAGGATCCTGCCAGAGTGCTGACACAGGTTCCCCTTGTCACAGTGCAGCCGCCAGCAGATTACTGCAGTAAGGATAGGAGAGGCAGTTATGCCCCCAGTTTGCTCTGTTCTGGTCTGTTCACTGATTTGTCTTTGATGCCTTCATCTTTAATTTGTTTGAAACAATCTGTCACAAAATCTAAATCTTAACAATCCCACTGATGCTCTGTGGTTTGTCCTGGTTGGAAATAGAAACTCTTTATAGTTAGTGACAAAAACAAAGGATCCTACTTGATCTATTGTCCAGGTTTGAAAGCATCTAGCTGTGGTAAAGTTAAATTACAATGATTTCATTCAAATAATGCACTCGGCCAAAACACTGAGACATGGACTAACCCCTGTTTATCTAACACAATCAATAGGCTTCACTGGCTTTGCACCAGACTTTATTGACACATACTCATCTGGTGCACTGTTTGTGTTTTTTTGTTTTTGTGTGTGGCCGTGATAAAAGACCTTTACCTCCTCTCTGTTTTGCTGAGCAGGGTGTATCCCAGTGGTTCCTTAGCTAATGCCTCTCTTCAGTGTGAGCCTGTGAAAAATGCACCCATGAAGGAGAGCGTGTGGATGTCAGGGAGCGGTTTGTAAAAAATTAAAAGTCATGTGCTACCAGCTGTATTGATGCTACGGCCCATAGCTGAGCTAACGACGCCGATGAAGAATCGGTTAGTCATGGAGAGATGGGACTACTCTGTCGTTGGATAATCACTGTTTACTCAGCATTGCTTCTGAAGCCAAGAGAGTGTCTGGTGGGAGTCTCTCCCTTCAAGCTGCAAAATGTTGAACGACTGTGTGAAGTGTGTGCTGCAGTATATGGGAACATGCGATACCTAAATTTGATTTAGTACTGGCATGTGAAGGTGCAGGTTATTTGGTTTCTATAGAACTGAGACATGAAGAGCTTTTGGTTAACATCCTTCCCTTCTGTTGTGTAATTAGAAATATAAAATGTTCTCTAAAGCAGTGTTCAAAGGAAGATCTTCCACCTATTTATTTTCTGAAGCCTTTTCTGTGTTGATCATGTAGAAGGGCTTACTTTTTGATGCCAGTCGAAATAACTTTTGTTCTGTTTTGTAGGTCCTGTGAAAAGATGAATGTCATCAAAGAAAACAAAGACATGGCCTGTTTCTACACCACCAAACACTCCTGGAGGGGAAAGTAAGGCCCACAATCTTTTTTTATTTAACCCCGCCATGATTGGATTTCAGGGCTGGCTGCATTGTTTACTCCACATCTTCTTTGTATTGGTTTATAGGGCAACATTTACCTCAAGTCTTCCCTTTGTCACCTTATAAAGATAGTTTGGGAAAATCCCGAAATCCTGACTCAGCACTTCCATTGTGTTGCCTTCCTTATCATAGCCAGGTCGGCAGACCCCTGTCAGCAGCCACTGATCAGCACTAGTGACGTAGAGCTGTCTTATGAAATGTAACCCAAAGACACAGATCATGGCAGTGAACACTAGTCTTTAGCAAGATGACGTCCATGTACTGACATTCACTGTACAGTATATTGATATTTTTTGATATTTTGGTACAGTAGTTGTCACAAGATACACTCAATATGCCTTCTTTCATGTGTACTAACTTCCTTTTAATGATTACAAGGTGAATTCCTTTTCGTTTGCACAGTAATATATTAAAATCTTGATATTTTAACATGTTCTTTTTCCTCAATAGACATTTGTTTCTGAATTTTATTAGAACAGAAAGGAAGGTATTCCTTTCCTCATGTGTGTACAGTATGTGTCAGGTGAAGCCGTTGTCATATTGACCGTATGGGAACATGTTTAGAGGTAGTGATAGATGAATCGGTAGAGTACATTACTGGAGAATAAGGCCAACAAACTGCATATGCTGTAAACGTATGTCCGGATGGCCCAATGTCCTCAATCATCTCGTGCATAGGGTATCTGTTTTCATGTAATAGATTATAGCTAAATTACACACTGAAGCCAATATAGGCCTAAAACTAGATGAGACTTGATGTAGATACTAGGTGGCCCTTAAAGCTAAAGGATGGACAAGTTGGAGCAGTGAGCCAGTGGGATCACATTACCGATACCTGCTTTCTAAACGTCTTTGTGCCATTAAGTGCCGGCATTGACTCTGGTAATTTAAGCAGGGCTGCAGAGCATTAGCCATCATCAGAGCTTCATCCTGCTAATGCCTCCCGAAGTGTCCGTCGGAGACGAGTGCTGATGTATGTGTGGTGGACACCGTAGGCCGATATCCCATTCAGAACGTTTGTCGACACATGTCAGCTGACCTGGGTCCAGCTCTGGTGAACAGGCATGGAACTTAATTTATTGATCTTAACATTTGGTGGTCACTTAGGTGACTCTCCAAAGAGAGAGATAAAAAAGAGGCATGCATGCATGCATGCATGCATGCATACATACATGCATGCATGCATGCATACATACATACATACATACATACATACATACATACATACATACATACATACATACATACATAAAAATACAACTGTATTTGGTGCTTAATGTCGTTCTGGATTTTTCCATGAAGCTTAACCACAGTTGCAGATATAAGTGTACGAATGCTGACAACTGGAAATTACTTTTTGACAGCAGGCTCCTATGAATGGGTCCAACTCAGTTCAGTAGATCTGCATTTTCTTGTCTTCTGTATGAAAAGGGCAAAACTCACACAGAGCTTGAATACGCCAACAGAAAGGGAAAGTGTCAAGTCAGGAGATCCTCTTTCAATTTGCTTCACACCAACCTCAGATATTGTGGGCGTGGCAGATAAAATGCCTAATGCCCTTTTAACCCTTTTTAGATCACATCCCCAGTCATACTCTGCACCTATTTAACAATTTTTTACAAAACATCAATTTCTTCGTCATCTTTTCTTCCGATAAACACAATATGAAGTGGTCTTACGTAAGCTAGCACCGACCATTTTCATGCCCATTGTCTTGTTTTGTAGACACATTTTTTTATGAATAATAACATTTAGTGTCAAGCTCACTGACAAACTCATTGCATTTGCTGCGACTGCTTCGTCATAAAAAGTGAACTTGTGTTTCGCCAGTTAAATGCTTTTCATGTGAAGCTGCAGAAGGAAATTTAACAATACAGCATTTTTTCCAGGAATGTTGCAACAGACACCCAGTCTGTAATACTGCAGATATATAAGTATTGCAACACTTCCATCAGTGGGCCATATGCTCAATCACCATCGTGTTGCCTCATTCGATGCTAAATAGTGATTTAACAGACACTTATTTCAATAAAAGTCTTCGTGATTGCCGCTTTAAACATACAGTAGCATTCAAACGGCATAAAAGCAAATTGTCCCGGTTTTTACTTTGTAGTTTAATTAACCGTGGCCGTAGATGGGTTTCTTTTCTCATAGGATCATCTCAGACTTAAACAGTTACTGTGTCACAGATTAGAGGTGCACAGCTCTTCATTTTCAATACAGAACAAGTTTCTAAAAGTAAACCTTAATTAAATTCATCTGTGATCAGTGTGCCACTTAGGACATGTATACAAAGGGCTGAAATGTGACCATGTTAAACAGTATTCAGCATCACTTCTTTAACGCCTGAACGTGTGTGGCGGACATCTTACTCTGAATGCCGATTTTAAAAAGATGCAGTTAAATTAAAATGCATGTCGAAAAATGAAGCGTCAGCTCGTAATCATGAGTTAAAATGATTTAATAATGGGACGATATGGCAGATTGGTCAGCAGACGGGAGTATTGGTCATCTGTTCTGCAGGGAGTTGAAGGGGAATTTAAAAAAAACATGATTACACAATGTTGCTTTGTAGTCTGGTATCCTTTTTTTTACATGTCTAAAACAAATGTTTTCTTAGTGTTTCAGTTGGTGCGGTGAGTTAAGATCACTGGATGTCTGAGACCCTCCGATCTTGCCTCAGATACTTTTCTACAGTAATTAAAATTACAACAGCTCTTAACTGTTGCAGTTTTGCTTTAGTGCAGAATGTTTCTCTCTCTCGCTCTCGCTCTCTCTCTCTCTCTCTGTGCTCATGATCATGGTTAATTCAAGTCTTGTGACTCCAGCTTCTAGAGATTTAGATTTGTCTCCTAATGAAGGGCAAGTTCACGGTTTTTGACAAATTGATTGTCTCAGAGTTTTCTGTCATTTCAGGGTTTTCAAGCACAGCAGCACTTCTCTACACTGTCAGAGCATGAATATGCAAATCAGAAATCTCCATTGAATCTTCTTCGAATTCCCTCAATCTTCCGACAATAAGGAAGCTACAGATGCTCCATCTTTCACTAACCGTTTACATAGGGTGTACTGTAACTATCTTTTTTCCTATACATATATATGTATTTTCAGTTGTTTCCAACATTGTTTAGGGTCTGTTGGTCACATTCAGCTCGCCTACCAAAACGCTTATGTGGTGAAACGAAACTTGAGCTCAGAGTCTTTGTTTAAAGAGCAGAGGCAGTTGTTAGTCAGACACGGGAAGTTGCTTAATGTGATACATTATGAAATCCCTTGAAGTGGAAGGAAAAGCTTTGTAAGACAATCTGTACAGTATGACTGAATGCAGAGTGACTTATCAAAACTATCTGTGGTGTAAACTGCCTGTAAAGCTTGTTTGTAGTTCTCTTTTCTCCTCATATGGGAGAGCTAAAGGACGATACCACTGTTTTGAATCAGTTAGTACAAAACACATACTCATTACATCACTACTGACCATTTTTCAAGGTACACTGTAAAAGAGTCATTTAGATTTTTGTGAAGGTTTTCCTACTATCATGATGTTGGTTTCCATTCATTCCAGTCCTGTTTTAAAAAAAAAAACAACAACTTGAACATCATGACTGCGCGTTAGTTATGTAAAACAAAAGACACAAACAAAAGTAGTGTCAAGTTTCTGCTTAGTTGATTTTCATATCTTTGTATAAATGGAAATCTGAACCACAGCAGCATGTGTTTTAAAATGGTGAGCAGTAATGTCAAGTGTACGTAATTTATTGTAGCTAAAGCATAAAGAATCTCTACACGTCATAATAAATGTACTAATTCACTTTCATGTCAACTCCTCCCACCTTCCTACATGCAGGCATTATTTTATTTTAACGTGTGATTTTGGCTTCCAAGTCTTTGGACAAAGCTCCAGCGCCTCCTCTGTACTTATCACTGCATCACTTATGTAGCCGGCTAGAGAACCACTTAGCGCATTTCTTCTTCTTCTATAATTGGCACGCTTCAGCGAGACAATCTGTCTGTTTTTAGCAGTCTATCTGGTTATCTTTCAAAGGAATGTTCCTCATGATCATCTTCATGAGGTTTCGCCTGCTCTCATTATGTTCAAAATCAAACTCTGCGTGTATTAAATCTTTAAAATTTGAGTATTGAAATAGTGTGTGTATGGAAAAAGACAGAAATAAATTGGTTCACTGCTCAAACTTAACAGATACTAAAAGTGACTTCTTCATTCACAAACTTTGCATGTGGCTTTGTTTTCCAGTATTTTGTGATGAGACATGCAGTAACAATACAAGTCGATGCATCGTTAGCCCAACAGACAAACGCGCTCTAGCCGGGAAATGCTCGATATTGCCTAAGATACAATGAAGGGGGGTAAATCAGTCCACAGAGAATGAATAATTAACTAAGTTTTTGCTGACACCCAGTTGAACTAACCACTTAGCACCAAGGTCAAGACGTGTAGAGAGACGGCACTCCGAGATCAGGACGGAGACGTGGTATCGGACTTTGTGTCCCAAGATCACAGAAAATCGAGGATAGTGAAAAAGGAAAACTCGGTGTGTAGCAAAGATGGTTAGGACAGAATGAATGTATTTGAACAGTTCTAATGGGAGCAAAAAGGAAGGGACATTTGTATAATTGTGAAAAGTGAGGATTGCAGGATGTGTCCACTGTGGCCTTGCCTCAGGCCGCTGCCTGACCTGTCGGTTTATGTTAGTCATGTACTCAAGCCTGGACTTATTATGCGGAAGTAACTTCTCAATTTGACTTCCTTTTTACTACGGTTACTTACTGTTTTTTTTTTTTTTTTTTGATGGGACTAGCTGGTAACTTCAGACCTCTTAATGTTGCCCAGGCCCAAAGAGGATGTGCAAGACAGAAAGGAGCCTCGTCAGCATGTTCAGTGTGCAGGCTGATGGTGCTTCGGAGGTGCTACAAGAACATGTTGTACATGGATGAACGTGCATCTATACCAGATAAATAATAAATAAACATTTCCATTTAACACTCGACAACTCTAAAAACCTCACCAAACCAAACCGCAGGCTGAATGTTATGAATTGGGCCAAAATGTGTTGGCATATATATATATATATATATATATATATATATATATACACACACACACACACACACACACACACACACACACACACACACACACACACACACACACACACACACACAGAGGCATTCAGTCAGCGTAACATGCAGAAAGATTGGCAAAATTGAATTTCACACTTCCTTCCTACTGTGAGAGAGCCCCACTCTCGCAGCCGTTTCGATGAATAAGTGTGAGTTGTTTTCAGAGTCAAAGAGTGACTCATTAACAACCGGTAAACGTACGATAAGTTGCAATCTTTTTTTATTTTAAAGTCACTCGAGAGACAGTGTAGTAAATACATGCAAAGAACAGCAAATTCCCTAGTAGTAAGGGACATGAGTAAGTATTCAGAAATCCCATGTCTTTACTGAATGGTGAGAATTAAGGCTGCCTGTTAATGTGGTTCAGCTAACTGTCTGGCTATCGCAGCTTTGAAAGTGGCAGTTAGTCACCTTTTCTCATCATTTTTCTGCCATGTCTGTGCCTTATGTCAACCATTACCTCATAAATATTTCTGTAAACTAGGATATTTATCTTGTAATATGGATGATATCATAAGTTAACTGAGCACCGGTGATGTCACCTGTCAGGGCTACAAATGGAGCTTTTCCCTCTCACGCCATCCTGCAGATCTAACGGAGCTTTATTTACATGATGAGATATTGTATTTTACAACACAAGTTATCTGAGCTAACTGTTAGCCTTGCTTCAGCTAACTCCCACGTGTTTGAAAGATCGCCACACATTCAGCCACTCCCCCACATCCGCGGCTAACGTTACGTGACTGCCCGCGCTGTTGTGGGTGTTGCTGCCGTGTGCGGTCGGTGATGCGTGGGCCGTGTTTGTGACTCATCCCATCTCTGCGTTTCCAGGTACAAGCGAGTCTTCTCAGTGGGGACACATGGCATTACCACTTACAACCCGACCACGCTAGAAGTAACAAATCAGGTCAGTGTGTATGCAGCCTGTCACACAGGAACCTCCTCGTTGCCGGAGCTATCAGCGCCTCACAGGCGCTGGTGGGACGTGCTGTTCTTAGTGACATGTGACTATTGAAAATCCATTTGAAGCACATTGCTCTTCTGCTAAAAGCTGAAACGTCGTGCAGTTTTTAAATACACAAAAAGCAAACGCACACGCAGTACTGCCGTGAACATGCAGCAGCAATGTCTTTTCACTGATTTAGAGCATGAAACATGTCCTAATCAATACCCCTCAGGCATGAAGCCTTACTCAGTTAGCCCCCTCAGTCATGAAAAGGTCTAAATGGGAAATGGCATTGTGGTTGTTTTAAAGAAATAACTATATTAAGCGGTGTTAAAATAACATTGGTAACACTGTTCAAAGTCCCCCTGTTTAGCTTTTTTATTGCATTTTTTTAATTTAGCTGTTCTTTGTAAGCCGTATATAAATATTTGATAAATAGTTTATTCCACACTATAATGTAGTTGTTAAAATATATTGTAAGTGTTTATTATTGTACATTGCAATTATAAATGATCTTATAAAGACATATTTTATATTATTACAACTGTTTTACTATATTATCATTCATTATATGTTCATTCACCAGCCTCCACAGGATGATTTACATTTGTTAACAAATTAATAGTTCAAGCTTACAGTGCAGTAAATGCGTAATAATGTGTAATAAACCATTTATGGGATGTTTGTATACTGCTTATAAATGCAAAAAAAAGAGGACTTAAAGTACCATAACCTCTTATTTCATGTTCAAACTGCTTGTATGTGACTCTAACAATGTATTTATCTCTATGTTGTTGCTGTCCACGGTACCAGTGGCCTTATGGGGACATCTGTGGTATCGGCCCGGTAGGAAAAGGTCAGGGAACAGAGTTCAACCTCACATTCCGCAAAGGCAGCGGCAAGAAGTCCGAAACGCTCAAGTTCTCAACGGAGCACCGGACTGAGCTGCTCACAGAAGCACTGGTGAGGACAAACTCTCACCACTTCATTGGCATCATTCAGACTGGTCTACTTGCATCACCGCTCCACATTTTGCTGTGTTGTCTTTAAAAATAAATCGCAGCAAAGTCACCTAATGAACGATGCACTGTTTGGGAGTGCAGTGCTTGCAAATCACAGGCCCTTTGACTCTGTAGGTGTTTATCACAAACATGAATCAGCAGATAGTTTTGTTGATGTGAAGAAATAAATTCATTATGCTGAGGAGGAGGAGGTGGTGGTGTATTTCCCCATAGAACTCATTAAATGTATTTGTAATTCTGCAATGAAGACAACACTTCATAAGTGTTACAAAAGCGATGATTTAAGAGCTAGTAAGTTAACTCTAAAATGTAACACCTTTTTGTTTGTTTATTTTTCTTATTCACAGAGATTCAGAACAGAGTTTTCAGAGGGAAAAATAACTGGCAGAGTAAGTACTGAAATCTATAAAGACAAATGATTCATTTAAGTACATGTTTGCCACTGTGGTGACACCAAAATGAATGTCTTTCAACACGTGTGCTCACAGCGGTACAACTGCTACAAGCACCACTGGAGTGACACGCGGAAGCCAGTGAGTTTAGAGGTGACACCGGGCGGCATCGACCAGATCGACCCGCACACCAATCGGGTGGTGTGTTCCTACGACTACCGAAACGTAGAGGGATTCGTCGAGCTCTCTGATTACCAGGGAGGATTCTGCATCCTCTATGGGGGCTTCAGCAGGCTGGTATGCATTCATAGAGTTGTCGTGCATATGTCTATGTATATGTCTGTGTGAATTCTTCAGTGCGTCTGTTATGTGCAGGGTTCCTTGGGTCATGAAAAACCTGGAAAAAGTCATGGTTTGTGGAAAATTTCCAGGCATGGAGAAGTTTTGGAAAAGTCATGGAAATTTGCTTCACAAATACCTGTATAATAGAGTATATGTGGTTCAGTTAAGATTGACTGGGAAACATCTACATTGGTTAAACAATACTTTAATGTACGGGCAGATCAGTACCGTCACTTAAATTGTCCTCTATGTGGGGTAACGTCAGACTCCAACCTTTTTATTCTTATTCTTCATGTATACACACATTTTCCAGAGTCATGGTTATGAAAATATGCCTCAAAGTCCTGGTAAAAGTGTGTATGAACCCTGAATGTGTGATCTTAACATTTCCTTCCCCTCCCTCTCCCCCATTGCCTTTTTTTTCTCAGCATCTGTTTGCCTCGGAGCACCGGGATGACATCATCCGCAGCGCCATAGAGCATGCTGGGAACTTTATCGGTATCACGCTACGACTGAGGAAGGAGGCGTTGACCTTTGAGGATTTTGTGACGGACAGGTTGGGGAAGTACAGCTCGGACGACAGCATCACTTCACTGGCCGAGTTCGTGGTGCAGAAGATCACCCCTCGACACCCGGTGAGAACCGCTTCTCCTTGTTCCTCGCACTGCATATATTTAATAAGATACGATCAAACTTTATTTATCCAGAGGGAAATTGTTGTAAAATACAAATACAAAGTGGGAAGAATGGAAATAAAGAGCGTGCAAATATAACATTTTGTTGGCGTTGTGGATTACCTGTCTCTGTCCTTAGGAGCCCGTTAAGCGTATTCTGGCCCTGACGGAGACTTGTCTAGTGGAGAGAGACCCGGCTTCATACAACATAGTCACCATCAAACCCTTCGGAGAGGTGAGCACTCAGAAACTAAAGCGACATCGAACACTGAAATGTTTACACTCGCAACCGTTTTGTTCTGTCTAGTTGTTGTACTCCTGTGAAGATAGACGTTAATTGAATTCTTGTCTGTCTTTGTTTCATTGTGTATGAACTTCATCACTGCAAGTTAACAGCTTGGATGAAAGCACCTGTTTGCGTTTCCCTTTCTTTCTTTTTTTTCCTCACTCTTGTCCTCTTTTATCATCTCCCTTCAGGTATTTGCTCTCATCTGTGACGTAGACAACCCTCAGGTGTTTACGGTTGAATTCATTCGAGGTCAGATCAGAAAGTTTTCCTCCACAGAAAGGTACACATACACCCATCTTTATGTGTTTATTGACACTACAGGCCCTGTGGCTTTATTAAATGTTCTCATTTGTCTTTCCCCCCCCCCCCTGTAATGACCTCATTTACAAGATGAGTAATTTGCCCGTGTGCATGAGTCTGCTGCACAGCCGTTACACTCTCCTGTTATCGTGTGCTCACTGTTTCTGTATTGCATTTAGCTGAGCCTGTTGGTCTGTGCGTCTGTAGGGACTCCTTGTTAGCCAGCCTACTCGATGGAGTCCGCGCATCAGGCAACAGGGACGTGTGCGTCAAAATGGCCCCCACGCAGCGGGGGCAAAGATGGGGCCTACTGAGCATGCCCGTGGACGAGGAGGTGGAGAGTTTGCATCTCAAATTCCTGGCAGCACCTCCTAGTGAGTCCAAGCACTTCATCTCATGAGATTCATGAACTTGAATGGCCACCATAAGGTCAAAACTTCATTTGGTCCGACACTTTGATTCGTGAACAAGAATGTCTTTGGTTATTGTTCTTGATACCTGTATATTCTCTTGTTTAATTGTTCCCTCCCTCGTTCCTCTGCTTAGATGGAAACTTTGCAGATGCAGTGTTCAGATTCAACGCCAACATCTCCTACAGTGGAGTGCTGCATGCAGTAACCCAAGATGTGAGTGTGTTCAGTCCATGTGAGTTATGTCCATCGACCAGAGCAGAATTCACACTAATTTCCCCCGTCTTTATCTCTCTCTTCAGGGTCTTTTCTCTGAGAACAAAGAGAAGCTCATAAACAACGCCATCCTGGCTCTTTTATCTCAGGAGGCCGAGCTGCCGGCTCTTAACACCGAGCTAGAGAGCCATTTCCAGGCCATCCGCCGCCTGGTGGCCTCCAAGGCTGGCTTTCAGGCTTTCACCCAGCTGCCCAAGTAAGAATTCAGCAGTAACGCCACTGTATCCTCCTGCTTTTATTTCTTTGAAGTGTACTTTCTGTTGAGCTGCTTGTAACAGGCATGCTCTGTCGTTCCAAGGTCTGGTCAAGGGTCTGGAGTCACAGATGCAACGTAAATATGAATCCATACATCTCAGTCTGCCCTTTTGCCTGTCTCTGTTTCTTATTCTTCTTGCTCTTTTCCAAAGTCTTTCTTTGCTGTCTATCGATCAGCCTTCTCCTCTTTTATCTTTGTTCTGCTTTCATCTCAGGCTTTTAGACAGGCACTTCAGAAGCGAGGTTATGTCACTTCACTGTGTTCAGTCGAACTGTCTGCCTCGATTTGTTTTGACCTTCCTCCCTCGACATCTCACACTCTTGTTTTTTTGCCTCCTTCTCTTTCCCGCTATCTGCTTCGCCCATTCTATCCTTTATATTTCTGCACATCACAATGTTTAAGAACCCCATAGTCTTTTCGGGTCACTGAGATGTATGAGAGGAGCTGTATTTACTGTTTATTTTTTGTTCCTGCGAAGCAAATGAGAATTGGTTTTCCTGGAAGATTCATTGCCAGAGTAGCTTGGTGTTTCCCTCAGACAACCACAAGACACAGATCACTATAAAGACATCAATTATTTATTTTAGCTTTCAGGGAAACCTCTTTTATATTGTTACACTTAGTAGTTCAGTAGAAGATGTGACACCTTTGAGCAAAATAAGCAACAAGCCACTTCTGAAGCAATGAATTCTTTGTGTATCCAACCCCAGACCTCTTTTAATTAACACATTATTTGTATTGTTTATATTATGTTGTGTTTCTGTTTATGATCCTCAGCGTTTTCAAGGCATGGTCGTTTTAGTGGTGTTGGTAAATCTGTGAACGTTTGTGTGTTCTAGGTTCAGGGAAAAGTTGGGAGTAAAGACGGTAAAAGCTTTAAAAAGGAACAACAACAGTGTGACTCATGCTGCTGTAGACATGCTCTGTGCTCTTATGTGTGTAAGTATCCCCTAAATATCTGGACATCAGCCAACTGCAAACATACGTATCAACCATTTTTTGGGTTTGTCTTTTAGCTTGCTGTTTGGCCGAGACGTTTTCTTTTTATGTTTCTTTGCAGCCGATGCACGATGACTATGACCTGAGGCAGGAACAGCTGAACAAGGCCTCTCTGCTGTCCTCAAAGAAGTTCCTGGAAAACCTCCTTGAAAAATTCATCACTAACGTGGTACATTTCTTTTTATTGTCAGCCAGCTGGGTGCGGGATTGGGAAATTTAGAAGTTTCTGAAGTACAAAAGTTGTTTAGTTTCATAAACCTCATGTTTGGAAAGAAAATGTGTATCCTAAATCTAAGCTCTCATTCCCTTTTTTTTTTTTCTTCTTGTTTTCAGGACCATGGAACAGGAGCTCTGGTCATCAGCTCCTTACTGGACTTCTTAACATTTGCCCTCTGCGCCCCCTACAGTGAAACCACAGAGGGGCAGCAGTTTGACATGCTGCTGGAGATGGTTGCCTCTGATGGACGCACCTTGTTTAAACTCTTCCAGGTAGTTGGGTCATGTGAATAGACTTTTCCACCCTAATAATGATGGTAATATCATATAAATTCAGTAGATGCTTGTGTGTTGAATTATGTTGTCCTTATCTTTAGCATCCCTCAATGGCAATAGTGAAGGGGGCAGGCTTGGTGATGAAGGCCATTATTGAGGTAAGCCTTTCTGTGGGTTAGGTGGTTTACGGTGTCGATAATTTCATGATGATTGCAATGTAATTATGCCTAATGACGATTACCAACCTGTGTTTGTTTAAATGTAGGAGGGAGACAAGGAAATAGCCACCAAGATGCAGGACCTGGCCTTGAGTGAAGGGGCTCTTCCCAGGCATCTGCACACTTCTTTGTTCACTATCAGCGCTGACCAGCGGATGCTTACCAACAGGTCCAACCTCAATAAATCCACACACTCACACACAATGATTTGGATTTGTTGGTACCAGCAGCTAGTTAAGTTCTCTATTTAAGTAAGAAAAACACACATTGTCTGTTATGGTCGACAGCTTAAGTTTCTACAGTGGATAATCAGGAAGACGTGATCTCTAACAAACGACTTACAAAATGTCTCAGGCAGCTGAGTCGTCACCTGGTGGGCCTCTGGACGGCAGAAAACCCTGTTGCCCTGAACCTCCTGAAAAGGATACTGGTAAGTCTACAAATCGGCCCATTTCAGACTTTAAAAGGTTTGACGCTTCTCAAATACTCGTGGCAGAAGCCATCAGTATGATACGACGCAGGCAAAGTACTCCAGGATAGAGGCCGATGCTTTTCTCTGGCAGCGGAGGCACTCTGTTTAAGTCTTAACCCATTTCGCTGTGTTTTGTCCGCTCTCAGCCAACAGGCCTGCTGGCGTACCTGGACAGTCCTGATCCAGTCCCGGAGAAAGATATGGATCGAATGCACATCCGCGACAACTTGAAACTTGCCCAGGTGTCTGCAGCAACATCGCATCCCATCTGTACATTTTTGCAGAGTGAACAAACGGCTCGATAAGAAAATATTTGCCGTCTATAATAGTCGTTTTTATATTGTTTTCCCACAGGACCAGCTAAATCGAAACAAGGTGCCCGAGTGGCAGCGGATAGCCGGCAAAGCAGCCAAAGAGGTGGAGAAGTTCGCCAAGGAGAAGACCGATCTAGTGTTGATGCACTGGAGGGATAAAATGGGCATAGCCCAGAAGGAGGTGAGGATATATTTATCTTTGTAAAGATGCTGAGTGGCTGATTTCCCTGTTATCAATCAGACAAGCTACTGCTACTGCTGCTGTCTGCTCAGGTGTCTCCAACTGTTGCATCCTCCTGCTGACGCTGAACACTTCTGCAGAATGCAGAGGCAAACTCAATAACTCACTTTCCAGCTGCTGCGGTTTATTTTGCATGCGGAGCGGTGTCGGCTCTGACGCTGCCTGACTTTGGGGGAAACATGTCAAGAAACAATCACGTATGCTTTTTCTGTGCCTCTTGCGTACCTGCTGTTCAAACTGCTTGTGCACATTTTCATCCATGTTTAACTGACATTTTTTTCCTTTGGCTGGGACAAATGTTTTCCACTACAGGCATGTCTGAATGTGACCGTGTTATTTTAACTCAAAGGTCATCTTCTTTTAGAAAATGTGTGGGTGGGTTGAAGCTGGCGGCGTTATCTAAACTGATTAATAAAACCTTGCTTCCTGCTCTTTGATGTTTACATAAAACTGAAATCAAATACACCATAAAGTGAAGCTAACGCCTCTTAACCCACTGCACCTGAAAACCATCCGGCTTCTTTTTCCTTTTCTACACTTTTGTTTTGAATGTCTCAAAATGGCTGATCAACGTCATATTTTCATTGGCTTGCTTTCAAAGAAAATTCCCCAATCATCTTTTATTTTTACAGCACATTCTCCATGTATATTTGTTGTTAGCAGCAAGTAATCTTGTAAAATACATTAATCCAGCGGATAGTCAGCTAATAAATGATGAAGGATTTAGTGATGGTTTTGTGTGTCTTAGTATGATGTACTCTGGTGACCTTTGACCCTTTTTGTTTAGATTTATTTCTGTTTGATCCGAGGAACAATAATCTCTCTGTGTTGTATCTGCCCCCCCCCTCCTCCTCTTGTCTTGTGTGGTTTCTCTGCTGTCAAACAATGCAGCAGGACAGAAATAACCTGGTAAGTAGGACTGACCAATGGGATCCATGCTGTTTTCTTTCCATCTTCTGTCTCTCAACCAAAACCATTTTTCCATCTTCATGTGACATTGGGTGTGTTTTTTAAATTCAGCCAGGCGATGAACTATTATTATCTACGAGCGATTGCCACATGTGTCTTGAAATAGATGCGGGAAAAGAAGAAGTCAATAATATATTATACGGTAGACGATAATTACTCAGAATTGAACGTGCCTCTTCTTGTCCTGCTGTCAATAGAGGACATGTTCAGAGTACCTGTTGTGTTTTGTAGTCAGTAAGTAATGACTACTTTTAGTTTGAGACATGAGTATAATTAACACAAAGGGAAGGATATTTGCCAAGCACTGTTTTCTATCATTTTACATCGCTCACACCATTTTATTTTTTATGCAGGAAATTTACCTAATTGCTTTATGGCAACAAAAAGATAATTTGTTTACCTTGTAAATCAAGTTTTATGCTAATTAAGGTTGTAAGGCTCCAGTAGCAACATCCTCTAGAGAGGCCACAGATTCATGAGAACCATGATCATAACTCTGTCTCGCCCAGCAAGAATTAATGAACACATTCAATTTCGGGATCCCACTTTGGTTTTTGTGTTTCATAACCTTGTTTTGTATGTCGGTTTGATAATAATGATGATGACATTGTTTTTTTTGTCCCTAATATCTGGCTTTCTCCATCCTCAAAAACATTTGTTACCTTTTTCTCCGTACTGGTGCCATTTATTTCATTTCTGGCGTCCTTGTCCGTAAAGTAATGCTCATGTTGTGGCCATTTCAACTTCACAACTCTCTTTATGCCATGAACTGTGAAAGAACAAAAATTGAATGCTATTATTAATAATAATGACTGACTTGAAGCGGCGACTCAAAAGTTTTTAATCTTTCCTTTTTGATTTCAGAACCCAAACCAAAAGCCCGTCATCCTAAGGAAGAGACGCCAGAGAATAAAGATTGAAGTCAACTGGGAGCTTTTCTACTACAGGTACAAAATGGTCCCATAGAGAGATCAAGCCATATTCTAGCTTTGTTACCTCCTTTGTATTGGGGTTTGCCTCTGTGTCTTTGCTTGTCAACGACCATGAAAACACGGTGCTGGTTATGAGCTGCTGCAACAATCCAAACTTGCTTTCGTTTCCTCAAGATTCCAGCTCGACCATGCACGGTCCAACCTCATCTGGAACCTGAGGACGAGGGAGGAGCTGCGAGACGCTCTGGAGGGGGAGATGCGCGCCTTCAGCGTAGACCGCGAGCTCGGCAGTGCCACCGTCATCTCCTGGAACCACCAGGAGTTTGAGGTTTGTGCTCAGTTGGATTATTAAGCGCTCGCTGCTGTCTGAACCTCATGACTCTCATTTGATTGTAACCATCAATATCCGTGATGCACTGGAGTTTTAGCCCACACCAGTATATTGTGATACTTTTAGTTATTTCTTAAACGAATATATATACTGTGAGCAACGTTTATGGTCTTATTCGCAGGTGAAATACGAGTGCCTTTCAGATGAGATAAAGATTGGTGATTATTACCTGCGTCTGCTGCTTGAGGAGGATGAAAATGACGAATCGAATGCCATCAAGAGATCGTAAGACTGCGATACAACCCAGCCAGCTGCACTAATGTTATCGTTCTGCGCACAATCCAAAAAGATGATTCATGCTTCTCCCTCTCTCCGCTCTTAGATATGAGTTCTTCAATGAACTCTACCATCGCTTTCTGCTTACACCCAAAGTCTCGATGAAGTGCCTGTGCCTGCAGGCGCTTGCTATAGTCTATGGGAAATGCTACGAGGAGATTGGCCCCTTCACAGACACAAAATACATTGTGGGCATGCTGGACCGAGTGAGTACAAAGTCTTACTGCAACATATATATGTAATGCACTGAAAGTGTGTTATGTCTTTTTAATTAATCCAAAATATGCTAATGTTGTTGCAGTGTACAGACAAACTTGAAAGAGACAGACTCATCATCTTCCTCAACAAGCTCATTCTCAACAGGGTAAGCTATTGAAAGCAGCAGTGCCTCTTGGATTTAGATTTTTCTGCCTCTCTGTCTTGAGTGATGATTCATTTTCTGTTCTTTAGAAAAATGTGAAGGAGGTGATGGACTCGAATGGAGTGCGTATATTGGTGGATCTGCTCACCATGGCTCATCTGCATACCAGCAGAGCTACTGTGCCCCTTCAGGTAAAAACATGGCAATTCATGTTATATCATGTGAAAATAATGTCTCTATTGATTTGATGTAATCACATATAACACTAGAGGTTGCAGTTTTTTATGAGCCATAGATGAGATGTAATCCTATGCTGACCCTGGTGTGAACATTGTAATTATCTGTCCTGAGTGTCAAACAGAGGGTCTTCTTTATTTCCACAGAGCAACGTGCTGGAGGCCTCACCAGACATGAAGAGGGAGAGCGAGAAAGAGTGGTACTTTGGTAACGCAGACAAGGAAAGAAGAGGACCTTTCAGTTTTGAGGAGGTATGTGATATTCTTAAAATGTCAAGCACTGACAGAATGCAAAATCGGGCATAAGGTTGCGTGTTAGCTGTGAGTGGAAATAGCTATAGGGGGAACTCTCTTCTACTAGCTCATAGCTGATAGAACATCGTACATGGTGCATCTTTCTTAAGTCTTTTTTTTTTTTTTATATATATATAGATAGATAGATAGATAGATAGATAGATAGATAGATAGATAGATAGATAGATATATCTAGCAGCCACCACTACTTATCTTTTTGTATTACGTTTTTGCTTTTCCTTCTCCAGATGCAGGAGTTTTGGAGTACAGGTGTCCTGACAGCGAAGACGCGCTGCTGGGCTCAGGGGATGGATGGCTGGCGCCCCCTGCAGGCCATCCCCCAGCTAAAATGGTGCCTCCTGGCCACTGGACAGGCAGTGATGAACGAGTCCGACCTGGCTACGCTAATCCTTAACATGCTCATCACCATGTGCTCCTACTACCCCAGCAGGTGGGTAGAGTAGAAAATAACCCCCCTTTTAGAAATATATTCCATACGTTATCATGATATCATTCCATAAAGCAATGACGTGTGTGTGTGATGATCTTTGGTTGAAACTTTTTTACTCAGGGACCAAGATAATGCCATCATCCGTCCTTTACCTAAAATCAAGAGGATGATCAGTGACAACGCTTGCCTCCCCCACATTGTTCAGGTAATTACACAATCTGAATTTTATTTTATTTTATTTTTTTGTCTACACAATGGTGGCATATCCACTTTGGTGAATTGCTGAATTTAATGAAACGACACGTTCATCGTCTCCCGTTCTTTCTCTCCTCCAGCTGCTGTTGACCTTTGACCCCATACTGGTGGAAAAGGTGGCTAACGTTCTGTACCTGGTGATGCAGGACAACCCTAATCTGCAGCGCCTCTATTTAACTGGGATCTTCTTCTTCATCATGATGTACACAGGCTCCAACGTGCTTCCTGTCGCAAGGTGAAAACACACCGGCGAGCATTTTGTGCAAGCATGATATAATTATCCCCAGACATGTTTAAAGTCCCAGTGAAACGGAAGATAGAGGGTCTTTAGCTTCTGCACTAGGTATTCCCCAGTGAAACAGAATATTTGAGCAGTGTATGATAACAAGAGGGATTTAAATCAAATCCGTTATATTTGATTGGACCACTAAAAAGTGGTTGGGCTTAGGGTGTAGCGTGATACGGAGCTGCAGAGAACTCTTAGTTCACACCTCCATTGTTTCTAAAAGTTGCTGATTGACGTATAGATGTTATTGGGTGAAATTGGTTGGTACTTGCTAACCTAAGCACTTTTCATATTTTGTTTTACTGGAAGAAAGATGATTGGATTTTGATATAAGAATACAAAGACATTTGTTTTTTGGTGTTAAAAGAGTTAATAAATGCAAAATAGGACCAAGAACGTGATCTAAAAGGCACTTTACATTTCATCTTGACATCTTGACATCTTGTTGAAGAGAGTTGTATCTGTCCATTAAATGGGTCAAACCATTGTAATGGTAGCCATGATAAAGTGCTGCTGTGCAGTCAGTCAAGGTTCAGAGTGAATTGCACTTAGATGAAAGACACATTTAAACCTATTGCTTTTTACCCTGGGGAACCTGTATCTCCACCCAGAAGATCGACCGTGCCTTAGACATGTGCTAAAGAAAGCTCCTGCCTGCTAACTATTGTGCTGCCTTCCTTTAAAAATAGAACAGTACACATTGGCACCAGTAACATGCAATGTATTGACCTCAAAGACATTCCTGTGGTTTCTTAAGGTTCCTGAAGTACACACATCTGAAACAAGCCTTCAAATCAGAGGAGGTAAAGTTTTTGATATGGATTTTTACCTTTTATAAATTACAACAGATTGTATCCTATGAATCCAACCCCCTTTTAATAATAACACGTGTCTGTTGTGCCTCCTCCCCAGTCTAAGGGTCAGGACATAGTGCAGCGTAGTGTTCTGGGACCGGTGCTGCCTGAGGCCATGGTGTGTTATCTGGAGAACTACGAGGCTGAACGCTTCTCAGAAATATTCCTTGGAGAATTTGACACACCTGAGGCTATTTGGAGCAGCGAGATGAGGTAGGTATCGGTCTGTCATGTCTTATTACTGTGCTTTAAAAAGGCAATGTAGAGATATTTAGAAGTGCAGCGTGTGGTTTATAGAAATTTAAATAGCTTGTGTTTGATCTCTCTGCTTCAGGCGGATGATGATCGAGAAGATCGCTGCCCACATCGCTGACTTCAGCCCCAGGCTGCAGAGCAACACGCGGGCCCTCTACCAGTACTGCCCCATCCCCGTGGTCAGCTTCCCTCAGCTGGACAACGAGCTCTTCTGCAACATCTACTACCTCAGACATCTGTGTGACACCACCCGCTTCCCCAACTGGCCCATTCGAGACGCTGTATGTCTCTTTGTTTTTCCTTCTGTATCCAAGCTTGTACTTTTTTTTTTTTTTTTTTTTTTTAAACATCCTGCATGTGTTTTCGAAGAAAGGCGTCTTTAAATTTGTGATCCTCCGTTATTCCTGCAGGTGAAGCTGCTAAAAGACACCCTTGAAGCCTGGAAGAGGGAGGTGGAGAAAAAGCCTCCCTCTATGTCTATAGATGATGCATATGAAGTCCTCAACCTCCTCAAAGGACAGGGGCAGTGAGTGGCCTTCGATTTCTTATCACTTGTTACTCTTTTTTTTATCCTGAATATCCTTGAAAGCAATTAAAGTGGATATTGTTGTTGGATAATGTGGATTTAGATCGCAGGGCTGAAGAAATGATGGCATTTATGTTTTCAGGCACGATGAGAGTAAAATAAGGAAAGCTTACTTCAGACTGGCTCAGAAGTACCATCCAGACAAGAACCCAGAGGGCAGGGTATGTGTTACAATCATTACTGACATGATGTGTATGTAAGGGCTAACATAGCATATATTCATCCACAGATATCGTTTCAACTTGTGTCTTTCAGGACATGTTTGAGAAAGTCAACAAAGCCTACGAGTTCCTTTGCACAAAGTCTGCCCGAATCCTGGACGGCCCGGACCCGGAGAACATCATCCTCATCCTCAAAGCTCAGAGCATCCTGTTCAACCGACACAAAGAAGGTATGCAGACAGGTCAACTGTCTGTCTTTCATTTTTGCTATTGTTCTTTATACCTAAACATTTTGAAATAAGTGAGTTCAGGCACATTTCGTTTGAGTGAATTTGAATGAAAGGGTGTTTTTTTTATTGTTAGAGATTTTAAACTATTCAATTTTATTTGTAAAGCTCGATATCACAAATATGCCTCAGAGGGCTTTTACAATCTGTACAGCATACAACGTCCTCTGTCCTTGGACCCATGCATAGGAAACGGAAGAACTCCCCCTAAAATACACTTTTATTAAGGGAAAAATACAGAAAGAAATCTTAACTGAGGAGCGATCCCTCTCCCAGGATGGGCCGAAGTGCAATAGATGTCAAGTGTACAGAATGAACAACATAATAACATTGACCTAATACTGCTACTCTTCCTCTTATGCGTCTTTAACAGAACTGGAACCATACAAATACGCCGGTTACCCCATGCTCATCAAAACAATCACAATGGAAACAGAGGACGAGCTGCTCTTCTCCAAAACCTCCCCCCTCCTCCCTGCTGCTGCTGAACTGGCCTTCCACACCGTCAACTGCTCCGCCCTTAATGCAGAGGAGCTGCGCCGCGACAACGGCATCGAGGTATGCACGCAGTCTCACATCCTCAAATACAAAGCAGTCCAAATGAAACGGCTGTCCATCTACACTGAATAAATGACTGTTTACTGTATTTAATCAGGTGATGCTGGAGGCGCTCTCTCGGTGTGTAGCTGTTTTAACTGCATCCAGCAAGCCTGATGACATGGCTGTACAGGTAAAATGAGTCTTTAGTCACCTGTCGTCACCTTTCTCTCTGGAGACGAATGCAGTCCCGCTTGTAAGGATTTCTCTCCCACTTTCTTATTCAACACTTGAATGTGCCGCAGGTGTGCGGGCACGTCTGTAAGTGCTACAGTGTAGCAGCCCAGTTTGAGGAATGCAGGGAAAAGATAGTCGAACTGCCCAGCATCATCAGGGACCTCTGTCACATCTTGTTCTATGGAAAGGTGAGAACCCAGTTTTCTGTCTATAATTACAAAGAAAAATCTTCCATGTGCACAATTTTTCTGCATCAATATGTCAGATTTGAAGCCATATAAAGAAATATGCCAGTACTCAGGCATTTTAGAGGCTGCTGTTGCAAAACAATATCCATGTTTTATACATTTAAGATTCACTCTTTTGCTTCACTAATGGAGATAAAGATGCTTGAAGTGCATCTTTAGCACAGCTCATTCATCCATTTTGAAAAGACTGCATTTTAAATATTTCCTTTAATTTATATATTTCCTTTGAAAGTAATGATTTGAATATATTACAGATTGAAGAGCTCCATTGAGGCGGTCATCTTGCTTGTTTGTGGTCCCATTATCTGCTATTTATTTAGAAATATTTAAATACTACATGGAGCACCAGCGATGACCGCTTTATGCTTTTTCTGCTACCAGACAGCTCCTTGACGTTCTCTCCCTCGCCTCCTCTCAGGGTCTCCCAAAAACTGCCACCCTGGCAGTACAGTGCGTGAGCTCCTTCGCAGTGGATTTCTTCCTACAGACCCATCTGTACCACGCTGGTGTGCTCTGGCACCTGCTGGTCCACCTCTTCAACTACGACTACACTCTGGAGGAGAGCGGCGTGCATGCTAGCCAGGACACAAACCAACAGGAGGTTGCAAACAGCCTGGCCAAGCTCAGCCTGGTCGCTCTCAGCCGTCTGGGAGGCTACTCCCAGACGCCGCTCACCCCAGACGGGAACAATGCTGTTTCAGAGACCAACGGCATCGAGGGCACGCCTCCGGAGAACCCCACCATCCGCAAGAGCTTGGCGGCCATGCTGACGCCATACATCTCAAGGAAGCTGGGAACAGGATCTCCTCCTGCGGTATGTCATGCAGGAAGGGTTGTGTCAAGCTTTTACATACAATACATAAAACCCAACACCAAGCTGAGTGCCCCGTTGTGCATTTTAGGTCTTGAAGCTGCTGAATAGCAACTCGGAGAACCCGTACTTGATCTGGAACAATGGAACACGAGCCGAGCTGCTGGAGTTCCTGGAGGGTCAACAGGAAGGAAACATCAAGAGGGTATGAATAACATGTATAATATCATCGACATAGATATTAGTATTAAGCTATGTCAGAGTAAAATAAAAGTTATTCATGCATCCTTTCTATGGTCTCTTTGCAGGGAGAAAATGATGAAAGCTTTGGTGCAGAGTTTGTGTTCAGTGATCACAGCAAAGAGCTGATAGTTGGGGAGATCTTTGTGCGGGTCTACAATGAGCAACCGTCTTTTCCTCTTGAGGTGAGTAAAAGAACAACGCAGTGCCATTCTGTTGCTAGGGCAACAGCTTTGGTCCAAGTCTACTTCCTGTCAGCTACCAAGGACTGCTACTGCATTAACAGCCACTGCAACAGGAGGTACAAAGGGGCCCACCTAGAGTGTTCATGTTGTCGGGTTTGAAAAGGTTTTATTGTTTGCCCTTTTTCATCCGTCTGAATTAGACTATTGAAAGAGCCATATTCATTATACAGTAGCTGTGAATTTGACACTTGCAATGACTAAATACCAATTTTATTTGTATTTATGTCACATTTAATAGTCTATTTGGTTTATTTGCAACATAAAATAGACTTTAGACTTTTTTTGTAATGCTATAATGTGTTTCCATCTCTGTTCTTAGTACCCCAAAGCCTTTGCAGCGAGTCTTCTGGACTACGTGGGCTCCCAGGCCCAGTACCTCCACACTCTGCTGGCCATGAGTCAGAGTAACAAAGTGGAGTCCCAGCAGCATGCTGAGAGGCTGCGCTTCGCTGAGATGGCTTTGGAGGCTCTCCGCAATGTCATCAAGAACAACCCCGGTAAGATATGACGCTTCCTTCACTTCTACCTTGTCTGAAGAACCCCGAGTAATTTTATTTAGATGTCTTAACTTTTCTAAGCCGTCGCCTTTGTCTGATTTCAGGTTCGGAGTCAGAATGCATCGGCCATTTCAAACTGCTCTTCTCTTTGTTGCGGGTTCATGGAGCTGGCAGAGTACAGCAGCTGGTTTTGGAGGTAGAGGTTCTTGGTCCTGATATCTAATTATGACTGTGGTTCCTAATGATCTTGGCATTTTAAGCATAATGTGTTTCCTCTGCAGGTTGTGAATACAGTGACGTCAAACCAAGAATGCGTTAGCAACATTGCTGAGTCGCTGGTGTTGTCCAACCTTCTGTTGCTGCTGCACTCGCTCCCCTCCAGTAAGAAGACACTTTCAAAAAATATATATATATATTATAATTGCTTATAATTGCTGCTCTTTGCTGCCTTTTCTAACTTATTGCAATGTTGTTTCTGTGGACTAATGTGTTTTTATTGTGCATCTTTAGGCAGGCAAATGGTGCTGGAAACCTTGTATGCACTGACTTCTAACACCAAGATAGTCAAAGAGTCTATGGCTAAAGGTCAGTGTAATTCGTTAGTTTATTTTCCATATTTGTGGGAATTCTGAGCGCACAGATGCTCATGTTGATCCGTTTGTTCCCCAGGTGCTCTGATCTACCTGCTGGACCTCTTCTGTAACTGCACACATCCCCAAGTCCGCACACAGACCGCAGAGCTCTTCTCCAAGATGACCTCAGACAAGCTGGTCGGCCCAAAGGTCAGTCCTCACATATATGAATAAAACATTTTTTTTTAAAGATAAATGTCCTCCTCGCGTCATCATATATTCTCCTCTCTGCCAGGTGCGTCTGACGCTGATCCGTTTCCTTCCTGGCGTGTTCATGGACGCCATGAGAGACAACGCCGAGGCAGCCGTGCACATATTTGAGGGAACGCACGAGAACCCTGAGCTCATCTGGAATGACAGCTCAAGGGAGATAGTGTCCACCACTGTTCGGGAGATGATGCTTGAGTATGACATGAACCAATTCAATACCTTATTTTAACCAATACCTAGCTGAGTAGTTTAAAATATTGGCGTATCCTAACTGTCTAATATGTTTTTTTTCCCAGGCACTTTAAACAGCAGAAGGATAATCCTGATGTGAACTGGAAAGTAAGTGTAATAGTATATTACTAGCATTAAAACATTAATTCAAGGATCATTTATTGTTATTATGCAACACAGGGATGCACAACACAAAACAGCTGTAGCCCATTTTCAACACAAGAACATCACAAACAAAACAAAAACAGCAGTAAATATTAATGTTGTTGAGATTTAATGTGACAATACATTGTTTGTTTGTGTGCTCAGTTGCCAGAGGACTTCACAGTGGCCTGTGGAGCAGGACAGGGCGAGCTCGAAGTCGGTGGAGTCTTCTTGCGTATCTTCATTGCTCAGCCCGGCTGGGTGCTTCGCAAGCCACGAGAGTTCCTGGTGTCTCTTCTGGAGACGCTGACTGAGCTGCTGGAGAAAAACAACCCCAATGTGAGCTTCTTCACTGAGAAACACAAACACACAGTAGTTGATATTTCCGCTTACTCATTTGATGAGGCGACTAATCGTTTTTTTTTTTGTTTTTTTTCTTAAAATGTATTTAGTCGATTAGTCGTTTTTTAATGCTTTTCCAAGAAACTTCAGAGCACATCTCTGTTATGCACAAGATATTTAAAGTGGTGCTTTTGTGTGATTCTTTGTGGAGAAACTCAGTTTTAAGTATACAAAATTGTGTTGGTTGACTAACAATTTCTTTGGCCGGGGACAGCTCTTGTTCTTGCACTCACGTTTTCACTTCTTCCTGTGAACTCCTGCAGGGCGAGGCCCTGGAGACGGTAACCATGGCAGCAGTCTGTCTGTTCAGCTCACAGAGCCAGCTGGCCGACCAGGTTCCTCCTCTGGGTCACCTGCCTCGTGTCCTGGCAGCACTCAACCACAAGAACAACGCCGTGCCCAAGAGCGCCATCCGTCTCATCCACGTGCTGTCAGACAACGAGGTGAGGAGCAAACGCGCACATATAGCCGACTTTTCTTTTTTAAAGCTTTCGTGACTTTCTGCACCTCGTTCACACACGGACGACGACAAATGTTTTAACAGCAATACTGTGTCTCAATTTGGATTATTCTGTTAGTACACTTATCGTACACTATGTGCTTACTTACGAAGTGTGTGACACGGCTTCTGTGCACTTACCGGAAATGAAAATCTCAACATTTGCTGCTGCTTCTTTTTTTAATTACGACTGGACGGAGCTCTAATACTAAATCCCTTAAGGATTCACACTCGAAGAGACTAGAGTTCATGTATCACAATTATTCACAGTCTCACTTTGCTTTCTTAAGATTTGCCAACAAACTATTTATTGGGCAGCTGTCTCCTTTCTGCACTATGACACGCTGAACTTGTTGTTTTTCTGTAGCTGTGTGTGCGCTCCATGTCTGCTCTGGAGACCATCGGCCCCCTCATGACTGGAATGAAAGCTCGGGCTGACATGGCCGGCTTAGCTTGTGAAGCTCTCAACCGCATGTTCCAGAAAGAGCAGGCAGAACTAGTGGCCCAGGTAAACTGTCACCATTATTATTATTTTAATTTTATTTTTTTGTGTGCATCATGTTTGATGACCATGTAAAATAAAGATGATGATAATAATCTATTTTATTAATGAACGGAACAGGCTCTCAGAGTGGAGCTGGTCCCATACCTCCTGAAGCTGCTGGAAGGAATCGGCCTGGAGACATTGGACAACCCGTCGGCTACTAAGGCCCAGATAGTAAAGGCTCTCAAGTCCATGACTCGCAGTCTGCAGTACGGAGAGCAGGTATGATATAACATGACCAGCAGGATTACCAATTAAAACCACTCGGTACCGTTAATTGTTCAAAGTTACATCAGACTGGTTATTTGTCTTATTTGAAACTCTCTGCCAATCACTGCTTTGCAGGTGAATGAGATTCTCGCGAAGTCTTCAGTGTGGAGTGCCTTCAAAGACCAGAAACACGATCTTTTCATCTCAGAGTCTCAGACTGCAGGTTACCTGACAGGTAAAGTATTTCTATAAACTTGGCCTGCTATTGAACACTCGGCATCACAAAACCTGACATTTAACAAGCAAAACTGTTGAAATTATTTATTATTTATCAGTTTTTATAAGGTAAGTCTTGTGTGCCTCTCTCTGAGCTGTTCTTGAATCTGAATGCTTTGCTTTATCCTAAAACCACCTTGTGGCTGACTCCTTACTTGTGCTTGAACCCAGAGACCCTTTCTTTCTCCACGTCCTCTAACTTCCTGGCTCTGCCCTTCCCTTCCTCTTTGTCCTTCACGTTTCCTCCTCAGGGGTATCCACTCCTTCTCTCCTGGCTGCCAGTAGCCCACTGCGAGGTGGGCTCTAGACTCCTAAGCTGGGCCCTCCCAGCCCTCCTCTCTCTTGCTCTGATGCAGGTAGAAGTTGACCTCGCTCCTACTGCCATTCCTTTCCCCTTTACCTCCATCTTTAACCCACACTTAACTTTCCATTCCCACCTCTCCATCTTCAAATCGCTAACAATAATTGCATCTCCATCTCCGTCCACCAACTACTACTTATCGCAATCCAGTTGCAGGAACTAACAGAAATGCCCTTGAAAGTTGAAAATTAGAAGCTTAGTCAGAGTAGTGATCCCGCCCCCATACGTAAAGTAGTTGATGTCTTTTAGTTTAGTACCTCATTGTAGCGCACCACTAGCACTCCAGCTATCCCACCTAGTAACGCCTAGTCTAAACTGTATCTATGTTCCTGTCACCTGTAGGTCCAGGAGTAGCAGGTTACCTTACGGCAGGAACTGGCAACCCGGTAATGCCCAACGTCCCACCCCCTGTGGACAACGACATTGGAGACCTAGGCTGATGGACACACTCAGTCACGCTCAGCACCCAGACTGCCCTGCTGCTTCCCAGCTGCAGCTCAGAGAGGGACTGTCCAGCTCCCAGACGAAGGGGGATGGAGAGAGAGAGAGAGAGAGCGAGAGAAAGACGGAGGAGAGCCGGGCCGTCATTGACCGTCACCAAAATCTCTGCAACACCTCCTCCAGCATCACTCTCCTCTCCCCTTACAAATGGCACTCAAGTCTTCACAAACACTTTGAAATTGTTTTAACGGATGACCACATTTGTTTTGTTTCTGTGCTGCTTTTCTTGTTTCTTCCAATGACACACAGAAGAGTTTACTTTTTGTATGAATATATTTTTTACTCTAGATTTTTTGTTTTTTCATGAGAAAGACATTGGAATACTGATAGTATAAGTTAACTGTCTCTTCTCTATTATCTTATTCCTCTCTGTCATATCCTGATTGGCTACACTGTATCCAAATCCTCAACAGAGGATACTTGGCCTTGTTTGTGACACATATGTGCACAGGACCTATCCACCTCTTACATAAACATGTCATTTACTAGTCGTCTATATAACGGATTCTCATATGGAAAACGAAGAAAAATGTTAAAGTAGAAAATCTGAAATCATTTGTGTAAGATTTCGCTGCCTTGTCATTTGAGCCCTCCGAGTGATGCTGACCTCTTGTCTGGTTTGGTCAGGTCGAGTTCCATCCACCCTTTCAAAGTTGACACAGATATGATCTCCAAATGTCCAGCCTCTTATTCCTCTGATCTAAATTCATACTTCATTCTGCTCTCTCGTTGAAGGCTACCCTTTCTGCCTCACATTTTTTAAAGTGATTCTCTTTCTCCCACCCCCCAGAATGCAAAAAGCACTAGAATATTTATAAGTGGATAATAATCAACGAAAAATGAGCTTCTGCTATGACGTGACGAATGACGTTGACGGATTACGAATCTATGTGAAAGACTAGTGCAATTTGTGAAATGTTCCATGTAATATTGCGTATATAAACTTTCTATAATGAATGTACATTAAAAAAAAAAATCAGTCGCACTTGTACATAAAATTTTAAGAATAAAAGGGAACCCACAGTGTTGTTCTTTTGTATTTACATTTGTGTTTGTCTCAGTAGTAGATATCTCAACAGAAAGAGCTGAATGTTTGCTCATGTTTGACCGTTGCTACGACCTGCAACGTCATAAAATGTGCTCCGAATTTAACAAGATGATTTAACATTTCATATTTGCATGCTATTAAATCTGCGAGCTATCAAACTTTTGCTTTTCTCATAAACTTGAACAGAAATTACAGGTTTCCAGTTTGTGTATTTTTATTTTGAAGATAAACTATTGCAACAATGGTTAGAAATGAACACACGGTCTCTTAAAACTTATATTTATATTCTTATACTATATGTATATATTATGCTGAGGAAGATTGGCTGACAATACATATTTATTTGTGAGATTTCAGAAGATTGTCTATCATTTGCAAAATAATTATTTTAATTAAAAAGCCTGTATTTGAATATATTTAAGAACCATAAATCTGGATGGATATGGACTTCTAACCGTTCCTGAATTTAGATTACGTTTTGTTCATTTATTTTTTGAAAAGTGCTTTGTGAATAAAGGGCATTACTATAATTATGTAGGTTTTAGAGATTAGGGTTTTGTTATTCCCTCATAAACCTGGGATAACGTATTCACATTTAGGCTAAAACCGTTGATTAAAAAATATATATATTAATTTAAAATAAAATCTAATCTAGACATGGCTTTTATTTAGGTTAATGTGATATAACGTCACACCTTATCTACAGTCTGGTCACACCCATAGACAGTATATAAGGTTATGCCTAATGTGGGGTTAGAAAGGTAGGGATTTTTGCAATATTAACATTAATGAAACCATCAGACTTTTACTAATTATTACCTATCATTATGTTCATATTTTTTAAATAATTAATAATTGTATAACTGAAGTTCTAGTGCATTTTTATCCTAACACGCACACGTTGAATATTAGACTTAGACGCTGCGGAACTTTTCAACCCTAGAGTCCGACTCCACTCGGTCCGATTAGCGGGTAACACCGGAAGTTGCGTCGTTGGCGCGAATAACAACAACAAAGCTGATATTTCAATTTTGCGACGCTATTATCAGTAAATTACCAAATGTACAGGCTTTTATTCAACACTGTGGAGACCGTTCGTTTATAATAACTTGTATAAGAATATTATTTTATGTGTTTTAACGTTTTAACGCTTGTTTGAATGTTGACTCAGCAGTTTATTTCTCGTGAGTTAGCCAGGCAAGCTGTCCCTCTTTATTTATCCGGCACTGCATCAGAAAACAGGTAAGTTGCCATCAGGTAACGTTAGTTAACATTATCGTGAAAGACTATTTAAGTAGTGATAACTGCTGTTGACTCGAAATGCTAAGTTACTGCTGATGCCATGATAACAAACGTTAATGTGGTTAATGTGGTTAATGTCTTTGTCACTGGTCCTTTTTCAGTTATGTCCAAAGAAGGCAAGGAACGCTTCATTGTGAAGTTTGTGGAAAGCAAAAAACAAAAAACAGAGTATTCTGTCAAGGCTTACGAGGTAAAGTCCATCATCAAATCTTTTGTTGATGTTTACCTTTTTGCCACTGTGATAATGTCTATTCCACTGTGCTATTGACCCTTTTCTTGTGTGTACACAGGCCATTTTGGAGCTGCAGTCTGACAAGTACTTGAAAACCATCGATGAAGATGCAGTTTTACAGATGGACCAGAAGGACAAGTCTCTGTTCGTCTTCAGCAGCTTCACCACCCCGGCCTTTCTGCACTGCAAAAAGGTCTCAACTCAATATTTGATACATCAAAAACCTGCGTCCTGAATTGCATGAGGATTTGTGAAGCCCTGTCACTGAGGGCAGTTATTCTCTTTCTCACTCTTTGTTATCTGACATGTAGCTCGGCTGCCGAGTGGTGAGTCCGCTGGTGGTGTTGTACTGCCTGCAGCACCAGCATTGCGTCCCCAAAGCAGAGGAGCCCGTCTATAACATGGCCATGGCTGACATCACTATTTCCTGCACCAGCTTGGATAAAGCAGCACGGGTAAGTTCACTGCGTGTGATGCTTTTCAGATTGTTGCTCTCTAATAAATGCCAAAGACGTCAGGCAGTGTATTAATGTTTTGGACATAAAACATGAAGCAATAATCGTCACAATTGAACGAATATTATTTCAGGGAACACAGAATAGAGCTATTATGACATGTTAACTTAATGTAGCTTTCATCTTTGTTATGAAATCGCAGGGCACAAACCACGAAGACATACTTTTCAGTGCATGCGTAACATTGTTTGCATTTAATAGTGAAAGTCTGAAAAGGACCAATTCATATGAAAGCTGGTCATTATAGTGGTACATCGATGTACATCCCCAAATACGTACGAAAAGTGTAACATAGTGCACAATTAATCTTCTCCATAGGGGGTTAAGAGTTGGGAAAGCACAGCACCGTGTTCTCTAATGTGTTTGTGTCTGTCTCTCTCGACAGGCAGACGTGATGGATCTGGTGCAACTCATGGGTGGCCGGGTCTATCTTGATCTAAATGTATCGGTCACACACCTGATAGCCGGAGAGGTGGGCAGCAAGAAATACCTGGTTGCGGCCAGCCTGGGTAAACCCATCCTGCTGCCCGCATGGGTCAATGCCTGCTGGGAGAAATCTCAAAACAGGTATGTAGGTATCATTAAAACTGACATTTCTGTTCTAACATCTATGTAGAAAAATACATGCGGATTTTTTTTTGGTGATGTTTTCTTGGCCAAATATACTCTTTCTTGCACGTTTTATTAAAAACCTTCAGGATTTGAAGGTTTACTAGTCAATATTACCAAAATGAGTGCATTAATGAAATTGTTATGACATTGTAACCTTTTTATGGTAACACTTGTGATTGTGAGAAAAACCCTTTCGAGGATAATCAACACCTTGTTCTGCCTCCTTCAGTCTTTTCAGGTACACAGATCTACCCATGGAGGACTATCTGTGCCCTGTGTTGCGTGGCTGCACTGTTTGTGTGACTGGCCTCTCCAGCACAGAGCGTAAAGAGGTGCAGCGGCTCTGTGATCAGCATGGAGCCAACTACACCGGTCAGCTCAAAATGAACGAGTGCACACACCTCATCGTTAGTGAGCCAACAGGTCGGTCACTATCAGTTTCAGCACAATGGGTTCCATTATTGCCACCAGTATCGTTTGTAAGTGTTTGTATTTGTTTGCAGGTCAGAAGTACGAGTGTGCGAGGAAGTGGAATGTGTATTGCGTGTCTCTGCACTGGCTGTTTGACAGCATAGAAAAGGGCTTTTGTCAAGACGAGAGCCGGTACACTGTGGAGCGTAACGCATCAAAGACCACTCGACCGCACACGTCCACCCCCACTGGCACCATCAAGAAGGAGGGTGAGCCACAGGCTGATAGTTGTTTGCTGTGTATTGCATTTTTGTCGGTCTGTAACATATTTTATTGAAGAATCATGTTTTTTTAACTCCAGAGGGTCCATCTCTGCTGGGCTTGAGCCACATCTCTGGGAATGCCAGCATGACAATAAATGACACAACCCTCACCAACGGCACCATCAGCCGTCTGGAAGCGCCGGACCCCATCGACTCTCTGGATCTCACCGTCTGCCTGGCTGATGACATATTGGATGGCTGTAAGGTAAACAAAAGAATGTTCCTTTTCATTCAGAGTGGAGATTTCCATTTCCACTAATTTATCGTTATCATTTTTTGATAATGGGATGGACATAGATGAGGCTTTTTTTTCACTCTTTCTTAAATGTTGTGCAGCTGTACCTGTGTGGCCTGCCAGGGAAGAAAGTGGAGAAGCTGCGGCGTCTCGTGAACGCTGCAGGAGGTCTGCGCTTCAACCAGCCCAGTGAGGAACTCACACACGTGGTCATGGGAGAGCTGGACCAGGACCTCAAGAGTTTTCTGTTCAAAGCAACACATAGGTCAGACCTGCAAAGATTATTACTTTACATAGAATTTATTGTATCCTCGCCTATAGCAAGTTTTTATCCCCTGTGCCTCACTTTAAAGAAAAAAGTTGCTCTGATGAAAAATGTGTCAAAAAACTGGCATAAAATTATGTATTGATATTATTTTCCTCTTTCACATTTCTTTAACTAGCATCACTTCCAAATATTCATTTATTTGCAAAATGTTTATATTCACTATCAAATAAAGGCAAATGCCTCAAAATATAATAACACAATATAAAAGTATAAGCTATATTGACTTGAGTCCTCTCTAAGTTTAAGTTCAGGATATATCCTTACCTTAGCCTAAATCTTAAATTTTGTTTTGTAACATATGTAGTCACAAAGTAAAATATACAGAATCCAGCTTTAAGAGGACTGTTCAAAACAATTCAGCATGTTTACAGCCTGTGAAATGATTGATTATGATGTTCGTGTGTGTGTGTTACTTCTCAGACCCCATGTAGTAACCGTGCAGTGGTTGCTGGACAGCTTCAACAGAAGCAGCCTGCTCCCAGAAGCGAGTTACCTCCACCCTGACTGTCTGCCCCCGGCCCCGGCTGCTGTGTCTGTGTCTGCCCGCCGCCCTCCCTCCTCCCGGCATTCAGCTGGCCCCCTTGCAGCCAGCCCCAGCACTCCCAGGCAAACGAGAGCTGAGGAAGATCTGCTCTCTCAGTACATGGATGATGACCCTACAATAGGTAGGCATCTGTTGTTAAAGAATTGGCTCCGTTTTATCGGACACCATTAAGAGATGTTTTACAAGATATAGTTTTATATATTACAGCTAATCTCATTTTTCTTTTATCCTCCAGTGGACATGCCCCCACCGGCAGAGGGCAACAGCAGGAAGTCCATCCGTACATCTGCTGACCCTTGGGCGACAAACCTCACCAGAGGACCAGAGCCAGACTCAATCCTGCAGGAAGCCAGCGAGGCCAGCCTGTTTTTGGGGAAATGTTTCCTCCTTGTGGGCTTTGGCGCCGAGGCAGAGACCCAGCTCTCGCTACTGGTGACAGAAAATGGAGGCCGGGTGCTGATGGGCCGTACACGTGTTGTGGCAGACTATGCCGTGGTCCCACTGTTGGGCTGTTTAGTGGAGGCCACAGTGGACGAGGTGGTCACTGACACCTGGCTGGTAAGATCATAGCCGTACTGCTTTAATTGTGTCTGTGTCGGGAGGAGGGTGTGGCTTTCTTGCTGATTTCAGTGCCATCTGTTGGGCGTTGATTGTTTTTTTTTTAATCGTCTATGTTGCTTGTCTCATTTTTGAGGCAACACACTTGATTTTTAAGCTGAGTCAATAGTAATAAAATTGACAGAAAATCGAAATATTTTGAGAAACCATTGTCTGGGTCAATTACCAGGAAGAAAAACGATCAACATTCTCTGGTTCCAGCTTCTCAAATGTAAAGATTTGCTGCTTTCCTCTTTTTCATATCCTATCAAATTGAATATATTTGAGTTTTGGACTAGCGTTTAAGACTTGTGATGGGCATTTTTCACATTTTCTGTAATGTTTTTTCTGCACTCCAACAGATTTACATTTCACTGATTTTGAAATACAGATGTGTTCACCATCAGTTCTGTGTGCCATGATTATGCTTCGTAAGCTTGAAACCTGACAGGCGTGCTTTTGTTTTTTGTTCATATTCTCAGGCCATGTGTGTGGAGAAGGAGTGTGTTCTGCAGCTGTCCTCCAACCCTTTGTTCACACCCGTTCCCCTGATGGACGGACGTCTTCCCCTCAAAGATTGCGTCCTCTCGGTCAGCCAGTTCACGGGAGCAGAGCGGGAGTCTTTGGTGGAGCTGGCCAAGCACCTTGGAGCCAAGTACGGTTACATTGCAGTCCTACTTTTCTGCTACATTAAGGGTGCTGTAATCGATTGGCAACCGCTTGTTATCGGCCGGTATTTGATCTAAATAGTTTGATCGTCGGCCTCTATTAGTAGTTGTAAGTATCTTGTACTTGTACTCTAATAGCAGTTTTTTGTGTTCGGGACAAGAATGTCAAAAGTGTAATTTCCTTTGTACAAGTTTCTAGCTGTATGAGGTCCTGAGCTGTGGCGTTCTACCGCAGCTAAATAAATGTAGAAGAAGTCCTCGGCTGTGCCCGTTGTTCTGACACAATGGATCTGTGTTCTCCCTCCTGCATACTTTCACCCTCATGTGTCCTGCCTTTCCTTTTGTGAACTACCTGTCTTGAATCCTTTCTTCTCTCCCTCCTGCAGTGTCCAGGATTACTTTGTGCGCCTGGCCAACCAGAAGAAAGGGATGCTGGCCAGCACTCACCTGGTGCTGCAGAGCCCCGAAGGCACAAAGTACCAAGCAGCAAAGAAATGGGGCCTTCCAGCCGTCACCATGCACTGGATACTAGGGTCTGCCCGGACCGGCCAGAGGGCAGAGGAGGGGCGTTTTCTAGTTGACCTGCCGCCCTCACCAGGTCAGAGAAGTGTCTTAATTAAAGCTTTCATGTGGATGTAAATGTGTGTTTTGCTTGCGTTGGCTGGGTGTATATACATGATGGATAATAATTGTAGTAAATTACCAATGAGTGTTTGTTTTTTTGTGCTATAATTTCTTCTACGCTTTAACTTCTCTGACAGATTAGTTGTAAAGGGAAATAAGATTGATGTCTAAGGAATTTGTTGATGTGTTTTTTTGACTGAAATGATATACAATTTGTCTATAATCGTTGTGATTCTGTAGTGAATTCATTGTTTCCTGTGCTATAACAATGATTTTCTTTACTCCTACAGAGCGGGATGATGAGAGTTTTGTCGGTGGCTCCCAGAAGCCAGCCATGCCTCCACCAGCTCGTTTGTCTCCAGAGATCCCTTTGCTGGGTCTCCAGAGCGGTAAGGCCGTTACTCCGCTGGATTTGGGTCGCCTCCGGAGCAAAAGGTTACGCTCTGTGTTGGATGAGATGAAGCCCAAAGAGGAAGTCAGCACACCCAAACAACCCCAGGAGGGCAGCACAAGGAACCCCCCTCAGAACGAGGCCTGCCTGCAGCTGGACACTCCGTCTCGGTTCCTCAGCAGAGACCAGCTATTCAGGCCGTCTTTCAACTTTACGGTTGGGACCCACTGAGTAGCAACAGAATCTAGAGATACAATTACTACTTTAGCTTTATGATAAAGGCTTGAAGCAATAAATTGTGCACTGATATTTGATAGATCGCCCTGTAAACACATGGACTGTTCCTTCTGTTAAGGATGCTCGAGGAGCATTAGAGACTCCGGTGGGGAAATCCAAACCAGGAGAGCCGGTGGAGACCCCGCTGACTGACGTCATCAACAGGAACCTGAAGGTGTCTCACGCCAATAGCACCCGAAATAGCACCTCGGATATGCAAGCCATCAGTGCTAGCCCCCAATTTACCAAGGCGGCTGAGAAGGAGGTAAACTGAAATACATAAAAATACAGAAAACCCGTTTGTAAACTTGACATCGGTGGTTTAATCTCAAAATCTCTTAATTTGTTAAATACAGTGATGAAGGATCTCTTTTAATTCCAGAAATCTTTACCGTCACTTACGACAGGATGACTACCACATGTGATAGAGTAGACGATACACTGTCTATATGACTTGATATATAATCAAAAGTGTTATCAAATTTGTTTGTAAGGTCCCAGAAAAAGAAGGCAGCCCTCTGACTGGTGTTGTGATCTGTGTGGGGAAGAAGCTGAGCAAAATGCAGAGCGAATTCAACGCCATCGCTGCCTCGCTCGGAGCGGACTTCAGGTATTCAACACATGTTTGCAAACTTCAATTTAAGGATTAGTTTCCATTTTTTCATAATGAAACGATCTTGACGTGCCCATACGTACAGCTAAAGTGTTATTGGTTGCAGTCATTCTTTTTAATTTGAGGTAATATGGATGCAAGTTGTCCAAACATTTCTTTCTCAACTTGTTTTTAGGTGGGCTTGTGACGATACAGTGACCCACTACATCTACCAGGGCCGTGTGGGGGACAACACCCGGGAATACAGAGGCGTGAAGGAGAGAGGGCTGCACGTGGTCTCCCAGTACTGGCTGGAGGCGGTACGTTTCCCAGGAGCAAATATAAATATAACCCACGTTCTTTACTTTACTACTCAACTTGTTTCTTACTCTGAACTGCACTGCACTGGAAGATATTAACAAATCTGGAGAGCAGTTCATAGTTTTATAGTTTATCTGTAATGCCCATTACAGTTTTCCAGAGCCAATGGTAACTTTTTTTGACCAACCAACAGTTCCAATCCCCAAAATATCCCCAATATATTGTAATTAGATTATACAGAGAAAGCATTTTGAGAAGCTCAATCAAAAATATTTGTAATTTTTTGCATACATTTTTTTTTTAAATTTGTCAGTTATCAAATGGTTACGGATTTTTTTATGTTGATCAATTAATCAATTGTTTCAGTTCTAAATTAAGTGAGTAAGTTAGCAGCTGGTTATCAGTGTAGAAAAGTACTCAACAAAAGTACAAACAACTGGCCTGATCCACCTTACTGTAAATTATATTGCATGATTGCAAATATTGAGATATTAAAGTATTTGTGCTAAAATAATTAAAAGACCAACTGTAATACTCAACTTGATTGAGTTGAAACATATTCATGCATTCTCTATAACCACTTACCCCAATAAAGGTCAAGCATATTTAGTCATGGGAATGCTGTAGAAAAGGATACATCTGTAAAATAATAAGAAACTAAATGAGGAAATATGAAGATGAATAAATAAGTAAATACAATAATTTGGAAATGTAAAGACAGAAAATATGTCACATTTATTTATGTCAGTGGTGTATATGCAAAAACTAAATACATCTTAGAATTATATAGTTAATATATGCCAAAATAAATGAATAAATAAACATTAAATTATTAAATGCTTTTTATTAATGTTTTTTCTATATTTCCGTATTTATTTTCTTACTCTCTTCCAGATTTATTCTTTTTTATGTCACTCCTAGAACTTCACACCAGAGGGGGCCCAAAGCCAATCTCAGTATGCATTTGGCAAAAGGCACCTGAAACATGAAACCAATGAGTGACTATTCAATTTCCAGAACTAATTTAGTCTTCGGTTATCTTGAGCTGCTTTCCCTCAAACTGAGGTCATGAACCAATTCATAAACGATTTTTGCAAAAGTCCTCAGGTAAAATATTCTGTTGGCAATGTTAATAAAAAGAAAGTGTCTTCAAGAAGATACATACATTGATATTGAGATACACTTTATTTTCCTATTGGTAGGCGCTGCTTTGTACCTCCCGTTCCCAACATTTCACCTCGGGGGGAATAATTACCATCCCATCAACAAAACCGGGATATTGAATAAAAACAGCTTTGATATGCTTATTTAGCAGATGGGAGTTTCAGCTCTGTTTCCCCTCATCTTTCTTTCACTAAATCAATTATTGCGTCTAATAAGCTTTTGTTTCCCGATGTGTGCTGTGTCGTCTTGAGCAGTGTGCCGAGGAACAGAGGCACGTCCCCGAGTCCCTGTACCCTTTCACCTACAACCCCAAGATGAGCCTGACCCTCAGCCAGGTGCCCAACAGCTCTCAGAGGTCTCCACCTTTTACACGAACCCAACTCCGAGACATCACGGAGACGAAGGACGAGCAGGTGGGTCTAAATGATGACGTAAATTCACCTCCAAGAGTCACACAGACGCTGGATACCGTTGTGCAGGAATCAATATGTTCTTCGTAACGTCTAATGGAGAAGTACGTGTCTCATGTAATCGTCTCTCTGTCCGCCCGTTTAATTATCTGCCCTTCAGTGTGGACACATCGCCACAGAAGAAGACACAACATTACGCCGTGTAAGCGACGGCAGCGTGGATAAAGAAGACACGAGTGACGCCGCAGAGAAGAGCGGTGGGTGTCCTTTTTCCAACTGTCGTGTATTTCCACAAAGCTTCTGCGTGTTTGAAGAGCATGCTGACTCGTGTGCTTGATTTTTCTCTCGTGTGTCCAGATGTTTCAGAGACCCTGGAAATGAGAGAGAACCTGCAGAGACAGCTCCAGGAGATCATGTCCGCCACCAAGCTGACGACGGGGAGGCGTACCTCGGTCAGACTCAGCAGGATGGGATCCGGAGGGGCCGACTCGGGGCCACACACACCTGACGGGAGCCGGATCGGACGCTGCGGGAGCAGACGTACTCTGGAAGCTCTGAGGTAAGGAAGCCATGCATTGAGAAGATAGTTCATGTTAAAACTAATAAATCGTTAATTTAAAGCATCTCGGTGTCATTTTGAGGCCTATTGTTGTTGTGTGCTATAAAACCTAAACAGTGTGTGAATTTTAATGTATTTTAAATGAAAAGGGTGTGATGAAGCAAATGATTCCGTCCTGCTATAGTAGCGACTGGATACCCACATAATATGTTGTGGTGTCCACCTCTTCCACCTCCTGATTTCAGGGTCCCCAGAGAAGCAGCTCTGGACATCAACACAGAGCCGTCCCAGAGTGAGCAGATAGTTTGGGATGACCCGACAGCCAGGGAGGAGAGGGCCAAGCTGGCGGATAACTTACAGTGGCCGGGTAGTCCATCACAGCACTCTGAGCCCCTCGCTCCTCCACCTCCTCCCACTGCAGAAAACGGCCCCCAGTTCAGGGACACCATGACGGACTCTGAGCTGGTGGAGATGGGTAAGAGATCAAACTAGCCGTAACTTAAGTGTTCACTAAGTGGAGATTTATAGCAAAATAAATCACTATAAACTAGTTCTTACATTGAGATTAGTTGTTACTGACGGTTTACATTACTAACTACCACCTAACTGAAGCAACTGACAACGGCGACGTTATGTCATCATGCTAATATTATGACCCATTTAGATTGAAGAATAAAAGCAATGGCGTGACATTTGATGAACAAAATCTTAATTTAACGAATCGTTCCGCCAGTAATATTAACTTTAAACCCAAATCATGACTGTTACGTTCTCCGTGTATGCATATATAAATACATTTTAAAAAGTCATACCTATATTTGGCAGTTAAGCTGAATAATAATAATATAAATTTTGTAAGTTATGCTACAGCTTGTGATGCTGCAGTGACTTGTTTACTAACTTGATTGCTTTTGATTGACACGCTACAAATGTTTCCAACCGATTTACATGTAAGCGCTTTACTACCTAGGACATTAAGTCGTAATGGTTCAATAGTATTTGACAAGTTAGAGACTTTCTAGTTACCAAGAATCTAGGAAGGACTTTACACATTAACCTTTTTATGTGTAAAGTTTACAGGATTGGCTATTTCTATTGACGTCTCAAGTTAGTCACATAGGTTTGTTTATTTGCGTCTGCAAAGAATAATTTCGCCATAAACGTACACAATGGAACGACATGGCTTCTGACTGTGTCCTCTCGCAGCTGCTTGTGAGGTCTTCGACCAGCACATGGGCCAGAGAGGCACCACGGCTCCGACAAAGGAGCGGGAAAATGACATCCTCACGCCCAAAGCCCCCAGCATCGCCTTCCCTCTGGCCAACCCTCCGGTTGCACCGGAGCCACAGGTGAAGATTCCTGTTTACATTAACAACAAGAAGTTGATGCATTAATATAACTTCATCACGGCCTCTTTGAAAACAAGCCACTGGTGCTTTCTTTCTCTCAGGAGGAGCCAGAGGAAGAGAAGCAGCCCCCCAGATTTCAGCTGTCCTCCCTCAGCCCACAAGAGCGCATTGATTACAGTCACCTCATAGAGGAGCTCGGTGAGTCTTCCACCTAATTAGGGCTCTAACGGTGTTTCATAATGCTACGGTAACGCCTCACAGGCCTGAAGTCAGAGGAGCTAATCTCTGCTGACTAAAGAGGGGGAACTGCCTCGAGGTTCTGGGAATATTTTCTCCTGCAGATGTTTCCTGTTGTGAGCTCAGTATTCTCAAATAAACCACTGCGCCTCATAAATTGAATCATTATTGAAACTCATGCGGTATATTCAACCACGATGCAGCATCTACAAATGGAGCCATTAAAGGAATACTTCGCTCACAGAGTGACACAACAATTCAGGATTGCATGGACGAGTAGCGCGCCGGCACAAGAATGAGACTGTTTATGCAGAAGTGTTTTAAATAATAAGGTTTTAGTAAAGATGCATGTCTTTAGGGCATAAGGAGCATACAGCTGTATACATGAGACTAGGATTATACTGCAGGAGTTGTGTGAGAGTTTGTAAAAATGTTTTTAATGTAGTTTTGCTATTTTTTTAAAATGGCCCCCATTTACTTCAAATCATCAAGAATTTTCTCCCTTTTTTTATTCTTCGTTCGCCGTGTAGGCATGCGAGAAAAACATATTTTTCTTGATATACAGATGGTCATTTTGTGGGTAAAGTATTCCTTTAAGGATAAAGGGACAGATTCAATGCATAAAACAGGCCACGAGATTAATTATTTTCGAGAAAAGTGTGATTAATTCTGCCTCCTAAGGTTTCACTTACAACAGCTTATAGTGAGTCAGCAGGTAGGTCTGGCTTAAGGAACTTTGACGGCTGTTCAATTATTTAGAAAACACATTTCAATCTTTCATATCAGGTCTGTGACTATAACTCCAGATCAGATGCAGAATATCTTACCTCTAGTTCTTTCTTTCCTTCCTCTCTATTTCATGCTATTTTAGGCGGAGTAGTCCTGGACAAGCAGTCCTTCGACCCCAGCTGCTCCCACATCATCGTAGGGACTCCTCTGCGCAACGAGAAGTACCTGGCAGCCAT